>CM066031.1:156683922-157883922 GCA_033557465.1 Ichthyophis bannanicus | reverse complement strand
AGCAGAACTGAACGATGGAAAAATACAGAAAAATATGTTTAAAAGTCACTGATAAGAGGATACAGTTGTGAAGGATTTAATTAAGACTGCTGACAGATGAGTTACAGAGCCCTGCTCCCTACACGTACGAACTGGCTCAATGGCCTTGAAAGTATGAAAGTAACAAGTTGGTGAACAGGCCATTGTAATTGGGACTAGAAGGGGGTAAGCAGGTGCTGAGCCCACTGAAAGAACATAATTGGATAATCATATCAGTACCGGGGACCAATAGAAGGGGTACGGGAGGTACGGAGAGTACCGGGACCAATGAAATGTTTTTCTATACCTAGAATAGAGCAAAAGTCTATAAATGTTGTTGTATTGCCAGAGAACATTGCTCAGCCATTTTGAAATTGACTTTGCTTGAGACTTGTGCACAAATAAATGATTTGGACCTTCTGAACAGACTCCTGGTATTATTGGTTTGTCTGCGCTCTGCTGCTACATTAGTGATGCACATTTTCCAGAGCTGACATATTCCAGTTAATAAATTCAAAATAAAAGTTTTTTTTCTACCTTTTGTTGTTTGGACATTTTATTTTTTTAGTTGCAATTGCTCCAGTCACTTTCTTCTGGTTTCTTCGTGTCTTCTGCTAACTCTCCATTGTCTGCTGTCCATTGTGGTGACGAAACTGCTCCAGAGCCCATGGAAATAGAGAAAACACAAACATTTACCTCCAAGCAGAAGGGAAGTGCAGGGAGCCGTGACTTTAAAACTTCAGCTACAGAGAAAAAAAACATACCCAAACCTGATGTCTTCAGGCCACGCCCAAGCTCCATAGCAACTAGGGGACATAACGAGAGACAGCTGGGGGAGGAGTAGAAAGTTGTAGGGCAGCCCCACTCATTTAAGCCCCAGAGAACAGGAAGTAAAAAGAACAGCAGGGAGACCAGCAGGGAGACAGAAGCTGAGGAGATCCCGAGAGATACAGAAAGAAAGGATTCTTTCAGAGAGACCGGGAGAGAGAGGTGCTCCAGGGACAGCCTAAAGAAGGATTCCCCTCATAGCCAACACCACAGTCCTGAACAAAGCCAGTGCTGTAGAGAGACTACAGCTGGCCCTGGAAACAGGAGGTTTTATCCTAAGGAGGCTGCTGTCTATAAGCCAGGTACGGGGACAGTCCAGGAAGAGCCGTGGCGAAGAGCTTTATCTCAGGGAAGGCCAGTAAGAAGAACTGTTAATAGAAGGGAGTTGAACCCTTTAGAAGTTTTAAACAGTCTGCTGCAAGATAAGGATCTCCAATGCCCTGCTAACACCCCTGAGTCAAGAGGGAGGTCTCGTTGGGAAAGGGTTTTTAAGTTATTAGAAGAAATCAAGCCCACGCTATCCCAAGCTGTTGCCAGTCAGGAGACTGCAGAGCCTGACTCTGAAAGCATGCAAGTAGATAATTATGATAATGAAAATGATTCCACAGAATGTGAAATGGATTGTTCTCTATCTATGAGGGTAGAATGAAAAGCTGTAAATTTTAAGCCTGAGGAAAACCCAGGAGTTATTATACCTGAATGTCTGCAGTTAAGAAGGCTAAGAATGTTTGAAAATGGAGTTGCTGCTGTTTTAAAAAGCGCATGAAACATTCAAAGGCTTGATTTGAATGTGTCTGGAGCAACTATCTGAAACATATAATAACCAAAGTAAAAAGGAAGCTTTTAATGTGCATATTGTGCAGTTAAAAAGCCGCTGTTTATACCTAAAGTCAGCAAAGGACTATTAAGTGATATTTTTGTCTGCTGAAGGAAGAGATTGCATTGCTGAAGGAAGCAAGTGTAACTAGTGACACTGTGAAAGTTTTTGTATAGAAGTTATTTTTCTTTTGAGGGGAGAAGTATCCCAGTTTATGCGTTGTGCTGAGCTTCTACGGAGGTTCCTTTTGAACAAAGGAAGAAAATAAATTCCTGTGTTGCTTTCAAAAAAACCCCTTGGCTCAATCATTCATTTGTTCACAACTACAACTCATTGTTCATCAACTACAACTCCCAGAAGCCCCGGCTCTGGGAACCCATATAAAGGGACATTGTAAGGCATACCCCCACCTATAGGCAACCGCCTAGGCAGTGGGAGGAAGACCACACCATTTATCCTTTCTTCTCTCCAAGTTTTTTTCCATTCTCTCTCTACATCTGCTTTAACATACTAATCTTTCCCCTTTTGCTCTTTCCTCCATTTCTTTCTTTATTCCTTTTTCATCCACTCAAATTTTACCCTTCCATCCTCAATCCCCACTTACTCTCCCAATACCTGGCCAATTGTAGATTTTTCTTCCCTCCCACACAAAATATCTTTTCCCCTCTCCATCCCCACTCCCCCAGCCACATCCCCTTCTAGTCCTCCCCCAACATCAGCTCTCTTCTAGTTCCAGCCCTACCAAGTGCCCGCTCCCTTCTAATCCCATTCTCCCATCCCCCCACATCTGCCCATTTCCTATCCTAGTCCCCCATCAGTCTATTTCCAGTCGAAGCCCCCCATCTGCCCATTTCTATTCCTAGTCACCCATCATCCCATTTCCAATCCTAGCTCCCCCATCAGCCATTTCCAGTCCTAGCCCCACATCAGCCTATTTCCAGTCAAAGTGGAGGAGTGGCCTAGTGGTTGGGGCAAGGTACTTCAGGCCAGAAGGTCAGGGGTTCAAATCCCACTAGAGGACAGCAACCTTGGGCCAGAAGGACTGGGGTTTCTAGTCCCACAGGTGCTCCTTGTGGTCTTGGGCAAGCCACTTAACCCTCCATAGCCCATGTTCCCTGTAAAATAGTTATCTCCAAGTTATAATGCCCTGTTCAATGTAATTTCAGTTTGTTCAATGTAAACCGCACTGATGCAGAATAGCGCGGTATATAAGAGAATGTAAATAAATAAATAAAGCCCCCCATCAGCCATTTCCAGTCCTAGCCCCCCCATCCCTTGAAGAGCCCTACACTTGTCTGACTGGCTTCAGAGGGAGCTGGAGAGGCTCGAAGCCCTGGCTCACCTCTGCACAGCCGCCAGTGAAGAGCGGTGTGTTCCTTCACTCTGGTTGTGTTCTCATGAAGCCTGTTGGCCTGCCGGAGGTTAAAGGGCATTTCCTGTTTCCCGGCACTCAGTGTGTTCCACAAGAACACAGCCGCCGAGTGATGGAATATGCTGTTCTTCACTTTTGTGGCTGTGCAGAAGTGAGTCGGGGCTTCGGGCCTCCCCGGCTCCCTCTGAAGCCAGCTCTGCAAACCGAACACCATGTGTAGAACAACATTCCCGCACAATAGCTGGGCCAGCCCTGCTTATTAGTCTTAAATGGGTTACATTGTAGTTTCATTGCGTGTCCTCTAGTCTTTCTACTTTTTGATGGCATAAACAACCAATCTACGTTTATCCATTCTACTTCATTCATTACAAGGATGTGAGATACTGGAAGAAGGCCCTGCAACTATTTCTTGGAAGGGTTGCATTTCCCAGAGCTGCTCTGGGGAAGCAACTCTCAAGTAGTGATTTTCTTCATAGGGGTTGGAATGGGGTGGGCCACACAGGCTCTGGTCCCACCAAACCTTTGCCTGCCAGGTGCTGACTACAATCATGGCCTTCCCCTCGTGCCTGTGGGAGATCAGATCTTCATGGGCAGGAGGGGAAGACCGTGGGGGCTAGGGGTGGAGTTAAGGTGCCGTCAGGGTGGAGCTTGGGCCCTCCCTTTCTTATGGCCATTCTGATTTTCTTCACAACCTTCTGCTCCAACTTTGCTTCCTCTCCGACCCTGCCTTCAGGGCTGGACCAACCGCTAGGCCGACTAGGCGTCTGTCTAGGGCAGCAAACTTTGGGGGTGGCAGGCTGCTACTGGCATAGAAAGACAGCTGAAAAGAAGCCCTTTAACGCTATTGTAAGTGGCAGGCCTTTGAGCATCTATACGTGTATACTCAAGGCCTGCCATGTTCCACCCCCTCCAGAGTGTGGGTGAGATGTGGCAGGCCTTGAGCATGTATGTGCACAAATATTCAAAGGTCTGTTGCTCACGGTGGCTTTAAAGGACTTCCCTGAAGCTGTTTTTTTGTGCTGGCACAGTGCTTGTCCTCTGAACTTGGCCTCCCATGGAGGTAGGGAAGTGGGGGGGGGGGGGGGAGTGGCAGCAGCAGTGACGGGGGAAGGGAAGAGGCAGGGAGATGATGGCTTTCTTGGGTGGGGAGAAAAGAAAAGAGATGTTGGACACTTTGGGGGGGGGGGGCATTTGAAAGGGGGAGAAGGGAAGTTGAGATACTGGCCACCTGGGGGTGGGGGTGGGAAACCAGCTTTCTGTGAAATTACAGCCAGCAGGGGATTAGTATTACAAGCCAGCCTTCAGTTAAATTAAAACCAGTTAGGGTATATCTTAACAGAGAGAGTAGAATAGGGTTAATATTCCTTGAGTATTGTGATGGGCTCTATAGAATGTTACCTGTCCTTCTCCAAAGGGAATATCAACAATTCCCTTTAAGAGGAGTCTGCAGCCCACAGTAGGCTGCAGGAGAGAGAGAGGCCTGTGGAGCCAGAAGTTCTTCCAAGACAAACCATGCAAAGGAGTTAACTGGGGCTGGGAGAACCAGCTTATTTTCCCTGAACTGCTGTCTGTTTTGGGTCTTGCTTTGCGGAGGTTTAACAAGCTGGGACAGAATAAAAACTGCTTGTGTTTTCCCTGAGATGCTGTCTGGCCTGTTTTTTAAAGAAACCCCCTTCCCAATGCATGCTACACTACCATAAGTAAATATAGAGAAATTGTTTCTAGAGACCTTTTATAAAGAGGCCTTCCAGATAGTAGGCAAGAGAACTATGAAATTGTTTTAAATAGGTGTTAGATCCAAGAGACAGTCAAAGGGGCAATTTGAAAGGCTCCCTCTATCAAACCAAAAGCAGTGTGATTCATCCAGGAAATTAAAAGACGCACAGATATAAATAGGTCATCCCTTCCACCCACCCCAGACATAATCCTTGATTTATAGCCTCCTAAACCAGTTAAGAGCAAGGGTGTGATCTTACTCACTTTCAGGTTTAAATGTTTATCTTCATCACCAGATTATTAGGCCTCTGGGGAACATGAAAAGTTCTTTAAACTTATTAGGTATAATTGTATTAGTTCAAGTATCCCTATTCCCCTAGCAACTTTACATAACTTAACAACTTTAAATAGCTAAAAGCAGGGCCAGCCCGTCCATTGAGCAAGAATGTTTTTTGCACAGGGCCCCGCGCAAAAAAACATTCTTCAGTATCCCAAGTTAAAAAAAAAAAAAACAACAAACCAGCTGCTTCTGCCGCGGCAGCATCAAGAGTTCTGCCGCGGGGCCCCCCCCCCTGCCCGGCAGAGCCTCCCTGCATCATCAGCTTTCTTCAAGTCCCAAAATGCGGGCTTCTTTCAGAGCCGCGAGAGTTTCCTTTCTCGCGGCTCTCTTAATCCCGCCAGAATACTTGATGCTCGTGGATGTTCAGAAACATGGATGCATAAATAGCAAATATATCTGTGGCCATGCTCCTCTTACAACTGACCCCTGTGCCCTGGACACAGCTGGTACACATTGCAAGGAGCACCTAATTGATCGGAGACAGACAAGGTAGATGGCAAAAGCAGATTCTGAAAATGTGTTGCTATGTGTGGTGCAATCGTGGCCCTTTACCCCAGATGCAAGGTGTGCTGTGCATGTAACCCTGTGGGTCACAATGGTGGTCCAGAGCCCAAGGACAGAGGGCAAGTGCCCTGCACCCACCCCCACCATGTCAGTCAGAGGAGGGAAGGGGGATGGGTGAACCTGAGAGTGGGTGGCAGATCCAGCGGATCCATGCAGCCCCCAGACCACATGCCACTTCCACACAGGAGCTGACCTGAGAATCATGTGCACTGTTGCAGACAGGCAGTCATAACGCCGGTACTGCTGTCATCAGGCCACTGTGTGTAACAACAAGCAATGGAGTGGTGCTGTCAGGGGCGGTTCTATAATTAGGCAGGTTGAGGCAATCGCCTCAGGCGGCAAATTTTTAGAGGTGGCAAAAAAAAAAAATGCCTCCAAATCACCAGCGCCAGCTGCCTCACACTGCCAAAAAATACAACCCCCAAGTCCCAGAAGATCCACCATTTAGCGCAGCTCTGCCCTGCCACTTTTGCTGTGTTGGGGTTGGCGGCGGCAGCAGAAGCAGATCGCCAAAGCTGGGAGTTTGAATTTAAAAAAAAAAAAAAAGAGAGACAACCAATTAAGCAAAAGAGCGGGACGGTGCCTCATTCCACTCTTGTGAGCAGTCGGCCGGTCCTGCCCCCTAACGTGACATCAGAAGGGGTGGGACCGGCCGGGCTGCTCACATGAGTGGAATGAGGCACGGGCCCGCGCTTTTGCTTGGTGGGTTTTTTTTTTTTTTTTTAAATTCAAACTCCCAGCTTTGGTGGTCTGCTTCTGCTGCTGCCGCCGACCCCAACACAGCAAAAGCGGCAGGGCAGAGCTGTGACAAATCGCTGCCAGTTTGCCAGCAGTCGAAGAAGTCACCTCAGCGCAGCCTGGTGCTGCCACAGCTGCCAGAGAGCTGTTTTTGGCATGGGTTGTTGTTTTTTTGAAATTTCAGCGACAGCAAGGCAGAACAGGTTAGTGGGGCGGGGGAGCAGCATCAGACAATTTGTCACTGGCGTTGGTAGAGAGCCAGATTTTGGTGGGCCACTGTATCACCTCGGGGACAGGCAGTGGGTCTCAGGGAAGGCCCTTTGGATTTGAGCTGGGCAGAGGACTGTTGCACAGAAGGTAGTCCCATAGCTCTGCTGGAAGGACCATCTCACCTTCAGAGGTGCCTTTTATTTGCCAGAGTTTGCACATCAGATTTATTTTGCTATTAGCAGATTGATAAGGAGGGAAGATATAAAATGAGCAAAACTAATCCTGATAGCCAGGGGAGGGCAGGCTCTGCTGGGCAGTGGGGGTCCCGTGGCACACTCGATTCTGCCACGGCGGCCCCGGCAGCGGCAGCAGACAGCTTTTTTAAAAAAAAAAATTCGCTGGGCTGGGGGGGGGGGGTTAGGAGTGGTGATGGGCTATGGGGGGGCTGGGGGGGTTAGGAGTGGTGATGGCTATGGGGGAGCTAAGTCTGTATATGGGCTGATGGGATTAGGACTGGAAGTGGGTTGATGGGGGGTTAGGACTGGTAATGGGCTATGGGGGGGCTTAAACTAAAAATTGGGTGATGGGGATTAGGACAGGAAATGGGCTGCTGGGATTATTACTGGGAGTGCGCTGATGGGGAGGTTAGGACTGGTAATGGGGTATGGGGGGGCTTAAACTGAAAATTGGGGGATGGGGGATTAGGACTGGAAATGAACTGCTGGCATTAGTACTCTGATAGGGCAATGGGGGCCAAGGACTGGTAATGGGTTGGAGGGGGGTTGCTAGGACTGAAATGGGCTGGGGGAGTAAGACTGGAGGTGGGCTGATGGGGTTAGGACTGGTAATGGGCTATGGGGGACTAGGACAGGAAATGGGCTGATGGGGAGGGGTTAGGACTTGAGGTGGGCTGTTGGGTGGGGTTAGGACTGGTAATGGGCTATGGGGGGCTAGGAATGGAAATGGGCTGATGGGGGGGGTTAGGACTGGAAGTGGGGTGATGGGGTTAGGACTGGTAATGGGCTGTTGGGGGGGTTAGGACTGGTAATGGGCTGCTGGGGGGGTTAGGACTGGTAATGGGCTATGGGGGGGCTAGGACTGGAAATGGGCTGATGGGGGGGTTAAGACTGGAGGTGGGCTGATGGGGTTAGGACTGGTAATGGGCTGTGGGCTGTTGGGGGGGTTAGGATTGGTAATGGGCTATGGGGGGCTAGGACTGGAAATGGGCTGATGGGGGGTTAACACTGGAGGTGGGCTGATGGGGTTAGCTCTGGTAATGGGCTGTGGGGGGTTAGGACTGATAATGGGCTATGGGGGGCTAGGACAGGAAATGGGCTGATGGGGGGTTAAGAGTGGAGGTTGGCAGATGGGGTTAGCTCTGGTAATGGGCTGTGGGGGGTTAGGACTGATAATAGGCTATGGGGGGGCTAGGACAGGAAATGGGCTGATGGGGAGGGGTTAGGACGAGGTGGGCTGATGGGGTTAGGACTGGTAATGGGCTGTGGGCTGATGGGGGCTGTCTGGTAATGGGCTATGGGGGAGTTAGGACTGATAATGGGCTATGGTGGGGCTAGGACAGGAATTGGGCTGATGGGGAGGGGTTAGGACTTGAGGTGGGCTGATGGGGTTAGGACTGGTAATGGGCTGTGGGCTGATGGGGGGGTTAGGACTGGCAATGGGCTATGGGGGGCTGACTGGAAATGGGTTGATGGGGTTAGGACTGGAAGTGGGCTGATGGGGGGTTAGGACTGGTAATGGGTTATAGGGGGGGCTTAAACTGAAAATGGGGTGATGGGGGCTTAGGACTTTAAGTGGGTTGATGGGGGGGCTAGGACTGGAAATGGGCTGATGGGGGGCTAGGACTAGAAATGGGCTGATGCAGGGACTAGAAGGGAATGGATGCTGGGTGAGGCTGGAACTAGAAGGGAGCTGATGTTGGGGGAGGATTAGAATGGGATGGGGCTGGGAGAGTGAAATGGAGAGGGGAAATATATTTTGTGTGGGAGGGATAAAAAATCTACAATTGGCCGGGTATTGGGAGAGTAAGTGGGGATTGAGGATGGAGGGGTAAAATTTGAGTGGATGAAATAGGAATGAGGAAAGAGCAAAAGGAGAAAGATTAGTATGTTAAAGCAGATGTAGAGAGAGAATGGAAAAAAACTAGAAGAGAGAAGAAAGGACAAATGGACAGCAGACGATGGAGAGTTAGCAGAAGACACGAAGAAACCAGAAGAAAGTGGCTGGAGCAATTGCAGCTGAAAAAAATGCACAAAAGGTAGAAAAATATTTCTTTATTTTGAATTTATTAATTGGAATATGTCAGCTCTGGTAAATGTGCATCATTAACGTCTGCGCTTTGTTTAGTACAAGAGCAAATTAATGTATAGTTTTATTTCTACAGTGTTGTACATTCCAAGTTTGGCTTTTGGGATTCCCAGTTTAATTATTGTCTTCCTGTTTCTAAATTGTGATTCCTTGTTTGGTGATGGTCTATGTTCTGCATGTGTAACTGAGCTGAGGTATTCTGTTTATGTAATTCCTATTTGACATTGCCACTTGTTCTCTTTCCCCAGTAGGTCATGTATTGTTGTTCTCTGAAATGTATTGGTTTAATATTTGCAGCATTTCCTTTTGATAGTTAGGGTATGGTGCTTTGTGAGTCCTGGTAGTACTGTTAGGATACGGCGGGTTTGCTATGGGTTCTAAATGGGCAGTGTTTGTAGTAGTTCCTAATGTGTCTGGCGGTTGGCACTGGATTATAGTAACGTAGAAATCTTTTAGTCTTTCTTTATCCATACACTCATTAAGAGGCATGTTTACTAAAAGTTAGTATATGGTAACATTATGCAAATATTTATGCAAATGAGGTCCCTTATGCAAATGAGGCCCCACACCGAGTCTCCGCACATGGCCCCGCACCCCCCTTGGGCCGCCCCTGGCTAAAAGAAGAGATGGGGGCTATCCAATCTTTTGCACTGACTGTTACACATATGATTTTCTTCCAGTTGGCGAGAGATCTTATGTGTGCACCAAGTACAAAGAGCTCTTTGCTCTCAGGGAATGAGTCCAATCTCTGGAGGCTAGAGTAGTGGACTTGGAGGAGCTGAGACAGACAGACAGGTTTACAGATGAGACCTACAGGGATATAATAGAGAGGTCCCACCTCCAGTCTGGCAGCGTCTCTGCTTCCATGGAGGATAGACATCATGTGAAAGAAGAGCATCATCTTGGTGTGGCAGAAAGTGATCCTGTAGTTAGGACCTGACCTCTAGATGATGTAATAACCTCTCACACCAAGAATGTGTCTTCAGGGCCTTGTGCCCATGAGGGAAGGGTTACGACGACCGTTATAATTGGCGATTCAATCATTAGGCATGTAGATAGCTGGGTGGCTGGTGGATGTGAGGATCGCCTGGTAACATGCCTGCCTGGCGCAAAGGTAGAAGACCTCATGCACCACCTAGACAAGGTTTTAGATAGTGCTGGGGAGGAGTCTGCTGTCCTGGTACATGTTGGTACCAATGACATAGGAAAATGTGAGAGGGAGGGTCTGGCCAAATTTAGGCTTTTAGGTAGGAAGTTGAAATCCAGAACTTCCAGGGTGGCATTCTCAGAAATGCTTCCCGTTCCACGCGCAGGACCCAGGAGGCAGGCAGAGTTCCGGATCTCAATGCATGGATGAGACCATGGGGCAAGGTAGAGGGTTTTGGATTTGTTAGGAACTGAGCAGCCTTCTGTGCAAGGGGGAGGGGCTTTTCCAAAAGGATGGGCTTCACCTTAACCGGGGTGGAACCAGGCTGTTGGCATTAACCTTTAAAAAAGTGATAGAGCAGCTTTTAAACTAGATAATGGGAGAAAGCCAACAGTCACCCAAGAGCGCATGGTTCAGAATAATGTATCCTTGTAAGATACTAGCAAAACAGGGAAATCAGGGCATCCCGATAGCGAGATTCTAAAAAAGGTAAAAGTAACCCAGGTGCCTTTAAGTAAAAATCAGACAGAGTAGAAAGATTCCAAATTAACCCTGTCATCAAATAGCCAGACTGTTAATATTAGCAAAAACAAACTTTGAAATGCCTGTATGCAAATTCTAGAAATCTAAAAAATAAGTTGGGAGAGTTAGAATATACAGTCAAACCTCGGTTTTCATTTGCCCCGGTTTTCATACGCTTCGGTTTTCAACGTCTTTTTTGACTGAGATTTTGTCCCGGTTCTCATACATCGCTTCGGTTTTCAACGTCTTTTTTGACTGAGATTTTGTCCCGGTTCTCGTACATCGCCTCGGTTTTCGTAAAGTACAGTACTGTAAATACATACACCCTGGCGCTGCACACCAGTCTGTATACACTGCCGGAACGCCCGCCCGGTCCCGGCAGCACTGCACTGATCGCCAGCGTGATGAGAAGCGAAAGCCAGCTGAGCACGTAAATGAAACACATACTCGAGCCTGGTCAGAGTCAGAGAGGCAAGGATTGCAGAGAGGAAGGCCCCAATCTCATCCACCGCCTGCCCGTTCTCTGGAGTGCCCCCTCAGGCTCGGAGGTAGCAGGGAAGAAAAGCTGTCAACATAAGCAGGAGATGTTGCATGAATGTGGGAGGCAGTTCTTTTTCTTGCAGGGTATGTCTGAAGCTATATCATTAAGATTTTCTGCCATTCTGAAGCATTGAGCAGATAATGTAAAGGTATTTTAATGGGCTGAATCCAATGTGATTCCGAAGAGAGCTGGGCACAGCAGCTTGTCGGGGGTGGCTAAGGCCAGATGTTAACATACTGTACTGTACAGTACTGTACTTAGCTTGCTTTCAGTGATGTTAAATGTTCATTTATCCATTTCATTAGTCATTTATATTTATTTCTCATTGTTTTCTGTATGTAAAAATATAGTTATTCTCTATAAAATGTATTTTTTGTGAATATTTTTGGGTGTCTGGAACGGATTAATTGGATTTACATTATTTCTTATGGGAAATATTGCTTCAGTTTTCATACGTTTCGGTTTTAGTCAGACTTTTTCGAACGGATTAATCATGAAAACCGAGGTTTGACTGTATAGCAATGAATGAAAGGTTAGATATCACTGGCATTTCAGAGACTTGGTGGAAGGAGGACAACCAATGGGACACTGTGTTACCAGGCTACAAACTATATCGCAAGGATAGGGTAGATCATATTGGTGGCGGGATGACTGTGTATGTTAAAGAGGGCATCGAGTCAAACAGGATAAACGATTTGCAGGAAACAAAATACAGCATGGAATCTCTATGGATAGAAATTCCATGTAAAAAGAGGAAGGGAATGACATTGGGGGTGTACTACCATCCGCCTGGACAGAATGAACAGACAGATAATGAAATGCTAACAAAAATTAGGGAAGCTAGCAAAATTTACAACACAGTAATAATGAGAGATTTCAATTACCCTGGTATTGACTGGGTCAATGATATATCAGGACATGCTAGGGAGATAAAGTTTCTAGATGAAGTAAATGACTGCTTCACAGAGCAGTTGGTTCAGGAACCAGACACACAGGGATGATATTTTAGACCTAGTCCTCTTTTCCAACAAGCTTAAGCACTCCCACCTCAGACCAGCTGATATTCTGCATTTCCTTCCCTGCCCCCCTATTGTTTTTCTTTCCTTTTTCTTCTGTCCTTTAATTTTATGGAGTTCCTTCCTCTGTTTCTTATCTATTTATTTGTTTTTATTGTACACTACTTCAGTGTTTTTCAAGAGGCAGTACATCAAGATTTTTAATAAACCATAAACTATCTACTGTGAGAGGTAACTGTTTTGGTGCCGCTTGGCAATGGCAATAACATGATCACATTTGATTTAATACATGGAGGGCGGATAGCAAAGAAATTGATTGTGCTAGCATTTAACTTTAAAAAAGGAGACTATGATAAAATGAGGGAAATGATTAAGAAAAAACTAAAAGAATAACTGCAAAGGTTAAGAGTTTACATCAGGCCTGGGCATTATTTAAAAATGCTATCTTGGAAGCCCAGACCAGATGTATTCCATGCTTTAAAAAAGGTGGAAGGAAGGCCAAAAGACAGCCAGCAATGAGGTCAGAGAAGCTGTTATGGCTAAGAGAATTTTTCAAAAAATTGAAAAACGAGCCAAAGGACGAAAACAGGAAAAGCAGAAGTACTGGTAAGTTAAATGCAAGGCATTAATAAGGCAGGCAAAGAGAAAATTTAAAAGCAAGCTTGCTGTGGAAGCAAAAGTGCATAATAAAAATGTTTTCAACATATCTGCGACATTATCAAACGCCATATGCTACAATATCACATCTATGTCGACGACATTATGGTGTATGCACCAATGGACACTCGGATATGGCTCCCATGACCCGATGCCTTGAAGATATGAACAACTGGTTTACTGAGAACCAGTTGTTCCGTTGACAAAACGGAAGCAATAATCATAACCAGGGACCCCAAGGAGAATAATACGTCATAGACGGGGTGGAGAACAGTGGTATAAGACCGCAAGTCTAGCAAGCAAGTCGCATGCGCAGTGTTTTTTCAACTTGCAGATTGACAGTTTAGTTAGAGGAAAGCGTCTGCAGCATCAAGGTATGTGTAGTCAAGGTATGTGTAGTCTTTTGAGTTTGAATTGAATTTAAGGAGAGTTTTTTGAATTGCATTTGTGTGAATTATATATTTTGCGAATGATTTTAACACTGATGATAAAATATGGTTAAACTTAAGCAGAAAGGGTCTGGGAAAATATCTGATTACAACACTTCACTTTTGTAGGCTGTTCTTCTAAATTGTGTGGGATCAACCCCTGACGAAACTTGAAAGACTGAAACTCGGAGAGGCGCCGATACGAGGTGTTGGGAAAAAGAAATGCTAAGACAACCACGGAAAATGAATTGCTAAGATAAGCACATTTTTGAAACACATAAAACTTTAAGAAGGACTGAAATTTATTTGCATTTGCATAGGTCATTGATGCAAGCGGGCACTAAACGTTTTGACAAGATTGCAGTCAGAAAACTGTGCCGATTAGTCTGAGACCTCCTATGCAATTTAAGATGGTTACATTTTAAAGTGAATTGTTGGTATATAATCATCATGGCAAGAAGTATCTATTGATACAAAATAGAGTCTGGTTATTCATAGAGTGGATAGATATTTAATTGTGACATATCAAAAGACTGCAAAGACTGCATACCTGAAACTCAAATCACTCCAACACTTATGACCCTTATTACAACATAATGACTACGGAACAGTCTTTCAATCCATTATAACCCCCCACCTTGACTACAGCAATATACTTTACCAAGGGTTCACAAAACAAGCACTATACTCACTTCAATTAGTGCAAAACACTGCTGCTCGACTCTTAACAAGAACATCATGATAAGAGCATATCACACCAACACTCAAGAGCCTTCATTGGTTACCAATCATACAAAGGTCAAAATACAAAGTCGCAACCACCATCTACAAAATCCTTCACAACTCTTCAGCCCCATGCCTTGAAGATCTAATGACAAGAACACCCTCAACAAGGCCCAGACGATCAGTGTGTAAGAACCTGCTAGTCATCTCCCCCTCAAGACCAAAAGCTCCCAGCAAACAAATAACAGAGCCTTCACCCTTTTTGTCCCAACAATCTGGAACACACTACCAGAACCCATCAGTTCTGCTCAGTCTATAAAATATATGAAGAAACTCTTAAAAACACTTCTATTCATTGAACACTTCGGACCAAATGACATCACATAGCTACATACACCATGCCTCACTCACACACTGCTTAAATCTGTAAACTCCCAAGTTGTTAAATCCAAGTTTGTAGCCCCATGAGTTCTATGTAATTTCAACTCCTATAAATTTGTTATTGTTGTTCCTTGTAAACCACCTTGGCACAAAGGTGGTATAAAAAACCTGTTAAATAAAATAAATATCCCATTTATCAAAACACGAAGAGGATCTTATAAAGTCTTCCATTCCAAAGAGCATCATACATGAGTGACTATATAATCCTGCTGCATTCCCAATTTTAGAAAACATGGCTCTTCTGCTGATGACATTTATTGGTTTTCACATCCTTTTGTTTGTTGCTTCTCTTGCTATAGGGGATTGAACAGGACCACTTTGTATAACAAATTATTGCCTTCCATCTCTTACAACATGTGTTCTGATCCCCTGAAGAAGCACTTTGCGAAACGCCACTGAGGGCGTCTGGAGAGGCATTGGGCACAGATAAGTTGACTAAGTTGCTGTGTTGTTTGTAGAATCATACTTTCCAAAATTGGGAATGCAGCAGGATTATGTAGTCACTCATGTATGATTTATAAGATCCTCTTCATATTTTTGAATTGTGAAAGTTTAAATGTTTAAATTTAAAACCAAACCAGTTGGAAGTTTTTCAGGATCCTTGATGAACAGGATATACACCTAAACTTAAAACATTGGTTACTGTGGTGCATTTTGTACGCCGTTCTGAGTTCCTTGTCCTCCCCTTTTTGAAAGGTTCCTGTGATAATCGTTTGTGGTTAGTGGAATGAAGCTGTAGTTATATTTAATAATCATGTCCTGGCAATGTCCCAGTTTTTATACTCTTTCCTTTTTTAATTGGTCTTGTTTTATTTGATTCTTTCATGTGTCAAATACGTGTGCATAAATAATCCAAAGCCATTTCACTGGCCACTTTTTCTTAGGATATATTGGACATCAAGGGGTTGAACTCGAAGGATGCAAATAATGTTGACTACAACTGTAAGTCACTCTATCCGACAAGAGTCTTTGCACAGTACAGTCAAGAGGTATTTATCATTGTTTAAAAGTCTATTCAAGAGCATAGAGTGTAACTGCTCAACAAAAGCTGATATCGCTGGAGGCATGGGGTGGAGGCCCACAACAGTGCACAGGGCAAGTCTCGCACTAGGCCTATTACATGTTGGATGACAAACTCGTATCACAGGGTCCCAGGAAAATCACTCTGCACACCACAACATTAGTATAACTGATCCTTGCAGAATGCCATGGCTTCATCCAGCTTAGTAAAAACCTTGTGTTGTCCCTGATGTGAGATCTGCAACCTGGTGGGATATAGCTATGCAAAGCGAATGCCGTGCTGCACAAGGCAGCTGCATACGTCGAAAAACTCCTTATGCTTGGTTGTCACGGCTGCAGAGTACAAGTGCAATCAAGAAAAATAAGGATCCACTTGCCATTATGTTTGACATTTTGCAGATTTCTAGCTGCATTCAGCACCAAGTCCTTGTGGTGATAGTTCAGGAATCATGCTAAAGCACTTGGGGTTTTGAGTCACCCTCGTGGCGTGAGGCTAGATGGCAGGCCAGTTCTATTTGGATCTTTCCATCCAGGCCTTCAAGGCATAGGGCTTAGCAGTAGCCATGTCTCCAAGAATCCACGAAGTTCGGCATCTAGCACAGACTCCTTGATTCTGACAAATCGTTAAGATTTTCCTCCTGCCTCGATTTTTGAGGTCATCAAGCTTATTAATTTGCCGCTGCAGTTGCTCCTCAAGCTTTTTAATAGCTCTGTTGGTTTCTCAATTGCTATCTTCTAAAGCCAAGACTTTGTTCCACCTGGCCCATGCGAATGCTGAATTCTGCAACCAATTATGCCACCTTAGCCATCTTGTCGGACAGGCCATTAAATCTGTCCTCCAGAGCCCATGCTTCAGCGGTCGAAACCTCCTCCACCATCGCTGCTGCCATTTGAGCTTATGGGCTAGGAGGGGCCCCATCCAGCATCTTGTCCTCCACTGTCCGACTCTTTTCTTTCCACAATGTTTTGGCTGCCATGGGAATGGGAAGTGGTCGCACATCTAGCCTCTAGCTTCTACTCTACATACTGCGGTTGCAAAGTCCAAAAGGTCCTCGAGGGCCTCAGTGGGAATGTATTTTCAGGTGAGGAGCCCCAGAGCAGAGAAAAATGTTATCTTTCCTACTCACTGTATCACATGACCCCTATCATAAACCACTATTAAAGAGGACTGGAGAAATCTCCTGCTAACCCATTGGACAAGCTGCATGGAATCTGGATACCTTTTGGGAACCTGACAGGTACTTGTGACCTGGTTTAGCCACTACTGGAAACAGGATACTGGACTTGATGACCCTTGGTCTGACCCAGTATGGCATATCTTATTTTCTTATGTTCTTAAGGAAAGATGCTGGACTATGGGAACGGCAGGGGCACCTGGCTAATGGCTCACTTCGGGTGTCCGATTCAGTTGGGCAGCTTACTGCTTCAGAATGGCTAAGGGTGGGGGGAGTATGAGCCAGCATGTTCAAGACTCTGCTGCTGGCACTTCTAGCAGCTAATTTCGTGCATTGCGATCATCGGCAGGATGTCGTGGCTCCTGAGATTTGAGTCTGCATGAACTTGCAGTATTGTCCACGGTGCCAAAAAGCAGCGACAGGAATTGGGCAGATTTCCTACTCTTGCAAGGAAGTGTGGGCAGAAGCACGCCTGAAGTGGGACTGAGACTTGATTTCCTCCTGTCCCGTCTAAAATACAAAGAAAAACTGACAGCGAAAATCGAAGACATCCCACTAAAACATCAAGAAAACCTCTATACAACCCTGAAAAAACAGCAGGAAAAGCAGCTGTAGCAGCAAACTTAGTTATACCACACCAGCATGCCAGAAACATAATCTGACCAGAACATACAAAGTAGTATCAAAACATGAACATTATCCTTTTTGTCCCTTGTACTTTTTATCTTGCTATTATTATTTTGTAATCTTTTTAAAATATCTTTTCTATGCTTTTTGATCACTTCAGGCTTCCCTTTGGCAACACAGGCAAAACTTGACATACCAATAAAGTTATCTGTATTTATCTGTCCCCACCTAGCCCAGATTCAAACTAAAGAGAACAAAACCCTGTAGCTTCTTCCACTTCCCTTCCCACCCTAGGCTAGCCTACCCCTATACAGAGAGGACTGCAGAAGGCGGGGAAGAATTGCTCCGGCTCTGCTCATTGGCTGCAAGAAGGCAGCCAGGCATAGCAAGTTCAAGGGAAATTAAATATGAAGTTGCATTGAAGGGAACAGGCTGTGCCTCACAGCCTCATTATTCGAAGTAAAACTCCGCCCTTTCTTGTGGATGTCATCACTCTGCGCTCAGAACCATACTTTTACTTCTGTGTGGTTAGGAGCTGCTTTGTGCTGGAGACAACTAGTCTAAATATTTCTCCCCGTCCTTTAATGTGAAAGCTAAGAGCTACAATTGGAAACCCAAAACCTCCAACCCTGTATCTTAACTGCTGTCTTTTTTTTTCCCTCCTCCTCCAAGAGTCCCTGAGCCCACACCTCAGCAGTACAAGAGGCGAGCACTCAGCTCTTCCCTAGCAATCAGGGAAGGAGCCCCCCAATTCGTTTTTAATTTTGCAAAGCAGCAAAAGCAGAGAGGAAAATGCCTGCAAGAGTTTCTGCTCAGGTATGAGATTATCCCCACCCCCCAATT
Source organism: Ichthyophis bannanicus (assembly GCA_033557465.1). Lineage (NCBI taxonomy): Eukaryota > Metazoa > Chordata > Amphibia > Gymnophiona > Ichthyophiidae > Ichthyophis > Ichthyophis bannanicus. Next base: position 157,865,854 of record CM066031.1, on the reverse strand, counting down.
TCCTGCCCTCTGTGTAGAAATGCTGCTGCAGCTTTCTAACTTGGAACACTGCAGAATCAGCCATGATTTTAACAAGATCCCAAGCATGCCTGTGCCTAAGAAAAGGTACATTGGGACACTGAGTGGAAAGAGAGAGAGTAGGACATTTCTTTTTGTATCCTACGTTTTATACACTGCTTTCTAGATGCCATAGACCGCCCTGGGACAGTATATTATAGGGCTGTGAATTATATATACACAAACACCTTGCTTCTCGCAATCCCTCATTTGATTCAAAAGGTGCTTAATGTGGAAGGGTTTGTGTTTCAGATTCCTGTAACCTTTGAAGACATTGCTGTTTGTTTCTCCCGGGAGGAGTGGGAGGATTTAGAAGAATGGCAAAAAGAGCTTTATAAGGATGTGATGAAGGAGAATTATGAAGCCCTGATCTCACTGGGTAAGGAAGAATTTCCCATTTTTATTCTTCAACTCGGTGGAATTTGGAAAGAATAATACAAAAAGGGTCAATAAATGTCTGTCTATCTCTGAGAATTAAACGGAACAGAAACTTATTTTTATTTATTTATATTTCTTTTATACCGCACTCTTTTTTTCATCAGTGCGGTTTACATTAAACAGGAATACTCATTGCAATCAACAGACTGTGGTGAGTTTACATATAATAGGAGAATACAACTGGGATTTTAACTTAGGGAAACTTTGTACATATTTGTAACATGCAAAGAACCTATATACACAGGATAGAATTTCTTATCATCTTGAGTAAATAAGGCATTTATACTTTTATTGTAAGTGTTAGAGGGTTGATGATGTGTTTTGGAAATGTAGAATGAAGAGGTGGTGCTTTATGGCTTTTCTGAATTGCTTGAGGTCAGTAATCGCTCTAATGTTGGGAGGTAGGTTGTTCCAACATCTAGGTGCGTAGTATGCGAAGGCCCTGTCTGTGGTTGAACGTTTGTATTTTGTGGCCTCAGGTGGTGTAACTAGGGTATTAGCCGCTGCTGACCTCCTAGATCTGATGTTGGGAGTGTAATGGAGGAGTTTTGAAATTGATGAAGGAGCTATAGTATTTATCGCTTTAAAGGTCAAGAGAAGGGCTTTATATGCTATTCTGCAGTATATAGGGAGCCAGTGAAGCTCCATTAGGATGGGTGTTATATGTTCGTTCTTTGAAGCACCGTATAGTACCCGGGCTGCGGCATTCATGGCTAGTTGCAATGAATTTAGAGTTTTTTGGAAGACCATGGAGTATTATATTCGCATAGTCGAAGTGGGGTGTGACTATGGCTTGGAATACAGTTCTGAAGCTGTCTGGGTCAAGCATATTTTTCAGATGGCGTAGGGTTCTTATCTTGAAATAAATGTTTTTCATGGTGTGGTTGATATGTTCTTTAAAGTCTAGTCGATGGTCCAGTATTACTACAAGGTATCTTATGGAGGGCTTGATTGGTAGGTCTGCGTCTCGTACTCTTAGGGTCTCCGGGGGTGAGAATTCTCTGTTTTTCGTTACGATCAGTACCTACAGTTTTTTTGTAGTTTATTCGCATATTCTGCGTGAGGAGCCAGTCTGCTATTGCGTTAAAGCAATCTACTAATGTTGTGTAATCTAGGAGCTTGACATTGAATGGTGTGAATATTAGCACATCGTCTGCATAGATCAGCGAGGATATGCCAAAGGAGCGAGTGATATCGCATAGAGGCTGCATGTAAATGTTAAATAGTAGCGCAGATAGGGATGAGCCCTGTGGTACTCCTTGTTTTAACTGGAAAGGTTCTGAGGTACCTGTAACAGTCCTGACGTGTTGCAAGCGATCTTCCAGGTATGATTTGCACCATTCCCATGCCAGCCCATGGATTCCCTTGTCATATAGACGGGTTAGTAGTATTTCATGGTCCACAGAGTCAAATGCTGCGGATATGTCGAGGAATATTAGTGCAAAGCCCTTTTTGATGTCGTCCAGTCCACTGATGAGTGTGTTGGTTAATGTGGTCAACAGTGTCTCTACTCCGTGGGCTTCCCTGAATCCGTGCTGACTGGGATCGAGGGGGGAGGAGGTGTCTATGTGTTGTTGTATCTGATTGTTGGTTACTTTCTCAATTATTTTGGATAGCAGCGGTATACTAGCTATCGGGCGGTATGATTCTTCTTTTGTTGGGTCTAGTTGATTGTTCTTTAGCAGCGGTCTTATGGAGGTCTGCTTTAGTGCTGATGGGAAGGTGCCTGTTGAGAAGGACATCTTTATTATTTCTGCTATGACAGGGCTAAAGTCAGATCGCATAGCTCTTATCCAGTGTGCTGGGCAGGGGTCGTTAGGTGCTGTAGTGGTATTCATTTTGACGATAATGTCTTCAACGCATTTTGCTGAGGGAGATGAGAGCTGAAGGAGTGGGAAATTTTGTGCTTGTTGCTGGAGGGGACTTTGGGGTGAAGAAGTTGTTGTTCTGATAGCTTTAGATTGTATAAAATCGGCATACTTCTGAGGGTGTATGGGTTCTTGTTGGGGTGGAGAAGGTTCTGTGGTTAATGACTTTACTAGATTGAAGAGCTCTCGAGGTTTGTTTAGGGAGCGGTTGAGGAGTTCGGAGTGGTAGGTTTTTCTTGCGTCCCATATTGTTTCACGATAGGATTGAAGGTGGGTTAAGTATGTTTGTTGATCTGCTGGGTTATGAGATTTACGCCATTTTCTTTCGAGCTTCCTCAATAGAGTAAGAGACTTCCTTAGTTCTTGAGAGAACCATGGTGCAGATGGTCTTTTCACTACATTATTCTTCGTTGTTGTGTTTTTGCAGGCTGGCGGTAGTATGGCGTATTGGTTGATGGTTTCATTCCATGTGGTGACCATGTCGTTGATGTCGGAGGACGGTTGTTTGACTATTGGAAGTATGTTTTTCTTGATTTCTTCTTCGTTGAGAGGCCTGAAGCGAGTGGTGTTTGTTGATGATCTTTTTGTTGTATCGGTAGATGGATCTTGATGTGCTGGTATTGTGAGTAATATCAAGCTATGGTCTGACCATGGGACCGGAGTGATGGATAGGTCGAAGTCATCATTCGTGGACGTGTAGGAGGGCGGAGCGAAGACGAGGTCGAGCACATTGCCATGTTGATGAGTGGGTTGGTTTATGAGTTGGCTGTAGTTGAGGTTTGACATTACGTCTAAGAATGAGTTAGAAAGGGCAGTTTGTATGGAAGGGAGATTGAAGTCGCCCATTAGCCAGTTGGGTTTCTCTGGGTGTACTGGGTTGCAGGCTAAGTCAATTACGCTGGATAATTCTTCAGATGTCGAGTTCGGTGTCATATACGAGGGCCGTTTTTTTTTCAACCTCCGATAGGCTATAAATAAAAGACAAGTTCATATAAAACAATAATTTTATTACCAAAAGATTGGTACACTTACGGTTACTTTTCGACATAATCACCGAAGAGATTGAGACATTTGTCATATCTGTGGACAAGCTTTTCAATACCCTCTGCAAAGAAAGTTGCCGCCAATGAATTCAAGTAGTCCTTGACGTTGGTTTGAAGGTCCTCATTGGTTTGAAAGCGCTTTTGTGGCCGGCCGTCAACATTTTTGGGACCCAACGTGCACAAAGCTTTTTGTAGCCTAACCGTTCAGTAACAATAGAGTACAAAACAGACCTTGAAACCTCTGGAAATTCCGTAGACAAAGCAGTAATGGTGAATCTGCGGTTTTCTTTAACCATTCTGTCAACTCGTTGCACCAGGTCATCTGAAATGACAGATTTGCGTCCTTGGCCCAACACCATCACTCATGAAGTTTTCCCCATACACACGACTCATTCTCCGATGGATTTCTGCAGCACTATGGCCTTCAGCCTGTAGAAAACGAATCACACTTCGCAATTCACACTTGGAGGGAGCATCAATCATGGTGGACATGTTTACGTGGCTGTAGCACAACGCCGACTGACACCTGAATGTCAACAATGGCGGAGTGTGTAGTGCAAGAGCTGCGCAGTCGCCTACAGCGCATGCCCGCTTTCTGCTGCCCGCATAGCGTCTGCACGGAGCGATCGGAGGTTGAAAAAAAAACGGCCCTCGTATATAAGGTTGATGGTATTGTAGTTGTTGTATATTGAGATAGTGTCTAATTGTTTTGTGCTCTTGGTTGTATTTGTACGATATTGGAGGTCAGTCTTTGCTATAATGGCGACACCTCCTCCTCTTTTATTTGTTCTGTTACATGTGTAGGTGGAGTAATTAGGTGGTGTGAGCTGGTTTATTATGACTGAGTCGGATTCTGAGAATCATGTTTCTGTGATCATTAAAATGTCTAGATTTCGTTTGATTACACAGGTACACTACCAAAAAACTGCCTCCAGTTTTGCAACTGATTCCTATAGATTTTGGGGTGCTGAATCCAGGAAAAATAGCCAAAATGTTCCATCACATCACGTTTTCTTGCAAAATTAGATTTCTTACCCATATAAGGAATGTTCACATAATTTCTTTTTAGCCGACTGCAGTTTATTTTCTTGGCCCAAAATAGAGGTTGTAATGGTTAACTAACTAGAAACACTCCCTCATGATATTTTAGAGTGTTTTGTATTCATTTTATACATTAACAGGACAATTGGGAGGCGGGGGGCTAAATCCAGTACTCGCGCTGGCGCATGTTCTTTCCTGTTCGCCTCACCTCGTGCGCGCTCGCTCAAACACGGTGGTTGCAACATGAACGTTCCTGTCAAATTTCAGTTTCTTGCAAGTTCATTATTACCTTTTGTTTGCTCAGTCGTAATCCAGCTTTATTCCGAAGTGGTTCACTACAGTTGTAGTTTGCAGTGCTGTGTATTTGTGATGGCTCACAGAGCCAGAGGTTGCGTCAACTCTCCGGACAGTTTTTGTTTTATTTGTGGGGAATATACCGTGAAAAAGCGGCAGAGGAACATTTCTGCATTTATTAAAGTATATTTCGCCTATTTCGGTTTGAAGTTAGGCGATCAAGACAAACCGTGGGCTCCTCACAAAGTGTGCAAGACATGTGAGGAAGATCTACGCTTATGGATGAAAGGTAAAAAACAAGCATTTCGTTTCGGAATACCTATGATGTGGCGTGAACAAAGAGACCACAGCAGTGACTGCTATTTTTGCTCTTTCATTGTGAAGGGATACAACTTAAAAAGTAAGAACGTAATAAGTTACCCCAACCTTCCCTCAGCAATTAGGCCTATGCCTCATAGCAACGAAGTACCTGTGCCTGAACCACCAAAATCTTTGGATCATATTTGTGTGGACAGTTCTGATCATGATGAGACTCATCAGATGGCTTTTCCCGATGAGTCCAGTACTTCCGAGTTTGAAACTGAACCAGATCCGAAACCTGAAGTTTTCTCTCAAGCTGAATTGAATGATTTAGTCTGGGATTTAGGACTCCCAAAAGATGCTGCCCAACTGCTAGGTTCTCGGCTTAAACAGAAAAATCTATTGTCACCAGGAACAACTTTTTATTGGTACCGCAACCGCGAGACACAATTTTTGAAGTATTTCAGCAAAGAGGAAGATTTGGTATTTTGCAACGATATATACGGAGTGATGGAAAAGTTTAAACTCAAGTATGATCCTGCTGAATGGCGGCTGTTCATTGATTCGTCAAAAGACAGCATAAAAGGTGTTCTTCATAATGGCAACACATTCGCTTCAGTTCCTATTGCTCACTCTGTTATTCTCCAAGAAAAATACGAGAATTTGGCCCTGATTCTTCAGAAGATTCGTTATGATGAGCATAAGTGGATGATTTGTGGAGACTTTAAAATTCTATCCATGCTATTAGGGCAGCAATCCGGTTTCACCAAATATCCCTGCTTCCTTTGCTTGTGGGATAGCCGGGCCCGCGACCTACATTGGGGGGAAAAAAGACTGGCCAATTCGGGAGAAAAATGTTCTTCATTAGAGCTTGGTACCTCGTGATAAAATTCTATTACCACCTCTCCACATTAAGTTGGGTCTCATTAAGCAATTCATCAAGTCCCTTCCAAAAGATGGTGAGTGCTTTCGGTACCTTTGCTCAAAGTTCCCCCGACTTTCTGAAGCAAAGCTAAAGGAAGGAGTGTTTGTTGGCCCTGATATAAGGAAACTCATTTCAGATGGAGCATTCGCTGAAACGATGTCTGAGAAGGAAAAAGAAGCCTGGGATTCCTTCAAGGATGTTGTTCTCAAATTCTTGGGGAACAGGCGGGATGAGAACTATAAGGATATTGTTGCCAGGATGCTCAATGCCTTCAAAGAACAAGGCTGTAACATGAGCCTGAAAGTCCATTTCTTGCACTCCCATGTGAACTACTTTCCCGAAAACTTGGGGGCGTACAGTGAAGAACAAGGTGAAAGGTTTCACCAGGACATCAAGGACGCAGAGAGAAGGTACCAAGGAAGATGGAACACCACTATGATGGCTGATTTCTGCTGGTTGCTGCTGCGGGAAACCCCAGATGAAAAATACGCCAAGCAGCGCACCAAGAGAAGCATTCGGGGGAAGAAGAAACGGGCCCACCAGGAGATTGATTGACCCAAGAATGACTTTAAAATCTAAACTGTGTTGACAAATATCGTGTTTTTACTAAACTTTGAAATAAAAATTTGCTAGTTATTACCACAGTGTCGGATCTCATTTATTAGAATTTTATTTTCACACCATCGGGTGTTTGTCTTCATGTATTGCAATGGTGCGGTTTGCGTTTTCTATTCTTACATACATACCTGTACAACATTTTTTGCACATTTCTTTGCTTTGCTTTGTGTCTAACCTCGCTCTTATATGCTCAATGTTTGTGCACATGTATGTGGCTGTTTTAAGTGCAGACAATTTTGCTACCATCACAGTGTGTTTTGTTGACATTACTCTATTCTTATGTGCTGCCTTGTTACAATTTTCTTTATTCTTATTTGAATAACTACTAAACAATTAGTATAAAGAATTCATCCAAGAAACTTTTATCTCGATCGCACTCAATCTGAAACGTTCACCTCAAACTGCTAACCCAATGTAGCAAAAAATCTGTACGTGATGGAGCAAATTGGTTACCAGATTTGGATTCAGCGCACCAAAAAATGTAAAAATCAATCGAAACATTAGAGGCAGTTTAAAAAAAATTTTTTTTAGTGTACCTGTGTTATTAAGTCCGAGATGGCTGGCCATTTCTTGCGTGCAGATCTAGCATTTATGAGAGCACATCTGAGTCCTTCTTGTTGAGGAGCACGTCGGTTGTGTTTTGTGTTGGATGTTTGGTCTATTGCTATATGAAGTAGGTGAGAGTGTGTCTTGTGGTAAGGGTTCTGTGGATGTTGGTGAAAGCTGTGGAAGTGTTTTTTGTTTGTGCTGTGAATTGTAGTGATATGGTAGTGATCTTGGGAGAGTGAATTAGCTTCGTATAATACACTGGAGAGTAGGCAAACTAACGTCATGGTTGCTGAAGTGTGGGAGAGAAAAGCTTTTTATAGATACCTTTTTGGAGTGATATAGCAAGGTAGGCAGCTGGTAATTAAGCAGCAGCAACGATGTATCAATTTTTAAATTGGAGCATTGGACATGCAGCAGAAACCATGTATCAATTTTTAAGTTGGAGCATTGGACAAGAAATGAAAGTTGGTATAGAGAAAAGACACAAGTTTCAAAATGGACCAGACTGGACAAAGTGTTCTGGGTTAAAAAGCCCCACTAAAAATGGCCCAGTGCATTTCTATGGAAAAAGGAGGTCCAGCTTCTGTAGCATATAAACTTACATACAGTAAAACATAGTACTTAAGAAATTGCTCCTTTCAAATCGACTCTCTCCCGTTCTCAACTCTACTCAAATCCCAAACTTCCCCACTCCCAAAAAATAGTCCTCAAAATATCCCAAACCTCTAAAAGTCACCCCCCAGAAACTCCTCCCCCTCCCGAAACTTCCCCCCCCCCCCACCCTATATCCAAAGCATAGGCCCTAAACTGTGCAAATCGTCTCTTCCACCAAAAGCTACTCTACCACCCTACATGGTTTATGGTTTAGGAACTTGATATACCGCCCTTTATTGTCTGTATTAGAGCGGTTTGCAGATATATTCTAACTGGCACTTTTTATTCCCTACCCTAAAAGCAATCACCTCAGCAACTGCCTCAGAACTACCCCCCAGTCATATCAAACTCTCTGCTGGATCACCTAAGGGCAATAAGTGACCTTATGGACTTTAGAAATGACCTAAAAACACAACACATCTTTTCCAAGAACACTTTGGAAATGAAAGCTAAATATCTGTTCACGCTCCTGCCCCCCTCCTCCCCCAGCCAGCCTGCAAATCCTCGCATATTCTTCACCCAACCCACCGGTGAACTTCCATTTTCTCTAATGCCCATACAACTGCTGTGCTCATACTGTAACCCATTACATGTATAATTTATGTTTCATAATCCCTCCTCGATGTACATTTGTTAATTCAATGTACTGCTCATGTTGACTATTTCATTTAAAGCTAAGTTAAGAAACAGAGAAACATGATGGCAGAAAAAGACCACCATATCTAGTCTGTCCTTCCATATCAACCATTACAACAGTCCCCTTTTTCCCTTTAGAGATCCTCTGTGTTTGTCCCATGCTTTTTTGAATTCAGATACTGTCCTCATCTCTACCACCTCCACTGGAAGACTATTCCATGCATTTGCCACTCTTTCTGTAAAGAAATATTTCTGCATATTATTCCTGAGTCTATCCCCTTTCACCCTCATCCTATGTCCCTTTGAAGCAGAGCTTGCTTTCAATCAAAAGAGGCTCTCCCCCTGTGCATTTATGCCACAGATGTATTTAAACGTCTCAATCATATTACCTCTATCCCACCTTTCCTCTAACGTATACATATTAAGATCCTTAAGTCTGTCCTCATATGTTTATAACGAAGACCATAGCCATTTTAGTAGCCACCCTCTGTACCAACGCCAACCTGTTTATATCCTTTTGAAGGTGCGATCTCCAGAATTGCACACTATACTCCAAATGAGGTTGCACCAAAGACTTATATAGAGACACTATCACCTCCTTTCTTCTGCTGGCCATTTCTCTCCCTATGTACCCAAGCATCCTTCTAGCTTTTGCCGTCACCTTTTCTACCTGTTTAGCTACTTTAAGATCATCACACAAACTCACGCCTAGGTCCCGCTCTTTTTTGGTGGACAGAAGTACTTCACCCCCTATACTATATCACTTCCTTGGATTGCTGCAGCCCAAATGCATGACCTTGCATTTTTTAACGTTAAATCTCAGCTGCCAAATTCTAGACTAGTCTTCAAGCTTAGCTAGATCCCTCCTCGTGTTATCTACACCTTCCTGGGTGTCTACGGTTCAGGGGAAGGTGACTAATATGATTTGGAGCCTGCGTCAGAAGCCTTATGAGAAGAGACTTGAAGACCTAAATATGTACACTCTGGAGGAGAGGAGGGACAGGGAAGATATTATTCAGACCTTTAAATACTTAAAAGAGTATTAATGAACAAGCAAACCTCTTCCAAATACGGGGAAGCTGTAAAACTAGAGGGCATAGCATGAAGCTGCAAGGGGGCACATTGAAAGGCAATGTTAGGAAATACTTTTTCACTGAAAGGATGGTGGATGCTTGGAATGCCCTCCCGATGGAAGTGGTGGGGGCAAACACAGTGACAGAATTCAAAATGGCACGGGACAGACACAGTAGATCCCTTTACAGCAACAGGATAAACTCAAAATAAACTTAACTATCTAATTTCTCAACAAATAGGGGTGTCCTACACGGAGCGGTGGGTACACCCCTAAACAAAGACATGGGGGGGGGGTGACCTGCACGGAGCGGCAGGTGCACCTACTCTTGCCACCTTACTGGGCAGACTAGATGGATCATGCTGGTCTTTATCTGCCGTCATTTACTATGTTACTCTGTTACTCTATTGCAGATTTTGGTATCATCCGCAAAGAAGTTACTTCATATCCTGTTTATGTTCCATGTACAAGTTATGTTTGTGTTACTCTGTAAACCACCTTGACTTTAAGACTAGGTGATATATAAACCACTTAAAAACCCTTTCCAGGCCGGCCCCAAAACTCTTGGGATCCAAAATTCTGACTAAATATTCCTATCAAATGGTATATAATACATGACCATAGCAGAAAGAAAATCACTGTGAGAACATATTGAATAAGACGGGTACAATTTTCCTGAAATATGCAAAAATGAACCCGGCTGCAGAATGTGGATTAAAATTTTAAAGTAAGCCTTCAAAGGGTTAAATAAAATTAACTGCCCCATCCACAAAAAAATCCCTCTTGCAAGCTGACTCCATCTTCAGAAACTACCCACTGCAACTGCAGCAATACATTGCAAACTGCCCCACCTCGAAAAACTATCCTCTAACAACTGCCCCAACACCTCTGATACTGGCCCAATCCCCCAAACTACTCCCATGCACCCATTCCACCCTGAAAACTACCCAGCAAAATTAACTCATGCCCCCTTCTTTACCCATGTAATACGCAATCACTTTCACATCGCACACACAAATGAATTGCAAATAATTCCCTAGTTTTGATCTGCTGCATTTTAAGTTATTCAGAAATATATTTCCTTTTCTTTGTTAATTTTATTATAAAATCTACTGACTGAATCACACAGTTTTTGTATTGGTTGCTTTGTGTACTGCCAATTAATATATATTGCTCTGAGCATGGCTAGATTAAACTGTGGGAAAGGATATACAAGGGACCCCCGTTATCAATTAGAAACTATAGAAGAAACTACTGAACTCACTTATGATAAGGTAGCATATGCCACTATTGAGCCCACATATGGTAACCTTGAAATGGCCATAGATACTGATGATGAAGATACAAGATTGGGAAAAATTGATTATTACCTTTACTATATACCTTTAGCTATAATGCAAAGCTGAACTGCAAGAAGAAAGAAAAAGTAGCTCCTGTTAGTTAGGAGTTTTTTGGCTATGCTAAGGATAAGACATATTATAGGCATTATTGCAAAAGAGATTAACTGGAAGTGTGTACAGTCGTACATGTATTTGAAAAAACCGTGATAGAGTGAAGCCGCGAAAGTCGAAGCGCGAAGTGGCGAGGGACGACTGTACACAGCTACTGTTCCTAAAGGTTAGATGCAAGCTTGCTAGCTTCTGTCGAAATTGTGGGGACTTTTGGAAATTGAGAGAGTCCCTCCACCCTTCCACCTTTCCCCGAAATTAATGATTACTCAGAGAAAAGTACAGATAAACAAGAAATGTCAGGAAATTAAGAACATTGTAAGAAATCAGCAAAAATTACTCCTGTAAGCATAACCTTTTATGTAACATGTCATTTTTTTGTAACCTAGCTGACATCAATCATGTCAGCAATCATGTCATAAAATCATGAATAAAAGGCAGGACTCTAGAGGGGATTTCCGAAGATGGTTGGAGGAGATTTATTTATTTATTTAACAGTATTTCTATACCGCCTTCTCCTTCAGTCAAGGCAGTCTCCACAGCAAACAATCATAAGAGTGATTCAAGTGTTTTCATGCAGTGATACAGATTGTGTGTTTGTGGTGGTGTATATTTGATTCTTGTTGAGCTATTTACATCATGCGCTATTATACATTCTTATATACAAGGGTCAGGGATGGGGGTTAGGTCTTTTGTTCTTGCTTGGTGAGTGGATCATGTGACGTGTCCATAGTGTTCGATGAATAGTGTTGTCTTAAGCTGCTTCCGAAAGTCTTTGAGGTCTGTCGTTAGTCTTAGTACATCTGGGAGGGTGTTCCAAATTGCTGGTGCAGCCAGGGAAAGTGCTCATTCCACTGTGTCCTTGCGTACCTTGATGAGGTCTTTTGTGGTGTTTACGCGATTGGAAGTGCCTCTTCTCCTTGGTCGTGTGCTTGTGTCAGGTTGTATGATTGTTTGTAGGCTGAGGGCTGATGAATGTTGTTTGATCTTGAAAATGTTTATGACTGTCTTATATATGATGTGTGAGCTGATTGGGAGCCAGTGTAGATTTTTCAGTATGGGTGTGATGTGTTCTTGTCTTATTGTACCAGATATTATGCGGGCTGCTGTGTTATGTGCCAATTGCAGCGGTCTGAGAGTTTGTTTTGATAGACCAAGGTAGATGCTCTGTATATCCAGGCCTCTCTGACTATCTTCCTCTAGAACTCTGGATGATAAGGAATATTATAATCGTCAGTCCAGTCCCTTTACTTCTGGGTTACGCAACCCTTCCAGCAGCTTGGAGGCTGAGCCCAACCTTTTTGGAGGTGGAGCGGTATAAATACCACTGAGACCACCCACCAACTCCAGCCTCCAAGCAACTGGAGGGTTCCGTAAGCCTAGGGCTTACTGGAGTCCTACTTGTTATCTATTTCATTTAATTTTGCCTTAATTTTGCCTTATCTCGTTCTTTACCTTATTGAACTACCTTCCGTTTGATTTCTGGGGTCCTGCTCCTTTAATTCCTGCCTGCTCTCTCCCCCCCCTCCCCCGGAACGGGCCTCGGAGGTGCTTCTCTCCTCGCAGCTTCGAAGACAATTTCTGTCCTGCCCGACTGCTGGGACGCCAGCTCCTGCACTTTCTCCTTCATCCTTCACCAGATCGGACCTGCCTCGTGCCGAAGCCCTTTTGGTGGCTGAGCGCTGGAGGCTGCGCCGCTAGGCAGCGTTTTCCCGCCGGACCCGTCCCAAAGCGGAAGGACGTGCAGGCGAGACTCGCTACTCCCGGTGTTACCTGCGGGGGAGAGATTAAATCGGCGGTTGCAGGAAAGCAGCGACTTCAGCGCGGGAGACTCACACCGGAGTACAGCTCAGCCCGGAGAATAGACTCACGGTCCCCCGTCCAGGCTCCACGTGTTGAGGCCTACCACGTGTAGAGCCTACGGGCTAGGATCGCTGAGTCGGGCCCAGGATTCAGTTACAGCCTTTAAAACGCAAGTACCTCCGTTGGAGGAAAAGGAGTTAATTTAATTGTAATTTGATTTAGTTCAACTTTAATTTTAATTTCAATTCTTTTCAGTTAATTTTGCTTTAATTTTGCTTTAATCCTTTCATTTTCGAACTGATTTAAATTTCCTTTGTTTTCCCTTTGTTACCAAACTAAGGGCTGTTAGTTTCCTCTCCCAGGGGGAAATATATTGAAATATATTGAATTTCTGTACTCACAGTGGGGAGTCCCCAGACCTAGGTCATGGCGACCAAGTCCTGCTGTCCTTCCTGCGGAACATGCAGGGGCACCTCCGCAGAGGCAGGAATCTGCAGGAGCTGCGCCGCAGTGGCGGCCTCAGTTGAGCAGGAAATTAATTTGACCATAGCTCTCCCTCCTCAGGGGTCAGGAGATCTCCTAGGAGGGGAGGGAGGGTCACAGGTCCCTCCTTCTACGTCCTCGGACGTACCCTCTCCTTCCCTGCCCCCCTCCCCCCTCCCTGCGGGGGAAGGAGGGTCTGGGGATTTTTTCTTCCCGGACTTCATCCTCTTACTTCACAAGGCCTATTGCTTGCGGAAGCAGGGCTTAGGGGCAGGAGAGGCCGAACTGTCGAGAGAAAACAAATCAGACAGGCTCTTGGGAGCAAGCAATCCAGAATCCGGCATACCACCTAAGCGCCCCCGGCTGAGTGAGGAGGAGCCCCTAGCGGACCTCTCACAGGGTACTCCGGAGGAGACTTACTCGGACAGGGACTTGGACGAAGAGGAAGAGGAGCTGGAAGAAGGAGAGATCCCAGAGGAAGACCAATCCAGGATTATTAGAGTCTTTCGTCGGGAGGAGCTCCAGGCATTAATTAATGAGTCCTTAAAAGTGCTCAATGTGGCCTTAGATACGCCAGCTGAAGAGGAGGCGTTGGAGGACCCATTGATCCAGGCCATTAGGAGATCCCAGAAAGTCTTTCCGGTCCACAGAGTGGTGCATCAGATGATCCAGGAAGAATGGGACCAGCCGGAATCTAGCCTAAGGGGAGTCCGGTCCATGCTGCGCCTATATCCTCTCCCAGAGGCAGACAAAGAGCTACTGAAGTCCCCCAGAGTGGATGCAGCGGTATCAGCAGTCACTAAGAAGACTACTATCCCAGTTGAGGGCAGCACGGCCTTAAGAGATTCTCAGGACAGAAAATTGGATACCCTCCGGAAAACAAGCATTTGACGTGAGCGCTCTCGCCTTACAGGCCTCCGTCTTGGGAGCTTGGGTAGCTCGGGCCTGCTTAAGGTGGTCACAGCAACTTCAGGCAGCGGAGGCCCCCGCGGGCGACGCTCAGCCCAACGCTGCTAGGTTGGAATCCGGAGCAGCATACTTGGCGGATAGTCAGTATGACCTCATCAGAAGTCTGGCCAAGAACATGGCCGCGGTGGTAGCAGCCAGGCGTTATTTGTGGTTACGGAATTGGGCAGCGGATGCCTCCTCGAAGGCACGCCTGAGTCGACTCCCCTTTAAGGGGAAGCTGGTGAGGATTTAGAGAAGCTGGTAAAGGACCTTGGCGAGTCCAAGGGAGGCAGGCTCCCGGAAGACAGACCGAAACAAGGTCGTCCTCTGCCCCCGGCTCGTACCCAGACTAGGGACAGTCGGAGGTTTCACCCAGCCAGATCCAACCCCCCTTCCAGGGGACGCTTCCCCTCCAGGGGTCAAGGTTTTCGGGGAGCAGGTCGCGGCTTTGGGGCCTCCTCCTTCTCCACAGCCCCTAGAAAACACCAATGAAGCAACGGGGGTCCAGGGGGAAGAGCGGCCAGTGGGAGGTCGCTTAAGGCAGTTTCTTCCCGCCTGGTCCCGGGTCACTTCGGATCAATGAGTACTGGAGGTAATCAGAGAGGGCTACGCTCTCGAATTCGCAAAGCAAATACCTCCAGCATTTATTCAATCTCCCAGCGGATCTCCTGCAAAGAGGTCGGCGATAGAGACAACCCTCGCACGGCTAATTGCACTCGGGGCAGTGGTCCCAGTACCACCAGACCAGTTCGGATCGGGTCGATACTCGATTTACTTCATCGTGCCAAAGAAGGAAGGGTCCTTTCGGCCAATCCTGGATTTAAAACAGGTCAACCGCTGTCTCAGGGTACCACATTTCCGCATGGAAACCCTACGATCAGTCATCGCAGCTGTAAGGGGAGGAGAGTTCCTGACGTCCCTCGACTTGACAGAAGCCTACCTGCATATTCCAGTCAGGAAGTCCCATCAACAGTTCCTAAGATTCGTTGTGCCGGGGGGCCACTTTCAATTCCAGGCCCTCCCCTTCGGCCTAGCTACGGCGCCACGGACATTCACCAAGGTGATGGTGGTAGTGGCGGCCTTCCTCCGGAAGGAGGGAATACTAGTACACCCGTACCTAGACGATTGGCTGATCCGGGCAAAGTCGGAAGAAGAGTTGCTCTGCGACAGACAGAGTGATTCAGGTTCTAGAGGAATTGGGGTGGGTCATCAACCGAGCAAAGAGCAGGATGACTCCCTCCCAGAACCTCGAATATCTCGGAGCAAGGTTCGACACCGGAAGGGGCAGAGTGTTCCTGTCTCAAACGCGATCAAGGGACCTAAGACTGCTAGTCGCGCAGTTTCTGAGCAGACGAAACCCCTCAGCATGGCATTATCTTCAGGTGCTGGGCACAATGGCAGCAGCGATAGAGGTAGTGCCTTGGGCCAGGGCCCACATGCGTCCATTACAGCGCGCCCTATTGCGTCGGTGGTCCCCATAGCACCATCTCCTATCAACACAGTTACCGTGTGCTCCGCGGACCAAACGAGCCCTTCGCTGGTGGCAGTGCCCAAGGAATCTGGAGCATGGGATGCCCCTCAAGCCTCATCTTTGGGTACTGTTGACAACGGATGCCAGTCTGACAGGCTGGGGGGCTCACTGCGAGGACCAGTTCGTCCAGGGCCGCTGGACTCCGTTGGAATCTCAATGGCCCATCAACAGACTGGAATTGCGGGCCGTCACCCTAGCGCTCAGAGCTCTCGAGTTCCTAGTGCTAAGAAGAGCAATTCACGTTCTCTCCGACAACGTCACCACGGTAGCTTACATCAACCACCAGGGTGGCACCAGCAGCCCTGCCTTGGAGAAGGAGGCTGATGTTCTCTTCCAGTGGGCAGAGATCCGCCTGGAAGCACTTTCGGCACAGCACATGGCAGGCACGGACAATCTCACGGCCGATTACCTCAGCAGGCACAGGATAGACCACGGAGAGTGGGAGCTGGAGAAGGAGACCTTCGACCAGATAGTGGCCCGCTGGGGGCTCCCAGTCATGGATCTCATGGCAAGTTTCTCGTCAGCCAAGGTGGACCGGTTCTTCAGTTGGCGGAAGGAAAGAATGTCCGAAGGCCTGGATGCCCTGTCTCAGAAATGGCCGGCGGAGGGTCTGCTCTACGTGTTCCCCCCTTGGGTTCTGATCGGAAAGGTTCTCCAGCGGGTGGAGTCTCACCAGGGACTTGTGATCCTCATTGCCCCGGATTGGCCGCGTCGCCCCTGGTTTGCGGATCTGGTGAGGTTGCTAGCTGACCAGCCTTGGCGGCTCCCTTGCAAAAGGGGTCTGCTCAGGCAAGGCCCGGTGCTGATGCCTCACGTGGATCGATTCTCGCTTACGGCCTGGCTATTGAAAGGGCGCGTCTCTTGAAGCGAGGTTATTCAGGAGCGGTAATCTCAACGCTGTTGAATGCGAAGAAACGCTCGACCTGCCTTTCCTATGTAAGGGTCTGGCGCATCTTCGAAGCGTGGTGTGCGGAACACCGAAGGAAACCCCTTTCGGCCTCAGTCCCTGAGGTTCTGGAATTCTTACAAGCGGGTTTTGACAAGGGCCTGGCGCACAGTTCCTTACAAGTCCAACTAGCCGCCATCGCTTGCTATAGAGGTAAGGTCCGCGGCAAGCCCCTAGGGGCCCACGTGGACGTCTCCAGGTTCCTAAGGGCGGTTAGACGTCTGCGTCCACAACGGAGGTCGGTGATTCCCCCCTTGGGATCTCAATCTTGTACTAAATGCATTGGTCGGGGAACCCTTTGAACCGGTTAAGAAGGCTTCCCTGAAGGACTTAACCCTCAAGACAGTCTTTCTGGTCGCTATCTGCTCGGCCAGGCGGGTCTCCGAATTGCAAGCGCTGTCCTCCCAACCTCCTTTCCTATCCTTTCTCAGGGACAAGGTGGTCCTACAAACAGTACCTTCCTTCCTGCCCAAGGTCATCTCTCCCTTTCACTTGAACCAGACAGTTACCCTCTCGGCCTGTCCGGCCGAGGGACCTGAAGGTAGGGATAGCAAGCTGCGACTGCTAGACGTCCAGAGGATCTTGAAGCGATACCTCTCCCGCACAGCTCCTTTCCGGAAATCCGACCGACTGTTCGTCCAGTTCGGAGGCCCGCACAAAGGGGAGGCGGCGGCCAAGGCCTCCATCTCCAGGTGGATCAGAGAAGCGATTGCCTCCGCCTACATCCAAAAAGGGAAGCAGGTTCCAGTGGGACTACGGGCGCACTCCACCCGGGCTCAGGCCACCTCATGGGCAGAGTTCAGCCTAGTCCCCCCGTTGGATATTTGTAGAGCGGCGACTTGGTCCTCTCTGCATACCTTCACAAAACGCTACAGGCTGGACGTACAGAGTTCAGCGGACGCTCGGTTTGGTCTGGCGGTTCTTCAGTCCGGTTTGCCGGATCCCACCCAGAGTTGAACTGCTCTGATACATCCCAGAAGTAAAGGGACTGGACTGGAGTGACGATAAGGAAGAAGTAATTGGATCTTACCTGCTAATTAGTGTTCCTGAAGGAACGACAGTCCAGTCCCTGATCCCACCCGGCTCGGTCGGACTTGAAGGCCTATCAGACAAGGGCAGAGCTGCGGACCGAGCGTGGAACCAGGTCTGGGTGAAGGAGGGCAGGAGAAAGTCGCCTCTGGCAGTATCAGGCATACCACCTCCCTCCGTTGCCTTTCCTCCCTTTTTTTACTCCTATTTCCCTTTTCCAAAAAAAAAAAAGGGGTTTGGTTGGTTGTTAAGTATCCCCTAGGGGAGTTAGGTTTTTAGTTTGTTGATTGTTCATAGAAATTTGTTTAGTCTGCTTTTTCATTCGAATACTGGAGTTGGTGGGTGGTCTCAGTGGTATTTATACCGC
Source organism: Ichthyophis bannanicus (assembly GCA_033557465.1). Taxonomy (NCBI): domain Eukaryota; kingdom Metazoa; phylum Chordata; class Amphibia; order Gymnophiona; family Ichthyophiidae; genus Ichthyophis; species Ichthyophis bannanicus. Next base: position 157,847,804 of record CM066031.1, on the reverse strand, counting down.
TCCACCTCCAAAAAGGTTGGGCTCAACCTCCAAGCTGCTGGAAGGGTTGCGTAACCCAGAAGTAAAGGGACTGGACTGTCGTTCCTTCAGGAACACTAATTAGCAGGTAAGATCTAATTACTACTTTCTTATTTATTTTATTTATTTAACAGTTTTTCTATACCGCTCTATTTTAGATCAGAGCGGTTTACATTTAACAGCAACTATACAACACAGGCACTTTGAGTTGTATTTACAATAAACAGAGAGATCAACTTGGAAGTAACTGGGGGAAACTATTTACATTGTATTTACACTGGTATATGATTTCAGGCAGAACATATCTACATCTTATTTACACTGGGAGTCTGAATTCAATTTCAGGGAGTACTTCTGAGGGAACAGTTGATTATCCTTTTTCATGCTGAGTCTGATTGTTTAGTTGTAGTGAGTGATTGTCTGAGGGGCCACATGTATGATCACTAAGGCTGGATTCAGGGTAGTATGTGGTGAACAGGTGCTGCTTTAATGCCTTCCTGAAGTGGGTTAGGTAAGTGATGTTTCGAATAAAGGTGGGGAGGGCATTCCATGCTCTAGGTGCATAAATTGTAAAGGACCTATTTGTTGTTGCTTTCGTGCATTTCGTTATTACCTTTGGGACCTCTAGGGTGTTTTGCATCATTCTTGTGTTTGTCTCGATTTTTTCCTTCCTATTAAAAGGGCCAGGTAGCTCAGAACTCAGGTAAAGGTGGGTCTACACCTGAACAGGTACAACATAAACCATTAGCAAACTAAGCACATAACTTGAGGGAGGAGTGGCCTAGTGGTTAGGACATGGTACCTCAGGTCAGAGGACGGGGGTGCAATTCCCACCTGGGGACAGCAATCTCAGGCCAGAGGGACTTGGGTTTCTTGTCCTATAGGCACTCCTTGTGGCCTTGGGCAAGCCACTTAACCCTCCATTGCCTCAGGTACACACGTAGATTGTGAGCCCTTTGGGGACAAGGGAATGTATCCAGTACCTGTTTGTAGTGATTACATAATGTAAACCGCTTTGATTGAAGGATAAGGTGGTATAGAAAACTGGTTAAATAACTAGAGTCCAGATGTGATTAAGACTTGGGAGGTTTGAATTGACAACTGTCTGATTGTTTTAGGACTGTACTTATTTTTACCTTAATACCCAAATTATAGAAGAATGGGTAATATGTCTGGCTAATATTCAGAGTTTACAATCTCCATCTACAGTTCTTTAATCCTCCCCCACCCCCCATGAGTGAGCTTGCCCTACCTGCTTCTAATGTAACTAGATGCAGATACTATAGGTAGAATCCAGCCAATGGGAAGTATGGGCCGGCCTAAGGGTATCTGCCACCTTAGGCAAACCTTTAGCCATGTCCCTTGGTGCCACCATTCCCCCTCCCCCCTGGGCAGCACAAGGTTTACTGTCCCTACCCCTGTAGCTCAGCATCTCCCCCTCCCCCTCCCCCCATACATGGTCTGTTCCCCTCAAACCTTCCAGTGTAGCTTCTTGTAGCTGTGACTGTGTCAGAATTTAAGAAAATGAACATTCCATATTGTCCTACTAGACCATTCCAGAAAAGTGGGTTGTGTTCCCCTACCAGTCGATTGGTGGAGACAGAAGCCAGTGAAATGCCAAGGTTTCAATGACATCACTCCCATGCCTCTATCAGCCTGAGCCACTAGAGGGCATCTCATTATTCATTTGCCTCTAGCAGATGGTGGATGGATTTTCTCATCTCTGAAGAAAATCTGAACATTTGAGAGGAAAAGATGTATTTGCTTGTGAACGACTACCTTGAGGGTGACGTGGGAGGCTCCACTAGTCTAAGGTCTTTTCAGTAGCCAAAGGAAGAGGGACAATTAGTTCAACTACACATTCTTATCGTGTTAAGGGTCTGTCGAGCAGCCAGAGAATTGGAAGGATTTGGAAGAATGCAGCAGTCTCACAGAACCTCAGTGCCCCCTCTCTCCTCTGCTGTTGCCTTGTTCTCCTGAAAGACTGAAAACACCTCGGAGGTATGTGGCTATTAGCCTGTTATGCAATCATGTGAAAGAAAGAGACTGTCTGGGGTGTAGCACTGAGCCTGGCACGGTTTGCCCTGCCTGAGGCTCCCAGGGGGTGAGTACCAAGGCTTGACTTAGTCATTGCCCTTTTTGGGGGCTCCTGATCTCATCTGTTGGGGTGGACCGTGGGCGACTGTTGGTGCTGCCAGCCATTTTCTAGCGTGCACCGTTAACATTTTCTAGTAACATTTTCTGTGTTTGCGCACCTTGCGCCCAAGCATTCCCAGTGGATGTTCTACCTGAGCAGCTACAATGTGTGTTCCTGCTCAAGGGGCCATAATGCGCTCCTGTTTGCCTATGTAGCCTTAGCGCACACAAATGTTTGCCTTGCCTTAACTAGTATGACTGACTGATTTGTATAGCACCACTCTTTTCTCTTCTTCCAGGGGGTGTTTTTTGACCTGCGGCAAGCAAAGAGCCTTCTCATTGGATTCATAGTGAATGGTAGTCTCTGACTCTTCGCTGGGGGCCCATCTCCCTTCTCCCAATGAAGGAATTCAGTTGGCCTGGCATTATCTGCCTCCAGGTAGGAGGCAATTGCTCTTTCTTCTGAGGGCTCTGCTCCATCTGTGTCCCCTGTGCTGGGGATCCTTCTTAATGCGGGGAGCTCCCGGAATCCGAGTTGGCCTCCCCGGAATTCTTTTCCTCCTTTGACAAGCCTAGTCATTAGCACGGAAACTCAGACCCAGCAGCCTTTGGATTCCCTCGTGCATAGTCACATGAGCCCGGCTTGAGTGCTGCCTCCTAGCGTCCCAGATGGAGGTCGCCTCCTGGAGTCATAGGGTGGCTGGGATCTGTCTGAGATGTGGACATGAGTGCTGGTCCTGGCTATTTATTTATTTAATTTGCTTATATACCGCGCTCTTCAGCATCAGTGTGGTTTACATGGAACATGGGGTATTTTACGGTGGGGGTTAACACCGTAATTACATATAACAGGTAGCTCAACTTGGATAACAGTATTAACTATTTACATTTGTAAGGATAACAGAATGATATTCACACCTATATACAATACAAGGAGGGTGGTTCCATGTGGTCGTGAGGCTATGTTGTGAGCGGGGGAGTTGGTGTACGTTCCTCCGGGTAGCATTTGAGGAAGAGATAGTGTTTCAATGCTCTCCTGAATTTAGTTAGTTCCGGGATTGCTCGTATATCGGGTGGAAGAGCGTTCCAGCATCTGGGTGCACAGAGACTGAAAGCCCTGTTTATGGTTGTCTGAGTACAATGGGTCATTGCTTTGGGGATTACCAAAGTGTTTATAGCAGTAGATTGTCTGGCTCTATTTGGGGGGGTAATGTGAGTGAGGTCCGCGAGAGAGGAGGGGGCGAGTCCATTGATGGTCTTGAATGTTAGTAATAAGGTTTTGAAGGCGATTCTACTGTGGATTGGGAGCCAGTGGAGACTTTTGAGGATGGGTGTTATATGGTCCCTCCTTGAGGCATTATGGAGGACTCTGGCTGCAGCATTCATGGCGAGTTGGAGCGGGCTCAGGGTGGATTGTGGGAGTCCTTGAAGGATTGCATTGGCATAGTCGAGATGCGGGATGGTTAGTGCCTGAAAGATTGTTCTGAAATCGTCCGGTTGCAGGAGGGGGCGTAGATGTTTGAGTGTCCTGATCTTATGGTATGTTGATTTTACCATGTTGCCAATGTGTGTCTTCATATCCAGTCTTTGATCCAATGTGATACCCAGATAGCGGATTGAGGGTTTAGTTTGCAGTTCTATTTCTCCGATTTTTAGGCAGGCTGGAGGGGAAAAATTGGGATTTCTGGAGATGAACAGTACTTCAATCTTTTTGTGTTGTATTCGAAGATTCTGGTTTAGAAGCCATTTTTCTACTGTGCTAAAACAGTTAGTGGTGTGAGGTCAGTCTGGTCGATCTGGAATGGCATGTACATGAGGACGTCGTCAGCATAAATCATGCATTCAATGTTGAATGATCGTATGAGGTCACAAATTGACTGCATATAGATGTTGAACATTAAGGCTGAGAGGGAGGATCCTTGCAGAACACTCCGTTTCTGGTGGAACGGTTTGGAGGTGGAGGACTCCGTCTGCACATGTTGCCATCTATCGGATAGGTATGACTTACACCAGGTTAGTGCTAGGTCACAGATTTTATTTTTTATTTATTTATTTATTTAACTGCATTTATATACCGCTTTTCACCGGGTCAAAGCGGTGTAACATAACAAAAGGGAGGGGGGGCAATACTTTAAAGGGTGGGGCCATCACCAGGGGGGCAACATTTATTGATTTGGGGTGGACATAGACATGTACACTTCTGCTGTATCTAAGTATTAGTTCATGCGGATAGGGTGGTTTTTCTGTTCAGAGATGTTCACGGAATAGGATTGTTTTTCAGCTGTTTCTTGAATGATGTGATGTCAGCGTTGTTCCTGATGTGGTTTGGCAGAGAGTTCCAGAGGGATGGAGCATAAAGTTCGAAGGCTCTGTTGCAGGTCCGTTGTGTGGATTTGGTTCTTTTGTGGGGGATGACGATGGAGTTATTGGAGGATTGTCTGGTTGGTCTGCTGTGGGATGGGCGAGGCAGTAGGGGGTGGAGTGAGGTGTTCCGTGTTTGGTGGATAGTCTTATGGGTGAGTAGGATAGCTTTGTACTTGATTCTTGCTTCAATTGGAAGGATGTGGAGGTCTCTTAGGATTGGGGTGATGTGATCCCGTTTTTTCGCATTCTGAATAATCCTTTCTGTAGTATTTAAGGCAGTTCAGAGGGGGTTGGTTTGTGAGAAGGGAAGTCCATGGTAGATTATGTTGCAGAAGTCCAGATGAGGGAGTGTCACAGCTTGCATTACTGTCCTGAAGTCATGAGGTTCTAGGAGGGGTCGGAGGCGTTGTACAGTTTTAGCTTTGTGGAATATTGTCCCGGCGGTCTTGTTGATTTGATGTTTAAAGGTGAGAGCTTGGTCAATGATAACGCCTAGATACCTTATTTGAGGCTGGATTTGAATTTGCGTGGTTCCCATGTTGAGGTGGGTAGGTGGTTTGAAGTCTGGTTCTTTTGTCACTATAAGGGCTTCAGTTTTTTTTATGTTGATGGATAGGTTGTTCTCCTGTAGCCAGTTGGCCACATCGGTGAAGCAGGCTGATAGTTGGTCATTTGTTGGGTTGGTGGTTGTAATCGGTGCGTAGAGCATTATGTCGTCAGCGTATATGTGGAAGTTGATGTTGTGGGTGCGTATGATTGAGCATAGTGGACGGAGATATATATTGAACAGCATGGCTGATAGGGTGGATCCTTGGGGTACTCCTTGATGTTGCTGGTAGGGGGCGAGGTTGTGGTGAAGGTGCGGATCCGTTGCTGTCTGTTGGTTAAATAGGATCTGAACCATTGGCGTACAGTGTCTTTGATTCCAATTGATTGGAGTCTGCGTATGAGGATTTCGTGGGAGATTGTGTCAAAGGCCGCTGATATATCTAGGAAGATCAGGATGTATCCAGATTGTTTCTCTTGGGTTCCTATGATGAGGGTGTTCATTAGAATGGTCATGAGGGTCTCGACTCCATGTAGTGGCCGGAATCTGTGTTGCTGCGGGTCTAGTATGTCGTTGATGTCTAGATGATCTTGAAGCTGGCGTTGGACTACCTTTTCTATTATCTTGGCGGTAAGGGGGAGGCTCGCAACTGGTCTGTAGGAGGTGGGGTCCAGGGGGTCCAGGTTGTTTTTTTTTCATGGTTGGTCGAATGATTGTTGTCTTGAGGGCGTCCGGCATGTATCCTTGTTTAAAGGATTCGTTTATGATGTGGGTTAATGGAGCACTCAGGTCTTCCTTGGTTTTCTTTATCCAGTCCGTAGGGCAGGGGTCTAGCAGGGAGGTAGTGGTGTTCAGACAGGAGATGGTGGAAGATATCTCTTCTTTTGAGGTTGTATCGAACGTATTCCAGTCTGTGTTTATGATGGTGCAAGGATTTGTCTTTGTGGTTTCAGCACGGTGGTGTGCTTGTTGAGGTTGTTGAAGTTGTTTGTATTGTCGGGCCAGGAGATCCGGGGGGATATCTGGGAGTTGATCGGAAGTGCTCGGTGCTTTTGTCAGTTTTTTGGCAATTTGGAAGAGTTCTCGAGGTTTGTTTACAGCTGTCGTGGTGATTTTGGTGTGGTAGTTTCTCTTCACGTTGTCGGTCTCCGAGTGGTATGTAGTGAGTTCGTAGAGGTATTGCGTTTTGTCTATTTCATTTTTGGTTTTCCTCCATTTCCTTTCTGCTCTTCTAAGTTTGGTTTTTAGTTTCCGGAGGCCCAGGGTGAACCAGCGGGCCTTTGAGGAGATGGGTCTAGTACTTTATCTTTATCTTTATTAAAATTTGATATACCGCTACAGCAGCGCATTGAGTGGTGTACAATAAAATGTGATTAACACTACAGTCCAGGAAAAGAACGCCAAATTCAAAACAGGAAAGGAAAGGAGAAGAGACAGTGACCAAAGCAAGACACTAAACCATAATTCATAATAAATTTGACACATCAGATGTTAACGATGTACAACAAATCATAACAAATCAAAAGAAATTAACAATAATCAAACCAGGGCATACAAATACAAGGTACGTGGACATAGACATTACTTAGTTAGACACATCGACAGGACTATTCAGGGTGGGTCTTCAGAGGGCAGGTCGAAAGCTTTGTGGAATAAGTAGGTTTTTAACCGTGATTTAAACTGGGAATAGGATGGTTCTAGCCGTAATGAGGTGGGAAGTGTATTCCAGAGTGAGGGTCCAAGGAAAAACCAAGCTGAATGCCGCGTCTGTTCCAGACGAGCTTGTGAGGGAGAAGGAAGAGATAACCGGTTTGTTTGGGTGGAGCGGAGCAACCGGTGAGGAGTATACCGTGAGATACAGTCAGCGAGATAACGAGGGGTGCAAGTGTAAATAGCCCGGTGAAGAAGAATCAGAAACTTGTAGTGGTAGCGATATTGGAAAGGGAGCCAATGCAAATGAAGCAGAATTGGAATGATGCGATCATACTTGCATGAAAAGGTGACGAGACGGGCGGCGGTGTTCTGAATACGTTGTAGTCGTTGGAGAGAGTATTTGGGAAGGTTAGCTAGGTATACATTACAATAGTCTAGTCTATTGATTACAAGGGCGATAACAAGCGTGATGAGGGCACTGGAAGGCAGAATAGACCGGACGGCCCTAATCTGACGTAAAGCAGAAAAGGAGGAACGAGTGACATTGGATAGATGAGCAGAAAAAGTTAAGAGAGTCAAGAGTCACACCTAAATACCGAACAGAAGAAGTAAGAGGAATGTTAGTTGAACCAATAGAGGGTGCAAGCGTGGGACAGACACCACTAAGTGAAATCCACATTGCTGAGGATTTGGCTGGGTTAAGATGAAGAAAGTTCTCCGATAACCAAGAAGCAACGTGAGAAAGACAGAGGTTCAATGAAGTGATATCAGGGGAGAGTGGTGACGTGTGAAACAAAAGGACTATATCATCTGCATATAAATAGGATGAGATTGAATACTGTTGTATGATCAGGGGCAGAGGGGCAAGAAAAATATTAAATAACAAAGGGGAGAGAACAGAACCCTGTGGGACACCACATGAAAGGGGGAGGGTGGATGAAGATTGATTCTTCATATGAACTGAGAAAGAGCGGGACAGCAGAAAAGAGTGAAACCATGACCAGACGGGACCACGAAGACCAATACTAGAGAGTCGGGAGAGAAGTGTATGATGATCAACCAAATCGAATGCTGCGGATAAGTCAAGGGATACGAACAGGGTAATGTCACCACGATCATGAGAAATATGTAATTCATTGAGTAATGCTAACAATACGGTCTCTGTGCTGTGGCCTTGGCGGAATCCTGCCTGTCGAGGGTGAAGAGCATTAACAGCTTCGACATGGGAGCTAAGTTGGTTAAAAGCGCACCGTTCAAGAAGCTTTGTAAGGAATGGTAAGTTGGACACCGGTCGCCAGTGGGAGAGAACGGATGGATCCAATGATGGTTGCTTTAACAGGGGACGAAGAATAGCGGATTTCCAAGAAGATGGGAAGTGCCCGGAGGAAAAACTGGTGTTGATGATAGTAGTGATGACTGGGACTAACTCAAGCGAGGGCTCTGAGAGCCATCTAGAAGGGATAGGGTCAAGTGTGCAAGTGGTTTTCCTTGCAGCAGTTAGAGATTGAAGCACTTCTGCAGTGAGAACTGGTTGAAAGAAGGACCAGGTATGAGAACAGATAGGGTCAACAGGTGTGGGATTGAACTGTAAGAAGGTAGCAGAGGAGGGTAAGGAAGGGTTGGGGGCCACTACGGGAAGAGTGGGCAGAGGGGAAAGAGGAGGGGGCGGAGGTGGTGTGATAAAGGATGAGCGAAGGGATAATACCTTGTTAGCGAAAAAGTCAGCGAGAGATTGAGGATCAGGGGCAGCAGGGACAGAAGATTCACTAGGCCTAGTGGACGATAGTGTCCGCAAGATGGTAAAGAGTTGACGTGAGGAGCTAGCAGCAGCAGAAATTTGAGCCGAATAGAAAGTTGATCGGGCAGAACGAATAGCCGAACGATAAGCAAATGAAAGATGAGTGAAACGCAGGTGATGCTCAGGTGAGGGGTGGCGGACCCAGTGACGCTGTGCCTGACGTAATTGGGAACGAAGCGTGAGCAAGGAGGGGTGGTACCAAGGGGATGAAGGAGGACGGGGACGTCCTGAAGTAGAATGAAGAGGAGCTAGATTATCAAGGGATTGCAGTAGAAGAGAGTCCCAGAGAGCAGCTTGATCATGAATAGAGCGGGTGGCAAAGTCCATAGGAAAAATCGCAGAAGCTGGCGGAAAAGCATGAAGTGTCTCCGATGTTATTTTTGCGGAGAAGGGTGGTGGTGGAGGAGGGCATCGGAGGGTGCATTGCTGTCTGAGGGAAGGAAAATGATGAAAAAACACAGAAATGATCTGAACAGGGAATAGGAGAAGTGTAGGGGGGTGAAAACACAAGTTGCATGGATGCTGATGACAGAATTAAGTCTAAGGTGTGACCTGCCGCATGTGTGGGGCCGGTCACATGTTGCTGAAGAGGAACATCTTTTAGAAACTGGAGAAAAGCCTGATCCTTTGCTCGAACAGGCTTGTCCACATGGATGTTGAAATCTCCTAGTAAAATAAGGTTTGGAAAATGGAGAATAAGGTCGGACAGAGATTGGAGAGTAGTCTCCCACTGAGAATCAGTAAGAGAGGGGGGAAGATAGAGAAGAAGGATATAAAGAGGGGGGGAAGAAACAGGAGGGGTAAGTTTTACCAAAAGAGACTCTGGAGGGAGCGACAATGGGGAAGATACTTCTTCTATTAGAACAGAGGTACGATGAAGGAGGGCCACCCCACCCCCACATCTACCCCGTCGTATACAGGAAAGCGCTGTATAGTGAGGGGGAAGGGAGCTAGAAAGGATGGGATGGTCACCCTCTCTAAGCCAGGTCTCTGTAAGGAAGCAGAGATCAAGATCATGCTGTTCAATAAGATCACGGACTAAGAATGCTTTAGACTTAAGAGAGCCGCAGTTAAGAAGCAGGAGTTGAAAAGTTATCAAGGCAGTTGGACGAGGATTTTGATGGGGGGAAAAGGAAACAGACGGTAACGTGGGAGCACAGTACACCAAGTTGTTGGTGCAACGTGCTAATGGCCCAGATGCAACTACCGGGGTAGTGACCGGACGCCAACCCCAAAAGACCGGAATAGAGGACATTGTCAGAAGTGTAGAATTGATAGCACGGGGGGCACAGAGCGCACAAGAAAACCACAAAAATAAATCGGAATACAGCATAAGAGAGATAGGAGTAGGGGAAACGACTCTTACCCTTCGTTTGCCCACTCGCTCGCCCCAAGGAGCTCGTCCAAGGAGCAGGACCTGCTCCTTGGGCGCGCGCCGCCGCGGCACGGATCGCCGCAGGCAGGATGCTTTTATGGAGAGAGGAGTACCTGGGAAATGGAGTCCGGGTGAGTTCCGGTTCCTGTGGGCAGACCGGAGGCACAATAGGAAAATACACAGGGAGCGGGATCCTGGGAAATGGAGTCCGGGTGAGTTCCGGTTCCTGTGGGCAGACCGGAGGCACAATAGGAAAATACACAGGGAGCGGGATCCTGGCAAAGAAACAGAGCTATAAACAGTAGTACAATAACACAGCTAAGAATAGCAACTTTAACAAACGCTGGAGTAGTGCAATACTGGTACTGGTTTTGTTTGTAGTTGCGCTGGATGCTGAGGAGATTGTGGTGTTCCAGTTGTTTATCAGGTTGTTTATCAGGTCATCAAGGTTGTTGGAATTCGTAAGTAGGTTAGGTAGGGTCATGGTTAGGAGGAAGTCTTCTTTGCTGAATGCTTTGAATCTCCGTGTGTGTTGTATGTTTCCTCTGTTAGTGTTTGGTTGGTATGCGTGGGATATGTTGATGTAGTGGTCTGACCATGGTACTGGTGAGATTGTTGGACTGCTGCATGAGGAGGCTGTTTGGGAGTTCAGAAATATGAGGTCCAGTGTGTTTCCTTTTTCGTGCGTTGGTTCGTTTATGATCTGTCAGGTCCATTGCTGTCATGGCGTCAGGTCCATTGCTGTCAGGTCCATGACGAAGGTTTCTGCTTGTGTGCCTTGGAGTGATGGGATGCCCTTCTCTTTGAGCCAGCTCAGGAGGGTTTCATGACATATTGAGACGAACGCTGCAGCTATGTCCAGGAATATAAAGGCAACTCCATGATGGATGTTATCTATTGCGTAAAGTATATTGTTGAAGAGGGTGGTAAGTAGCATCTCGACACCATGGGATTCTCTGAATCCGTGTTGACAGTGGTCTAACGGTGAGGTATTGTTGATGTGTTGTTGAATCTGGTATAGGACTTCTTTTTCGATTATCTTTGCTAGCAGTGGAATGCTGGCAATTGGTCTATACGATTCTACTTTCTGGGGGTCCAATTTGCTGTTCTTTAGCAGGGGTCTGATAGATGTGTGCTTGAGATTCAGGGGGAAATAGCCTGATGTGAAAGATGCGTCAAAGAGTCTAGCTATGAATGGACTAAATTCTGTCCGTAGTTCCTTTATCCAGAAGGCAGGACAAGGGTTGGTCTGAGCGATAGTGGTGTTGATTGCAGAGATGGTGTCGATGATTTGCTCATTGGATGGGGTGGTGAACATTGCTAATGTTGCTGCTTTTGATGGTTCCACGGTGCAAGAGGGCGGGTCAGTCTTGTCTGTCTGGCATAATTTTGATTGAAGGAAGTCAGCGTAGTCTTGGGCGTGAATCTCAGGTGTTTGCTCAGGACCTGGTTCTTTCGTTAGGTTCTTGACGAGGTTAAATAGGTCGTGTGGTTTTCGTAGTGAACGCATTAGGGTGTCTGTGTGTGTTTGTCTCATTTTCTCAGTTATCGCATTGCGGTATATTGACAGCTGGAGGTTATAGGCTACCTGGTTTTCTGTGGATCGTGAGCGCCTCCATCGCCTTTCGAGTTTTTAAGTTTGAGGAGAGAGGTCCATAGTACTTCGGAGTACCAGGGGACGGGAGCTTATTTCTTAGGGGCTTTCTTGTGGGCTGTGCGTAAGGCAATGGAACTCAGGCTGTCATTCCAGCTGGAGACTAGCGTATCTGGGCTAGTTGTCGTTATGCTAAAGAGGGGATTGTGTGTTGTGTAAGATGGATTCCTTGTTGAAAGGTTGGAACCTTCGTGGGGGTAGACTCGTGGGGTTTGACACGCTTCCGGGGGGCTTTCTGGGCCGAATATCTAAGGGAATTTGAAATAAGATTAGCTTATGATTGGACCAAGGTACTGCAGTGTAGGTAGGTGGGGTGGGGTGGGTGGCGTTGTGGGCGGTTAGAGGGGCGAAGATCAGGTCCAGCATCTCTGCTGAGGAGTTTGATGCAAAAAAAAAAAGAACTAAAGGAAGAGTGTTTTCTCTGTCGGAGGTTCATGTGGAGGCTGACATTTTCCACCTGTCCTGGAAGCTTTGATTGCTCGAGTTTTCCTCCACCTGTTATGTGGCTGACTCTCCAGCAATGGAGTAGGGGCCATAGGTCCCCACTTCTATAGACGGTGCAGATATTTACAGCAGTCTTCCAGACTTAATCTAGAACATCTTCTGGTCGGAGCGGATTTTGACTGATCTCCCACCTGAGGGGTACAGTCATGTCAAGGGATGTGAGCCCTCCCTCAGGGGAGTGCCTCTCTTGGTCCGGCCTGCCCAAGGTGAAGGTGGAAGTCACTGTGATCACACAGTGGGCCTCTACTCCTGTAGGAGTCGGCTTGGCCTTGAAGGGCACTATGGATAGACAGATGGACCCTCTGAAGAGCCAGTTTACAGTGGCAGTTTTCTCCCATTGGTTATGTGTACAGGCCTGGCGCCACAAGCTCTCTTCCTGTGGATTCAGCTGGATAATTCTCTGATGCCATGTATATTCTAGTTTGCTGGTGGTTAGGGATATCATCCTGTTGGTGATGATGCGGAGTTGATCATGGCTTTGCCACTCTGCAGCAGATACGTCGTCCAGAGCCCGGATAACTCATCTGGCCTTAAGGAACATCTCCCTTGTGGGGCTGATTGGAGAAGTTGGTGAAAAACCTGGCTTAGGCAGTGTCATCTTGCCTTCCAAAGGATAGACCGAAAGAGCCTGGGTAACAAACAGGGCCCTTCCCTCCTTATTCTCCACACGTCCAATGCGGACACACTGGGCTGATTTCTGGGGGGGGTCTCAGGACTATTGGCGTTTCATCCTGGAAAGTCTTTCTTCTCCTTCTGGATTGCAGTTCTGTAATTAGCCCTTTCAATATTGCTCGTAGGCCCCTCCATAGGGAGTTCCTCCCCTTTGTAGGTTTTGGGGCCCATTCCTGCATGTCACCAAGGATAAAAGAGTCCTAGACACCATTTAAAGCAGCTATGTCTTGGACTACAGGTGGCCAATCCCGGAATCATTTGCCATCTCTCCATGTGAGTTGGCAAACATGAGAGCCACTGTATGGGATAAGTTTAGTTACTGCACCTGCAGGTAGTGGTGCCAGGGCCCTGGCCAAGCAGGACAAGGACAACTGGGATGCCAAAGAAGGATAGCTCCTTCCAATTCATGACCTCTAGGCAGTCAATGCTCCTTTGTGCTTCCAAATGGCAACTCTGAGATCGGTGATTTTGGTATCTCTGCTCTTTTATTTAGCTAGGGTTGTATACCGTTTTTCTACGAGTCAAAGTGGTGTACATTCAGGTACTGTGTATATATGTTTCCCTTGTCCCCAAAGGGCTCACAGTCTGTGTTTGTACTTGAGGCAACCGGGTTAAGTGGCTCGTCCAAGGCCACGAGGAGCACCTATAGGACTAGAAACACCTCCCTGTTCAATGTGGTCTTCTGCATGTCTGGGGCTAGATCTCTATCCAGCTTTTCTGCCTGTGCCAGATGTCTGTAAAATACATAGGCATCAGGACAGGGTGAGCGACATAGGCCCTGGCCCCACCAAACCTTTGCCTGCCAAGTGCTAACCGCAAACTGCATGAAGGCCGCGATCATGGCCTTCCCCTCCTTTCTATCTGCGGGGATGCCATCTCCCGTAGACAGAAGTGAGCAGCTGCAATCGCGGCAAAGACGACTCCTGTCTTCCCATGGGAGATTGGAACCGCACAGGCAGAGCAGGAGAAGGCAACGATTGCACCTCCATACAGGCTCTGCCTGCGGGGATGCTGTCTGTCTCATGGGCAGGAGAGAAGGGAATGCCTGTGATCACAGCAAAGACGCCTGTCTGCCCACGGGAGATTGGGGCAGACAGAAGGCGTCTTTGCTGTGATCCTCCTTTTCTGCCTGTGGGGAAATCAGATTCCTGTGGGCAGAACAGCAAGGGAAGGCCACAGGGGCCGGGGGTGGAACTTGGGGCAGAGCTTGGACCCCCCCATCATATGGCCATTCCGTTGCCCCTAGTAGAATATATCTACCTTTTTGGGAACCTGACAGGTACCTGTGACCTGTATTGGCCACTGATGGAAACAGGATACTGATTTTGATGGACCTTAGGCTTACCCAGTATGCCATACCTTATTTTCTCAAATTCTTATGCTGATATAAATGGAAGAACCTTTTCCTATTTCTAAGATATCCCATAGAGCTTCCCCCTTTCCTCTTGTCCCATCGATTTTCCATTGATTTAATATTTGTATTTTATGAAAAGTAGGACAAAGGAGAGAGAACGGTTTCCCTTGCAAAGAAAGGTTTAGTAGATTAGAGTTTAGAGTTTTTCAGTGTGAAAAACAGATCACTGAGAAGGGATATGAAAGAGCTTCACAAAATTTAGGAGTGATAAAGAATGGATGTAATAGGGAACAATTTTTCACTCTGTCAAATGACACAGATTTGAGGACATTCCAAGAAACTGAAAAGTAGCAGATTTGAATCATATTTTAAGTATTTTTTCAGGTCAGTGAACCATTAAACTATGGAATTAGTTAACAAACTGTGTTCAAGGCTAGTAGCATAACTGAGTTTAAGCAAAGCCCAGACAAGCTTCTGAAGGGCGTGTCCATAGCAACCTATTAGCCTGACAGGCTTAGGTACCTCTACATCATTCTTCTGGGACTGAGCAATATGGAAGGGAATTTTCCTTAGAATCGGCTGGGTTTTCCAAGTGGGGCAGACTGGCCACTGCCAACAGGACACTGGGCTTGATGGATTAGTGGTCTGCCTCAGCATGTCGTTTCTTGTGTTCTGGTTATTTTCATCCTGACAGCTTACTCTTCCTGGTTGGTGCTTCCAGCGCAGCCAACTCCAGTTTCTGGGTAGCGGAAAGGGGGAGGGGGGGGGCTATGATGCAATACATCTTCATTCATAACATCGTAGAGGTTTCTCTGTTTTTATGCACTCCCCGTCAAGCCACTATGGCCACACGTCACTTGAGACCACTCGAGTCTGGTCACTTAAGTATCACATTTCTTTTCAGCTTCATATCTTCATCCCTTCTCTTTCAGCTTTTCATTCTTTATCTTTATTGACTTTCTTAATATACCGCACCTTTGGAAAGGCCAGGCATGGCCAGGGTAACAGAAAAGAACTACAATTCTTGATAGGAAAGCAGCAAGCACACTAGACAGGAAGTGAAAGAAGGGAAAACTGTATCTTCTGGTAATATATTGAAATCTGCTAAATATTGTAATGTTTGTATTATAACTCCATATTCTATTCTCACTATAACCATACTCTGAGCCAGCCCAAGGGTTTCTGCTGTGCCCCCCCCCCCCCCCCCACCAGCTGCTGCTGCCCTCCCTCCCTCCAGCTGCTACCGATTCCATCTCAGGAGGGGGAAGGCGAGAGGCAGGCAGCAGCAGTATTTCTTGCCCGTGATAGCCGGTTTTAGGTGAAATTTTGGTTAAGAACGTAGCCAGTTATATTCACTTGAAAATTTTGCTAGAAGGTATCCAGCTAATAATTGACCTGCCAGCTTGCTTGCTCACTGGATATGTGTGTGTGTATGTATGTGTGTATGTGTATATATATGCGTTTGTGTATGCATGCACGCTTTTCTATGTATGTGTATTGTGATAGGGCTGAAGCTAGTGAAGCTGTGAATTTGGGAAAAAACGCTGTCTTTCACAAAGCAGCTGACTTGCAGGAGCTGCAATTGCCTAGCAACACAGCTAGAGGGAGCAGGCACGAACCTGCAGAGGCTGAGCGAACACACCCAAGTACTGATTATGCAGGGACTAATCAGATGCACCTGAAGAGCAGGCCAGGAAACTCAAGAGGAGAACGGCTTTATAAGCAGAGAGCTGCAGCCAGACTAGAGAGGGGAGAAAGAGGAGAAGAAGCCAGGATCCAAGGGATAGAGACTCCAGGAGAAGCCAGGATCCAAGGGAGAGAGACTCCATGCCTAGAGGGAGGCCTAAGCTCACCAGAAGGATTGAGAAAGGAACTTAAAGGTACTGGAAGGAAAGGTCCTGACAGTGGAATCCCCCATACTGAGAAGCAGAGAGGCCTGGATTCGTTACCTGGCCGTCCCAAGCTTCAGGGACGACAAGCAGTGCCCAGGAGACTCACAGAAACAGTCTATAAAGGAGACCGTATCCAAGGAAGGGTACCTGGTAAGGAAAATACCAGCAGCACCGACTTCAGGAAGCCAAGGTACAGTGGTACTTTAATTCTAAAAAGAGACTTAGCTCCTAGAAGGGCTTTTGAATCAGATAACCATTCTGAGAGGAATGAAAGAAGGCAGGAATTCTGGAAGCCACGACATAGAGGCCTAAGAACAAGCCATGCTTCCTACTTGAAAGACCTTGAACAGCCCAGCTGGAGGCTAGGTGAAGGAAATACTAATTTGCACACTATAGCAGCCAGGGAGAGCTCAAATACAGGAGAAAGCACAGATGAGCTGGAACCCTTGCAAGTGGAGCCTGGGGATTTAGAAGCATTGTCACAGGAGGAATTAATGGACTACTCTATTTGTGTGGCGGGAAGCCTTGAGTCACTCCCAGAGCTATAGTTTACCAGAACCTGCACTAACAATGATTTTGCTTACATTGAGCTAAAGGAGAGCTGGTTTATTTGTTTCACTCCGAAGTTTAGAAAACCCTTTATATTCTACAAGGAACTGTGAAGCCTGTCACAGTTTTACTTGTTTAATAACACTTTGGCACAAACCTGAAAATAAGGAAAACTTTACTTTTGTTACTTAGCGAACCTCAGTGCTAAAAGGGAAATAAAAGCTTTTTGTTTACCCTCTACTTGGCATCCACAACTCATTTCTATAAGGAGAAAGGACTACAAGGACCAAGGTGCATCTGGCCCAAAAGAGTCTTTTACTTCTACAATTGATTTAAATGCACAACCTGCCCCTGGAGCCACCGGCCACCGGGGGGGGGGGGGGTGGTGACAGTATGTATGTACTGTATGCTTGTGTGTGGGGGGGCATATTAGTATGAGAGGGAGGACTGTTTGAAAGGTGCAGTTCCATGATTGCTATGTTACTGTTTCTTACTGTGAAATCAGTCTTAGTATGCTGCGGCTTCTGAAAATAGAAATAGACTGGAACATTTTTTTTTAAATCGGGTAAGGGGCTTCATTCCTTTTCCATCTCCTACCATATGCAGAAGGTTTAATTCCATATTGTCCTGCTAGACCAGTCCAGACAAGTGGGTTGTGTTCCCCTACCAGCAGATTTATGGAGACAAAGAACCAATGAAAAGACAGGTTTCAATGACATCACTTCCATGCCTCTATCCACCTCAGCCATCAGAGGTCCGTTTCTTTGTCTCTAGCAGATGGTGGATGATTTTCTTCTCTGTAGAAAATCTGAGGATTGAGAGGAAAAGAGATTGATTAAATGTTTGTGAACAACCACCTTTAGCCCTAAAAAGGTGACTCTCTCACTTGAGCACGATGTGGGAGGCTCTGCTAGACTGCGGTCTTTTCAGTAGCCACAGGAGGAGGGAAAATTGGTTCAGCTCCACGCCCATATCATGATAAGGGCCTGTTGAACAGCCACAAATTGGAAGGATTTGGAAGAATCTGGAAGAGTACTGAGCCTCACACAACCTCAGCACCCCCTCCCTCCTCCTCCATTCCCCCTGCTCTCGCCTGAAGACTGCAAAAGGCTCTCAGAGGGATCTGCCTGCCAGCCACCTTTCACACAGTGTTTCACAGTGCCAGCCAGTGAAGACGTTTCAGGGGAGTAGAGCTGAGCCCGGCATGGATCCTACACCTGGGGCTCTCGGGGTGAGTACCAATACTTGACCTTGTCCTTGTTTTTGTTGGGGGCTCCCAGCTCAGTCTCTAAGGAATGCAATTTGGGATGGACTGCTAGTGACGTTGGCGCTGTGTGGCGGTTTCCTGCAGCTGTTAGTAACGTTTTTGCCTTGCACCTGGGGGTCATGCAGTCCTAATGCATGTTCACTCAAATGGCTCCAACGCGCTCTTTTCCCTAGCACCTTTAACACGCATTGCATAAAAGCACAGTTCACGCACACTTTTGGACTTGCGCAGCCTTAGTATGCACTCTTGTTATACTTACCCTAATTCTCTGTCTTCTTCCAAGAAACGTTTGATCAGCTTCTGAATCATTACTTAAGGGCCTGCTTTCTCCCTTTCAGCCATGGATGCGGTTAGTCCGTCCTTACCTGCCTCAGGGCAGGAGGCACAGGATGACACTAAGGGTAAGGATGTTCAGCTAACCAGAGGCTCCAGCGACTGTGCTGTGAGCCACTCTTCATCCTCTAGGACAGTGGTTCTCAACCTTTTTTGTACCGTGACCCCTTTTACCGTTGGTCAACTTGTGGTGACCCCCAATGATAAAATCAAATGCGTCTCTCTTCCTTTACCGTTAACGCATTGTCGCTGTAATCATTTGTTGAATTATTAATATATTATAGGCCTTTGCAATATGTTTTTATTTATAAAATACTTATTTAAATAATCAAAACAACAAGTAACAATATTTGATTTCAAAATTATGATGATTTTGTAGTCAAATCACTAATATGAAATAAAATTATTTTTTCTACCTTTGTTGTCTGACCAATTTATTCTCTGATCATGCTGGTCCCGATCTGAGGCTTCTGCTTTCCTGTCTTCTCTTAGCTCTCTTTCTGTGGTCTATGGTCCATCTGCCAGTTCTTATCTCTTTTGTTTTCTTCACTTCTTTCCATCAGCCTATTTCCAGTCCCAGTAACCCTCCCCAGTATCAGCCCCTTTCCAGTCCTCACTCCCAGTACCTTCCAATGTCAACTTGCATTCCCATGACTGCCACTGGTGTCCATTCCCTTCCAGTCCCCCTCCTTCCCCACTGATCAGTCCCTTCTAGTACAAATACCATGGCAGCCCCTCTCAGATCCACTCCCTTTCAGTTCCATGCTCCCATCCCCTTGTATCAGCCCACTTGTAGCCTTAGCCCCCAGTTTTCTTCCAGGGTCAGCAGCTCTATCCTCCCCTCCCCACAATCAGCCCATTTCCCAGTCAAAGCCCCCTAATCAGCTCACTTCTAGTGCTATTCCCCCTCGACCCCATTACCAGTCCTACCCCCCCTAATCAGCCCAATACCAGTCCTACCCCCCATCAGCTCATTTCCAGTGCTAGTCCCCCCCTCAACCCCATTACCAGTGCTAGGCTCCCCTAATAAGCCCACTTCCAGTCCTAACCTCACTGATCAGCTCATTTCCAATGCTAGAACCCCCATCAGTCCATTACCAGTCCTACCCCCCCTTGATAAGTCCATTCCCAGTCCTAGCCTTCCCTAATCAACCCATTACCATTCGTAGCCCCCCATCTGCCCATTACCAGTGCTAGCACCCCCATCAGCCCATTATAATCCTAACCCGCACTGTCTCTCGCCTCTGTCCAGCATTTATCCCGTCTGTCCAGTATGTCCCCATGTCTCTCCCCTTTGTCCATGCCAGCCTACTCCCTCCATCCATCCATATCAGCCCCCTCCCTCCCTCCCTCCATGTCAGCCCCCATCCTTCCATCCGTCCATGTCAGCCCCCCTCCCTCCATCCATCCCTCCATGTCAGCCCCCATCCTTCCATCTGTCCATGTCAGCCCCCCTCCCTCCCTCCCTCCCTCCATCCATCCATCCATCCATATCAGCCCCCATACCTCCGTCCCTCCCTGTCAGCCCCCTCCCTCCCTCCATCCATCCATATCAGCCCCCATCCCTCCCTCCCTCCCTGTCAGCCCCCATCCTTCCATCTGTCCATGTCAGCCCCTCCCTCCCTCCCTCCATGTCAGCCCCATCCTTCCATCTGTCCATGTCAGCCCCCCTCCCTCCCTCCCTCCATCCATCCATCCATATCAGCCCCCATCCCTCCCTCCCTCCCTGTCAGCCCCTCCCTCCCTCCCTCCATCCATCCATCCATATCAGCCCCCATCCCTCCCTCCCTCCCTGTCAGCCCCCATCCTTCCATCTGTCCATGTCAGCCCCCTCCCTCCCTCCCTCCATGTCAGCCCCATCCTTCCATCTGTCCATGTCAGCCCCCCTCCCTCCCTCCCTCCCTCCCTCCATGTCAGCCCCATCCTTCCATCTGTCCATGTCAGCCCCCCTCCCTCCCTCCCTCCCTCCCTCCCTCCCTCCATCCATCCATCCATCCATCCATATCAGCCCCATCCCTCCCTCCCTCCCTCCCTGTCAGTCAGCCCCCTCCCTCCCTCCATCCATCCATCCCTCCATGTCAGCCCCCCTCCCTCCATCCATCTCAGCCCCCATCCCTCCCTCCCTCCCTCCCTCCATCCATCTCAGCCCCCATCCCTCCCTCCCTCCCTCCATCTCAGCCCCCATCCCTCCCTCCCTCCCTCCCTCCATCCATCCATATCAGCCCCATCCCTCCCTCCCTCCCTCCCTCCCTCCCTCCATGTCAGCCCCCATCCTTCCATCTGTCCATGTCAGCCCCCTCCCTCCCTCCATGTCAGCCCCCTCCCTCCCTCCCTCCCTCCATGTCAGCCCCATCCTTCCATCTGTCCATGTCAGCCCCCCTCCCTCCCTCCCTCCATGTCAGCCCCATCCTTCCATCTGTCCATGTCAGCCCCCCTCCCTCCCTCCCTCCCCTCCCTCCCTGTCAGCCCCATCCTTCCATCTGTCCATGTCAGCCCCCCTCCCTCCCTCCCTCCATGTCAGCCCCATCCTTCCATCTGTCCATGTCAGCCTCCCTCCCTCCCTGTCAGCCCCATCCTTCCATCTGTCCATGTCAGCCCCCTCCATCCATCTGTCCATGTCAGCCCCCTCCCTCCTCCCTCCCTGTCAGCCCCATCCTTCCATCTGTCCATGTCAGCCCCCCTCTGTCGATGTCAGCCGTGTTGCAGGTTGGCTGCCTCCCTTCTAATGCAGCCGCGGCTCTCTGCCTCTTAGGGAACCGCGGCTGTACGGGTAAAATCATTGCGGAGCCCTTCCTGTCTCGATGGGCTCCATGCAGCATTGTCCCGCCTCCAAAGGAAGTTGGTTTGCACTTACGTTGGGGGCGGGACAATGCTGCATGGAGCCCGTCGAGACAGGAAGGGCTCCGCAACGATTTTACAAGTACAGCCGCGGTTCCCTAAGAGGCAGGGAGCCGCGGCTGCAGAAGAAGGCGGTGAGTTTGCCGGAGTTTGCTGCTGCCGAGAAGCGGACTCGGCAGCGGCAGCAACTTGTGCACATCTTAATTTTTTTTTTTAAACTTGGTGGAGGCTAAGCGACCCCCGCTAAATCCTGTGGCGACCCCCGTTGGGGTCGCGACCCACAGGTTGAGAACCGCTGCTCTAGGAGGTCTGTGGCGGCTATGCCCCCTGGTGTTGGGGAGCCTTATCTGTGAGAAGAGATTCCAGATTGTCCTCCCCAGAATTCTTTTTCTTTTTGCAACAGGTCTGGTCGTCCTTGCTTGGAAATTCAGACCCTGCGGCCTCTAAGTGCCCATGGATGCACTTTTGTGCTGGGCAAGCTAAAAGTAAAAGCCCTGTTCGATTGCCTTTGGCTAAGTGTCCCCAGCGTGGGACACTCCCTGGAAATGGGAACAGTTGGGAGCTATCCGAGATGTTGACTATGCCTTGGATTCAGATGAATTGGTATTGGTCTCTGATGTGGATGAGGACATGCTCTCACCTTCAGAAGATTATGCAGAGGCTGGCATGATCTGCCTATTCTAGAAGGAGGAGCTGGTGGCATTAATTACCAGATTCTATTCCACCTTGAACTTAATGGATGCTTCCGACACAGAGCAGGAGCCGAAGATACACCTACTCCTTCAAGGAGTGCGGAAATCCACTGCTGTCTTCCCGTTTCCGGAGGTGATCAAGGATATGATCCGGTTGGAGTGGGACTCCCCGACTCCCTGCCTAAAGGATTAATGGTGTATAAGATCATCTACGCTGTTCTGGAGGAGGAGTGCAGTGAGTGATTTGACATTCCCAAGGTGGATACACAAGTCACGGCGATTTCCAGATGGACCACCATTCCTGTTGAAGGCAGATCGACCTTAAAGGATGTTCTGGACTCCAATGTCAATTCCTTTGCTGAGGAGCCATTTTGCTGTGGCGGTGGCTATTCTACAGCTGGGGGTATATACCAGCTTTGCTCCAGTGGATTTATTCTCTTCTACCTGATCATACTACTTCTCTTTTGGAGTCTGCTATGGCTTTCCTTTCTGATCCAATCAACAACACCTACCCTCAATGCTAGATTTACTCCAATAAAAATTATCGCCTATTTCCAACAATTAATTCCACACAACACTAACAGGGCAATATTGACCTCAGAATGGCTAGAACCCTACATGTAGTGAATTAATCACTATAGGGAATAGCTGACACATACATCACAGGTCAAATGGCCACCTCACTCACCCCAAAATTCCAAAATTTTATTAAACTTAAACCACAAAATTACCTATGGGAACAGACTATAACAACACATATTACAACTAAAATAACATACACAATTCAATCACAACATTCAACTCATCCAAAAAGCGTCATAATTAAAAAGCCAGCAAATGAGCGTTACTGGAACAGGATAAACCCCCCTACAAAAGGAAGGGAAAAGAGAAATAAATTTCTGTATAGAAAACAAACCAAAACAGGCTTTTCAAATACCTATCTCAGAAATCTGTAAGATGTTCGTCCTTAGCGCTCAATCGCTACGCTGCAGATTTGCAATACCGGAAAGCATCCAGTTGAATGAAACAGAGAAGCACTCAAAACTTAACCAAACTCAAAGAAGTTTTACAAACAAAACCCTACGAAAGCTCTCGTTTCGCCAAAAAGGCTTCATCAGGGGAAAATTTCCATAACTCCGTAACACAGTAATACTGTCAATCTCTCCGCCTCTGAAAATCATAGCGTCTGACGCACTTTAAAACTAACTATACAACCAATCACAACACAAGACGTCACTAATCAAACAAAAAAAGGAAGAAGGGGATCCTTTCTGATGCCATGTATGACCTGGTGCGTTTGATGGCCAGGGATGGTGTCCTGATGATGATGTTACGGTGTTGGATTTGACTCCACCACTGGGCAGCAGACACATCCTCCAAAGCTCAATTGTCACAGCTAGTCTTTAAGGGGAAACTTCTGTTTTCACCTGATTTGGAGATGCTGATGAAGGACCTACGCGAGACAAAATCTTATTGCTTCCACAGGTACAAGGGGCCTGTGAAGTGGGCTAGTGCCCCTTTCTTGTCAGCTTCTGCCTGACCACCAAGCACACTGGCTGGCTTCCCAGGGGTTTCAGGACTATTGTCATTGGTGACTTGGAAAACCTCTCTTCCTGCTTCAGGGCCTCAAGCTCATTCTCAGCCCTTTCATGAGCACGTGGGGCCAGATATCCGGTCCCCTCTAGAGGAGGACCTTCCCAGGCTACACAATGAAGGTTTGGGGGCCCATTCCCTGGCGCCTCCAGTAGGCGGCAGGCTCCACCTCTTCTCTCGGGAATGGGCCCAGGTTACCAAGGATCGCTGACTGCCAGGCACCATTCAGTTTGACTATGTTCTAGAATGCAAGGAGCCGATTCCTGATGCCTTCATCATTTCCCCTTGTGGGTCTGCGATCAAAGGTGCCGCAGTGCAGACCACCTTGGACAAGTTGCTTTGCCTAAAGTGATGGTGCCCGACCTCCCCCCCCCCCCCCAGACAAACAGGGCGAGGGCAGATACTTCATCTATTTTGTGATGCCAAAGGATGGCAGTTTGTTCCAGTCCATTCTCAAGGGGGTTAATGAGCACTTGCGTGTCCTGCGCTTTCATATGAAAACCTTGCGCTCTGCGATTCAAGCAGTGTGCAGAGGGGAATTCTTGACTTCTCTGGATCTAGCTGAGGTGTACTTTCATATCTCGATCCAGGCGGATTAGCAGAAGTATCTGTGTTTTTGCCATGCTTGTCTCTCACTATCAGTTCACTGCCCTCCCTTTTGGGCTCTTCACCGCCCCACGGATGTTCTCCAAGGTCATGGTGGTGATGGCTGCAGGGCCAAGGGATCTGTGTCCATCCCTATCTAGGCAACTTGTTCATCCAAGTTCTTTCCCTGTCAGAAGCATCTTGGTTGACATCCCGAGTGTTGTCCTTTTTGAAAAGCCTCTGCTGGGTGATCAATCAGGAAAAGAAACAGCCTTTGCCTTTCAACCATATGAGTGGGAAGTCTTTCGACCATATGAGTGGGCAGAGTCTTCCTGCCAGAGGAGAAAGTTAGGAAACTGCTGGATTGCCTGGCGATGTTCTGTGTGCAGAAGGCCTCCAGAGTCTGGGATTATCTTCTGCTCCTCAGATTGCTGGCAGCGACCATAGAGATGGTGCCATGGGTGCGTGCTCACATGCCGTTCCAGTGGTCCTTTTTGACTTGATGGTCCCTGTGTTCTCAGGAGTTTGAGCACAGGCTTCTGCTCCCACTGATGGTGAAAGCCAGCCTGCAATGGTGGTGGCAGCAGTCCAGTCATCTGAGTATGGGCATACTGCTGGCCAATTTCTCCTGGATCCTGCTGACAACAGGTGCTGGGATCCTGGGTTCGGGAGCTCATTGCCAAAACTGAACGGCCCAGGGCCATTGGAACCACAGAGAAACGATGTGGTCCATTAACCGCCTTATGGCGAGGGCCATCATGTTGGCCTTTCTGCATTTTTGGTCGAGGGCCGGAGCGGTTCGTGTGTTTTTGTTAATGCCATGGCGCGGTGGCTTATGTCAGTCAGCACAGCAGCACAAGAAGCGCCGGGGTGCCTCTGTAGATGGATCTCCTGTTTGTTGGCCCCAAGTGTGCAGGGCCCAGGCATTGTGGAAGCGTACTTCCTCACCAGGCACTCTCTGAATCTTCATATGTGTGTTAACAGATCCAATCAATATATTTGTCACTTCTCAGAGCTTCTTAATACTTCCCAGTTATATAATCAAATCAGCTCCACTCTTTACCTTGAAGATTGTAACTGCTTTCATATGACCGTTACCCTGACCCAAAAGCTCTTTGAATAGCAACTAGGTCTCAGACTAGAACTAGGCTGATTCCTGAACCACCATAAACATATGGGTTCAGTGTCTAAAATTGCATCAACGACCTAATATGTTGCTATTTATAATATGAGCTAAAGTTGGGCTTAATGTTTTGATTCAATAGAAAATAGAAAGGCAATGCTTATCCAATAAAGTCGATTAATTTCCCAACGCCGGATGTCAGCACCGTGGCGTTTCACGGTTGTGCGTTTCTTCAGGGGATTTTCAAATTCTTTTATATCGCATTCCTCACTTATGCCTGATCCCATGCATTTCTTCAGGGGATGTTCAAATTCTTTTATACAGCATTACTTATGCCTGATCTGCAGAGTTAAAAGATCATCTTAATACATACTTCATTTGCAATCACATTCTCAATTTTCAGTTGTGCTAAAGCAAATAACATATCCACTCACCCTGTTCTGCAGTGTCTTCATTAATTCACCATTAAGACGCCGCGCATGTGGACTAGTCCTCCCTAGGGGATTTTAAAGGGCTAGACCCACATGACTAGTACGTGTGTTCACTGCTCATTGACACGCCCCCCACTCTTTCTCTGCATTCAAGCCTTTTGGGCTCACGGTGTCAAGGTTAAAAATCCAGCGTTGTTCATAATATAGCAATGTGCGGTCCCTTGATTTGCCGCCCGATCCATATGCTATATAATCTATACAGAAACAGCATAACGTTTTAAATTCATGATGTTTTTCTAAACAATGTTGGACGATCGGTGCTTGTATGGCTTTACATATAATTCTACTCTGATGTTCCTTCATGCGAATTTTTAAGGGTCGAATAGTTTTCCCTATATAAAAAAGTTGACATGGACATGTGATGCAGTATACAACATGCATAGAATTACATGATGTTCGATGTTTCAAGACATACTTCTGACCCCGATGTTCAAACTCGCTCAACTCCAGAGTGATGTCGCATATCGCATATCGCACATTCACCACATTTAAAATGGCCTTTCATTTCTAACACTGAGTGGGTTGATGTGGATCTAAGGACTGTAGGGCTCAAAATCTCTTTCATATTTCTGTGTCTCTGCCATACGCAACGAATGTATTGATTCTCCAGTCCCGGCTTTGTTTGTAAAACGTTAGAGTGTTTCTTTAAGATCTTTGTAATTTTATGACTAAATGGAGAATATTTGGTAATAAAGTTAATTTGATTGTCCTGCATCGTGATGCCTTGTTTAGGTGACAATAAAAGCTCACGATTGCTATATAATGCTCTTTTATAAGCAATATCTACTATATGTTTAGGGTAACCGCGCATCTTAAATTTGTCTTTCAACATCACAGCTTGTGTCTTGAACTCCATTGCCACAGAGAACATGGTTCGGAGACCTGATGCTGCTCCTGCAGGCACCTCCTCTTTGGCTGCCTCCATCTCGGAGGCTGTTGCAGCAGAGACCAATTGTTTTGGAGGACCCAGCTTCCCTCTTGCTTTTGGCATGGCTTGAAAAGAGACTGCTAGTGCAGAAGGGCTACTCTCCAGCAGTAATCTCTACTATACTTGGTGCCCAGAGGAGGTCTACCAAGCTAGCTTGCATATGGATATGGTGCTTCTTTGAGCATTGGTGCAGCACACTGCATTTGGCTCTTGAGGCGGCCTGTTGGCCTTTCTGTAGGAGGCCTAGAGAAGGGCCTCACACTTAGCTCCCTGAAGATTCAGGGGCAGCTTTAGCCTGTATCCATGGTCCGGTGGCAGGCAAGTCTTTGACCTTGCACCCGGACATCTCACATTTTTTCTAGGGATTTCAGCGTTTGCATCCTCCCCTTCGGTCTGTGATCCCTTCCTGGGATTTGAGTGTGGTGCTCAGGGCCCTGATGGTGGTCCCCTTTGAGCCATTGAAGTGAGCTACCTTAAAGGATTTGATGCCCAAGACTGTCTTTTTGGTTGTGATTTGTGCTGCAAGGCGGATCTCCGAGCTGCAGGCTCTGTCTTTTTCAAAGGAGGCTATTTCCGTTGGCCTGTGCCTTTCTTCTTGTCTAAAGTGCGGTCTCCTTTTTATGTGAACCAGGTGGTTTGCCTGCCCTCCTGCTCTAAGGAGCGGTGTTGGGGGAGGATAAAGATCTTTGCCTTGTGGATGTTCAGAGGGTGCTTCTCTGGTACTTGGAGAATACGAATTCCTTTCGTAAGTCAAATCATCTTTTTGTGCTGTCTGCTGGCCCATGCAAGGGTGAAGCAGCAGCCAAAGTTGACTTTGGGGCACTGGGATAAGGAGGCCAGTGCCTCGGCGTATCTGTGGAACTGGCTAGTTTCAGAGGGTTTGCACACCCATTCTACCTGAGCACAAGTGCACTTGTGGGCGAATCGGAGCTCAGTAACACCTGCAGACCTTTGTCAGGCAGCAATGTGGGCATCGCTTTCCACTTTTGTCAAGCACTACTGCTTGGATTTCCACGCATGGGCAGACATGGCCTTCAGCTCAAGAGTTTTCTGAGCTGCTTTCTTCTTCCCGCCCAGTGGTAGTGTACTTTGTACATTCCACTTGCCTGGACTGGTCTAACAGGACAATATGAAAGATGACATTTTACTTACCAATTAATGTCCTTTTCTTGAGTCCTGCTAGACTAGTCAGGAGCCTGCCCCTGAAACTGTATTTGCTCTGTTCTTCTGCTGTGGTACCCTTGGATCTGCCATGATTTTATACTTTGCTCTGCAGGCTCATCTTCTACTGACAGCCTTCTGTTTCTGCCTTCTTGTACATAGTACTCTACTGTTGATTACTTATTGGTGCCCACATTTGAGGTTGTGTGAGACTTGCTTTGTATCTCCCATATGCTTTGGGATGAATACTGGAGGGACTTCTGGTGGATAGAGGCATAGGAGTGATACCATTGAAACCTTGTCTTTTCATTGGTTCTTTGTCTCCACTGATCTGTTGGTAGAGGAACACAACTCACTTGTCTGCACTGGTTTAGAAGGAAAGGACATTAACTGTTAAGTAAAATGTCACCTTGTACAGCACAGAACTTCCCCCAGCTCACCCCCCTCCCTTCCTGGGACTAGAAAAGCATTCTAGATCTTACGCATTCCCCTCATTCAGCCATCTCCATGATCTCTGAGAGCATCTCATCCTTGTCACCATCATGCCTCCTTTTCTCTACCCCGTACACTCCTGCTCCTCCTCTTATCTGGGTATATCAATTCCAGTCCCCACCCCTCCCCCAGGCTTTTCTCACATTCCCTGTACAGATGAAACTGCAATGTCTAATCATATTCATATTCTTCTTCTTCCTCCCTCTTCTGTCCCTCTCTCGTGCTCTATGCAAGGCCCACTCTATCTCCAGCAAACTTACCTATATTCACAACCTCTTTATCTCTACCTCTAATGCTCTGCATCTTCTTGCTCTAACTGAGACTTGACTTCTTCCTGGAGATTCTGCTTCAGTTGCTGCCCTCTATCATGGAGGCTGCCTTTTTCTTCCATACACCTCTCCTGGGGGGCTATGGTGGTAGCATTGGGTTGCTGCTCTCTCCTTCCTGACAGTTTCAACCCCTTCTTCCACTTCACTCTTACTCTTCTTTTTTAACTTTGAAGCCCCTCCATCCGATTATTTACTCCACTACCTCTCCAGATAGCTGTCATTTATTGACCTTCTGACAAGTCCATCTCGTCCTTTCTTGCTAACTCCTGGCTTTCCTTCCTCCTTGAACCATCTTCTTCCTCCCTCATTCTTGGGGATTTTAACATTCATGTTGATCCCTCTGACTCTTATGCCTCTAAGCTCCTTACTTTAACCTCCTGCTGTGTTCTACTGCCCATATTCATCAGCATGACCATTGCCTTGAACGTTGTCTTTTTTTCCCAATTGCACACCTTCATTCTTTCCCACCTCAGTTCTTCCCCTTTCTTACCATCATCGGTAAACTTTCACTCTTAACCCCCCCTTCACCAGAGTCTTGCCCAATCTCCAACACGTTTAGGAATCTTCAGGTTATTGATCCTTCAGCTTTATTTAAAGCTATGGAAATACAGAGCTTAAAATGGAGAGAGGAAGCACTGTGGCTTAAATTAGGAAGAGGGAAAGAGAAATCTGTTTACATTGGCATGATATACAGACCTTCTTCACAGG
Organism: Ichthyophis bannanicus; assembly: GCA_033557465.1. Taxonomy (NCBI): domain Eukaryota; kingdom Metazoa; phylum Chordata; class Amphibia; order Gymnophiona; family Ichthyophiidae; genus Ichthyophis; species Ichthyophis bannanicus. The sequence goes on along the minus strand of CM066031.1, from coordinate 157,818,748 downwards.
GAGAAGAGGTGGATGGAGATTTAATAGAAGACACCCTATCAGTAGCAATTCCCTTTTCCTGACAATGCTGAGTATATTTCAATATGCCGGATGTTGATTGGCACATCTCTGCTGCAGTATCATCTAGAAGTAAGGAGATCTTAGATTCTCTATAGGGAGAACTATTAAAGCAACTGGTAACAGAACCCACACATGAAGGGGCCTTACTGGACTTGGTGCTTACCAATGGTGAAAGTGTTTTTGATATTATAGTGGGAGATCATCTCACATCCAGTGATCATCAGATGGTATTGTTCAGTATTAGTACTAGGGCTGATGATATCCATTCAGAAGTGAAGGTCTTAGGAAGACTAACTTTGCCAAGATGGGCCAATACTCAAGAAGTCGTTAGCGGGATGGGAACAGCTGGGGGGTGTAGAATAACAGTGGGCAAAACTGAAAGGGGATATTTTAAGGGCAACTAACCTTTTTGTTAAAATGGTAAATAAAGGTAAAAGGAAAAGGAGACCGCTGTGGTTTTCAAAAGAAGTAGCTGAAAAGGTGAAGAATAAGAGGGAGACCTTCATGAAATACAAGAGATCACAGAGAGAGGAAGACAGGCATCTATATTTGGAAAAACCTAGAGAAGCTAGCACAGTAGTCAGGAAAGCAAAGATTCAAAAAGAGGAAATAGCAAAGCAATAAAATGAGAGGAAAAGACATTTTTTAGATATGTTAATGAGAAGAGGAAGGGCAAAAGTGGTATTGTCAGACTCAAGGAAGGAATATGTAGAAGTTGATTAGGATAAAACAGAATTGTTTAACAAATATTTCTGTTCTGTGTTCACAGATGAAGAACCAGGAGCAGGACCTCAGAAAACACCCACAAACAGGAACAGAAGTGAGGGGCATCTTGAATGATTTTCAGAAGACTGTGTTAATGAGGAATTAGCTAAACTTAAAGTAGACAAAGTGATGGGACCAGATGGGATAAACCTGAGAATACTGAGGGAACCTGGGAACGTTCTAGCAGCTCTACTGACTGACCTTTTCAATACCTCGTTGGAATCAGGAGTGGTGCCAGAGGACTGGGGAGAGGCACATGTGGTCCCTTTACACAAAAGCAGAAGTAAGGATGTGATTGAAAACTACAGGCTGGTTAGTCTAACCTCTGTAGTGAGTAAATTACTAGAAACGCTGCTGAAAGAGAAAATAGTGAGGTTTCTGGAGTCCAACAGATTACCAGATTCTAGGCAGCATGGATTCACCAGAGACAGGTCTTGTCAGACAAATCTGATTGATTTCTTTGACTGGGTGACCAAGGAGTTGGACCGAGGGAGAGCCTTAGATGGTGGTGCATTTAGATTTCAGTAAAGCCTTTAACACCATTGCTCACAGATAACATATAAACAAACTGAGCACCCTAGGGATGGATCCTTAAGTTACTGCTTAGGTTAGAAATTGGTTGAGTGGGAGGCGGCAAAGGGTACATTTAAATGGAGCTCACTCCGATGAGAAGGAAGTTACCAGTGGTGTGCCCCAGGGAGCTGTCCTTGGTCCGATTCTTTTTAACATTTTTGTTAGTGATATTGTGGAAGGACTATTGGGTAAGGTTTGCCTCTTTGCGGATGATACCAAAATCTGCAATAGAGTAGATCCAGGAAGGTGAAGATAACATGAGGAGGGATCTAGCTAAGCTTGAAGAATTGTCTAGAATTTGGCAGCTGAAATTTAATGTAAAAAAATGGTAAGGTCATGCATTTGGACTGCAGCAATCCAAGGGAGCAATATAGTATAGGGGATGAAGTACTTCTGTCCACAAAAGAAGAGCGGGACATAGGTGTGATTGTGTCTGATAATCTTAAAGTAGCTAAATAGGTAGAAAAGGTGACGGCAAAAGCTAGAAGGATGCTTGGGTTCATAGGGGGAGGAATGGCCAGCAGAAGAATGGAGGTGATAATGCCTCTATATAAGTCTTTGGTTCGACCTCATTTGGAGTATTGTGTGAAATTCTGGAGACTACACCTTCAAAAGGATATAAACAGGTTGGCGTCGGTGCAGAAGGTTGCTACTAAAATGGTTAGTGGTCTTCATTATAAAGCATATGAGGATAGACTTAAGGATCTTAATATGTATACTTTAGAGGAAAGGTGGGATAGAGGTGATATGAACATTAGAACATAAGATATGCCATACTGAGTCAGACCAAGGTCCATCAAGTCCAGTATCCTGTTTCCAACAGTGGCCAATCTAGGTCATACGTACCTAGCAGTTTCTCCAAAAGACACAGGTTCCACAATGCTTGTATTTGGTCAAGCATTGATATCCTGGGTCCCTTCTCAATAATGGTTTATGGACCTTTCCTCCAGGAACTTGCCCAAACCTTTTTTAAACCCAGCTACACTAACAGCCTTTACTACATCCTCCGGTAATAAATTCCAGAGTTTGATTACACGTTGAGTGAAAAAATATTTTTTTATTAGTCTTAAATAGTTTACCCTGTAGCTTCATTGCATGTCCCCTAGTCTTTCTATATTCTGATAACGTAAACAATTGATCTACATTTACCCGTTCCACTCCGTTCATTAATTTATAGACTTCTATCATATCTCCTCTCAGCCGTCTCTTTTCCAGGTTAAAGAGCCCTAATCTTTTTAGCCTTTCTTCATAGGAGTATCCTTCCATCCCCTTTACCATTTTGGTGGCTCTTCTCTGAACTTTTTCTAATAACGCTATATCCTTTTTAAGATACGGCGACCAGAATTGCACACAATATTCAAGGTGCGGTCTCACCATGGAACTATATAGAGGCATTATAATATCCTTTGTTTTATTTTATGACTGAGATATTTAAATACCTGCATGGCATAAATGCACAGGAGGAGAGCCTCTCTTGTTTGAAAGCAAGTGCTGCTAAGAGGGGTCATAGGATGAGGGTGAAAGGGGATAGACTCAGGAGTAATATGCGGAAATATTTCTTTACAGAAAGAGTGGTAGATGCTTGGAATAGTCTCGCAGTGGAGGTGGTGGAGATGAGGACAGTATCTGAATTCAAAAAAGCATGGGACAAACAGACTCAGATGACACAGTGGATGAAAGGGAAAATGAGACAGCAGTGGAGAAAGAGAGAAACATGATGGCAGAAAAAGTCCACGTGGCATATCTAGTCTGCCCTTCCATATCAACAACTACAACAATCCCCTTTTTTCCTTTAGAGATCTTCTGTGTTTGTCCCATGCTCCCATCACCAAGTAGCAAAAGTCAACCTCTTCTCTTTGACTTCTTTTCTCTAAATTCAAATAAGGAATGAAATGAAAACATATACACAGAAAATTATATTAATAACAGTACTACTTAAGGCCTTAGAGAGGGGACCATAGTTCTGCAAACTTGAGCAATTTCCTGAAAAATCCCTCACCTTAGTGTGGCTGTAGAACTTCATTTATTAGGAAAAAAACTGCTACATTATACAAATTCATCTTATCAAGCTATGTCATACCTCTGCTGCTTTTTTTTTTTAATTTATGAATTTAAAAAAATACATCTAAGTAACAACACTTGTACAGAAAAGGTGGATACGCACAATATTACAACGGGAAAATAAAACAAAATACAAGGAAATAAAGAGCACCATCACTGCAGCCCTCAATATTGGTGAAACCAACAAATGGAAAAGGAAATAGTCAAAGCAATCTAGAAAAGCAAAGCCATGCAGGCTGAATTATCCATTTTTACGGAGTTAAAACAGGAGAGAAAACAGTATGGGAGTCCACAAAAACAAGTAACTGGGCTGGCTCAAAGAGCACATAGGTAACAGATTGATATTTAACAACACATTTGCATGGGAATTTCAAGAAGAAGAGGGCACTCAGATGTAAAACTGCAGGTCTAATGAGCAAAAACTCTTTCCTCTTCATGGGAAAGATCTGGGAAGATCTGGATAACACTGCCCGTAAAGAGATGCTGCTGGTTTTAAATATATAGTCTCAAAAACCAATCTTGGTCTATAGGTAAAGCAAAATAAACCAAGAAAGTACCAAATTCAGTAACTCCCGAATCAGTTCCTTCCAAGAATTCCATCACATTCAAATGGCTAGACTCCAGCGGGACCAGAGCAATTTTTTTCAGGAGATTCAGGAGAGTGTCTCTTAGCCACAAGAATAAAATATGCCTTTGCAAGAGGTGGCAAAGCTTCCCGAGAGATTTTCAACACTTCAACCATGTGATTTTTAAACATTTCTTTAGGAGAAAAGACTTGTGATTTAGGAAAGTTCAAAACTCTAATATTTGCTGCCCTGGAAGTACATTCATAGCAAAAAAAACCTGTGACGGAGTCAGTTGGACCATTAGATGATTGGGGTTAAAAGGGGCACTAAGAGGGGACAAGGCCATAGCAGAGAGACTGAATTAATTCTTTGCTTCAGTCTTTACTTAGGAAGATGTAGGGATGTTACCGATGACTTAAATAGTATTTAAAGGTGATGCGGCAGAAGAAATATTAATACAACGGAAGATGTATTACAACTATTTAATAAACTGAAAAGTAGCAAATCACCTGGACTGGATGGTATACATCCGAGGGGGTTGAAAGAACTGAAATATGAGATTGCAGACCTTCAGTACTATTAGTAATCTCTGAACTATCATTTAAATAATCTCTAATACTTGAAGATTGGAGGATGGCCAATGTAACGCCAATTTTTAAAAAGGGTCGAGGGGTGAACCGGGAAACTACAGACCAATGAGCCTGACATCAGTACTGGGAAAAATGGTAGAAACCATTATAAAGAACAAAATTACTGAACAGGTAGATAGTCCTGGCTTAATGGGACACGGCCAACATGGCTTTAGCCCAGGAAGGTCTTGTCAAGATCTGTTATGTTTTTTTGAAGGTGTGAATAAACAGGTAATATAAAAGGTGAGTCAGTAGTGTATCTGGATTTTCAGAAAGCCTTTGAGAAGGTCCCTCATGAGAGACTCTTGGCAAAATTAGAAAGTCATGGGATAGGAGGCAGTGTACTATTGTGGATCAGGAACTGGTTAAAAGATAGAAAGCAGAGGGTAGGGCTAAATGGCCATTTTTCCCAATGGAGAAAGGTGAATAGTGGAGTACCCCAAGGATCTGTGCTGTGTCTGCTGCTTTTTAACATATTCATAAATGACCTGGTAATGGGAATAACGAATGAAGTAATCAAATTTGCAGAATACACAAAATTATTCAAAGGTATTAAAATCTATGAGGATTGTGAAAACTTTCAAGAGGACCTTGATAAACTGGAAGATTGGGCATCTAAATGGCAGATGAAATTTGATGTGGACAACTGCAAAGTTATGCGCCTAGGAAAGAACAACCCAAACTATGGTTACACAATGCAAGGATCCACATTAGGAACCACCACTCAGGAAAAAGATTTAGGCGTCATCGTGGATAACATGTTGAAACCCTCCACCCTGTGTGCTGCATCAGCCAAGAGAGCAAATAGAATGCTAGGTATCATATGAAAGGAAAGGAGAATAAAACAAAGGATATTATAATGTCTCTAGCGTTCCACCTTGAATATTCTGTGCAATTCTGGCCGGTGTATCTTAAAAAGGATATGGCGTATTAGAAAAGGTACAGAGAAGAGCCACTAAAATGGTAAAGGGGATGGAAGGATGCCCCTATGAAGAGAGGCTAAAAAGGTTCGAGTTCTTCAATCTGCAAAAGAGACTGCTGATGGGAGATATGATAGAGGTCTATAAATTAATGAATGGAGTGGAACAGATAAACGTAGATCAATTGTTTATGCCATCAAAATATAGAAAGACTAGGGAACATGCAATGAAACTACAGGATAATCTATTTAAGACTAATGTTAAAAAATATTTTTTCACTCAACGTGAAATCAAGCTCTGGAATTTGTTACCAAAGGATGTAGTGAAAGCTGTTAGTGTAGCTGGGTTTAAAAAAAGGTTTGGACAAGTTCCTGGAAGGAAAGGTCCATAAACCATTTGGGGACCCAGGATATCCACTCTTGCCTCAATACTAGCATTGTAGAACCTGTGTCTTTTGGGGAAACTGCCAAGTACTTGTGACCTAGATTGGCCACTGTTAGAAACAGGATACTGGACTTGAGGGACCTTGGTCTGACCCAGTATGGCATTGTATTGCCCCACTATGATATTAAATTAAATATCAAACAGCCACACATGCATGGTATTTAATAAGCTATTTGATATGACAATTAGCTAGACAGTATAACAATATTACAAGGACAACACATAGAACAATGCATCACCAAACTGACATCATCGCAGCCCTTATCAGCTGGGAGAGCCACAGCGAAGGCTGGAGAAAAGTCTGCGATTCCTCACGCGCTGGCACGCGGACATCAGCTCTCTACCAGTTCTGGTATTCTAGCTCTTTTTTTTTATATGCGGTAACAAATGTGTCCCAGCTGGACAGCATGACTTCTCACTTGAGGTTTATTCTCCATGTCATACACCTTTGCTAAACAGTAATTTCTGGCCAGTCCTTCTCCAGCCTTTGTTTGTTCTCTGAGTTAATAAACAATTCTGCTCAGTCATTCCCTACACCTTTGGTCTCCGGGCTAGTAAACAGCTGGCTCAGCATGAATTCCTCACTTACGGGATGGTTCAAAAGTTCAATATTCCTTGCTCATTCAAATAAATCTTTAATTAGTAATACAAGCATATCTTATGTTCTTATAAATTTGAGATGCCTACACATAAAAAATGCTTTGGGTGACTTGTACCAACATTTTTATTTCTTTTTTGTATTTCGCTTACGACTTTTCCAGTAGAGGTTCAGGGAGAGTTACATTAAGGTATAGTAGTTATTTATTAACGATTCTTTTATACCACTTCACCTAGTAGCCAAGGTGGTTTACATGGAATTAGAACAGAACTTTACATAGAACATGACGTTAAAATGTAGCTCATTATATTACAACATTCTTAAAGTTAAGGAACTAGATACAGTGAGATGTTGAAGAGAGAGTGGACACTAGGGGTGGGTGAGAGGATTAAAATAGGGGTGTGATGTCTTTCAGTGGGTGAGAGGGGGATAATGAATTGGTTGGGTGTTGGCGGTCTTCTTAAGCTTAGGTGACTGTACTGAAATAGTCTTTGAACAAATGAGTTTTAAGGTTTATTTTGATGTCTTTGCGATGGCAGTGGGGGTGTACTATCGACCACCTGGCCAGAATGAACAAATGGATGATGAAATGCTCAAAGAAATCAAGGAATCTAACAAAAGTTACAGCGCAGTAATAATAATGGGTAATTTCAATTACCCCGGTATCGACTGGGTCAGTGTCACGGCAGGACATGCTAGGGAGATAAAGTTCCTAGATGAAATAAATGAGTGCTTCTTGGACCGACCAGAGGGGAAGCCATATTGGACCTAGTCCTTAGTGGAACACCAGATCTAGTGCAAGAGATAAGGGTGTTGGGGCCACTTGGCAATAGCGATCATAGCATGATCGCATTTGATTTAATTAGTGGAGGAGGGATAGTAAGGAAATCCACAGTACTACCTTTTAACTTTCGAAAGGGAGACTATGATAAAATTAGGAAAATAGTTAAGAAAAAACTAAAAGGAGCAATTGCAAAGGTTAAAGACTTACATCAAGCTTGGGTTTTGTTGAAAAATACTATCTTGGGAGGCCAGACCAGCTGTATTCCACGCTTTAAGAAAAGTGGAAGGAAGTCCAAAAAACTGCCAGCATGGTTTAAAGGTGAGGTCAGAGAGGCTGTTGCCAAAAAAGCATCTTTCAGGAAATGGAAAAAAGAGGCAAACGACGAAACCTGGAAAAGCACAAGCACTGGCAAGTTAAATGTAAGGCATTGATAAGGCAGGCAGAGGGAGAATTTGAGAAGAAGCTTGCTGCGGAAGCAAAAACGAAAAATAAAGACTTTTTCAAGTACATTCGTAGCAAAAAACCTGTGAGAGAGTCACTTGGTCCATTAGATGATAGAGGGGTTAAAGGGGCACTAAGAGGCGACAAGGCGATAGCAGAGAGACTGAATGAATTCTTTGCTTCGGTCTTTACTGAGGAAGATATAGGGATGTTACCCATGACTGAAATGGTATTTAAAGGTGCGGAAGAATTGAAGGAAATATCGATACATCGGGAAGATGTATTACAACTATTAGATAAACTGAACAGTAGCAAATCACCTGGGCCGGATGGTATACATTCAAGGGTGTTGAAAGAACTGAAATATGAGATTGCAGACCTGCTATTAGTAATCTGTGAACTTTCATTAAAATCATCTGTAATACTTGAAGACTGGAGAATCGCCAGTGTAACGCCAATTTTTAAAAAGGGTTCCAGGGGTGATCCGGGAAATTACAGACCGGGAAAAATGGTAGAAACCATCATAAAGAACAAAATTACTCAGCATTTAGATAGTCATGGCCTAATGGGAGACAGCCAACATGGCTTTAGACAAGGAAGATCTTGTCTTACTAATCTGTTATGTTTTTTTTGAAGGTGTGAATAAACAGGTGGACAAAGGTGAGTCGGTTGATATAGTGTATCTGGACTTTCAGAAAGCCTTTGACAAGGTCCCTCATCAGAGACCTTTGGCAAAAGTAAAGAGTCATGGGATAGGAGGCAGTGTACTATTGTGGATCAGGAACTGGTTAAAAGATAGAAAGCAGAGGGTAGGGCTAAATGGCCAATTTTCCCAATGAAGAAAGGTGAATAGTGGTGTACCCCAGGGATCTGTGCTGGGTCCGCTGCTTTTTGACATATTCATAAATGACCTGGAAAAGGGAATAACGAGTGAGGTTATCAAATTTGCAGATGACACAAAACTATTTAAAGTTGTTAAAACCCAAGAGGACTGTGGAAAATTGCAAGAGGATCTTACGTAGAAACATAGAAATATGATGACAGAAAAAGACCACATGGCCTATCTAGTCTGTCCTTCCATATCAACAACTACAACAGTCCCCTTTTACCCCTTTAGAGATCCTCTGTTTTTGTGCCATGCTTTTTTGAATTCAGTTACTGTCCTCATCTCTACCACCTCCACTGGGAGACTATTCCATGGATCCACTACTCTTTCTGTAAAGAAATATTTCCGCATATCACTCCTGAATCTATCTCCTTTCACCCTCATCCCATGTCCCCTCGTAGCAGAACTTGCTTTCAATTGAAAGAGGCTCTCTCCCTGAACATTTATGTCACAGAGGTATTTAAACATCTCAATCATATCACCTCTATCCCGTCTTTCCTCTAAGGTGTACATATTAAGATCCTTAAGTCTGTCCTCATATGCTTTATAATGAAGCCCATTAATCATTTTAGTAGCAACCCTCTGCACCGACTCCATCCTGTTCACATCCTTTTGAAGGTGCGGTCTCCAGAATTGCACACCATACTCCAAATGAGGTCGCACCAAAGACTTATACAGAGGCATTATCACCTCCTTTTTTCTGCTAGCCATTCTTCTCCGTATGCACCCAAGCATCCTTCTAGCTTTTCCGTCGCCTTTTCTACCTGTTTAGCTACTTTAAGATCATCAGACACAACCACGCCTAGAGTACAAGTAAATGGAGCTCACTCTGAGGAGAAGGATGTTACCAGTGGTGTGCCCCAGGGATCTGTCCTTGATCCGATTCTTTTTAACATCTTTGTTAGTGATACAGATGTGGTGTATATAGATTTCAGTAAAGCCTTTGACACTGTTCCTCACAGGCGACTTATAAACAAACTGAGCACCCTAGGGATGGACCCTAAAGTTACTGCTTGGGTTAGAAATTGGTTGGGTGGGAGGCGACAAAGAGTACAAGTAAATGGAGCTCACTCTGAGGAGAAGGATGTTACCAGTGGTGTGCCCCAGGGATCTGTCCTTGGTCTGATTCTTTTTAACATCTTTGATAGTGATATAGCGGAAAGGCTGTCGGGTAAGGTTTGCCTCTTTGCAGATGATACCAAAATCTGCAATAGAGTAGACACCCAGGAAGGTGTAGATAACATGAGGAGGGATCTAGCTAAGCTTGAAGAATGGTCTAGAATTTGGCAGCTGGGATTCAATGTTAAAAAATGTAAGGTCATGCATTTGGGCTGCAGCAATCCAAGGGAGCAATACAGTATAGGACGTGAAGAACTTTTGTCCACTAAAGAAGAGCGGGACCTAGGCGTGGTTGTGTCTGATGATCTTAAAGTAGCTAAACAGGTAGAAAAGGTGACGGCAAAAGCTAGAAGGATGCTTGGGTGCATACGGAGAGGAATGGCTAGCAGAAAAAAGGAGGTGATAATGCCTCTGTATAAGTCTTTGTGGTGCATACGGAGAGGAATGGCTAGCAGAAAAAAGGAGGTGATAATGCCTCTGTATAAGTCTTTGGTGCGACCTCATTTGGAGTATAGTGTGCAATTCTGGAGACCGCTCCTTCAAAAGGATGTGAAAAGGATGGAGTCGGTGCAGAGGGTGGCTACTAAAATGATTAGTGGGCTTCATTATAAAGCATATGAGGACAGACTTAAGGATCTTAATATGTACACCTTAGAGGAAAGGCGGGATAGAGGTGATATGATTGAGATGTTTAAATACCTCCGTGGCATAAATGTTCAGGGAGAGAGCCTCTTTCAATTGAAAGCAAGTTCTGCTACGAGGGGACATGGGATGAGGGTGAAGGGAGATAGATTCAGGAGTGATATGCGGAAATATTTCTTTACGGAAAGAGTAGTGGATCCGTGGAATAGTCTCCCAGTGGAGATGGTAGAGATGAGGACAGTAACTGAATTCAAAAAAGCATGGGACCAACACAGAGGATCTCTAAAGGTAAAAAGTGGACTGTTGTAGTTGTTGATATGGAAGGACAGACTAGATAGGCCATGTGGTCTTTTTCTGTCATCATGTTTCTATGTTTCTATGTAACCCTAGCTGCGCTATTCATAGCGAGCTGTAGAGGATTTAAGGTGGCTTGGGGGAGGCCTTGTAAAATGGCATTGGCAAAATCAAAATGAGGCATGATCAGAACCTGGTAAATTGTACGGAAGTCCCCTGGTTCAAGCAATGGGCTTAGATGTCTGAGTGAGCGGATCTTGTAATATATAGCTCTTACAGTGTAAGCTATATGTGCCTTCATGTCAAGGTTTTGATCTAGTATAACACCTAGGTACCGTATTGTGGGTTTTGCTTGTAGGTCTGCATCGTTCACCTTCAAATATTGTGGAGGGCTGAAATTCAGGTTCCTCGTAATGAAGAGCACCTCGGTCTTCTTATGTTGAATTCTTAGGTTTTGTGACAGGAGCCATTCCGATATGGCATTGAAGCAATTGGTCAGAGGGGAGAGATCCAATTTATCAATGGAGAACAGCATATAGAGCAGAACATCATCAGCGTATAACATGCAACTGACATTGAAAGACCAGATGATATTGCAAATGGGTTGCATGTATATATTGAACATCAAGGCCGAAAGGGAGGATCCTTGTGGAACTCCCTGGCCTTGATGAAATGGTTCAGATGTTGCTCCACCAGATCGAACGTGCTGCCATCTTCCGGACAAATAAGATCTGCACCATTCAAGTGCTGTTCCACTGAAACCTTTCTCCTTTAGTCGCACTAGAAGCTCATGACTTACCGAGTCGAAGGCTGCGGCAATGTCTAAGAAAATGAGTGTGCACCCCTGAAGGGTGATGTCTACAACAGTAATTATATTATTGAAAAGGGTGGTAAGGAGAGTTTCCACTCCATGTGACCCCCTGAATCCATGCTGGCATGGGTCCAGTGAAGCAGCAGCGTCGATGTGGTCTTGTAACTGCCTTTGCACCTCTTTTTCAATTAACTTTGCGAGGAATGGTATACTTGAAATGGGTCTATAAGAGTCTACCTTTTGGGGATCCAGCTTGCTATTTTTAAGCAGCGGTCTGATAGATGTGTGCTTGAGGGCGGAGGGGAAAGAACCGGTTGTGAAGGAAAGGTTCATTATCCTGGCAGTTCCTTTATCCAGAAGGCTGGGCAAGGATCAGTTTGCGCAGTAGTAGTATTGAGGGTCATGATCGAGTCTTCGATGCTTTCTTGGTAGGGGTAGCAAAAGAAGTTAGGGGTGTTAGGCACTCTTGGTCAGTGGAGGAAACCTCAATTGAAGGTTTATTTGTCTGGCATATCTTAGATTGTAGGTAAACGGCAAACTCCTGGGGATGGATTTCACATTTATGTTCGGGGGCTGGTTCCTTAGAAAGAGACTTGACTAAGTTAAACAGATCATGAGGTTTGTTTAATGAACGCTTCAGAGTGTCTGTGTGGTACTGCTTCATCTTCTCTGTTATAGCATTGCGGTGGATAGTTATTTGGTAGATGTAAGCTGAATGGTCTTCACTGGAGTGAGACCGATGCCAGCGTTTCTCGAGCTTCCGTAGACAGGTGAGTGATGATCTTAGCTCTTCTGTGAACCATGGGGCTGTGGCTCTCCTCCTTGTTGTCCTGTTAGTTGGAGGTCGAAGTGCTATCGCATTGAGATTTTTGTTCCAGCAGGAGATCAGTTCTTCAAGGTCTAGGGAGGTCTCGTTCAAGAGTGAGCGCGTTCCGTTGAGGATAAGATCTCTATTGAATGGATGGAAGCTTCGAGCAGGTAGTCTAGAGGTATTGCATGGAACTCTGTTTTCTTTCCTTGGATGTCGTGGGTGGGAATCTGGAAGATGATGAGTTTGTGGTCTGACCATGGCACGGTAGTTATGGATGTCACAGTATTGTGGAATTGGTCATAAACTATCTGTGGGGCAAATACAAGGTCAAGAGTATTTCCCTTCACATGAGTGGGTTCGTTAACTAGTTGTTTGTATCCTAGGATCTCTAGAGCTTCAAGAAAGGCTGATGATTGGTTATCTTGAAGCGCTGGCAAGTTAAAATCACCTAGGATCCAACTTGGGATATTAGGATTCTGGATGTTGGATGCGAGGTTTATTATAGATGGGAGATTATCCAGGGAGGCTGAAGGAGCTCTATACAGCAGGTTTATAGAGCAACACTTGTTGGAAATGGAGACTGTCTCCAGGTAGTTGGTGCTGGTGGAATCATCCTTTTTGAAATGTAGATCTGACCTAGTGAGGATGAGCACTCCACCTCCTCTTTTGTTTTGTCTATGACTAGTAAATACTGCGAAATTTAAGGGGAGGAGTTGGTTGAGTATGACATTGTCTTCAGGAGATAGTCATGTTTCAGTAACCATGAGAATATCGAGGTTGTGGAGGGATATTGTATCAGCAATCACTGGCCACTTCTTACGAATTGAGCGGGCATTGATGACAGCACATTTTAGACTTTGTGGGTAGAGGCTTTTATCCTGTTTAGCTTTCATAGAGTGTTGGAGCGTAATGTGCAATAGATGGGGGTGGTGTGTCCGAGAGTCCCATTTAGTGTTGTGATGGAATGTACCTGCCCATCTCCTCCCTTGGCTCTGTAGGATTGGGCTCTTATTGTATTCCAGGGCTAAGGCTAGAGAGTTTGGGAGCCAAATAGTGAAGAGGAAGTAAGCGCCAACTAAGGTGGCGATAGGGGACCACATCTGATAACACTAGACGCTGAAGTCTAAGACAGAGAAAAGGCTAGAGCGCAGGAGAGAATTCTGTGGGCTACTATTAAGTTATCTGAGTAGGATACTAGCAAGTTATCTGAGACCGGTACAATATTTCTGACTATCAGGCTACACAAAAGGTGCAAAAGTCAGGAACAGAACCTAAGAATGGCCAGCTAATTGTTAGGGTGGTGAGTCATTCAGAAAGTACAATGTAATTTGATAAAGCTGATTGTTTGCATTATGAGGTGAGGTATCTATTCAAAGAAATACAATGTTACCATTTTGTTGGCTAGACATAGCACTCCTTGATAAACTGTGCTTGTTGCGCGTTAATGCGGGTCAGGAGGTCTCTGAGGCTGAAGACGGACGTCAGAGGATAGCCGCTACCACGGTCCACGCCAAAGGGCCCTCAGGTGTGGGCCTGCCAGGCGCGGGCGCGCCCGATCGGCGCCTCCTTTAAAGCTGCCTGGCCTGCTGCCCCGATTGGGCAGTGTTCGTTGGTGGGGGTGGTCTTGGTGCTCCGGCCCGCTCGATCCCCGCCGGGAGAGCTGCTGGAGGGTCGGAGTGCTGGGCCGAAGAGGAGCACGCGCCCGATCGGCGCCTCCTTTAAAGCTGCCTGGCCTGCTGCCCCGATTGGGCAGTGTTCGTTGGTGGGGGTGGTCTTGGTGCTCCGGCCCGCTCGATCCCCGCCGGGAGAGCTGCTGGAGGGTCGGAGTGCTGGGCCGAAGAGAAGCACGTGCCTGATTGGCACCTCCTTTAAAGCTGCCTGGCCGGCTGCCCCGATTGGGCAGTGTTCGTTGGTGGGGGTGGTCTTGGTGCTCCGGCCCGCTCGATCCCCGCCGGGAGAGCTGCTGGAGGGTCGGAGTGCTGGGCCGAAGAGAAGCACGCGCCTGATTGGCACCTCCTTTAAAGCTGCCTGGCCGGCTGCCCCGATGGGCAGTGTTCGTTGGTGGGGGTGGTCTTGGTGCTCCAGCCCGCTCGATCCCCGCTGGGAGAGTGCTGGAGGGCCGGAGTGCTGGACCGAAGAGGAGCACGCGCCCGATCGGCGCCTCCTTTAAAGCTGCCTGGCAGGCTGCCCCGATTGGGCAGTGTTCGTTGGTGGGGGTGGTCTTGGTGCTCCGGCCCGCTCGATCCATAGAGATGTATGCCAAGCTCTCAGTACTCCAATCATCGACTATTGCAACATCATATATCAAGGGCTCCCGAAAGCAACCTTCCACCCACTTCAGATGGTACAGAACACAGTGGCCAGAATCATAACAAATTCACCTAGAAGAAATCACATCACTCCAACATTGCATCATCTATACTTGCTTCCAATCTATAGGAGGGTAAAATATAAAGCATTGCTAACCACCTTCAGGATCCTACATGATCTCTCTGCACTCAGAAAACAAACACTCATTCAAACCGACCACAGTTCAAGAGCAAGAACAACCTCTCGAAGCCTACTAAGAGTACCTAAAATCATCACTAAATGTAATCGATCCACAGCTTTGTGAGTCTTCTCACTCTTTGCACCCAAATTATGGAACTCTCTCCCCTTGGATCTGCGTCTCATCAATTCATAAGAACATAAGATATGCCATGCTGGGTCAGACCAAGGTCCATCAAGCCCAGTATCCTGTTTCCAACAGTGGCCAATCTAGGTCATACGTACCTAGCAGTTTCCCCAAAAGACACAGGTTCCACAATGCTTGTATTGGGTCAAGCAGTGATATCCTGGGTCCCTTCTTAATAATGGTTTATGGACCTTTCCTCCAGGAACTTGTCCAAACCTTTCTTAAACACAGCTACACTAACACCCTTTACTACACCCTCCAGTAACAAATTCCAGAGTTTGATTACACGTTGAGTGAAAAAATATTTTCTTTTATTAGTCTTAAATAGTTTACCCTGTAGCTTCATTGCATGTCCCCTAGTCTTTCTATATTCTGATAACGTAAACAATCGAACTACGTTTACCCGTTCCACTCTGTTCATTAATTTATAGACTTCTATCATATCTCCCCTCAACCGTCTCTTTTCCAGGTTAAACAGCCCTAACCTTTTTAGCCTTTCTTCATAGGAGTATCCTTCCATCCCCTTTACCATTTTGGTGGCTCTCTTAGAACCTTTTCTAATAACGCTATATCCTTTTTAAGATACGCGAACCAGAATTGCACACAATATTCAAGGTGCGGTCTCACCATGGAACGATATAGAGGCATTATAATATCTTTTGTTTTATTTTCCATTCCTTTCCTTATGATACCTAGCATTCTATTTGCTCTCTTGGCCACCACTGCACACTGGGCAGAGGGTTTTAACATGTTATCCACGATGACGTCTAAATCTCTTTCCTGGGTGGTGGTTCCTAATGTGGAACCTTGCATCGTGTAACCATAATTTGGGTTGTTCTTCCCTATGTGCACAACTTTGCACTTGTCCGCATTAAATTTCATCTGCCATTTTGATGCCCAGTCTTCCAATTTATCAAGAGGGGTACTGAGGCGTCCATCTGCCGACCAGACTTGATGTCCAGAGATATATGCTGTCTGCCTGGTGCCCAAATCCAAGATCCAAGATGTTACGGAAAGTTTGCTGAGACTCATCAAGCCCACTGACTATTACCCAATGTTGCTAATCCATGTTGGAACAAATGAAACTGCCAGGTATACCTCAGAACGTATCAAAAGTGACTTCATGGCTCTGGGACAGAGGGTGAAGCAGTTAGGTGCACAGGTGGTGTTCTCTTCAATCCTCCCTGTTGAGGGTAAAGGCCAAGGCAGAGAGGCTCGCATCCTGGAGATGAATGCATGGCTGCATTGGTTTCCTAGACCTTGGGATGCTGTTCCAGGGGTTGCAGAGCAGAGATGGCATCCATCTGTCCAAGCAAGGTCAACGCATCTTCGGTAGTAGACTGGCTAATCTACTGAAGAGGGCTTTAAACTAGATTCGTTGGGGATGGGTGAAGAAAGCCCCCAGGTAAGTGAAAGCCCCCAGGTAGGTGATACATTAAATACCTTTATGGAAATGGGTAACAGGGGTAACATATGGAAAGCAGTGTGTATAAATGCCCATAGCATGGGAAATAAGATCCCTGATGTTGAAGCTTTGGTGGGAGCGGCTGACTTGGATTTAGTGGCAGTTACAGAAACATGGTTCACAGAAAACCATGATTGGGATGTAACTATACCTGGCTATACTTTATTCAGAAAGGACAGGGTAGGAAGAAGGGGAGGAGGAGTGGCACTATATGTGAAAAATAATATTAAAGCTTTGGAATTACAGAGCTTAAAAGGGAGAGAGGAGGCATTGTGGGTTAAACTAGAAAGAGGGAAAGAGAAATCTATTTGCATTGGTGTGATATACAGACCTCCCTCATAAGAGGAAGAGGTGGACAGAGAGTTAATTGAAGACATACGCAGCATTGCTAGGAAAGGGGAAGTGCTACTGATAGGAGATTTCAATATGCCAGATGTTGATTGGCACATTCCTGCTGTAGTATCATCTAGAAGTAAGGAGATCCTGGATTCTCTACAGGGAGAACTATTCAGGCAATTGGTAACAGACCCCACACGTGAAGGGGCCATACTGGACTTGGTGCTTACCAATGGTGAAAGTGTTTCTGATGTTGTAGTGGGAGATCATTTTGCATCCAGTGATCACCAAATGGTGTGGTTCAGTATTAGGACTAGGGCTGTTAGAATCCATTCAAAGGTGAGGATCTTAGACTTTAGGAAGACTAACTTTGCGAAGATGGGCCAATACCTCAGGGAGTCGTTAGTGGGATGGGAACAGCTGGGGGATATAGAAAAACAGTGGGCAAAGCTCAAAGGGGATATTTTAAGGGCAACCAACCTTTTTGTTAAACTGGTAAATAAAGGTAAAAGGAAAAGGAGACCGCTATGGTTTTCGAAAGAAGTAGCTGAAAAAGTGAAGAAAAAGAGGGAGGCCTTCATGAAATACAAGAGATCACAGAGAGAGGAAGACAGGCATCTGTATTTGGAAAAAGTTAGAGAAGCTAGCAAAGTATTTATTTATTTTATTTATTTACATTCTCTTATATACTGCACTATTCTGCATCAGTGTGGTTTACATTGAATGAACTGAAATTACATTGAACAGGGCATTATAACTTGGAGATAACTATTTTACAGGGAACATGGGCTATGGAGGGTTAAGTGGCTTGCCCAAGACCACAAGGAGCACCTGTGGGACTAGAAACCCCAGTCCTTCTGGCCCAAGGTTGCTGTCCTCTAGTGGGATTTGAACCCCTGACCTTCCTGCCTGAAGTACCTTGCCCCAACCACTAGGCTACTCCTCCACTCCGTAGTAGTCAAAGTAGTTAAGAAGGCAAAGATTCAAAAGGAGGAGGAAATAGCCAATGCAATAAAATGGGGGGATAAGACATTTTTCAGATATATTAGTTAGAAGAAAAAGGGCAAAAGTGGTATTGTCAGACTCAAGGGTGCAGGGGAGGAATATGTAGAAGCTGATAAGGATAAAGCAGAATTGCTTAACAAATATTTTTGTTCTGTGTTCACAGATGAAGAACCAGGAGCAGGACCTCAGAAAACACCCACAAATAGGAACAGAAGCGAGGGACATCTTGAACAATTTTCAGAAGACTGTGTTCGTGAGAAACTAGCAATGGGACCGGATGGGATACACCCTAGACTACTGAGGGAACTTGGGGACGTTCTAGCAACTCCACTGACTGACCTTTTCAATGCCTCGTTGGAGTCAGGAGTGGTGCCAAAGGACTGGAGAGAGGCTCCTGTGGTGCCTTTACACAAAAGCGGAAGTAAGGATGTGGTTGAAAACTACAGGCCGGTTAGTTTAACTTCGGTGGTGAGTAAATTATTGGAAACGCTGCTGAAAGAGAAAATAGTGAGGTTTCTGGAGTCCAGCGGATTACAGGATCCGAGGCAGCATGGATTCACCAGAGGCCGGTCTTGTCAGACAAATCTGATTGATTTCTTTGACTGGGTGACCAGGGAGTTGGACCGAGGGAGAGCTCTAGATGTGGTGTATTTAGATTTCAGTAAAGCCTTTGACACTATTCCTCACATGCGACTTATAAACAAACTGAGCACCCTAGGGATGGACCCTAAAGTTACTGCTTGGGTTAGAAATTGGTTGGGTGGGAGGCGACAAAGAGTACAAGTAAATGGAGCTCACTTTGAGGAGAAGGATGTTATTTATTTATTTATTTGCATTCTCTTATATACTGTGCTATTTTGCATCAGGGCGGTTTACATTGAACAAACTGAAATTACATTGAACAGGGCATTATAACTTGGAGATAACTATTTTACAGGGAACATGGGCTATGGAGGGTTAAGTGGCTTGCCCAAGACCACAAGGAGCACCTGTGGGACTAGAAACTCCAGTCCTTCCAGCCCAAGGTTGCTGTCCTCTAGTGGGATTTGAACCCCCGACCTTCCGGCCTGAAGTACCTTGCCCCAACCACTAGGCCACTCCTCCACTCCATGTTACCAGTGGTGTGCCCCAGGGATCTGTCCTTGGTCCGATTCTTTTTAACATCTTTGTTAGTGATATAGTGGAAGGGCTGTCTGGTAAGGTTTGCCTCTTTGCGGATGATACCAAAATCTGAAATAGAGTAGACACCCAGGAAGGTGTAGATAACATGAGGAGGGATCTAGCTAAGCTTGAAGAATGGTCTAGAATTTGGCAGCTAGGATTTAATGTTAAAAAATGTAAGGTCATGCATTTGAGCTGCAGCAATCCAAGGGAGCAATATAATATAGGGGGTGAAGTACTTTTGTCCACTAAAGAAGAGCAGGACCTAGTGTGGTGATGCGGGTGCAGCACAGCCCTGTGAAAGGAAAAAAAGAAGGTTTTTTTCATAAGTGGGGGATGGGCCCACCTAAGCATAGATCCCAAAGTGAAAGTAAAACTGAAACACACACTTGCAAAGCTAGCCTGAAGCCACACCCAGTCTACAGGGCCACTGCAGGGAGAGAGAGGGTGGGGCCAGAGAAGGAAGCAGGCTGCCAGGCATTTAAAATGCGTCAGTCAGCAAGTGAGAGAGTTCAGCAGGGAGTCCAGGAAGTTCAGCAAGGAGTTGAACGAGGCCAGAGAGTTCAAGGAATCCAGAGAAGCCAGGAGAGGAAACAGCACTGCAGGGCTGAAAGACCTGGGGATTCCAAGAGGACTAGCCGGAACTGCCAAGGCAAGTGGCAGGGCCAGAGGAAAGAAAGGAGCTGGGGAGAGTTTCAGAATTACAGTTCTGACTCGGAGGCAAGCAGCTCGAACTCTGAGCAAGAAACCAAACATTTCAGAAAGCCTAATAAAGGAAGGGCTTCAGCAAGCAAGGTAAAACAAACAGCACCTTTTTGTGATTTGATAAAGGGAAGAAAGGTTAATGTTTCTGACACAGTTCCAAAGGGAAGAGGGAATCTCCAATGGGAGAAGCTTTTTAAGCTTTTAAAGAAGGTGAAGCTAGAAATCCCTGAACGTGTCCCAGACCCTGAGCCTTGCAGCACAGAGGAGGAAATGGAAGTTGAATTGTACCAAGAGAATTCAGATTCCTCTGATGAATCCATGGAATGTGCTTTCTGTATGAGCAATGCTTAGAAGTTTTATTGATTGCTGTGAAGAGATGTTTGTGCCAGGTAACTGCCATTGAGAAGGGCAGATGGAAAAGAGGAAACCTCATTTTTAGGTTTAAATCTGTTTTTATTGATAACCTGCAGCAATAACCATACAAACAGTAAGCAAACAATAAAGTTAATACAAGGCAGCAGAACAACAACACGATTAGCTTAATGAACCAGGGCGAAGTAAGTTAGAGAGAGTAACAAATGTACGTACAGATGTAAAAGTATAAAAGTATAATATAGGCATAATATGGAGTGTTCCCCCCTCCCCCCCAAGCCCACAAAGGAAAACAGCCCACAGTACTTGCTCTGCATCACCAGACACAAAGAACCAATATGAGCCAAAGCTGGTATGATAGTACCCCCCCCCCCCCAAAATAAATTAAAATAAAAATAAATAAAAATATATATACACCCACCCTCCCCCCAATCACACTTGAGGCCTGATATAACTGGGCTCGAGAACAGACAGATCCAGGGTGTGTTCTTCTCCCGGATCCGTCCCCAGTCCACTAAGAACAGCGGAGCCCCGCCCCCCCCCGGGTCCCCCCCCCCCTTCTCTCCCGCCATCCTTCCCCTCCCACCCCACCCCTCCACCCGCCCCCCATCCTCCAGGAGATCAAACAGATAGGAGAGTATAGACTGATTAAACTAGATGACTAAACACCTGCAAGGGGTGTACCAAAAGGGAAGGAGCACCAGGCCGGTAGTGAGATATAGAAATAGAAATGAAGAAAGAGAGAGGAGGACAAAAAGCGGACAGCCCGTTGCCCTGTCTGATTACCAAATTGCCCTAGAGGCAGGTTTGCGTACCATATAGACACCCAACCGAGAAAACTACCAACAGAGTTCATCACCTTAGAGACCCCCCAAGACTCGACGACGTACGCCAGCGGGAGCCAGCTGTAGATGAGGCCCCCATCCACAAAGAAAGCGGGCCCAACGTCGCTCATTGCCGGCCGCGTCGAGGCGCTCCATAAGAAGAAGTCTATGGATCCTAATGCGCCACATCCCAAAAACCGGGCCTCGAGTATCCAGCCATTGCTGCAGGAATGTCATGCGGGCAGCCATCAACACCAGGCGTACCCAGCGCAATGTCCAGCCCCCCAACGAGAGCCGCCAAGTATCGTCCCACATATCTAATACCAAGTGGCGAGCGGTAAGAGATGCCAAATGCGGTATACATTGGTAAAGGTAGGAGATAACCCGGCCCCAGAACAACTGGGCCTTGGGACAGTGCCAAAACATGTGGCCCAGTGTCGCTCTGTCGGCCCCACACCTAGGACAACAGTGACTCGCTACAATTCCAGCTTTCCAGGCTCGAACAGGAGCAAAATAGAGGCGTCGCATAAGACGATATTGAGTATCGCGGTGAAGAACCTGAATGCTCACAGTAGGAATAGCCACCAATCCCTCCAAAAAGGACTCCCCCCCCAATCTGCTCGCCCAACTCTGCCGTCCAGGCCGCCGCCAAAGTATCAACAGCGCATGGCAGGATGTTTTCCCATAGCATCTTGCAGAGATACGACACCCCAACTGATGAAGTACCCCCCAAAAGGGACATCTCAAGTTCGGAACATACTGTCCCTTGAAGGGCGTCTCCGGGAATCGAACTGAGGTAACTTCTGAGTTGCATATGTTGGAACACATCCCATCTTTCTAGGGGGTATTGCCGACAAAGATCCTCGAAAGCTACCAACGCACCCCCGGGAGTGAGTACATGTTCCAAGTTTACCAAGCCCAGACCCTCCCAAAAGTTAAAGCGTGTTTGTCCTATGCCTGCTACAAAGTCAGCATTTCCCCGTAGGGGAAGATAAAGTGTATGATTCGCAGAAATTCGACGGCCTGCACAGAAAAACTGCCACGCCCTCCGAAGGGGATACAAAAAGAGTCCACGTAAAAGCGGCGGTACCTCCCGAAGTGTACGAGCGTGTAGCAAATACCGCGGGTGTGAGGGCGCCAACAAGGCTGCAAACTGCTCCGTCGGAGTCCAATCGGATAGGTCCCACAACCAATCCCGAACGTGACGCAATAAGCAAGCCATATTATACCGCCGAACATCTGGAAAGCCCAGTCCACCCAGAGATCGGGGTTGTTGTAGAATAGCCAGGCGAACCCGAGGTCTGCGGCCGCACCAAAGAAAGTTGTTAAAAAGACGCTCTAGCTGCCGCAGGTCCACCCGTCTAAGAGCCAACGGGAGGGTCTGGAGAGGGTACAAGATCTTGGGGAGAAGCGTCATTTTACAAAGGGCAATTCGTCCCCCCAGGGACAGGGGTAGATCACGCCATCTATCCACACATGCCGATACCTCGGCCAAAATCTTGCGCACGTTTAAGCGATAAAGTTCCTCTAAGCGGGCCGGCAAGTAGACACCTAGGTATTTAAAGTGACCATTCGCCAACCGTAGGGGGAACGGTCCCTGCCAGCCCGGATGTCCATCCGGAGTCAAGTAAAGCGCTTCTGATTTGTCGAGATTGAGTCTTAGCCCGGAGGGGACACCGTATTCCTGAATAAGCCCCAGCAGTCTTGGCAGACCCGTTTGAGGATCCCCCAAGTGCACCAGCAAGTCGTCTGCAAAAGCTGCGATGCGAAATTCACTATTCCCCAGTCGGATGCCCTTAAATTGGGAAGTGGCTCGAATGCGTTGGAGCAGAGGCTCCAGCGACAATACAAAGAGTAAAGGCGACAACGGACAACCCTGACGTGTCCCTTTCCGAATCGCAAAGGCTGAGGACATAACTCCGTTTACTATAATGGCCCCGAGAGGGTCCGCATACAACAACTTGATTACATCAACAAAGAAGCCCTCGAACCCCATCGCTGCTAACGTTTGATGCATGAAACCCCAGCTAACGCGATCAAATGCCTTTTCGGCATCGAAGCTGATGAGCAGCGAGGCCTCCCCCGTCAGACGTCCAACACTAAGGGAGAGTAGGATCCGCTGCAGGTTGTAGGCCACCTGACGTCCCCGGAAAAATCCCGCCTGATCCCGGTGGATCAGGGTTGGCAAGATGTTCGCTAGGCGGTCCGCCATTATTTTAGCTAAAAGTTTTATGTCTACGTTAAGTAGAGAGATAGGGCGATAAGAACCAGGCATAAGAGGATCCCGTCCTGGCTTAGGCAAGACAGTAATCAAGGCCTTGTTGGGTGCAAACGGGAACCTCCCACGACCCACAAGATCCTCAAAATATCCAACTAGGGGTGGTATAATTGTGTCCCTCAAAGTCTTGTAAAATTCCCCCCGGAAACCATCCTCACCCGGAGCCCGCCCATTTTTGAGGTGCCGAATGGCTGCCTGGACCTCTTGGCCAGTTAGGGGCATATTAAGGGTCGACAGTTGCTCCTCTGTCAGCCTGGGGAGTTCGCAGCCCTCAAGAAAAGAACGTCCCACTGAGGGCGCCGCCTCCTCACATGCGTATAATTGCTGATAAAATTCAATGAAAGCCTTTTCAATGCGGGTCGAATCACGGGTCACAGTACCATCTGATTGCCGAATAGCCCCTATCCGCCGGGCGGCACCCGAGGGTTTCAATAGTGAGGACATCAGTTTACCGGCCTTATTCCCAAATCGATAAAGCTTATGACGATAGTACAACAGTGACTTACAGGCCCGTTGGTGTAATAGCGATTCCATTTCCGTCTGCAGCTCCCGGAGCCTTCGCATATGCTCTCCCGAGCGTGTGCCAGCCGCGATCCGGCGTGCGCGGCCCAATTCCCTTTCCAGGGTGAAAATCCGCTGGTTTAACTGCCGGCGCCGACGGCTCTGATAGCTGATAATGTCTCCCTGGAGCACCGCTTTCCCGGCCTCCCAGAGGAGAGCAGGGGGGACATCCGGGGAAGCGTTCAGGAGTTCATACTCTTTCCAGCGCTCTTTTAAGAAAGACTCAAAACTAGCATCACCACAAAGCTCCAAGGGGTACCGCCATACTCGACCAGAAGAGGGTTGAGTCCCCCGTATATCCAATACAACCATAGCGTGATCGGAAATAACGAGAGGTCCAATATTGGCCTGAGAGACCCAATTAAAGACCGATTCAGCCACCAAAAAGAAGTCTATACGAGACCAGGTGCCGTGCGCCCGAGAAAGGTGTGTGTAGTCCCTGTCGCTCGGATGTAACACTCTCCAGATGTCAAGAAGGCCATACGCTTCGCAAAGACCCCGTAGCCGACGTCGCGCCCGGGAACTTCCACTCTCTGAGGGGCCGGACTTATCCAAACCACCATCTAAGGCAACATTAAAATCCCCACCAATGAGAACCGCATATCCACTAGCCGCATCAAGCACCTTGGAGATATCCTGAAAAAAGGCAGCCTCGTAGACATTAGGGCCGTATACAGAACAGAGTAAAACTTTCCGCCCGGCCAGACGCCCCCACACCCCAACATATCGGCCCTGCGGATCAGTAACAATCTTTTCTTCCTCCCAGGGAGTGGCCTTGGTCACAAGTATTGCCACTTCTCTTTTCTTCCCCACGGCAGGGGCCCCATATACATGGGCCTTAAAACCTAAGCCCAGTTTGTGATGTTCCGCCTCCGATTGATGTGTCTCCTGCAATAAGACAACATCCGCTCGCTGACGTTGCAAATGCTGCAAAACCTTGGAGCGCTTCACCGGAGAGCCCAACCCACATACATTCCACGAGATCACTCGAGTATCAGCAGCCATAATAATGAAAAAGGGAGCTATAAAGCCAACAGCAAGCCGATAAATGAGCTATTCTGAAGGGACCCCCCCAGCCTAGAGCCCCCCCTTCGGAAATTCTTGGTCCCACTACAGTTGCTTCCAAGAGCCACCTCCCACCCAGGACAGTGGGGTATCCCCAACTCTCTTCTTCCCCATGCAAGTGCTCAAATGTGCCGAGTATCTCTTGCACTACCTTAATTACGTCCTCACGATCTCCTATCCTCCCCCCTCTCCCTCCTCCCCCTCTCCGCTCGTCCCCCCCTTCCCCCCCACCCAGGCCTTCCCCCCCAAGCACTGCCCCTATCCTCTCTACCAACCCTATCCCAGCCAAGGCTGGACCACCTAGACTTCTATGGCATGTGGGTCCCCGCCCCTCCCCAGTCACCCTGAGATCAGATCGCTCTACCACCCCCCGACCACCCCAATGGTGCTCTTAACAGCGTTCCTATCAATATTCTTAACAGGAAGGTGGGGCAAGATTATAGGGGTAAGAGTATGGGAGCGTGGGAGCGTGGGGGAGCTTTCTCCCCATAAAGCGACCGGCAGCCCCATCCAGCAGAACATCCCCAAGCAACAAGCCCATCCCTCTTCGGTCCGTGGAGCTGGCTATGGGAGGGTTAGACCCACTGGCAGGAGCTGATCTGTGTCACGGCTCGCCACTCTCCCCCTCCCGCTCTGGGCCTTCGCCCGCAAGCAACGGAGGCAAGAACATTGAGGAAGACCAAAGAAAATAGCAGCGAAGCCCGTGAGGCCCATGACCGCTCTCGCAAACCCTGAGCCCCAGTGCGCTCCACCTAAAAATAAAAAATTTTCTTTTTTAATGCAATAACCCACCAGACTACAGTATACTGTGTAGTGTGCCCCGTTTACCCGTTTAAATCAATCTGTAGGCCAGAAGGAGCGGGATCAAGACACAGAGCTCAGGGCAGTATGCACCCCCTTCCCCATTCACAGCTACCAAAGCGTGATCGTCATCTCCCCCCCCTACAGCCTACACAGTCCGGGTTCTGCCCCCCCTGCTTCGTGAACTGCCCCACCTACCAATTAAATAATCCCCCCGCACTTGACAGCCAGCTATACCAAACCCACAAACTTAATCCCCCTTACATTCATAATTGTGTAACCTGCAAGTATTAGATGCATACATACACCAAAACCGGGAAACCCCGAATTGTTGCAAAAGGTAACCAACCCCGATTCCAATCCCAGGGTCTACAATGAAACAGATTAGTAACAGAATGTAACAAAATGTAACTGTTCTCAGATTGAGATTCCGCAGTATAAAACCTGAAACAAAGTCTCACAGCAGACTGACTGCGCTCAGGGAAAGTGTCCCGGAGGTCTCCCGCTCCCCCCCAGTGTCCAGGACCGCTTAAATGCGGTTGGCAGCAAAATGGTGAGGGGTAACCAGAGAGCAAGAGAGCCAGCACAAGGTTCGGGCCCCCATGAAAAACGCCCCAGGCTCCAGTGGGGACAGTAACAGTCAGGGCCCAGGCCTCGATAGGAGCACAAGCCAACCCTCTCAACCATACAAAAATTCAAAAAAAACCTTTGCAGCCGTGCATACTGTTTGTTAGCCAAGTCCTCGCTGGGCCACATCAACGCAGATTGTTGCAATAATCCTTGGCTTCTTCGGGGGTATGAAAGACCCGGGTCCCTTGGGCGCCATAGACCCGCAGAATGGCAGGGTATGCAAGGGTGAATCGAATTCCCCGCTCTATAAGTTGACTGCACAGATCTTTATACGCTTTCCTTTTCAGGGAGACGCTTGCGGAGTAGTCCTGAAATATTAAGAGCGATGGTTTGGAAGAGTCCGTCCGCCGTAGTTGCCGAGAGGCCCTCAGCACCTCCTCTTTCTGCGCGGAGTTGAGAAAGCGGGCTATCACCGCCCGAGGTCGACGATCTCCCGCTCGGGAAGGCCCCAACCGGTGAGCGCGCTCCAGCATTATGCATCCAACATCTTCGGGTAAGGCCAAAGTGGACATCATCCATTGTTCCAAATGGCGTCGCAAGTCACGATCTGCCACGGATTCCTCCACTCCGATGAATCGCAGATTGTTTCTACGGCTGCGATTTTCCAAATCTTCTAGTTTGTCGTGATGTTGGGTGAGCGTCGCCTCCAGGCTGTGTATTCTAGCCAAGTCTTGCACATGCTGATCCTCAAGGGAGCTAATACGGGTTTCGGCGTGATCTACTCGTTTAGTAAAATCAGCCACCGCCTGAACTACCTCTTGCATCTGGGTAGACAGTCCCCCCAATCGTTCTTCCAAGGCTCCCACCACCGCCCTGGACACCTCTGCCACCAACGCGGGGGTTTCTCGGGGGCTCAAGGGTTCTCGTCCACCTTCCGCCATTTTGTCGTCCCCTCCGCGTGTCCGAGTTTTGCGGGGGATCTTCGTGGCCATAAACCGAGAGGCGGGCAAACAGATGATGGTTTAAATCCTCCGAGCCTCTGCAAAGTTACTCCCCGACAGTATCGCTAAAAAGATTTAGTTAGGCTGAGCTTTTCGGTATGGGGGAGGGTACGGGCTCCGGAGCCGAAACGAACACGTCCCTTCAGCTCACCATGCCACCGGAAGTCCGGAAACCTCATTTTTAAAAACAGCCATTCTATGAATGCTGTGAGAGTGTTTAAACTGCTGTTTAGTTTCCAAGCTATGAAGCAGCATGTAATCACAAGCCTGTTTGTATCAGCTGAGAGAAACTACGCATCTTTACGCAGATATTATGATGTATATACCCATTCACAATTCCCAACCTACCGCTTCAACTCCTATCGGACTGCTATAATGAAATCACAACTTGGCTAAAAGCACAAAACCTCCACATCAATCACACTAAAACTGAAGTTCTAATTGTGACCAAGAACAGATCCTATATCCCTCCATCACACATAAGACTTCAAAACCAAGAAATCAAAATAAAAAAGGAAATAAGATATCTAGGTGTTATACTAGATACACACCTCACGATGGAAACACATCAGCAATACCATAAAGAAAATCTATTTCAAACTCAAAACCCTCAAACAACTTCGTCCACTAGTTTTTACACAAGACTTTATCAACATAATCCAAGCCACCATAACCCCACATTTTGACTTTGCCAATCTAATACTAATAGGCATAGCAAAACAAAGCATTAAACGATTGCAATTAGCACAAAATGCAGCAGCCAGAATCACATTGAAAATTAACTCCCTCCAACACATATCACCAATACTAGCCTCCCTTCATTGGCTACCAATTCAAAGTAGAATAATCTACAAAACAATAATAACATCATTCAAGGCCTTATATGACCTGGCCCCATCCATGATATGTAACTTAATACACAAAGAACCATCTAAGTCTACACACAGAAAAGGACAATTAAACAGATTAAAAATCCCGAAAGATTTTACAAAAGCCCATAAATCAACAAACAATAGAGCCTTTTCTCATATAGCCCCTACAATCTGGAATTCCCTCCCAGAGGAGCTACGAAAGCTAACAGAGATCATGGAACTCCGCAAGAAATTGAAAACCTATCTGTTTACCAAACATTATAATATAGATAATTCATTATCTACATTAGACAAAGGTTAAAGAGATAATCGGATTGCTCCATGCAAAAGCCCTTTAACCCACACAGATAGCACTCACCCATGATGATCTTTTTGACCTATGTCCCCCTCCCTTCCATGTATACCATGTATATGTATTCATATATAAATTTGTACATAGTTTTCACACTGTTTGGTATTATATCACACTGTTTATTCTACATTTAAAATGATGTTCCTTGTAAATACGTTCTGTTATATCTCGACGTTCCATGTAAAACAAACTTGCTTTGTTAATTGTTGTTAACTGTAAACCGCAACTGAACTTTGGAAGATGCGGTATATAAATGTGAATAAAATAAAATAAATAAATAAATAACTAAAGAGAGTAGCTGGACTGTGCATGCAACAGTGAGTTTAAACTGTTTTGCTGGAGTGGCAAAGAATCTGTTTTCAAAGGCTAAGAGTGAAGAAACTGCTTTAGCACATCTGAAGTATATTTTTGGAGAAGATTTATGTTTGGAGAAAATATCCTCTTTCTGTTGATGTTTTGGGAACCTTTTTGCCAAGGCTTGTTGCTAACTTGATGATGCAAAGAAAATAAAAATTTATAACAAATTTTCCTGTGTCAGCCTAATCCACTTGGACTGCTTTTAAGCCCCCACAATTACACATTAAGGGCCTCAGCTACTACGCTGAAGCAAGAATACAAGTATGGCCCGTCGCCCCTACTAGGCAGCCGCCTAGTAGAACAGGGCGCCGCCACAGGTGGCGTAGTTCTTGGATTTTTTTGTGCGTCAAGTTTGGCACGCCAGAAAGGAGATCCTGTCTTCAGAAGGAGAAGAGACCCCTAGGAGCAGCTGTTGTCAACTGTCACGGGGACCCTGGGTAGAGCCTCCGTAGACCCAATAGGCCACTGCCTAGGGTATTGTGGGTTTTACTAACTGTTGCTCTCCTTTGAACAGAGTCAGTCAGTCAAGTGGTTAAAGCAAAATTAGGGTTTTATTCCCTTTCCCGGACAGATAATATTCCTTGCAAAAACACATAGGACAAAACAGCAACTAAACGAAAACAGCTAGAACATTTCTTCTCTCCTTGTTTCTCTCACAAGGTCACATTGGCTGAAGTCTAACATAAAGAGGTTATGTCATCTGACAAGCAAATCATACAGTCCATTGGCTCAGGGTCTGTGCAAATGTTATCACTCTCCCACTGCATTAAGCATGGACCACTCCCAAAGCTCTCCATGTCACATTCCTTACATGTGCTGGAGCCTGGCTTGTTCTCTTGTGTCTGGTAAACCCCTTTCCTTTCAAGGTGCTTATCCCAGTCAGGGTTACAGAAATCTGGTACTGGCAATGTCTCTCTCTGGTGTACCTCTCTTGGCTTTCTTAGTAGGCAGTCTGAGTATCTTTCTGAGCTATAAGTCTGCTCAGGGTTGTGCTCATTAAAACGTCTAGCCTCTTCCTCATACAGATAAGGTTTCAAGCTTGTTACCTTACTGCAGGCTTTGAAGTCAGCTTTGAGCTTCCTCTCCCCTGGCACAGTTCCTTCAGCTTGAGCTAGGTTCCTCCGTGGCTCATGCAATCCCTCATAGACTCTGCCCCACTTCCTGTTTGTGTGGGAATCCTTCCTGGGACTGTCGTACCAGAGATCAGCTGCTCTACTGCTCTGACCTCTCTGCCTTCTCTGACCACGATCCAGACCTCTCTGACTCAGACTCCGACTCAGACTACTTCCTGGTTTAGACCAGGAACTTATATACCTCTCCTCTCTGCATGTTACGTCAGACTCTGAGGACAGGTGCTCCTGATGAGTTTCTCTAATTCTACCTGCGTCACTACTAGAGAAGGGAAACTTCATTTTAAAACCCTTCTGCTTTACTTGTGCTGACGGCACTGGCTGCTCAGCTGTCTTCACCCAGGCTGAGTCTTCCCGTCCAGCCAAGTTTAAGGTAAGCTCTTCCCTCTCACTAACCTCCATAGGTTCCACTGCATCACACAACACGCCCGGTCTGCTGAGCGGAGGAAAATCCAGAGTGGCAGTGGAGCTGGACTCAGGATCCACGGGATTGACAAAGCAAGACTCTGCACCAGGGCCAGGTAACCCGTAGGCTGGAGGGTTATTGCTGGATAATGCTGGTGTAAGAGGGTGGCTGTAGGGGAGTGATCACCAGGAAAGGGGAACATAAGGAAGTACCGCACTTGGTGTTTGTTCTCTTGTGTTTTCTTTACAGTGCTACCAGAGTGATGGAGAATCGCAACATCCTAGACTGGGTTGCTAACCAGTTTGACAGACAGCGGGAGATGTCAGCGCAGAGCCTAGAACAGGCGAAGGCTATGTTCCAAGCCCAACAAGCACCACTACTGGAGATGATGTCCAGCTGGCTTGCAGCGCAAGGGAAAAAGGACGAAGCTGCAAGGACTGCACCAGGTTCAGGGGCAGATTTCCAGGGGTGGAACTATCTAGGCACTGAGACTTTCTCTTGTGGACGCCTTACTAGAGACGATGATGTAGACGATTATATTGAGGCATTTGAGGGAATAGCTCTCCTGGCCAAGTGGCCAAAGGAACAGTGGGCGCTAAGGTTCGCCGCTTCTCTAACAGGCGAAGCTTTGGCGGCCTATAGGGCCATGCCTGCTAGTCTAGTCACGGATTACAAAGAAGTAAAGCAAGCTGTCAAGGATCGGATGGGATTAAACCCCATGGTCTATCGCAGGCTGTTACGTTCTTGTAAATTGAAGTTAGGTGAGACACCTCAAGCTCTTTATTATAGAGTGAAGAGCTTAGTATACAAATGGCTTATGCCAGAGACTAAGGATTTAGAAGCCATATTGGATACTGTAATTCTAGAACAGTTTATGGAATCTGTACAGAGCAATGTGCAAACTTTCCTAGTCCTCCAGGATTGTAAAAACACTCGGGAAGACATTGCACTGACTGACCGCTTTCTAGAGGCTAATAGGTTAAGCCTTGAGAAAGAAGGTGTTTTTAAGAGTGAAAAGCTGGAGTCACTAGAAAGGAAGGCCACACTTGCAAACTTTGGGAAAGAAAGTATGACTGTGGATAAAAGGTATAGTGCACAGAGAAAATGTTTCATGTGTGGAGAGTTTGGTCATCTTAAAAGGGATTGTAGAGCCAAGAAAGCCTTTGTAATCACCCATCACAGAGATGCAGGAGAAGGGTTCCTGTTAACGGTAGAAGTGGAAGGGATCCCAACTGAGGCATTATTGAACTCAGGTGCAGACCAATCGATGATATCTCAGAGGCTGTGGCAGAAAATAGAGGCAAAAGATAAACCCTCACCACAGTCCTCTGGAAATCATATTAGGATTCGCTGTGTCCATGGCGCTGCCTCTACCTATCCCATACATTCTGTGGAAATAGAAGGATTAGGCATGAAAAAGCAAATAGATGTGGCTATAGTACCCAGGCTTCCACATGACGTAGTCTTAGGCCGTGACTGGCCTCAATTCAGAAAAGGTTTAGCTGAGGAGTTGTAGGGAAAAACCAGTCAACCAGCTACCTTTTCACAGGAAGATAACTTAGCCAGGGAGAAAGCCTTACCCCAGGTAGGAAAGGTTGCTGACCCCAGGCTAGGAGAAAACAGGGCAGGTATGATAACTACCCGCACAGGCTTTAAGCCTTTAGAAAAAGGAAGTGACCCTATATCAGGGATGTCCTTTCCTGAGAAATTGATTACTCCTTTAAAAGACATCCCCAGGAAAGGGAAGGCCGAAAGGAGGTGGGAAGGTCAAACCAGGACAAAGAATAGGGCTGGCTTGATAGCTAGACAAAAATTGCCCTGGGTTCCTGCAGAGTTAAAGGAACAATTTCCCTTATTTCCTAGGG
Source organism: Ichthyophis bannanicus (assembly GCA_033557465.1). Lineage (NCBI taxonomy): Eukaryota > Metazoa > Chordata > Amphibia > Gymnophiona > Ichthyophiidae > Ichthyophis > Ichthyophis bannanicus. Next base: position 157,786,544 of record CM066031.1, on the reverse strand, counting down.
AGCAGATGGCAGATCCTGCTTTGGTCCCGGCGTTTGAATATGCCAGGAAAGGATCTGGGACCCTGCCAAGATTTTTCTTGGTGAATAATCTCCTATACCGGGAAAGTTCAGACCCAAGAACAGGTGGTACAAGAAAGCAGTTAGTGATACCTCACTCCTGTAGGAACATAATCTTAAGATGGGCTCATGATCACCCAGTGAAGGGACATAAAGGCGTACCAGGCACATTGGACCGGGTACTAGCCAGATTTTATTGGCCCGGGGTTTTTAGAGAGACGTCAAGATTTTGTGCATCCTGTCCGTCCTGTCAGAGGGTCTCAAAAGGACGCTCGCAGCAAACAGCTACAGCGGTAGAAGGGAACTTGAAAGTGAGTCAGGCCCGTCAGAAGTCTTATCATGACCGACGAGCAAGACCACGTATCCTGAAGGTTGGGGATAGGGTACTTGTGATGGTTGCAGCTGCTAGCTCCAAGTTCGAGAATGCCTGGAAAGGGCCTTACAAAGTTTTAAGACAAGTAGGTCCTGTAACCTATGCATTGGAGACCGGGAAAGGGAGGCAGCAAATATACCATATTAACGTACTACGCCCATGGCAGGAGCGTACTGTAGAAGTAGCTACAAGGGAGAACAGTAACCCACAGGTCCTAGTTAGGATTACAAGCTGTGCGCGGGTTGTGGCGCCAGCCTGTAATAGCTTAAGGGGGGGGGATATGTGGTGATGCGGGTGCAGCACAGCCCTGTGAAAGGAAAAAAAGAAGGTTTTTTTCATAAGTGGGGGATGGGCTCACCTAAGCATAGATCCCAAAGTGAAAGTAAAACTGAAACACACACTTGCAAAGCTAGCCTGAAGCCAGGGCCGGCCCGTCCATTGAGCAAGAATGTTTTTTGCACAGGGCCCCGCGTTTCAGGGGTCCCCGCGCAAAGAACATTCTGCTTTTTTTTTTTAATTACATTTTTTAAAAAAACCTGTCTCTGGCTGCTGCCGCTGCCGCGTCCGTCGCAGCAGCGGCAGAATAGAGTGTCCCGCGGGGCCCCTTCTCCTCGTTGAGCCCTCTGCAAGGGCTTTCAGATTCGCGAAGGGAGAGTGCTCCCTCGCGTCTCTGTAAAGCCCACAGGGGCTAATGGGAAATTTCCCATCTGCCCCTTTAGACGCGAGGGGCTGATGGGAAATTTCCCATTAGCCCCCTGCGGGCTTTACAGAGACGCGAGGGAGCACTCTCCCTTCGCGAATCTGAAAGCCCTTGCAGAGGGCTCAACGAGGAGAGGGGGCCCCGCGGGACACTCCATTCTGTCGCTGCTGCGACGGACGCAGCAGCGGCAGCAGCTAGAGCCAGGTTTTTTTTTTTTAATTTGCCAGAAGGGAAGGGACGGGAAGGGAAGGGAAGGGGAGGGGGGGTTAAGACTGGTAATAGGCTGGGGGGGCTGATGGAGGCTGTCTGGAAATGGGGTGATGGGGGGTTAGGACTGGAAATGTGCTGGGGGGGGGGTTAGGACTGGAAATGTGCTGGGGGGGGGTTAGGACTGGAAATGTACTGGGGGGGGTTAGGACTGGAAATGTGCTGGGGGGGGTTAGGACTGGTAATGGGCTGGGGGATGATGGAGGCTGACTGGAAATGGGGAGATGGGGGGTTAGGACTGGAAATGTGCTGGGGGGGGGTTAGGACTGGAAATGTGCTGGGGGGGGGTTAGGACTGCTAATGGGCTGGGGCTGATAAAGGCACACTGGAAAACTCCAGACGCGCTCATAGGACTGGAAGTGGGCTAGGGGGGGTTAGGACTGGAAATGGGCTGGGGGGGTTGAGACTGCTAATGGGCTGGGGCTGATGGAGGCTGACTGGAAATGGGGTGGGGGGGGGTTAGGACTGGAAATGGGCTGGGGGGGGTTTAGGACTGGAAATGGGCTAGGGGGGGTTAAGACTGGTAATGGGCTGGGGGTTGATGGAGGCTGACTGGAAATGGGGTGATGGGGGGTTAGGAATGGAAATGGGCTGGGGGGGTGGTTAAGACTGGTAATGGGCTGGGGGCTGATGGGGGCTGTCTGGAAATAGGGTGATGGGGGGTTAGGATTGCTAATGGGCTATGGGGGGGTTAGGACTGCTAATGGGCTATGGGGGCGCTAGGACAGGAAATGGGCTGATGGGGAGGGGTTAGGACTTGAGGTGGGCTGATGTGGTTAGGACTGGTAATGGGCTGTGGGCTGATGGGGGGGGGTTAGGATTGGCAATGGGCTATGGGGGCTGACTGGAAATGGGCTATGGGGTTAAGACTGGAAGTGGGCTGATGGGGGGTTAGGACTGGTAATGGGTTATAGGGGGGGCTTAAACTGAAAATGGGTTGATGGGGGGCTAGGACTGGTAATGGGTTGGGGGATTGCTATGACTGGAAATGGACTGAGTGGACGGGGAGGCTTGAACTGCAAATAGCTGATGGGGAGGGAGCTTGGAATGGAAATGGGCTGTGAGGGAAGGGAGCTAGGACTGAAAATGGGCTGATGGAGCAGCTAGGATAGGACTGGAAATGGGCTGTTGGGGGGGAGCTAAGATTGGAAATGGGCTGTGGTGGGGGCTTGAATTGAAATGGACTCATGGAGGGGCTAGAACTGGAAGTAGGCTCATGGGGGGGCTTGGACTGGAATTGGGCTGAGTGGAGGGGAGCTAGGATTTGACATAGGCTGATGGTGGGGCTAGGAAATGACTAGAAATGGGCTGATGGGGGGCTAGGATTGGAAATGAGCTGATGAAGGGACTCAGACTGAAAATGGATGGGGGAGCTAGGACTGGAAATGGGTTGATGGGGGCTAGGACTGGAAATGGGCTGATGCAGGGACTAGAAGGGAATGGATGCTGGGTGAGACTGGAACTAGAAGGGAGCTGATGTTGGGGGAGGATTAGAATGGGATGGGGCTGGGAGAGTAAAATGGAGAGGGGAAAAATATTTTGTGTGGGAGGGATGAAAAATCTACAATTGGCCGGGTATTGGGAGAGTAAGTGGGATTGAGGATGGAGGGGTAAAATTTGTGTGGATGAAATAAGAATGAGGAAAGAGCAAAAGGAGAAAGATTAGTATGTTAAAGCAGATGTAGAGAGAGGATGGAAAGAAAACTAGAAGAGAGAAGAAAGGACAAATGGACAGCAGACGATGGAGAGTTAGCAGAAAACATGAAGAAACCAGAAGAAAGTGGCTGGAGCAATTGCAACTGAAAAAAATGCACAAAAGGTAGAAAGATATCTCTTTATTTTGAATTTATTAACTGGAATATGAAAGCTCTGGGAAATGTGCATCATTAACGTCTGCGCTTTGTTTGGTACAAGAGGAAATTGATTTATAGTTTTATTTCTACAGTGTTGTTGTACATTCCAAGTTTGGCTTTTGGGGTTCCCAGTTTAATTATTGCCTTCCTGTTTCTAAATTGCGATTCCTTGTTTGGTGATGGTCTATGTTCTGCATGTGTAACTGAGCTGAGGTATTCTGTTTATGTAATTCCTATTTGACATTGCCACTTGTTCTCTTTTCCCAGTATTCTCTGAAATGTACTGGTTTAATATTTGCAGTGTTTCCTTTTGATAGGTAGGGTCTGGTGCTTTGTGAGTCCTGGTAATGCTGTCAGGATACAGCGGGTTTGCTATGGGTTCTAAATGGGCAGCGTTTGTAGTAGTTCCTAATGTGCCTGGCGGTTGGCACTGGATTATAGTAATGTAGAAATCTTTTAGTCTTTCTTTATCCATACACTCATTAAGAGACATGTTTACTAAAAGTTAGTGTATAGTAACATTATGCAAATATTTATGCAAATAAGGCCACTTATGCAAATGAGGCCCCGCACCGAGTCTCCGCACATGGCCCCGCACCCCCCTTGGGCCGCCCCTGCCTGAAGCCACACCCAGTCTACAGGGCCACTGCAGGGAGAGAGAGGGTGGGGCCAGAGAAGGAAGCAGGCTGCCAGGCATTTAAAATGCATCAGTCAGCAAGTGAGAGAGTTCAGCAGGGAGTCCAGGAAGTTCAGCAAGGAGTTGAACGAGGCCAGAGAGTTCAAGGAATCCAGAGAAGCCAGGAGAGAAACAGCACTGCAGGGCTGAAAGACCTGGGGATTCCAAGAGGACTAGCCGGAACTGCCAAGGCAAGTGGCAGGGCCAGAGGAAAGAAAGAAGCTGGGGAGAGTTTCAGAATTACAGTTCTGACTCGGAGGCAAGCAGCTCAAACTCTGAGCAAGAAACCAAACATTTCAGAAAGCCTAATAAAGGAAGGGCTTCAGCAAGCAAGGTAAAACAAACAGCACCTTTTTGTGATTTGATAAAGGGAAGAAAGGTTAATGTTTCTGACACAGTTCCAAAGGGAAGAGGGAATCTCCAATGGGAGAAGCTTTTTAAGCTTTTAAAGAAGGTGAAGCTAGAAATCCCTGAACGTGTCCCAGACCCTGAGCCTTGCAGCACAGAGGAGGAAATGGAAGTTATTTATTTATTTATTTATTTATTTAACAGTTATTTATATACCGCTCTTTCCCATGTTTCAAGTGCGGTTTACATGTAACAGTAGGTTAATTGGTATGAGATATACCAGGACATTTTACATAGAACAGATAATTATAAATTACAAGGAAAATTGTAACATTACAAGTATAACATATTAGAACATATATACATTGCTAGTTAAATTATTAATCATCATGTAAATGAGTGTGTAGTATGGTTAAATTAGTGTATTAGTGTCGTTTATTTTTGAAAATAGGGTATATAATATTAAAAATAAATGTTAGCCTGTATCCCTTTGAGAATTCTGTTTTGGGAGTGTATTATAGTGTAATGTAAATAAGTGAGTTTTTAATTTTTTTTTAAATTCTTTTATGTTTGAGAGGGATTCAGAGTTATATAGGTTGTATATAGAGTTTGATAGGAAGACCATATCAAGTGTTTTTCCTTTATTGTGTGTTTGTTCAGTTATTATTTGGTGAAAATCCAAATTATTTATCATTTCTAAGAAGTGATTAGAATGATTATTGGGTGTTGATGGAAGGTTAAAGTCTCCCATAAGTATTACAGGATTTGTGTCTGTGGATGATGCTAGTAATTCAATTAAGTTGTAAATTTTATCTATGTAGTATTCTGGTGGGTCGATATATTAGTGATATATTTATGTTTTTAATTTTTATGGTGAGTATGTCAACATTGTCTATATTATTAGATGATATTAATTTTGCATTGAGGTTTTTCTTTAATATTATAAGTACTCCTCCTCCTTTTTTTTGTATTCTGTGAGTATGGAAGATCTCATATTCAGGTGTCTTTAGTTGGTTTAAGAATACTGAATCAGTATCTTTGAGCCAGGTCTCTGTTATACAAAGGATATCTGGTTTATCATCTTTGATAATGTCTATAAAAATTGGTAGTTTGTTTTTCATAGATCTTGCATTAATGAGTTGGCAGGTAAGATTTGTGTAGTTTTGTATATGAGGTGGGTGTGGTGTGTTGCATATTTTTTGTTGTTGTTATATATATAAGTCTAGATTGTCTGGATCTAAGGTTGGTTCCTATTTTGAATGGGTTTGTTAGATTATCAAGTTTTGATATGCTTTGTATTATGGGGATTGGTCTATTATTCTTATTATCTATGGATTTTATTAGATTTATCAGTGTCAGGATTGTGATACTAATAAGTATAGTTTTGATGGGAGAAAGGAATTGTTTATGCATTGTTTGTTTTGTATTTAGTTTTACTTTTTATGTTTTAATTAGTAGAGTTCCAATAAAACAGAATAGTGTTGTTAATTAATATTAGTGATATTACAAGTTGAATTGTACCAAGAGAATTCAGATTCCTCTGATGAATCCATGGAATGTGCTTTCTGTATGAGCAATGCTTAGAAGTTTTATTGATTGCTGTGAAGAGATGTTTGTGCCAGGTAACTGCCATTGAGAAGGGCAGATGGAAAAGAGGAAACCTCATTTTTAAAAACAGCCATTCTATGAATGCTGTGAGAGTGTTAAACTGCTGTTTAGTTTCCAAGCTATGAAGCAGCATGTAATCACAAGCCTGTTTGTATCAGCTGAGAGAAACTAAAGAGAGTAGCTGGATTGTGCATGCAACAGTGAGTTTAAACTGTTTTGCTGGAGTGGCAAAGAATCTGTTTTCAAAGGCTAAGAGTGAAGAAACTGCTTTAGCACATCTGAAGTATATTTTTGGAGAAGCTTTATGTTTGGAGAAAATATCCTCTTTCTGTTGATGTTTTGGGAACCTTTTTGCCAAGGCTTGTTGCTAACTTGATGATGCAAAGAAAATAAAAATTTATAACAAATTTTCCTGTGTCGGCCTAATCCACTTGGACTGCTTTTAAGCCCCCACAACTACACATTAAGGGCCGCAGCTACTACGCTGAAGCAAGAATACAAGTATGGCCCGTCGCCCCTACTAGGCAGCCGCCTAGTAGAACAGGGCGCCGCCACACTAGGCGTGGTTGTGTCCGATGATCTTAAAGTAGCTAAAGAGGTAGAAAAGGCGACGGCAAAAGCTAGAAGGATGCTTGGGTGCATACGGAGAGGAATGGCTAGCAGAAAAAAGGAGGTGATAATGCCTCTGTATAAGTCTTTGGTGGGACCTCATTTGGAGTATAGTGTGCAATTCTGGAGACCGCACCTTCAAAAGGATGTGAACAGGATGGAGTCGGTGCAGAGGGTGGCTACTAAAATGATTAGTGGTCTTCATTATAAAGCATATGATTGCACCCAGGTGGCCCAGGCAACTCTGGTTCCCTCTGTTGCTTTCCCTGTTGGTGGCACTCCCAGTCCTACTGGGCCAGGCCCCGACCTCCTGTCCCAGGAGGAGGGCTCCCTTCTGCACCCAACATGGGGTCACTAACGCTAACAGCATGGCTGCTGAAAGGATAGTGCTGACCCCTTTCAACCTGCAGAGGAAGTCGAGGAGGTCTTACTGGCCTCCCAAAAACCCTCCAACAGATGGGCTTACACCTTTAAGTGGAGAAGGTTCTCCATCTGGTGTGTGGAGGAGGGGGAGAATCCTTTCTCCTGACAATTGCAATTGGTTCTACACCTGTCATATGCTGGGCTGCAATCCAACTCTGTAAGGGTGCACCTGAGTGCCATAGCCATGCAGCACCACCCTATCGAGGGAAAACCCCTCTTTAGCCAGCCCCTGGTCTCTAGTTTCCTCTGGGGCCTCTTGTTATCCATGCCCACCCTCCAGCATCAGAGAGGGACCTCACTGTGGTGCTCTGCCAGCTCACTAAACCACCATTCGAGCCTCTAGCCACTTGCCAACTAAGATACCTGCCTTGGAAAGTGGCCTTCTTGGTGGCCCTCACGTCCGCCTGAAGGGTGAATAAACTCCAGGCCCTGGTGAGGATCCACTATATACGAGGTTCTATAAGAAAAGGGTAGCCTCCACTCACACCCCAAATTCCTCCCAAAGGTGGTATCTTATTTCCACCTCAACCAAGAGGTAGTCCTCCCCACCTTTTTCCCATGTTTGTTTGTTTATTATGTTTGTTTATTATTAAATTTGATATACCGCTCAGGCCGAAGCATTAGAGCGGTTTACAATAAAATATCATTTGAGGAAAAATGAAAGGAACGCCATTTGTAATATAGGACAGAGTAGAGGACAGAAACAGTTAAAAAGATAAGGCAAAGGAAAGAAAGGGAGCACCAGGTTACCATAACATATGTGTATTACAAACCAGACCACATCTTCAATGCTAATTTCAGGATAAACGCCATGGTCCAACGCCTAAGGGCCACGCCAAAGGGTCCTCTGAAGGGGCAGTTTAAGCCGTTGTTGATGGCTTTTTATTGGCAGGCTATAGGAGGGAGGAGGGGCTCCTGCTCACAGCTCCGGTTCACAACGCTGCTCTCCTGCGCGCCCCTGAAGCGGCGGTTTAAGCCATTGTTGATGGCTTCTCATTGGCAGGCTATAGGAGGGAGGAGGGGCTCCTGCTCACAGCTCCGGTTCACAACGCTGCTCTTCTGCGCGCCCCTGAAGCGGCGGTTTAAGCCATTGTTGATGGCTTCTCATTGGCAGGCTATAGGAGGGAGGAGGGGCTCCTGCTCACAGCTCCGGTTCACAACGCTGCTCTCCTGCGCACCCCTGAAGCAGCGGTTTAAGCCGTTGTTGATGGCTTCTCATTGGCAGGCTATAGGAGGGAGGAGGGGCTCCTGCTCACAGCTCCGGTTCACAATGCTGCTCTCCTGCGCGCTCCTGAAGCAGCGGTTTAAGCCGTTGTTGATGGCTTCTCATTGGCAGGCTATAGGAGGGAGGAGGGGCTCCTGCTCACAGCTCCGGTTCACAACGCTGCTCTCCTGCGCGCCCCTGAAGCGGCGGTTTAAGCCATTGTTGATGGCTTCTCATTGGCAGGCTATAGGAGGGAGGAGGGGCTCCTGCTCACAGCTCCGGTTCACAACGCTACTCTCCTGCGCACCCCTGAAGCAGCGGTTTAAGCCGTTGTTGATGGCTTCTCATTGGCAGGCTATAGGAGGGAGGAGGGGCTCCTGCTCACAGCTCCGGTTCACAACGCTGCTCTCCTGCGCGCCCCTGAAGCGGCGGTTTAAGCCATTGTTGATGGCTTCTCATTGGCAGGCTATAGGAGGGAGGAGGGGCTCCTGCTCACAGCTCCGGTTCACAACGCTGCTCTCCTGCGCGCCCCTGAAGCGGCGGTTTAAGCCATTGTTGATGGCTTCTCATTGGCAGGCTATAGGAGGGAGGAGGGGCTCCTGCTCACAGCTCCGGTTCACAACGCTGCTCTCCTGCGCACCCCTGAAGCAGCGGTTTAAGCCGTTGTTGATGGCTTCTCATTGGCAGGCTATAGGAGGGAGGAGGGGCTCCTGCTCACAGCTCCGGTTCACAATGCTGCTCTCCTGCGCGCCCCTGAAGCAGCGGTTTAAGCCGTTGTTGATGGCTTCTCATTGGCAGGCTATAGGAGGGAGGAGGGGCTCCTGCTCACAGCTCCGGTTCACAACGCTGCTCTCCTGCGCGCCCCTGAAGCGGCGGTTTAAGCCATTGTTGATGGCTTCTCATTGGCAGGCTATAGGAGGGAGGAGGGGCTCCTGCTCACAGCTCCGGTTCACAACGCTGCTCTCCTGCGCACCCCTGAAGCAGCGGTTTAAGCCGTTGTTGATGGCTTCTCATTGGCAGGCTATAGGAGGGAGGAGGGGCTCCTGCTCACAGCTCCGGTTCACAATGCTGCTCTCCTGCGCGCCCCTGAAGCAGCGGTTTAAGCCGTTGTTGATGGCTTCTCATTGGCAGGCTATAGGAGGGAGGAGGGGCTCCTGCTCACAGCTCCAGTTCACAACGCTGCTCTCCTGCGCGCGCATGGTACCATGTCCCAAAGGCTTTCTTTGAAAGTTGGGGAAATGCTCCACGCGGGCTCTGTCAGCGTCGACATCACCCATATGTGAGGACTGATTCCTGCTGTTCCCAGAGAACACCTGTTACAGGTGAGTAACTTACGCGTACTTGCTGGGTGTGGTCCTGTAGGTATGATTTGAACCATTGCAGAGTTTTGTGCTGTAGTCCGATTGATTGGAGTCGTTTAAGGAGTTTGTTATGGTCTATGAGTTGAAGGCAGCCGTGATATTTAGGAAGATGATTATAAATCCTTGGTTTAGTTTTTCTGTTCCTTTAATGAATGTGTCCAGGAGGGCTGTAATTAGGGCTTCGATTCCATGTAGGGCTTCAGACTCCATGTAGAGGTTTGAAGCCATGTTGTTAAGGATCAAGTAGTTTATAGTAGTTTATTTCCCTATCCCCAGAGGACTTAAAATCTAAGTTTGTACCTGAAGCAATGGAATGTTAAGCGACTTGTCTAAGGCCACAAGAGTATCAGTGGGATTTGAACTCCGGTCTTTCTGGCTACAGGCTACGCCTCCATTCCATGTGTAATATAATAGAAACATAAAACAACACTGGGGAATTGTGATGATAGATGTAATTGTGAATCATGTAAATAGTAGCTGTACTATGTGGGTTTAAAAATGCTTTTAAAATGAAAGGAAAACGCCAAAAAAGGAAAGAAACACAAAAATTAATAGCCCAGCAAGCTACTTGCTTGAAACTTGCTGAGAAAACTCTTACTCAAACATTTGGCTGGCTGTTGGACAAACATCTCTGTGACATTGTAGATAGTAACTAGACCATCGCCAACATGCTGATGTCAACAGAGCTGGTTTCTGAGGCGTTGTAGCTTGTTGATTTCCCACCTGGCTAGCCCATGGGCTGCAGTGTCACTAGGTCATGCAACTTTTATATGCCTAGGTTCAGGAGGTCTGCATTTTGGCCACATAAGACCCTGTGGGGTTGCTGTACTCTACTTGTCCATCATCAACCTGCCAATGTTAACCTGATAGGTTTCTGGGGAGCTAGATACTACTAGTTCTAACTAAGGTACCCTGTGATATGTAGCACAGCTAGGCCATCGTGTGGGGTGGAGAAAAGAGACATCTCCAAGTAGTGCAACTAGGGGAGAGCTTCTTTAGCTTGGTGGTGGCATCACTGGTTTGAAGTCAGAAGGTTACAGGTTCAAATCTAAAGATTACTTAGTTGGAAAAGTAGGCAGAGGCATTGTACTTCCAACTCTGCCCAGACTGTTTGACTTCATGTGATTATTTATTTATTTAACAGATTTTATATACTGCTTTATCATTTCAATCAAAGCGGTTTACATTGAAACTTAAACTTGGTAACGTACATTAAATAGGGACATTGAAAACTTGGATTTTTCTGAGGCAATGGAGGGTTAAGTGACTTACCCAAGGCCACAAGGAATGCTAGTGGAAATTGAACCCCGTTCTCTTGGTTCCCAAGCCACTGTTCTTAACCATTAGGCTACTCCTCCACTCCATTATGTGATATGATGACCCCCATACTATTTTTATTTATTTATTTAACATTTTTTTTATATACCGCCTTTCAGATTCTCAAGGCGGTTTACAGTGAACATAACTTTGCTTACGTGGAACTTTTCGTCAGAACTATTTACAATGTCAAATATCAACATATCAAATATATCAAAATCAAAAATAACTTTTCTGATTGGTGCAAATCAGTATCTTGCTGCTCTTTAGATACTTTTCTCTTGATATCTGTACCGCAAATGCATGACTCTGCCCTTTTTCTGGATTGAAACTTAGATGTCATCCATTGCATGAACTTTCTGTCTATTCCTTCAGGGGTGTCCATCCTGCAATATCAGTCACAAAAATATTGTGCATAACCAATCCTTGGGGCACTCCTTTTACAGTATATACACTCTTTCCTCAGTGCGAACTCCATTTACTATTACTCACTAGTATGTGACACATTCAAGCACCCTATGGCCCACTCTTAGTTTGCTTATTAATGAGCACCGTAAATGGGACAGTGTCTAATGCTTTCCTGAAATCCATATCCAGCACTTTTATGTGATCCCTCTAAAGGAACGTGGAGGAAAAAAGAGGCAATAGTGTCCTTATATAGCTTATTAGTCAAATTTCATATTGGAGGCCATACCTCAAAAAAGTTGATTTGTTTCAGAGAAGGGCTAATAAAGTGGCGCACACACTCGGCATTAACCCCATGAGATTAGACATAAGGCCCTAAATATAAATCTAAATATATAGGAGAGGAACAAGAGATGGGATATGAGTAATACACAAGATATGATCATTTTTCAGTAGAAAACCAGCTCTACAGAGAGGTCATGAACTGAATCTCAAAGGGTTGGACTGATGAGAAACATTAGCTAATGTGTCTTAGGGGACAGTCTCTCATGGTAGAGAAGATGGGTATAAAGATATTCATAGAATTCAAGAGGGCAGGGGATACGTCCCTGTAAAATGTTCCCTGTAAAATAATTATCTCCAATTATAATGCCCTGTTCAATGTAATTTCAGTTTGTTCAATGTAAACCGCCTTGATATCATAAAAGGCAGTATATAAGAAATGTTAAATAAATAAGTCCAGGAGGTCCTTTGCTCATAAGAGGTGAGATCTGTTCTGGTCTATTGCATTGCTTTAAGAATCAAATTGTATAGACTAGATGAGGTATCTAGCAGACAGTGAGGCTTGTACCTATTGAGATGAGACTGATAATAGATGGCACTATTTATTATGGGAACCAGACTATAAGAAAAAATTTGTATGACTACTGAGACATACATAACCTCTGTGCCTCTGAAATGGAGGGTTTAATTGCTTTTTGCTCTCTGAAGTTTATGAATATCAGTCTATTGGAAGTGTTCCTAACTCTTGAAGCTGGGAAAAGCACACCCAAAGTGATAATAGGAAATCAAATGTGTTTTTCCTACCCCAGGAACAGGTTCTCTGACTGTCACCCCTGATATTATATCCTACATTGAGCGAAGGGAAGAGCCGTACATCAGGGATGAGCCAGGACCAGGGGCGAGAGGAACTGGGAAAAGCAGCTGCTCAGGTGAGTCCAGTAATAAGAGGGACTGGTGTAAAACTGCAGAGATATAATGGAATGAGCACCTGGGAATTGCAGAGACCCCTTCATAAGCTCCTCTGGAGATCTCTTGAATCACTCTCAGGGTTTCTGTTACAGGCATCACTCACCAAAGCCGTAAGATCTACTGACTGTCATAATGTGATTTGTTACAAAGCAATATAGGGTGGAGACCACCAGAACTGACCAGACCATATATTAGTGTTTTCCTCAGTAAGGGAAGAGGAAGTATTTTAGCAGCCTCTCCTGATTACTGTCCCATACTCTGTCCCATGGTCAGAGGGTCTGGGCTGGTGCCTGGAGACCCCCTGTGAGGAATCCTCTCCTCATTACCTGAAAATACTTTATTCCCTGCTGAGTCTGACTTCCAGTTACATCAGAGTCCCTCGCTTGTCTAGTCTCTTATTCTGTGAGTCTCCAGAAAGCTTCATAATGCCTGGTGTGATCATTGGCATTGAGGTGCCAAGGGGCCCTGGAGAACTTGTTCATGCTAGGGCTGGAAATTGATGAGGGCACCAAAGTTTCATTTGGTTAATCGCTTTCTCATAGCAGCCAACATTAGTGTAGCCACTATTACTACTAATCATTTATATAACGCTACAAGGCATAAGCAGCGCTGTACATACAGAAGTAAGAGACAATCCCTGCTCATCAGAGCTTACAATCTAATCCAGATTGACCACACAACAACTGGGGACTAGGGGAATTCAAGGGGAATGGCAAGACACAGATAGGTGATAAGCAGGAGAATAAGGTGATCAGAATCCAAACGCAGCCTTGAAGAGGTGGGGTTTTAGCCTGATTTGAAAAGGTCCAGAGAAGGTCACTTTGATTGAAGGATAAGGTGGTATACAAAACTGGCTAAATAAAATAAATAAATAAGGAGCCTGGCGTACGAACTCGGGTAGTTTGTTCCAAGCATAGCCACCTTTTTGAAGTCACAAAACAGTCCATCAACAACCAGTTGAATGAAAAAATTGCAGGATGTCTGTTATATGGGGAAGCTTACAGCTGAAAAGGAAAAGAGGGTCACCATCTTTGAGGATATTTTGTTGTCCATTCATTTATTTATTTACTTATTTAGACAGTTTTGTATACCACCTTATCCTTCAATCAAAGTGGTCACAACACAATTGGGGGATACATTTAACATGAGGGGATATGAGACACATACACTAATACTTATAGGGAACATGGGCAATGGAGGGTTAACTGGCTTGCCCAAGATCATAGAAATTTGGAAGTTAGCAGTCAATGAGTCCTGCGATGAGTAACGCCTTTTAGTCTCCTTTCCCTCTCTGTTTTACTGTTTTCTTCTGTTCCTCTTTGTCTTTTTTTTTTGGTTAAATTCGGAAACTGAAATTTAAAAAAATAAGTTAGTAGCCCTAAACTTTGTCCTTTTGTTCTATTGAGTAAAAGTACTGTCTAGGCTACATATTATGAGCTTGGACTGCAGAAATCCCAGTCTTTGTATTAATACCATATTTTGTTCTACATGTAACTAGGTTTTCATGTACTGAACAAATAAAATATCTTTCAAACTGAGAAAACATAATGCCCAGTGTTTGCCTTTTTTTTTAATATATCTAGAAAGTGCTGAGCCCAGAAGCAGTAATACCGAGGCACATCAGTGGGAGCTCTGCGAGAATCCGCAAGGGGACAGGACACTAGCAGAAAGAAACGAAGAGGATACTTCTTCCTGTTCTGACTGGAGAAGAAACTGCAAAAGTCAATTTATCTCAGAAAAGAAGAAAAGAGATTTAAAAGGGGACTCTGCTCAGAATTCTCCTATGTGTGAGCAGAATGCTAGAAATATACCAGCAGGGACAGAGCAGAGAAACCAGATAACAGAGCAAAGAAGGTTATGTGATGTTTGTGGAATATTCCTCAGAGATCTTGTAACTTTGAAATCACACCAGGGATCTCATTCTGCAGAGAGACCATCTACACATACAGACTGTGAGAGAACCTTCAGTCAGAAGGGAGAATTACAGGGACAACACATGCAAGAATCACAGGGAGAACAGAAAACACATCTGCAAGAAAAACAATTTACATGTTCTGAGTGTGGGAAAGATATTAATAGGAAGCAAGAAATAATGCAGTACCAGAAAATCAACAAAACCAACCCATTGACAGATGCTGCCCTAAGAGAGAAATTGCTTGCAAACACAGAATATGAGAAAAGATTTAATAATGCAAGCTTCATAGAATACCTCAGCATTCATGCAGGAGAGCAGCCATCTTCTTTCATTAAGATGCATCAGCCAGATCACCAAAAAATAAGCACTGATGAGAGACCATTTTCATGTGCTGAGTTTAATAAAAACTTTAATTGGACTACTAGCTTCTCAGAACACCAAGACATTCATGCTAGTGAGAAATCCTTTCAGTGTACCGCGTGCAGTGATAGCTTGAGCCAGAAGTCAGATCTCATAAACCATCAGCTAAGCTACAACAGTAATAGACCATTTCCCTGTACTGGGTGTGGTAAAATATTTAGTAAAAAATCAAACCTTGCAGATCACCAGAAGGTTCACACTAACGAGAAACAATTCTCTTGTACTGATTGTGGTAAAACATTTAGGTTTAAACAGAATCTCACAGGGGAGTCCACGTGACGCATGAGCGGGTGAGGACGACTCCTCGTTCGCTCCGGGGCCGTCTTCAGATACTTGCCCGAAATACTTTGTTTTTGCCCCTGACAACAGCCAGCTCGCTGCGGGTCTTTATTCTTCTACTGTGAAATACCCTAACGGTGTGAGACACAGACCCGATGCCTCCTCCGGCGCGCAAGGAGAAGGAAAAGGAGAAGGGGCCTAAGTCAAGCTCAGCGGCCATGTCTGTGCCTCAGCCCTCCTCCCCGAGTAAAGATAGCGTGGAGTCAGCCACTGAAGACTTGGCGAGGGAGGTGGTGCGGCAACTGGACCCAAAATTTGACCAGATCTTGTCAAAATTGGAGGTGATGGGCACATCGCTGATGGAGATGAACCAGCGGATCGAGGAGCTGGAAAGCCGCGTGGCGGCGGTGGAGGAGGATGAGGGCCGGCAGTCCCGGGGGCTGGAGAACACGAGGTCTCAACTCGAGGCCTTGCAGGCTAAAATTGATGACCTCGAGAACCGGACCCGCCGCAACAACATCCGCTTGGTGGGGGTACCGGAGGCTACTACTGACCTGCAACTGGTGCCGCTGATAGAGGAGTGGCTCCCCAAAGCTCTGGGCCTGGATGCGTTGGTGGGGGACCTCAAGGTGGAAAGAGCACACCGCGTTGGCGGGAAGATGGCGACTCGTCCGAGACCCCGAGTAGTGATTGCTCGGATACTGAACTTTGCTCACAAAGAGCGTCTGCTGCAGGCTTTCCGCCAACATCGGCAGCTTACTTTAGACAACAGCCAACTTCTCTTGTTCCAAGACTACTCCTCCCTGGTTACTGCGAAGAGGAGAGAGTTTACCCCAATATGTTCAGAACTATTCCAGAAGAAGGTGAGATTCACACTGGCGTTCCCGGCTGTTCTGCGCGTCTATCATCTGGGGAAGACGCAGGTCTTTGATACGGTGAAGGCGGCGCAGACTTTTATGAGAGAGCTGGAGAAGAATAACCCGTCTCAGGCGGGGGAGCAAAGCCCGACGTCGGACCGTTGACCCTGTGACTCTCTTACCCTTGCTGACCCGCTTCCCGAGGGGCCGACGACCGGAGATCGGGAGTGGGGGGTCCGGATGGGGGCCGCGGTTTGGCCGGCGGGACTCCCAGTTCTGCCCTTCATTTTTGAGACTTGGCACCTGGAACAATCCTGGGACGCTTTGGTGCGCAGTCTATGGACTTAGGGGCCCGCATTCCTCACTGTGGCAGCCTGGGCCTGGACTACCGACCGGAATCAGCAGTTGCCTGCGGGAATTAACCCTCTTTACTTCTTTTATTTAACTTCTTTGTTTTTCCCTTTTTATTTTTACTTCCCTTACTTTACTGACATTTTTATTTTATTATCCCTTTATTGTACCTTAGTTCCCTTCTAGGGCATAATTCTATCCCTTTGTACTCTCTGTTCTTTTCTTTTGTATATCGTTGCTTCGATAGTTCTGCTTTTCGGGGCCTCCCCAGGGCTAACTCCTGCTCCCCCCCCCTCCTCTTTAGTTGTAAATGTTCTGTTTTCTGTTACAAAATCTTTAACTAATGCCCTTAAATTTGATGTTTATTGTTAATGTTTTAGTATTGGCCTTCTGCAAATATTGGGGTGTAGCCTTCCTTTTAGAGCATGCACTTTTGGGCTATGCGAGGGCATGTAGGAGGGCGAGGCCTGTCTAGACGGGGTAGAGAGGAGGATGCTTTTATTTTATTTTATTTTGTCTCTCTTAGTTAATGTGGGTAGGCTCCTTAAATGTTGCCTTCGCTATTGTACGGGAGCCAAATGCTGTGTGGGGAAGAACATTTACTTTCATATATGACTGAAGACTGGGGGCGGCCCCGCTGCGTGCGGCAGGGACTCCTAGATCAGCCATGACGGCTGATGGTGGGATGGTATATTTTAATATGGGGGGGGATGGAGGGTATGGGGGACTTGGGGGGGTGGAGGGAGTGGGAGAGGGCGTGGAGGGGGGTATAGGGAGAGGGGGGGAGGGGAGCTTTGGGGTTGGGGTAGAGGGGGTTGGGAAGGGCAGCGGGGGGGGAGGGCTGGGTGAGGTACCGGCACAGGAGACCATTTTTGAGGGGCGGGGGTTCTGGATGGTAACGGTGGGGGTACACTCGCACATTCGCCACAATTTCGGGCCGGGGGTCGAGGCTGGGCGACCCTGGGCTGTTTGGGTGCAGAGTACTTTGCGGTTGCCGGTGAGAGTTGAGCGGCAATGAGAAATCAACTGCGATTCATCTCGTGGAACGTGGGAGGGATCAACTCTCCTGTGAAGAGAACTAAGGTGCTTCAGGCTTTGCGGAAGGCCAGAGCGCAGATTGCATTCTTGCAGGAAACCCACCTCTCCGAGAAGGAGCATGCTAAACTGCAGCGCGGCTGGGTGGGTCAGGTGTTGGCTGCTTCCTCTGGGGGCGGAAGCGGGGCGTCGCTATTTTGTGTAGTAAAGATCTGAAGGTGGAATTGTTGAGTGAAGATCGTGACCCCTCTGGTCGATACTTATTTGTGCACTTAAAGGTAAATGGCGATGAATTCTTTTTGGGGAATATCTACGCTCCCAACGTCTATGACCATCTCTTTTTTCAAAGAGTGAGCAGAAAAGTTACGGCGGCCCCGCAGATCCCTTCGATTGTGGCGGGGGATTTTAATTGTCCCCATGACCCAGCCGTGGATAAAGCAGGGGGACAGCTGCAGGGTGATTGGAGCAGAAAAGGAGTTGGGTATTTGTGTCTTGTCGGTGGGTTGGTGGACACCTGGAGGGCCCTTCATGGGGGGGAGAAAGAGTTCACACATCTGTCTAGGGTACATCATACCTGGTCTCGGCTTGATTACATTCTGGTTGCTGAGCGCGAATTTGCTAGAGTGCTCAGTTCGGAGATCGAACCGATGGTGGTTTCAGACCATGCCATGGTGCGAATGGACTGGAAGGGGCGTGAGCAAGGCGACGCCCGATGGGCCTTCCCTAGGCAGATGTGGCAGAATTCGGCCTTTAAAAAGTATTTGATACAGAAGTGGGACGAATACCTCCAATTCAACGAATCTAGTGTGAGTTCAGCTAACCTTTGCTGGGAGGCTGGGAAGGCCGTTATGAGGGGCCATATCATCGCGTATGTTGCGCAGGAGAAGCGCCGCGTCAATGAGCGAGTGCTGGCGTTGTCCCGGGAGCTGCGGAGACTCCAGACATTAGTGGCCAGGAGTAAGGGATCCGAGAGGGTCCCGCTGTATCTGGAGACGCAACGGCAGCTCAATGCTATTCTGGATGAGCGCGCAGTCTACAACCTGCATTATTATCGACACCGGTTGTTTCGTTTTGGCAATAAAGCTGGTACGCTTCTGGCCCGTCTCGTGCGGGACGGAGGGGGATCTAAGGTAGTGACTGCGATTACCGATAGTGCGGGGGTTCGATGCACGGACCCCCGTGGTATTGTCGAGGTCTTTCGGCAGTTTTACGAGCGGCTCTACACACCAGAGCCGGGGGATGGGGGAGCGGCACAGGCTTTTTTAGATGAGGTGCCTTTGCCGCAGCTCTCCGAGGAGGAGCGAGAAGCATTAAACAGGCCGATTGAGGGGATAGAGATCCAGAACGTGATTCGACAAGGGAAGCTTCATAAAGCCCCGGGACCGGACGGTTTTAGCTCCGAATTTTATAAGTTGTTGGAGTTGCAGGTTTCCCCGACCCTGGCTGCTGTCTATAATGAGGTGTTGGAGGGGAAGGGGTTCCCCCGGGACATGCGCACAGCGGCGATTACGGTGATTCCTAAACCTGGAAAGGCGGTGGAGGACCCGGCCTCATACCGTCCGATCTCTCTAATTAACTACGATATGAAAGTCTTCGCGAGCGTCTTGGCGCGGAGACTCCAGGGGATTCTGCCGCGGCTCATTACCCCGTGTCAAACGGGATTTGTCCAAGGCAGGGAGGCCTTCTCTAATATCAGCAAAGTCCTCTTGGGGGCGGAGTGGAGCGAATATCGGGGAGACCCACTTCTGTTGGTGAGCCTAGATGCGGAGAAGGCCTTTGATAGGGTGGCATGGGACTATATGTTTGAAGCTCTCAAGCGATTCGGATTTGATGGAGCCTTTCTGACCTGGCTGCAAGCGTTATACTCGGCGCCTCTGGCCTTTGTAGTGGTGGGTGGCCTTCATTCGACTCCCTTTGAACTACGACGCGGGACGCGTCAGGGCTGTCCGCTCTCTCCTCTGCTTTTTATACTGCAAATGGAACCTTTGTTGCGTACTTTGGAACTGATGGAGGAGATCCGCGGAATTGTTTGGCCAGGCGGTGGTGTTAAGTTAAGCGCCTTTGCCGATGATGTCCTCTTGTGTCTGACGGATCCGCAGACCTCGTTGGAGGCGGCCTTGTCGGTTATTGAACGGTTTGGTGCTTTCTCGGGTATGCGGATCAATAGGTCCAAATCAATGGGACTTGACATTGGTAGGAGAGTCTGTGGTCGCTGGCAGGGGACCTTCCCGTTGGTTTGGGCGGGGGATTCTATTCGTTACTTGGGGATACAGATCCCTTGTGACCCTAGTAGGCTATATGAGGTTAATGTGCGGCCTCTGTTGAGCAACACGGTGCAGCGACTCCGGAAGTGGCGCGAGCTGCCGCTCTCCCTGAAGGGCCGTGTTGCTCTTTTTAAGATGGTCGAGCTCCCACGCTGGATTTATCTCTTGCGCCATGCTCCGCTTTGGCTCCTGCGGAGGGACCTCAAAGCATTGGAAGGTCATATATCTGCCTTTCTGTGGAGAGGGAGGCGGGCCCGCATTGCCTTTGCGACGTTGTTACGACCGAGTAGCGAAGGGGGTGCTGGCCTTTGTTCCCTCCGCGACTATAACGTGGTCAGCCTGTTGCGCCCGTTGCGTGATTTGGTAGAGGGGACCATGGCGACGCTCCCGTTAGAGCTGGTGGAGGCTGTTTCGGTGCCGTGCCACAGGGTGTACTGGTTGCACCGTTCGAACAAGGAGTTGCCACTCTTTTGGCGGCACTCCCCATACCTTGGTGCTCTTCGCCAGGCTTGGAGGCATCTCTGTAGGCTTCGTGGTAGTGTGTGGCGGTGCTCTGACTGTCTTCCCTTGGTAGGGAATGGGGCCTTTCCTCCCGGGTGCCATGGTGTAGTGGCTAAACGTTGGGCGCAGTGTGGCGTGGACTACCTGGGTCATTTGCGGATGGAGAAGGTGGCACAGCTGGACTCCTATGACTCCTTGCGGAGCCGCTACGGGTTGCCAGTGCATGATTTCTACTTTTACTTACAGGTACGCCATTATGTACGGGCTTTGAGTCGGGGTGAGGGGGCGAGTCTGTGGCAGGGCGACCGGGGCATGTTGAATCTCTTCCGTGCTTTGGTTGGCAAAATTACCGTGCGGAGTTTGAGGGAAGAGCTACTGAGGGGGGATGATATGTCAGGGATTGCTCGTCTCGCTGGCAGTTGGCAGGCGGATGGCATTGAGGAGGTCACAGTGGAGTGTCTCTCTTCAGCCTTTCGGAGTATACCTCGCCTGTCAGAATCGGTGCAAATGCAGGAGGTTCAGTATAAATTTTTATGGCGCGCCTATGTGCATGATGTGTGGGCTAAGCGGATGGGTATTACTGATACGGAAAACTGTTGCCGCTGTAATGGTGAACGGGGCACCTTTGCGCACAAATTCTGGCTGTGCTCTGCGATTCAGCCCTTTTGGGAGGGTGTGGGGATGAGGTTGAGTGGTTGGATTGTACAGGAGGTGGTCCTGTGCCCAGCGTGGTGTCTGTTTGGCGTTCTCGACGCCGCGACTTCTCTTAGTATACACCAACGTCAGCTATGTGAGAGGGGATTTCTGGTGGCCAAGCAGACTATTTTGCGGCACTGGGTAGCGCCTCTGCCGCCGAGTGTGCAGGAATGGGAGGGGAGGATGTGGGTCTTACTAAGTCTAGAACGATGTACAGCGCAGCAGCTGGGCGAGAGGAGGTTAGACCACTTTCTGAAACTCTGGGCCCCGCTACTGGCCACCGCTAGCACGTAAGCCTGTTTTAGGCCCTTATGGATCGTGAGGTGATGTCTACGGGTGGGCAATTGCTCCCTCTCTGCTCTGCGGATGTGAGAGTTCCTTACCTTGACTTCTCCTGGTGAAAGTTTGATGTAGAAACGGCCGGTGGGGGTGGGGGTGGGGAGGGGGGGAAGGATGGGGAGGGGGAGGGCTGGGGGGGGGGGTGGGAGGTAGTAGGGGTGAGGAGGGAGACCTCCAGGGGTGGTGGGGGGCTGGTTAGCCGACTTTACACTACTGGGCTGAAACTTATGCATCCTTTATTCCTCGCTAGTTTGTTCTGCTTTCCAGCTGGATTTGCTATATGTCCTGGTAAATCCAGCTGTAGCTTGTTGCGTGGATTGTTTACCTACTGTTATTGTCTAGTGTGCCTCCCGATGGGATGCGTTGTTATTGACACTTTGTGCTTTGACATTGTTTTCTTCTGTGTGGTGTTTTGTTATGGAAAACATTCAATAAAAATGATTTTCACTAAACAGAATCTCACAAGCCATCAGAAAATCCACACTGGTGAGAGACCCTTTTCGTGTACTGAATGTGGTAAAAGCTTTAGAGTTAAGTCAGGCCTTACTGAACACTATAGAATCCACACTGGTGAGAGACCCTATTTGTGTACTGCATGTAATACAAACTTCAGGTATTTGAAATGCCTCAAAAGGCACCAGAAAATCCACAAACAGTATATTGTTTGTCTATATTACACTCTGTGAGTTCCAGAATGAAGCCTTCTTTGCATGATGCAAGTATAAAAAGCACTATTGTACATTTCTGAGCCTGAGATTGTACCCAACATACTAGTGCAGCAGAAAAACGGTTCATGTACTGAATGTAATAACAGTTTCAATTATAGTAGAGTACTTATAATACACCAAAAAGTGTGGCAAGGTGGCTATCATTACAGGAAAAATAACTAAAATGAAAATCATAACTCTGAAACCCACACTATAAAAGAACTTGAATGAGAAAGTATCTAGGAACAGAGAATGGTGCAACAATCTAGCATTGAACATCGCTAAAAAATTCAGCAAAGCATATTGCAGGAGACTGAAACAAACATTAAAAACTGCATTAACAGTTAACAGCATGGAATATGATACAGACTGTTGATCAGCTTACAATCCCCATACTGTCCTACAGTTTTGCAGTCCTAGGCTGGCTTTATAAAGATCTTGCAAAATTGAATGTAAGAACGAGAACTTGTCCATGGCCATCAGGTAATCTGTAAGAACAAGTGTATGCCAAGAATATGCATCCAATGAGCCGAAGAAAGTTTTGATCTTTATACTGATTACAGACAGAGAACTACTGTTATAGCTTCTAGGCACGCTTAACAGAGTCAAATACTCAAAAAATGCTGAGATACAAAAGTAAATGGCTCATATCTCATCTAGAATATGGTATTGTTTAACATTATTACCATGAAACTCTCATAACAGATGTCATACAATTTATAATCAACCTGTCACATCCTCCCCTTCATCTGTCTCTGACATTGATCCTTTTCTTTTATCTATTTTCTCCATTTCTCTTATCTGCCTTTTTATCTACCTGTAGCTAGATTTCATTCCTCTTTCTCCCCCTCGATTCTTCAATCTCCCTTTTATCTTTCATCTGCTTACCAGCTTTCTAATTCCTACTCTTACTTCCCAATCCTCCTGTTCTCTGCCTTTATCTCTCATTCCTTTCCAAGCCTCCTACCCCCCTTCTTTCACCTATTTTCTAGTCTCTCATTTCCACCCTTTGTACCTATTTCCCTGCCCAGTCTCATTTCCCTTCCTTTGCCTCTCACCCCCTTACCATCTCTAGCTCCTTCCCTGCCATTCAGTCCCACTGCACCTACAGTCCCTTATGTCTTATCACCCATCCACTCCCATTCCCCCTTTTTGCCTCTCTCATTTCTACCGTCTCACCTCCTTCAAAGACTATCCCCCTTTCTTTGTCTCTCACACTCTGTCGCTTACAACTCCCTTCCTGACAGTGCATGAGCCAGTTCCCATTCCATAGTGAAAAAACTCCTCATGCAGGAAACAGCTGCAGATTACCATGACGGCGTGTGCTTTATTTTTCTGTCAGAGCGCATTTTTTAACATCATGTTTATTTGCATATGGTTCAGCATGTCTGTGAGGAAGCTGTCTTTTGAAGCTTACTGCACAGTTCAAATGCATGGCTAATTAAATTGGCTCTTCTCCAGGAACAAGCAGTCCTCACATCTGGGTGACGTTGGCACCGACAAAGCCGCGCAGAGCATTTCCCCAGAAAAAATCAGTCTCCCTTTTTCCGTGGAGCCCTTCGCACGTACGTCCCTGTACCTCTGAAAAAGTTGTTTTCATATTTTCTTCTATTCCGGTTTCCCGTTCTTCTTCCCATCATCCCCAGTGCCCCTGCTTTGGCAGCAGACCCTGGGACTTTGTTATTTTTCTTTTCCCCCCTTTTTCTTCGTGAGTTCGCCTCCAGCACATTTCGCACCCTTTTCAACTGCTGGCTGAACTGAAGGTCTCCGACCTTGCAGAGATCCTTTTTACCCCCATGGCCTCCAGTTTCAAAAAGTGTGACAGATGCTCCAAAAGCATGGCCCTCACGGACACCCATGACTGTTGTCTCAGGTGTCTGGGAGCGGACCATAACCTGGAGCTCTGCTCCAAAGATGTCCTTCAAGGCCATCAAGAGTCATAAGCAGAAACTGGATGATATTTTCTGCAAGAGGGCCCCGGTGTTCCCGGTAGCTTCCTGCCCCACCATCCTTCCGCCTCTGGGGCCCCCCATGGCCCCGGTGCCACTCCTGAGCAAGGGTCCCCCAAAAGGCAGCAGAAGAAGAAGGCCTCGAGGACCCTGTCAGGGGCTCCGGACAAGCATGAGCGTTCTCATGCTCAGTCCCTTACCCCTCCTTGGCAGTCCCTGGAGTCGGAGAAGGAGTGGCCCTGAAAGGTACCTCGTACAGATATGGAGACCTCCGGCGATGGCACCCATTCTCCTCAGGGTCATCCCAGCGAGGACCTCCTCGACGCCTGACCCGGTTACCCCGGTGTCGGTGTCGCAGGGCCCCACTCTTGAGTGTGAGGCCAGAATGCTGGCACTGGAGCGCAGTGTCTCTGCCTTCCTTGTTGCCCAGCAGGTGCTGGTGCCAGGCCCCTCTGACTGCTGTGACAACCCCTGAGAGCCAGGGGCCTCGTGAAGTATCCCAGCAGAGGTCTCGATCTCCATCTCGGTCCTCAGGTGCGAGATCTTCCCGAGCCAGTGCCTCCAGCTCAAGAGGGACTTTGGCCTCAAGAGCCCAGCGCACTTCACAGGCTCTGCTCGAGCAGCCTAGCTCCAAGTCTCCCTCAGAGATTTCGGGCTAGAAGTCCAACGAGGATACTTCCCCTGAATCCTAGACTCATCAGGACCTCCCCTCAGATTCTTCCCCACCTGCTCATAAGCAGCAGTCGCCTCCCGAGGATACCTCCTTTCTGGAATTTGTGCGGGACATGGCTCAAGCACTGGCACTCTACACAATTCGAGGAGGAGCCCTGTGCTGAGGAACTCAATATTTTACAATACGAGGCCCCATCGAGGGAATCCCTCACGGTTCCGGTCTCATCCATTCTGAACTGGTTGCTCCTCCACATGTGGAAGACACCGGCATCTGTTCCCATTGTCAGCAAACGCCTGGACACCATGTACAGGGTCCAGCAGGGACCCAGCTTCCGGAAGATCCAGCTCCTCCATACCTCAATGGTAGTGGAATCTGCCATGCGGAAGCAGAAGAGTCCAAAAACTCACTCTTTGGTCCCGCCGGGTAGGGAGTCTCGCACCCTCAATGCCCTCAGGTGTAAGGCCTACCAAGGCTCCATGCTGGCTTGCTGCACCAAGGCTTACCAGCTATGTTTAGGCATGTTCCTTCGTGACCTCACGAAGAAACTCAGAGGCTTCCAGGCGGGCCTTGACAGCGATTACTTCCACCTTTCTTGTGCTGCTTACGACAGCTTCAAGCCCTCTGCTCGAGTAGTGGCTGCAGGTATCAGGGGCAGGCCTGGCTCCAGTCCTTGGACCTCGAACAATGGGTCCAGGAAAAGCTGCTTTATGTACGGTGCCTGGGCGAACAATTGCTTGGCAAACCGATGGAGGAAAAAGCAGCGGAGATTGAGACGGAGTACCTAACCTGCACCCGTCTCTCCTGAAAGATTTCTTCCCTCCCATGGAAGAAGCAACAGGGCAAAAAGCCTTTCTTTCAGAGGAAGGGTCTCCACTATTGGGGCTACCCACCTTACCCTCCGGTGCCAAGGCAGATAGAGCAAGAGCAGCCACCAGGGTCCGTGTAAGCCAAAGGGCCCCAAAAGCCAGGCCCCAGGCTTTTGACGCCAGATGCATAGCCGCTCGCCCTCCAGCAACCCAGCTACTGGTGAGAGGGCGCCTGGTCCACTTTACTCTCTGATGGGAGTCTGTCATCTCAGACACCTGGGTTCTCCAGATCATCTGGGAGGGTTACCTCCTTCATCTGGACCAGCTTCCTCCACCCTTCTGCCCCGCAGAGCCCCCTCGGCTCCTCGCGTACCAGGTCTTCTTGGCGCAGGAGCTTGCCAACCTCCTCGAGGAGTGAGCAGTGGAAGAGATCCCACTGCACCTCAGAGGTCGCAGGTTCTACGCCCATTACTTCCTCGTGCCAAAGCAGACGGGCAGATTCCAACCCATCCTTGATTGAAGAAATCTCAACAAGAGAGGTTCAAAATGCTCTCCCTTGGTGCCTTGTTGCCCTTCCTCCAGCAAGGCTACTGGCTGTTCTCATTGGACCTTCGGGATATGTATGCTCACATCCTGGTCCACCCAAAACACAGGAAATACTTGCGCTTCAGAGTACAAGAGAACCACTACCAATAAAGGGTGCTTCCCTTCAGCTTCGCGTCCGCTCCACGAGTATTCACCAAGTGTCTCGGGATAGCCGCAGCCCACCTTCGGCTACAGGGCACCTTCGTCTACCCTTATCTAGATGACTGGCACATTACAGGGGAGACGGCCCACACCGTCCATCTCCTCAAGCACCTCGGCTTCATGGTGAATTACCCAAAGTCTCACCTCACTCCGGTCCAATCCCTGGAGTTCATCAGCACGTGCCTTGACATTCAGTGGGTGACAGCCTTCCTTCCCCAGGACACGGCAGACTGCCTCATTGCTCTGGCTTCCACGGTTCAGCACTGCGATGCAGTTTTGGCCCGAGCGATGTTCCATCTCCTCTGCCATATGGCTTCGATGGTCCATGTCATCCCCGATGCCTATCTGCACATGCGAGCGGCACAGTGGTGCCTTCACACTCAGTGGGCTCAGGCGACAGGCCGTCTCTGAGATGCCGTCTCGGTCACTTCCCAGTTGTCCGAGTCCCTTGACTGGTGGCGGAACACCTGGAATCTGCTTTGAGACATGCCGTTCCAGGCTCCACAGCATGACATGCTTTTGACTACAGACATGCCTCTAACAGGCTGTGGAGCACACTGCGGCGAGCTCCACATGCAGGGGACATGGTCCCTCGAGGAGTCCCGACTGCCGCTCAACTTCCTCGAGCTCCGGGCGGTCCTCCTCGCCCTTTGGGTGCTCATGCACCGCATTCACCATCGGACGATGCTTGTCTAGAAGGACAACCGGGTGGCAATGTTCTATATGAACCAACAGGGGGGCACCAGCTCTTACAGCCTCTGCCTGGAGGCAGTAGCCCTATGGTCCTTTGCGATTCGCCAAGGCATAGTCCTACGGACCATCTATCTCCCAGGTCAGGACAACGTTCTGGCAGACAGACTGAGCCGGATCCTCCAGCCACAAGAGTGGTGCCCCTGCCCGCAGATGGCGCAGTGGCTGTTCCGGCGCTGGGGGAATTCGCAGCTCCTGCGGTTCTGTGGCCCAGTTCCCCACCCGGGCTTGTTGATACAGGAGGAGGGTCTCCTGCTTCACCTGAACCTGAGATCCCTATCCCTCATGGCTTGGCGGCTGAGCGGGTTGCGCTAGCCCCTCTTCATCTCCCGGTGGAGATCAAGGACATATTACTGGTCTCGTGCAAGGACTTGACTAGGAGGGCTTATGCCTTTAAGTGGTGTCTGTTCTCAGTGTGGTGCTCGGGGGTATGGGCCGACTCGTTCTCTTGCCCCACCCGCTTGGTCCTGCAATACCTACTCCATCTCTCTTAGGCGGGCCTGAAGTCCAACTCGGTCAGAGTCCACCTGAGCATGATCTCGGCCAACTACCACCCAGTTGAGGGTGGACCCCTCTCGTGCCAGCTGCTTCTCTCCAGGCCGCCCATCCGACGCCTCTGGCAGAATGGGATCTCAGTGTCGTCCTCACGCAGCTAATCCAGCTGCCCTTCAAACCGATGGGGTCCTGCTGGCTTCGGCACCTTTCTTGGAAGGTGTGTTTTCTGGTAGTCCTCACCTTGGCCCGGGGGGTCAGTGAGCTTCAGGCCCTGATGGCCGACGCTCCCTACACAAGATTCTATGGGAACCAGGTTGTTCTCCGAACGCACCCTAAGTTTTTCTCCCAAAGATTGTCTTGGATTTCCACCTCAATCAGGAGATAGTGCTGCCGACCTCCTTTCAGAAGCCCCATGCCGACCGAGCATCGGCGATCCTCCACATCCTCAACTGTAGGAGGGCTCTCTCCTTCTACCTGCAGCGTTCGCAGGCCCACTGAGAATCTGAGCAGCTCTTCATCTCCTATGACCCTGCCTGTTTGGGGCTCGCGGTCACCAAGTGGACCCTCTCCCTCTGGGTAGTGGATTTCATTGCTTTCACTCACGCTGAGGCTGGGTTACCACTGGACCACTGAGTCACGGCACACAGTGTCCATGCGAGGGCAGCGTCTGTGGCACATCTGCGCTATATGCCCCTGGTAGATACCTGCCAAGCTGCAACCTGGTCCTCGGCTAACACCTTTGCGATGCATTACTGCCTGGAGAGGGAGTCCCATTGGGGCAGTGCCTTTGGCCAGGCTATACTCCTTAATCTGTTTGAGGTTTAGACAACTCCAGCCCTCTGACCCTTGTTCTGCAGCTAATGGGAGTGTGGTCTTCTGGGGACCCGGGTCCTCGGACTGTCTTCGATTACCAGTGTCTGCTCACGGTTCACCTTGGCACCTTTTCTATTGGTCCTCGGTAGCCTGTAGCTGGGGATTCCCACACGTGAGGACTGACTTCCTGCTTGTTCCTGGATAAACTGTAGTTACTCACCTGTAACATGTGTTCTCCAGGGACAGCAGGAATCGGTCCTCACAGCCCTCCCACCTCCCCTTGGAGTTGCCCACTCTTCTTGGTAATTTTTTATCCTTGCCTGAGCTATGTCATCTGACTGATCAAGATGGCACCCTTGGCGGGAAGGGGACCATGCATGCGTGGTGGCATTCTCAAAGACTTTCTTTGAAAGCTGGGGAAATGCTCCTTGCAGGCTCCATCAGTGAAACTGATTCCTGCTGTCCCTGGAGAACACCTGTTACAGGTGAGTAACTACGCTTTCTATCTTTTGCTTCTGATGCAAGTGGAGCTCAGAGATGGCATCTGATGCCAGCAGGTGTTATGGCCCCTGTGGAAGGAAGGCAGATGAAATACTTCCTAGTTGCTGATACTGATGGCATTCAGGATGCTTTATTTTCTTTCCAACACAACAAATGGAAAAAAAATGATTGATAAGGGGCCCAGAATGTATGTATGGCTGTTGTGAGGGGCCAGGATCAAATTTGGCATGGGGGAAAAACCAGAGAAAAAACATATTGAGTTTGAAAATGGGCCAAATCGGCCTGGGGATTCCAGAATACTATGCTCCCTAAAAAAACAAAATGACTCCATGCATTTCTATAGGATAAGCAAGTCCACTTTCTGCAGCATAGAACATTGCTACAGTGAAAGATAGTAGTTAAGGAATTGCACGTTTCAAAGTGCCTCCCTCTATTCTTTGGGTCATATGCCTACCCTCAACCCAATTCCTTGAGCTGCTGTGGTGAATAAAACCCTCTGTGCACAAGAGGGCTTTTTCTGTTGCAGGGCCAAAAGATTGGAATGCTTTGCCAATTGAATTGCACTTGGAAAAAGACTATTTGGTCTTTCCTAAGAAGCTAAAATCAGTTTTGTTTCAACAATCGTTTCTGTTTGTGATTTTGTGTAATTATATAATTAAAATGTTTACACCCAATCCAGCCAGAGTGGCTTGATATGAGTGGAATAGAAATGTAATAAATTAAATGAAATGCATCCCCGGCCCATCCATTAGGCAAACTATGGTGGCAGCAAAAAGCTGGGCATTCAAAGCTAAACAATAGATTCCTTATCGTTCCTCCAGCTTAGTCCTCAACGAATGGGTTGTGCACCTCCTCCTGCAGCATGAAGACTGGACCAATCAAATTTCAGCACCACTGGAATCAGCATACCAGCCATCTCTGGAACTCCAGTGTGTCCAGTCTTCATGCAGCAGGAAGACGTTAGTGAGCCTAGCTGGGCTCACTAGTTAGTCAGTTTTGGTTATTTTGCACTAGCTAACCTTTTGAATCATTTTTTTTGTGTCCTCTTAGGACTTATTTGCTTTCTTAATTTCAGGGGTTACTGTCCCTTTAAATTTCCCTTCTCATTTCGGCACTCCATGGGGGGGAGGGACCTGAGGAAGGTCCCTCTTCTGCCCAGCCTAAGCCGCTTGTGTTTTCTTCCCTGTTGGTTTTTCTAAATTAGGATCTCTGTCCCAGGGCTGTTCGGGGCAGAGCTCCTGCAGCGGCTATGCAGCAGCTCCTCTCCGGGGGGTAGAGAGCGTGCTCGTTGAGTGCTGGTAAGTACGGGCGGCTGGCGGGGGTCGGAGCCTGTCCTGTCTCAGAGTCTCTGTGCCTCTGCTCAGCTCGTCGGGGGTTCTCTGCTGATTTGATTTTTTCGGGGGGCCGCCGGGTCGTTAGCGTTCCCGGAGTGCGGTGGTCAGTCGGCAGCAGGGATTTTTGGTTCTCTGGCGGTTTTGCCGGCACGGAGCAAAAGCGCGCCAAAATTTTCCTGGTTGCCGCGGCCATTTTCAGCTTCCCGGTTCTTTTCAGCGTGTGGATCACGCGGCGGTTTTCCTTTAATTTTCTTTCATTTGCTTGTCTTTATTTCATTCTTTTCAGTTGTTTTTCGGTTATTTTTGGTTTCCCTTGCCTTCGGAGAGCTTAGCTCCCTCAGCTAAGGGAGGGGGGGGGGGGGATAGGGCTTCTCCTTCCCTCATCCTTGTTCTTTCCAGGGCTGTCGGTCCCTCTTCAGCTATTTGAGCATTTCCCAAACCCCGGGCACAGCCCTTGGGCTTTCAAAAAAAAAAAAAAAGAAAAGAAAAAGTAAGAAGAGGGCAAAAAGGGAACAGCAGAATTTCTTTCATTACATCAGTTCGCTGCCTATCTGTTGGCTAGTAGCTGCCCAGTTCCCAGTTTGTGTGCTGGTTCTTCTGGGTCAGTGAAACTTTTTTGCCTTTCAGTTTTGTGGGGCAGTTTATGCCGCTTCCAAATCTGACTCAAGGTGCTTCCATGCCCGCGGGGTCCCTTTGTGTGATTTGTGGATCTCGGCGGGGCGCAGCTTCTGAGACAGGCGTCTGCCAACGCTGTACGTCAGTGTCTCTCAGTATGGAGCAGCACCTGGAGAGTTCCTTGGCTGCAGGGACGCGACCCGGTTCCGCAGTGGGGGAGTTGGAG
This sequence comes from Ichthyophis bannanicus, assembly GCA_033557465.1. NCBI lineage: Eukaryota > Metazoa > Chordata > Amphibia > Gymnophiona > Ichthyophiidae > Ichthyophis > Ichthyophis bannanicus. Next base: position 157,755,819 of record CM066031.1, on the reverse strand, counting down.
TCGCCCCTGGAGGGTACATCGGGGATGCCTTCCGCGGTTTCTTTAGCCTCTGGGGGGCAGTCTGACCTAGGGGGAGTCTTGCCCTTGGAGGATTTTTCTCCCGAGTTTGTTTTGCTGATGCATCAGGCGTTCTGCCGTAGACGCCAGAGCATGGGCGCTGCTTCCCTTTCGACGCCAGGGGTGACGGCGGAGAGCCCGTTGGCCGGCGTCAAGGCTCCTAAACGACAGCGTCTGCACGAGTCCTTCCAGTCAGAGGCGGATTGGCCTGAAGGAGAGGATCCGGACTTCGACCAAGAAGCGGATGGGGAGGCCTTGGAAGAGGGCGAACTCCCTGAGCCGGAGGATCAAGCGAAGATTATTCGTGTGTTCAGGCGTGAGGAATTGCCCGCTCTGGTTTCAGAGGCACTTCAGACTCTTGGTTTGGCACCAACGCCTCCGGTGGAGGAGGCGGACGGTGCGGACCCCATTATTCAGGCAGTACGTCAATCTAACGTGGTTTTTCCCATTCACCGAGTGATTGATCAGATGATTCAGTCTGAGTGGGATACTCCTGAATCCGGTCTCAAGGGGGTAAAGGTCATGCGTAGGCTCTACCCTATGTCGGACAACGATCTTGAGCATTTTCGTTCTCCTAAGGTCGATGCGGCTGTGTCGGCGGTGACTAAGAAAACCACCATTCCGGTGGAAGGTAGTGCGGCTTTGAGAGAGCCACAGGACCGGAAAATGGACGGTCTGTTGAAACAGTCGTTTGAGGCGGACGCGATTGCGTTGCAGGCCTCTGTTTGTGGGGCCTGGGTTGCCCGGGCCTGTCTGCGCTGGGTTCAGCGGCTTCAACAAACACACTCCTTGGAGGCCGAGATGTTAGGTGAGCTCCACCGCTTGGAATCTGGTTCGGCGTATTTGGCGGATGTCCATTATGATCTCATCAGAGCTCTCTCCAATAGCATGGCATCCGTGGTAGCATCACGCAGAGCCCTTTGGTTGAAGAATTGGGCGGCCGATGGTTCGTCCAAGTCGCGGTTAGGCAAATTGCCTTTTAAAGGTAGGCTGCTGTTTGGTGAGGATTTGGATAAGTTGGTCAAAGATTTGGGTGAGTCCAAGGGCGGACACCTGCCGGAGGATAGGCCGAAGCGAGGACGGTCGCTTCCGGCCGCTCGGGGGCAGTTTCGGGACTTTCGTAGGTTTCGGTCACCCCGTTCTGGTGGGTTCCAGCGGGGCAGATATATCTCGAGGACTTCGAGCTTTCGGGGTTTTCGGGGAGCCAGTAGAGGATTCGCGGCTGCCACCCCTACGTCCGCTCGCAAGCCCCAATGAAGGGCTGTGGGTCCGGGTGGAGATTCCGGTGATCGGAGGCCGGCTTCGATGCTTTCTCTCCGCTTGGGCCCAGATTACTTCCGACCAGTGGGTCTTGGACATCATCCGGGACGGGTATGTTCTGGACTTGGCCAGACCCGTGCTCGATTCCTTTGTGGCGTCTCCCTGCCGGGGAGATCGCAAGACAGCTCAGGTTCGGCAGACCCTCGATCGTCTTGTCCAGCTGGGGGCGGTAGTTCCCGTTCCGCAGGCGGAATATGGTCTCGGAAGATATTCCATTTATTTCGTGGTGCCAAAGAAGGATGGTGCTCTCCGCCCCATTCTGGATCTCAAAGGCGTGAACCGCTGTCTGCGGGTGCCACACTTTCGGATGGAATCCCTACGGTCTGTGCTGGTCGCCGTCCGCAGGGGCGAGTTCCTCACTTCCCTCGACCTCACGGAGGCCTATCTCCATATCCCTATTCGGGAGGACCAACAAAAGTATCTCCGCTTCGCTCTGCCGTGGGGTCACTTTCAGTTCCAAGCATTGCCCTTCGGCCTCGCGACCGCGCCGCGTGTGTTCACCAAAATCATGGTGGTAGTGGCAGCAGCCTTGCGCAAGGAAGGGGTGCTGGTCCATCCCTATCTGGACGATTGGTTGATTCGCGGAAAGTCTCACGCAGAGAGCATGGCGGCAACTTCCAAAGTCGTAGCGCTATTGCAGTCTCTCGGCTGGGTGGTCAACCCGCGCAAGAGCCATTTGGTCCCGACGCAGGCTCTCGAATATTTGGGGGTTCGGTTCGATACTTGCGTGGGATCGGTCTTTCTTCCCGACTGCAGGGTTGTTGACACTTCGGTCTCTCGTGCGGCGGTTTCGACAGAGCCCCGCTCCGTCGGCTTGGCACTACCTTCAGTTGCTGGGGACGATGTCGGCTTCCCTGGAGGTAGTACCTTGGGCTCGCTTTCACATGCGTTCGCTTCAGAGAGCATTGCTCCGTCGCTGGTCCAACCAGTCCGATTCCCTGAACAAACGTCTCCCTTGCCCGCTGGCGGTTCGGAGGGATCTGCGATGGTGGCTTCGACCGTCATCGCTCCAGGCGGGAATGCCCTTGGAACAGCCGGTCTGGGTTCCGCTCTTGACGGATGCTTGTCTGACGGGCTGGGGCGCTCATTGCGGCGAGAAGTTCGCTCAAGGTCTCTGGTCTCCGGAGGAGAGCACTTGGTCGATCAACCGCTTGGAGCTTCGTGCCGTGCGGTTGGCGTTACAACGCTTAGAGACCCTGATATGAACTCGGGCAGTACGGGTGCTCTCCGACAATGCTGCGACCGTAGCGTACATAAACCGGCAGGGCGGTACCGGAAGTGTAGGATTGGAAACGGAGGCTCGGATGTTGTTGGAGTGGATCAAGCCCCGACTGCAGGCCATATCGGCAGCGCACATAGCCGGGAAAGAGAACGTGACGGCAGATTTTCTCAGCAGAGTTCAGGTGGATCCCGGCGAATGGGAACTCAACCCAAGGGTATTCGCGCAGCTGGTTCAGCATTGGGGCCAGCCGGTCATGGACCTGATGGCCACGTTGCGCTCAGTGAAGGCAGCTCGGTTCTACAGTCGCCGAAGGGAACCGATGTCGGAAGGCATAGATGCTCTATTGCAGATTTGGCCCTCCCGGGGCCTTCTTTACGTGTTTTCCCCGTGGCCCCTGCTGGGGCGCGTGATTCAGCGCATCGAGGCTCACCGGGGTCGGGTGCTGTTGATAGCGCCGGATTGGCCTCAACGTCCTTGGTATGCCGATCTGATAAGGTTAGTGGACGGATCCCCGTGGCGGCTTCCCCTGGATCCGGATCTGTTGTGTCAGGGTCCTCTTCGCATGCCGCAAGTGGGGAGATTCTCTCTTACGGCCTGGCTATTGAAAGGGCACGGCTAAGAAAACGGGGTTATTCCAAGTCTGTCGTGGCAACTTTGCTACAAGCGCGCAAACGATCCACTTCGCTGGCCTATGTGCGGGTTTGGCGTATTTTTGAGGATTGGTGCTCTCGACATCAGGTTCGGGCTGCTAGGGCATCTCTTCCGGTGGTACTCGATTTTTTGCAGGACGGTTTTGCTAAAGGATTGGCCGCCAGTTCCTTGCGAGTGCAGTTGGCGGCGCTTTCGTGCTACCGAGGTAAGATTCACGGCGTTTCGCTGGGTGCCCATGCTGATGTGGTTCGTTTCTTGAGGGCCGTTTCTAGACTTCGCCCGGCCCACCGGATTTCTGTGCCTTCGTGGGATCTCAACTTGGTCTTGCGGACTCTCAGTGCGGCGCCCTTTGAGCCTCTTTCTCGGAGTTCGGTAAAGGATTTGACCCTTAAGACGGTGTTCTTAGTGGCAATTTGTTCGGCGCGGCGTATTTCCGAGCTCCAGGCTCTTTCTTGCAGGGAGCCTTTCCTGTCCTCGGCTCAGAAAGTGGTTCTGCGGCCAGTGCCTTCCTTTTTGCCCAAGGTGTCTTCGCCTTTTCACTTGAATCAGGTGGTATCGCTCCCGGTGTTTCCCGCTTCGGAGGAGCAGGCGTCAGATCGCGGTCTTAGTCGTTTGGATCTCAAGAGGGTTTTACGTCGCTATTTGAAGGTTACCAGCGAATTTCGTAAATCTGATCGTTTGTGCTCTTTGGAGGTTCTCGGAAAGGTGAGGCGGCAGCGAAAGCCTCCATTGCTCGGTGGATTAAGGAGGCGATTGGCTCGGCTTATCTGTTGCACGGTCGGGTGCCGCCTGTTGGATTGCGCGCTCACTCTACCAGGGCGCAGGCGGCGTCCTGGGCAGAGTTTAGTTTGGTCTCGCCAGTGGAAATCTGTAAGGCGGCAACGTGGTCTTCGCTACACACTTTCAGTAAGCACTATAGACTTGATGTCTTGGTGGCGGACGATGCTAGTTTTGGTTCCGCGGTTTTGCGTGCCGGCTGGAAGAATCCCGCCCGTTAGGCTGCTCTGTTACATCCCATTCGTTGAGGACTAAGCTGGAGGAACGATAAGGAAATAGTAATTACACTTACCTGGTAATTGTAGTTCCTTGAGAGACGACAGCTTAGTCCTCCTTCCCTCCCTATACCTTTTTTAGTTCGGCACGCCTTGGGTTCAGAAGTCCGTATTCCCAGGTGAGTGTGTCTCTTGGTTTTTTCCTTTCGCTCCACTGTTTTCCTTTTTTCTTTCGCTCTCTGCTTAAGCTGTGGCAGGCGCGGGACATTCTGTGTCTGTTGGTTTTGCGCCATTGGCTACAGTGTATATAAAACAAAAAAAAAATAAAATAAACATAACTCAAACAATTTGTTTAAAGGTTAGCTATTTCTTTGAGTTTGCTTTGACAGTAGTTCACTGGAGTTCCAGAGATGGCTGGTATGCTGATTCCAGTGGTGCTGAAATTTGATTGGTCCAGTCTTCATGCTGCAGGAGGAGGTGCACAACCCATTCGTTGAGGACTAAGCTGTCGTCTCTCAAGGAACTACAATTACCAGGTAAGTGTAATTACTATTTATGAGAACTGAGAGGGAATCAGGCTTTAAGTTTAGCTAGGGTGCCAACACTTTGAACCAACTCTGGGGATGGACCTGCCCAACTCCAAGGCCGGTCCAAGAGTTTCTGCAGCCCCAGAAAGAAACCCCAGCTGTATCAACCCCTCCCCCCCTCCCCCCCCCCCCGGTGGCTGTCTATTCCTTCTTGAGGAGGAGGGTGGTGGTGGTTTTGTGCCCACAGCAGGCCATGTGTGCAGTAGCATCAGAGGGGGATCAGAAGCGGCAGATCATGTGTGCCAAAGTACATGGCCTGCCGCAGGCAACAAAGTGGTGTTACAAAGCTGACCCACCTGCATCGGCCATACTAGGCAGTTGCCTAACTCACCTAGTGAATGGGCCAGCCCTACCCAACCTTCACACCCAACACCGCAAACTATCCCACCTAGACTTACTCCCCATCCCCATCTCCCTGCTCCATAGCCACCCCTCTCCTCTCTCCTTTAAGCCAAAGACACTCAGAAAAGACAGCAACCCGTACATACATGCATGTAGAGGGGATGGAAAGAATAGCATGAGCAGTGCTCTGAATACTTTGCCCATTAGTTAACACTTTTCTATATTTATACCTTGGACATATCACCTCTAAATCTCGCTCTTCCTCATCATCCCTCCAGTCCAGTTCAGACTCCTGGGTTTTATCCCACTGCCAGCAGATAGAGACTGAGATTTCTAGGCTTTGGTGATGTCACGGTATAAGGAGCCTGAGCCCCTCCTCACCAGCCAGTATTCTCAGTCTCCAGCAGATGGTATGAACTTCATGTAGTCTGGGCTACACTAAAGAAAAAAAAAGAGAATTTCCTTTAAATTTGTATTTCATTGTCATTGATTTGATTGGTGGAAAAAGAGAGTGATACCTCCTGGAGACATAGGGTTGTTCAGTCAGCACAGGTTCTCCTCTAGGAGATATACCTGGTGGTCCAGGCCACTTTCCCCTTGGTAGGCGCTACTGGCCAATCTCCAGGAACAAGCAGGAATGAGTCTTCACATATGGGTATCGTCAGCACCGACGGAGCCTGTGCGGGAACGCTCCCCAGCGTCCAATAGGAACGCTTTTGGGAGCGTGCATGCGCGCTGCCTTCCCGCCTATCTATCTCCCTCACTTCAATTCTTCATTTTCCGCGGAGCCGACAGGACGTGAACCCTGTCACCGCAGAAAATTCTACTTTTATTTCTTATTTTTTGTGGTCGTGCCTGCCTTCATTCGACGCCCACCGGTACCGCCGGTGTTTTTCTTTCTTTCTTTTTAAAAAAAGAAAACAAAAAAACCCCACAGAACTTCTGTTCTTTCAGTCAGGGGTTTTTCCCCTGCTTGGTGCTTGGCACCATTTTGGCCACTAGGCCTTTTTGTTTTTCAACATGGAGAAACCAGCTACTGGTTTTAAGAAATGTTCAAAGTGTGGCGGTACAATTTCTGTCACAGACACCCATGACTGGTGTCTTAAATGTTTAGGTCCTGACCATTGCCCAGTGGAATGTCTCTCCTGCAGGAAGCTGACTAAAAGAAGTCTTCAGAATCAAGCAAATCAACTCGGTGCCCTGTTTGTATCGGACACGATGTCAATAGCATCAATGTCCTCCAGGGCCTCTACTTCTTCCCAGGGATCTCAGGTAACTAAACATAAGTCTTCTAAGACTAGCCGGTCCTCGAGAGGTAGATCTCCCTCTAAGCATTGAGATACCTCTGGCGTTGCCCTCGAGGATACTTCACTGGCAAAACAGCCCCGGCGGGAGTCTTCGGGCTCCAAAGCATTATCGGGGCTCCAGGATGTTCCCGAGGCTTCGGCCTCGATGGACATGCCTGTGCCATGCTCGGGGGTTGTGGCCGCTTCGATCGGTACCGACACCCCAGCATCGGCAATGGTGATGGATAAAAGGCTCCTCGCCATTGAATGCAGTCTAGCGAACCTTTTGGCTACTTCGGTACCGCTAAGGTTGCTGCAGACCGTTCCACAGGCACCAGTATCGCTATTGGTACCGGTGCCGGTACCCTCGGTACCTGCTTCGGCAGGCTTATTTCCCCTGATGCCGAGTTTAGAATCACTCTCTAGCATGGGGGATCAGGTACTGATTCGCTTCGGTACCGACCTCGAGCGATACCGAAGGCATCTGCTGAAGGAGAATCCGGTGCTTCATCCTTTTGAGTCTTCCGATTCCGATGACTCAGATGACTCCACTGGTACCAGAGCTGAACTTTTACAAGATTCAACTCCTTCTCCTCAACGCAGAATGTTCCCTCCTGAGGACATGTCTTTTCACGATTTTGTACGTGATATGGCAAAGGGACTTGCCATTACAGTGGTACCTGCAAAGGAGCCTAGGGCAGAAGAATTGAGGATTCTGCAGTACTCCTTGGCTCCAAAGGAGGCAGCTATGCTCCCTATACATCAGATCTTGCATGATCTAATGTTAATGTGGGAAACTCCTTTAACATTATCCCCACATTCTAAACGCCTTGACACTATGTATAGAGTGCCACCTTGTCCAGGTTTTCAGAAGACTCAGCTACCACACCATTCTATGGTGGTGGAATCTGCCATGAGGCGGATTAAGAGTACAAAGAGACACTCTTCTAATCCACCAGGTCGTGATTCTAGAACACTGGATGCCTTTGGGTGTAGATGCTTTCAAGCCTCCATGCTTTCAGCAAGAATTAGTTCCTATATTTTATACATGGGAATGTTTCTTGAGGAGGTTACAAAAAGCTTAGCGCTTTTGAACCCTTTCCTTCAAGAGGATAAAAGAGCAGACTATTTATCATTAGTCAAACACGCTCAGAATGTTTCTAAGTTCATGAATCATGCTACTTTTGACTGTTTTGAATGTATTAGCAGAACTTCTGCTATAGCTATAGGAGCATGACGTATTGCCTGGCTCCAAGCTTCAGACTTGGAAGAATGGGTGCAAGAAAAGTTGGGAAATATCCCTTGCACTGGAGAAAATCTCTTTGGCAAGGATTGGCAATCTAAAGCTAATCAGCTTGACACTGATAATCAGGGCTGGCCCGTCCATTGAGCGAGAATGTTTTTTACACAGGGCCCCGCGTTTCAGGGGGCCCTGCGCAAAAAACATTCTGATCCAAAAGTAAAATGAAGAAAAAAAAAAAAAAAGCTGTCTGCTGCCGCTTCCGGGGCCGCCGCGGCAGAATCGAGTGTGCCGCGGGGCCCCCCCTGTGCCCGGCAGAGCCTGCCCTCCCCTGTATCAGCTCTCTCTTTCCAGCGGCAGTCACACGCGCCGGCTTTCAGAGCGCGAGGGGAGAGTTTCTCCCTCGCTGCTCTGTTAAGCCCGCGGGGGCTGATGGGAACTCCTATCAGCCCCCGCGGGCTTAACAGAGCCGCGAAAGGGAAACTAGTCCCTTCGCGCTCTGAAAGCCGGCGCGTGTGACTGCCGCTGGAAAGAGAGCTGATACAGGGGAGGGCAGGCTCTGCCGGGCACAGGGGGGGCCCCGCGGCACACTCGATTCTGCCGTGGCGGCCCCGGAAGTGGCAGCAGACAGCTTTTTTTTATTTTAAATTTTCCCTGGGCTGGGCTGGGGGGGGGTTAGGAGTGGTGATGGGTGATGGGCACTGGGGGGCGTTAGGAGTGGTGATGGGCGCTGGGGGGGTTAGGAGTGGTGATGGGCTATGGGGGGGCTTAAACTAAAAATTGGGTGATGGGGATTAGGACTGGAAATGGGCTGGTGGGATTAGGACTGGGAGTGGGCTGATGGGGAGGTTAGGACTGGTAATGGGCTATGGGGGGGCTTAAACTGAAAATTGGGTGATGGGGGATTAGGACTGGAAATGGGCTGGTGGGATTAGGACTGGGAGTGGGCTGTCTGGAAATGGGGTGATGGGGGGTTAGGACTGGTAATGGGTTGGGGGGTTGCTAGGACTGGAAATGGACTGAGTGGAAGGGGGCTTGAACTGCAAATAGCTGATGGGGATGGGGCTTGGAATGGAAATGGGCTGAGGGGAAGTGGGGGGCTTGAACTGCAAATAGCTGATGGGGACGGGGCTTGGAATGGAAATGGGCTGAGGGGAAGTGGGCTTGAACTGCAAATAGCTGATGGGGACGGGGCTTGGAATGGAAATGGGCTGAGGGGAAGTGGGGGGCTTGAACTGCAAATAGCTGATGGGGACGGGGCTTGGAATGGAAATGGGCTGAGGGGAAGTGGGGGGCTTGAACTGCATATAGCTGATGGGGAGGGGGACTTGGAATGGAAATGGGCTGAGTGGAAGGGGGCTTGAACTGCAAATAGCTGATGGGAAGGGGGGCTTGGAATGGGCTCTTAGGGGAGGGAACTAGGACAGGAAATGGGCTGATGGAGGGGCTAGGATAGGACTGGGAATTGGGTGTTGGGGGGAGCTAAGATTGGAAATGGGCTGTGGTGGGGACTTGGATTGAAATGGACTCATGGAGGGGCTAGAACTGGAAGTAGGCTCATGGGGTGCTTGGATTAGAAATGGACTGAGTGGAGGGGAGCTAGGATTTAACATGGGCTGATGGTGGGGTTAGGAAAGGACTAGAAATGGGCTGATGGGAGGCTGGTATTGTAAATGAGCTGATGAAGGGACTCTGATAGGACTGGAAATGGACGGGGGAGCTAGGACTGGAAATGGACTGATGGGGGGCCAGGACTGGAAATGGGCTGATGTGGGGACTAGAAAGGAGCGGATACTGGGTGGGGCTGCAACTAAAAGGGAGCTGATGTTGGGGGAGATTAGAAGGGGTTGGGGCTGGGAGAGTGAAATGGAGAGGGGAAAAATATTTTGTGTGGGAGGGAAGAAAAATGTACAATTGGCCGGGTATTGGGAGACTAAGTGGGGATTGAGGATGGAGGGGTAAAATTTGAGTGGATGAAATAGGAATGAGGAAAGAGCAAAAGGAGAAAGATTATTATGTTAAAGCAGATGTAGAGAGAGAATGGAAAAAAACTAAAAGAGAAGAAAGGACAAATGGACAGCAGACGATGGAGAGATAGCAGAAGACACAAATAAACCAGAAGAAAGTGGCTGGAACAATTGCAACTGAAAAAAAATGCACAAAAGGTACAAAGATATCTCTTTATTTTGAATTTATTAACTGGAATATGTCAGCTCTGGGAAATGTGCATCATTAATGTCTGTGCTTTGTTTAGTACAAGAGGAAATTAATTTATAGTTTTATTTCTACATTGTTGTTGTACATTCCAAGTTTGGCTTTTAGGGTTCCCAGTTTAATTATTGTCTTCCTGTTTTTAAATTGTGATTCCTTGTTTGGTGATGGTCTATGTTCTGCATGTGTAACTGAGCTGAGGTATTCTGTTTATGTAATTCCTATTTGATATTGTCACTTGTTCTCTTTCCCCAGTAGGTCATGTATTGTTATTCTCTGAAATGTATTGGTTTTAATATTTGCAGTGTTGCCTTCTGATAGGTAGGGTATGGTGCTTTATGAGTCCTGGTAGTGCTGTTAGGATACGGTGGGTTTGCTATGGGTTCTAAATGGGCATTGTTTGTAGTAGTTCCTAATGTGCCTGGCGGTTGGCACTGGATTATAGTAATGTAGAAATCTTTGTCTTTCTTTATCCATACACTCATGAAGAGGCATGTTTACTAAAAGTTAGTGTATGGTAACATTATGCAAATATTTATGCAAATGAGGCCCCGCACCGAGTCTCCGCACATGGCCCCGCACCCCCCTTGGGCCGCCCCTGCTGATAATACAACTTTAAATAGATTGTCAAAACTTTCTACTATCCCAGCTAAGAAAAAGTCCTTTAAGAAACCTTTTTTCTCTAAAAAGAAAAGGTTCTATCCATCTTCCACCCAACAGGCATATGTTCCCCAAAAAGGGCAACAAACTAGACAAAGAAATCCCAAACCTCAGCAGGCTCAGCAAACCCAGCCTCCTCAGGGTTTTTGACTTTTGTCTAGAGAACTTAATCATTCTTCCTGTGTTGGGCCCAGAACCTATAAATATTCCAGGCCGTATCTGCCTTTTTGCCAAAAGATGGCAACAGATCACATCAGAAACCTGGACTTTGTCCATAGTGAGTCTGGGATACAAGCTTCGTTTCCTCAGCTTGCCCCCACCCACACTAGTAAAACAGTTCAACTCTCAACCTTTACGCATAGACCTCTTGCTACAAGAGGTCTCCACTCTTCTAGCTCAAGGAGCTATAGAAGAAGTTCCACAGTGCCAACAAGGTACAGGGTTTTATTCCCCCTATTTTCTCATTCCAAAAAAGACAGGGGGTTTAAGACCAATCCTAGATCTCAGAGAGCTGAACAAATATCTAGTCCGTCAGAAATTCAAAATGATTTCCCTCGGCTCTCTTCTGCCATACCTTCACAGGCAAGATTGGCTATATTCTCTAGATTTAAAAGACGCCTACATGCATATCCTTTATTCATGTAGATCACAGGAAATTCCTTCGGTTCCTAGTCCAGGGAAGACATTTCCAATACAGAGTCCTTCCCTTTGGGCTGGCCTCTGCTCCAAGGGTCTTCACAAAATGCATGGCAGTAGTAGCAGCATTCATGAGGACCCTGGGAATTTTTGTCTTCCCTTACTTGGACGACTGGCTCATCCGGGCACAGTCAGCTCAAGAAGCTCATCAGGCCCTCTTTCGAGCAAAACAAATACTCCAGTATTTGGGATGGGTCATAAATCTTCCAAAATCCCAGCTCACCCCATCTCAATCCCTCGAGTTCATAGGGGCTCGCTTGGACACACAGCTTGCAAGGGCTTTCCTGCCCCAACCACGCTGTCTGTGTGTCATCAAGCTAGCATCTCAAGCAGCACTGCAAACCTTCCTCACTGCTCGGCAGATGCTTCATCTGCTAGGACACATGGCATCTACAGTCCATATAATACCTTACGCTCGTCTTCACATGAGAGCGGCCCAGTGGACCTTAGCTTCCCAATGGTCCCAGGCCTCAGGAAGCCTGTCAGACAAAATCAGAGTTACCACATGCCTGATTGTGTCTCTCCGCTGGTGGCAATCTCTGGAAAACCTTTTAATAGGCTCTCCTTTCCAGCAACCACCACCTCAGGCTTTCCTAACAACAGATGCCTCCAAGATGGGTTGGGGAGCCCACTTGGGCAATCTATCAACGCAGGGCCTTTGGTCCTCACAAGAGGTTCTTCTTCATATAAACCTCCTAGAACTCAGAGCCATCTCCAATGCTGTTCAAGTCTTTTGCATCCAGCTCACAAACAAAACAGTTCTGGTGCAAACAGACAATCAAGTAGCCATGTTTTACCTAAACAAACAAGGCAGAACAGGCTCTCTGCAATTATGCAACGAAGCTCTCCAACTGTGGGCCTTTGCCAGAGAGCATCGGATTCATCTGCTGGCAGTTTATCTTTCAGGCATTCAAAACATTTGGGCAGACAGGCTCAGCAGAGTCATGTTGCCACACAAGTGGTCCCTCCACTCCTACCATCTTGTTCGAGTTTTTCATGTCTGGGGAACGCCAGACATAGACCTCTTTGCAAGTCCACAGAATGCCAAACTTCCCCGGTTTTGTTCCAGACTTCCAGCACAGAACTGTCAAACCAGGGATGCATTCCTGCTCCACTGGGGTCAGGATTACCTTTATGCATTCTCACCAATCCCTCCAAGGAGCTGAACCTCCAATCACACATAAGCAAGACCACCAAAAGCGCATACCACAGAATGAGACTCATCAGACCACTGAAACCCCTCCTCGCCCCTGAGCACTTCCGCACAGTCTGCCAGGCACTAATAACCCCACTACTAGACTTCTGCAATCCAATCTACCTGGGACTAACAAAACAAACACTCAAACCGCTGCAACTAGTACAAAACACAGCGGCCCGCATAATATCTGGCACTGCAAGACAAGAACACATCACACCCATACTGAAAGAACTACACTGGCTCACAATCAACTCCCGCATCAAATACAAAACCACCATAAACATATTCAAGATCAAACAGCACTCCTCAGCCACCAGCCTACACACACTCATAAAACCTGACACAAGCACACGACCAAGAAGAAGAGGCACCTCCAACCAAGTGAACACCCCAAAAGAATTCACCAAGACACACAAGGACACCACAGAACGAGCACTCTCGCTGGCCGCACCAACTATCTGGAACTCCCTCCCAGACGAGCTGAGACTAACGACTGACGTCAAAGAATTTCGCAAACAGCTGAAGACAACACTATTCCTTGAACACTATGGACACGTCACATAACTTTCTAATCAAGCCAGAACAACGGACATACCCACACCCTGACCATTGCATATAGAATGTATAACAGCTCAACCTTTGTATATAGAATGTACAATAGCTCAACCTGTATAATAGCGCACATTATAGTAAGTCAATCAAATCAAATACGCACCAACTCAAACACACTACACGCATCACTGCATGAGAACACATGAACACATTTGATTGTTTGCTGTGGAGACCGCCTTGATTGAAGGAGAAGGCGGTATAGAAATAATGTTAAATAAAATAAATAAATAAATAATTCCCAAAACCTTATTCAAGCTCCAGAGGGACAAAGGACACATGATACTTATAGTGCCTTCCTGGCTGAGGCAAACATGGTATCCCCTTCTCTTGCGTCTCTCTTAAGCAAGCCACTCCTCTGGAGTTAGGGAGTGCTCCAGATCTTCTGTCTCAGGACAACGGATCTCTACTGCACCCCAGTCCCCAGTCCCTACATCTCAAGGCCTGGTTACTCAAGGCCTAGACTTTCAAGATCTAGACCTGTCTCAACAAGTGAAGGACATTCTTCTGGCATCCAGGAAGCCTTCCACAAGACGCTCTTATGCTTTTAAGTGAAAAAGGTTCTCATCCTGGTGTTCTCAAAGAGGACTTAATCCCTCTTTGGTACCAGTAGAATCTCTTCTACAGTATCTCCTTCATTTGTCAACTTCTGGTCTTCAAACGAATTCTGTTAGAGTCCATCATAGTGCTTTTGCTGCATCTCATAAGCTCTTAGATGTACAACCAATTTCCTCTCATCCACTTATTTCTAGATTTATGAGAGGACTTCTTCTAACGAAACCTCCCATTAAACCACCTCCAGTGGCATGGGATCTTAACTTTGTTCTAGGTGTACTTATGGAGCCACCTTTTGAGCCTTTGGCTACTTCGGATCTAAAGTTTCTTTCATGGAAAGTCATTTTCCTAATTGCCATCACTTCTGCAAGACGCATTAGTGAACTTCAGGCTTTGGTGGCTGATCCGCCTTATACAAGGTTTCATCATGATAATGTGGTCCTTAGGACCCATCCTCATTTTCTTCCAAAGGTGGTTTCACCTTTTCATCTAAACCAGTCAGTTTATCTTCCAGTTTTCTTTCCTAGGCCTCATTCCTCTTCTGCGGAAAGAAAGCTTCATACTTTGGACTGTAAAAGAGCTCTAGCTTTTTATCACCAAAGGACCCAGCCTCACAGAAAGTCTTCTCAGCTTTTTGTGGCTTTTGACTCTAGCCATTTAGGACTTCCTGTCACTAAAAGAACCCTCTCTAAATGGATTGCAGATTGTATTTCCTATACATATCAGAGTAAAGGAATACCTCTTGAAGGCCATGTCACAGCTCATAATGTCAGAGCCATGGCAGCCTCAACAGCTAATCTTCGTTTAGTAGCTATTGAGGAAATCTGCAAAGCAGCAACTTCGGATTCAGTACATACTTTCACTGCCCATTATTGTCTGGACAAGGACTCCTGTCGGGATGCCTTGTTTGGTCAAGCTGTTCTACAACATCTTTTCCATTCTTAGTTCAACTCCTACCCGCCATCCACTTAGATGCCTGAGGTCCCTGGGGGAAGCATGGCCCATCTACATAGATTTATTTATTTATTTTACAGTTTTTATATACCGCGCTTTTTGGTATCAGCGCGGTTTACAGATAACAAATTTTCGCATTAGAACAATCCTTTGCTTACATTATAACAGGGTCAGTAACTTGGAGATAACATGGGAAACTATATACAAGTTATGTACAGAAAATATATTACCTCTGGCAATTACAGTTCATGTTGGGGTCATAAATTTGGGTGCAGAGAGACTAGTTCGTGTTCTGTATTGACTAAGTTTTTGGGATGTCTGCGGCTGTGTGGGTGATTTGCGAAGTAAGTGGAAGAGGCGTGGAGTTGGGGCCTAAAAGGTGATGACAGAATAGGTAATGTTTAAGGACCTTTCTAAATTGGGAGAGGTCTTTTATTGATCGGATGTGAGGAGGGAGATTGTTCCAACAAGTTGGGGCGAATAAGGTAAAGGCCCTGTCTCTGGTTGCTTGGTTACATTTAGTGTATTCCTTAGGTACGACAAGGGTATTAGTGGCTGCGGATCTTCTCGGTCTGTTCGTGGGGGTATTGATAATAAGTGATGAGAGTGACGGTGGGGCAATTTGATTAATAGCTTTAAAGGACAGCAGGAGTGCTTTGTAAGTTATCCTGGCTTGTAGGGGTAGCCAGTGAAGCTCTGTTAATATGGGGGTGATGTGGTCTCTACTAGAGGTGCCACATAGGATGCGGGCTGCTGAGTTCATTGCCATTTGGAGTGGGCTGAGGGTGTTCTTGGGTAGACCATGCAGGATGACATTAGCGTAGTCAAAATGTGGTGTTACAAGGGCTTGGAAGATTGTTCGGAAGTCGTTAGGGGCGAATAGAGGTCTTAAGGGCTTCAGCGTTCTTAATTTGTAGTAAATGGATTTGACGGTCTGCTTTATGTGATCTTTGAAGGTCAGTTCTTGGTCGATGGTGACTCCCAAGTAGCGAATAGATGGTTTACACGGTAATTCAGCATCTCTCACCTTCAATGTTGCAGGGGGGGAAAATTTCTTATTCCTGGTTACGAATAGGACTTCCGTTTTCTTGAAGTTTATTCGCAGATTCTGGGTTAGGAGCCAATCTGCAATTGCGTTGAAGCAAGTGATTATTTTGGAGAAGTCAGGGGCATTGATTTTTATTGGAGTGAATATCAGTACATCGTCTGCATAGATCAAGCTGGAGGCGTTAAAAGACCTGATGATGTCACAGATTGGTTGCATATATATATTGAATAGAAGAGCTGATAATGAGGATCCTTGGGGTACACCCTGTTGTTGCTGAAAAGGATCCGAAGTTGAAGATCCTATCCGCACCTGTTGCCAGCGGTTAGTTAGATAGGATCTACACCATTCCCAAGCTGATCCTTGGACTCCCTTTTCTTGAAGACGGTGAAGAAGTTGCACATGGTTAACCGAGTCGAACGCTGCCGAGATGTCGAGGAAGATGAGGATGAACCCATTTTCAATTTTGTCAATTTGCAACATGAACCCATTTTCAAATTTGTCAATTTGCAACATGCTGGGTCTTCCCTAGGCATCTTTCAGCTTGGGAGTCCCCATATTTGAAGACTCATTCCTGCTTGTTCCTGGAGATAGCGTAGTTACTCACCTGTAACAGGTGATCTCCGGGAACAGCAGGAATAAGTCTTCACAACCCACCTGCCTCCCCTAGGAGTTGTCTTTCTCTCTATCTTTCTCTATTTTTATCTACTTCTCTCCTTCGGTCTCAGCTTTAAACTCAACTGAAGTGAGGGATGTAGATAGGCGGGAAGGCAGCGCGCATGCGTGGATGCACGTTCCCAAAAGCGTTCCTATTGGACGCTGGGGAGCATTCCTGCGCGGGCTCCATCGGTGCCGACGATACCCATATGTGAAGACTTATTCCTGCTGTTCCTGGAGATCACCTGTTACAGGTGAGTAACTACGCTTTCTCCCCTCATCGGGTGTTTCTAGAGTGCCTTTCCCTTTAAGCCTCCAGAAGTATTCAGCTGAGTTGGCTACCATGGTGGTCAGCCGTGGGGTAAGTTTTCCTGGGGATTACTCTTCTTTGTTTGGCTCTGTTCAGCGTTCCTTGTCTTCAGCAGGGAGTGCTTATTGAGTGGGGTCTTTGCCATGTGCTTTGTGATCATTGGGCTCATCAGATTTTGCTTTTATTTTTACGCCATCTGCCATGTCTTTGAGGCGGGTTTTCTATGTGGCCTGTGGCTCTCAAAGGGGGCAGGTCTCAGCGGCGGGACTTTGTTGTTCCTGCAAGGAGGAGGACTGTGCTGCCAAAAATGTCATTCGGAGCTCCCAGTCGACACCGGTAGAGCCAGTTGGGTCCTTTTAAGCTATAGAAGAGTCCAGTGGTGTTTTTGCTGTTCAGTCCCTGGTTCCCATGGTTTGGGCGAGAACTGCAGCCATTTTGTCGCAGCCCGTCATGTCTTCTCTCAGCCGTGCAGGCAAACAGAATTTGGTCTCTGTGTCCTGTGAGGCTGGTTCTGACGAGTGTTTGGGATCCAAGCAGGTGCCTTTTTCTCCAGAATTCATTTTATTGTTGCACCAGGCCTACTGCATAAAGCGGGGGGGGGGGGGGGGAAGAGATCTCTTCCTTACAGTGCTAAGGGCACTGCAGCTGGCAGCTCACAGTTGGAGCCTCCTCCCTTGAAGAGGGCACCGAGGAACTAAACGAGGACCAGGCCTCTGTGGCGTCAGCTGCCTCGGAGGACCCCTTGGAGGAGCCTTCAGGTCTATATGGTGAGCTAGAGCCCATAGACCTGGAGGATGGAGAGCTTCCTCCAGGTGAGGATCCCAGTATTGTTAGGGTCTTCCATAGGGAGGAACTGACTGCGTTGATTGGGCATTCCTTGTCTGCTCTGAACATGCAGGAATCTCAGGAGTCCTCAATTCCCTTGGAGGATCTATTGTTACAGGGCATTAAGATGTTAGAGACAGATAAACAAGGCAAGATGGCGCCGCACGTCAACGCTCGCTAACTTCTCTCCATGGGTGTTCCTACCTGAGACGTTTTTCCTGCGTTGTTTGGCCTGCTCCATGCTGCATACTGGACGGAAGTGGAAGGCAAAGTTGATGGCGGAGGCCCAGAGCGGAGAGAAGCTTGCGGGAAGCGGGCCCATGGATGCCTTCGTGCGACCTGCTCTGATGGGTGGTGGAACTCTGGGAAGCCTGCTTGGTATGGAGGGGGTGGAAGGAGGTCCTCTGACTGCCGTCGAGCTGGATGTATCACTCAGTCCAGAGTGTCTCATTCCTCCGGACCAGCCAGCGTCTAAGATCTTACAAGAGGGCACGAAAGTGAGCGCGCAAGATGTTGTGGATTCTGCCGCTGTGCCCAAAATGCACGGACCTGCCCTGGTTTTGATATCCGGGAGAATGGGTCCTTGGCTGAGTGTTCTGGAGTTGTCAGGGCAAAGGAGGAAGCGGGTCCTGGTATTCGGAAGCTGGAATTTTTGTTGCCATCTCCCCTGATCTTGGAGACCGTGGGCAAGGGATCAGTACCTATGAAGGGCTCCTCAGCAAAGTTGGTGAGACCATTGAATTTTTCTATGGAGAGTTTATGGGAAGCCTTTTCTGATATGGAACTATCAATTTCTTCACAACTCCAGGCTGTTTCCCAGCAGTTACAATTATTTGGGCAGCAATTGGTAATTCAAGAAATTGATCAGACTACTGTGAATTCCAAGGTTGCCTCTCTTGATGGTCACCTGGATCGGATGCAAGAGACTGCCCAAACCTTTATGAGAGACTCTGAGGTTATACATAGAAAAATGGAGTTTTTAGAGATTTCAACTAGGAACTGAAACCTGCGAGTTTTGAATTTTCCAAAGGTGCCGCCATCTATATTGGCACTAGAGTTGTTCAAAAGGTTTTTGACTTTTGTACTGAATGTTTCGACTGAATCTTTGCCACCTATTTCCAAGGTTTTCTATTTGCTTACTGCTAGGATTAAGGCCATGGAAAATTTTGAGAGGTCCTCAGCCTTGTCTTCTGATAGTCTGGACTTAACTACATATTTGGAGAAATCAACCTCTGACTCAGGGATGACTGCTACTCTGCTGGTCACTCTTGCTTTAGAGGCCGATAGAGAACTGGCTTTTGAGATGATTCCTTCGTTCTCCCAATAAAATGTTTCTGGATTTCCATGTTAGGATATTCCCTGATGTTTCCAGAGCCACTCAGAAAAGGAGGAGGCAATTTTTGTTGCATCAGCCAGGAGTGGTCCAACTGGATGGGCTTTTCTTTTTACGTTTTCCCTGTAAATGTTTGGTAAAGTTAGCTGGCAGCAGCTATCTTTTTTTATAACCCATCCCAGTTGGCCTCCTTTATTTCTTCCAGGTTACCGGTCACTCAGGACTCTCCCACTGGACCCCCAGAGGGTGACTCGACATAGGTAGGGTTAGGCGACAGTTGATAGTATAACCTCCTCTTGGTTTTCTGTTTTTCCTTTTTTTGACTTTGAAAGATTTCCTTTGTTTAGTGACCTGTCTTGCCTCTTTTCGTGTGAGGACTTGAGGTTTGGGAAATGTAATGTTTAAGTTTCTTGATTGATGATTATTTTGATTGAATATTCTAGTTTTTCTGTCCCGAAACCTTTCTGTGCAAGATTGAAATTTCTTGTATTGTGTCATGGCGCAAGGCAGATTGAGCCGATGGAAGTAGAGGAAAACACTCAGGGCAGTTTTAAAATCAGCAGTGCAGAGCACATGGCTAGGGGTTGTCAGGGGCAACCAAGCAAAACAAAAGCACAGGCTGTAGAGAAACGCCCAGAGTTACCATTACATCATAGCTCATCAGGGAAGCAGAGACAGCTGCAGAGAGTTGAGCTAACTCAAGTCTCAAGGAATGACGCAGATAAAAAAAGGTCAGCCTTGAGACGAGCAGAGACACGTGCAGATTCATGCACAGATTCACGTACAGGCACACGTGGAGAAAGAAGGAAACACAGAGACGCAAGCCAGGAGTCAGACTCGGTCTCTGTGGCAGAGAGAGAAGGAGACATTGAGAGGACTCAAGGGAAAGGAAAGTACAGCGCTAAGAAAAACCAGGAGCCATACCTGGAAGGTTCAGACGTGGAATCATTCTGCACCTCAGAGGGGTTTATCCAAGAGGAGTTCATGAAGGTTAGTGCTGGGAAGTTAGGCTGCACTAAGCCAAGGTCCGGGTGGGGCCAGAGGGAGACTCCAGGATATAAACCACGAGGAGCAGGGAGAAGAGATAACCACAATAGCAGGAACCTGGGGAGCCAGAATACTTGTCCAAGAGATAATTCCCATGCTTAAGGTCCTGGTCTTTAATTTTAGTAAGACCGACTTTAAAATTCATGTAGGCGATCGCATAGCGCAGTTAATCTGCGAGCGAGTGGGTTTCCCCATAGTAGAAGAAGTGTCTTCTTTACCGTCCACCATAAGGGGGGAACAGGGATTTGGGTCCACGGGCCAGGGTGAAGTCAAGATTATGACGGCTCTAGCAGAAGAACCTAAAGAAGAGGACCTGGGTCCTGTGATAAGGAAGCTTATCATAGCTCAGGAAGGAGCTATAGAAAAGGTGAAGTGTCTCTGAACAAGCAACCTGTCAGTTCTGGTAGAAATATGAAAACAGAATTTTGCCATAAAAGACTACCAGTCCCAGAATGCACCAGGTTTCCAACAGCCATTTTAAAGGAGCTGAAGTGAGGAAACGTGTGTTCAATCAGGAGGGCTATGAGGTAATCCCTAAGCACTCATCTCAAAGGGCAGGGCCTGATTCAGCACAGCTGCGGTGTGTTAGGGAGGATCACTCATCTAAGCAGAATAAGAGTAGAGTTTATTCTACAGATGACCATCTTCATGATCACCTTGGATATACAGAGAAGGATCATCAGTTTCATCTGAAGGATCATCAGAAGCAGAAGCCAAACCGGACGGACAGAGAGGGAAAGAGACCCTTTGGAAGAAGGAAGAGAAAAGCCTTTGAGAGGTCTAGAAGAGTCCAAAGCAGTACGTATACTGGGAGGTATTCCAAGGGCTAGCGTACACCATTGGACTGGGGAAAGCCAGAGGAATGGTGCTGCAGAGCTAGGAATCTCCAGACGCTACCTGTGAGGGAGACGGCTGCACGTGGAAGGGACCCTAAGACCTGTGCCAGAAGGTATGTGAAGAGAGATCCAGTGTCCAGGGATCTGGATTGGAAGGCTGGACATAAGAACTGGACTACATACTGGCCAGGCTATATAGAGAGGAACTCTAGCAGCAATGGAAGCTCAGGTATGAACACTGATCTATGCCCTAGCTATAACCTTGAAAGACAGCAGGGAAACAAGTATTCTCCTGAAAATGCTCCATTGAGAGATTCACCTGTGCCAATCCATGATATTGAACCCATGCTTGTTGATCAAGGGGGAATAATAGCAGATGAGGATCCTGTTTATATGGACTGTTCTCTGTCTAAACTCCGTTGGTAACTTTTTTGTTACAAAGTACAGCAACCATCACAAAGAAATACAAATTTGTTCTTTAATCTACTCAGAAAAGCTCCTGAAGCAGGATTTGACCCACACAGTACAAAGCAAGCCAGCTAAGGGGTTTCAGCTGGATAACTGCTAGCAATTAAGCCTTATCTAATTGCTTGTGAGCTAGGAGAGAATCACTTCTGAATCTATGTGGGAAGTAATCAGAAGTTAACCTGAAAAGAACAGTTTGTTTCTTGCTTTGTGGCTTTTCATTTGTTGTTTTCCTGATTTTGACTTTGTTTTTCCAAGTTAACACTGAAAGCAAGTTACCTGATTTATGTGCTACCAAGCATATCTGTGTTGGGAGAAATAACCCCATAAATAAATATCTTATTGGCTTTACCCAAGAGCACAACTAAATTATTGTCAGCAGCTGTGTCTGGTGTGAATGAACTACATTGCCCACAATACATTGCAAATCATATAGATATATGCACTTGTCAAGACTGTGAAGATTCTCACCCAGGCAGCCGTCTGACAGTCCTCAAATTGCAGATTTGAGTGACAAGGCCAGACCTAGGGTAGGTGAAGGGCTTTCTATACCCCAGCAGCAAGAACTGGCCCAAGTCCTGGATAGGTTCTCGGACGTTTTAACTACGACACCAGGGGAAACTAACGTAGTAGCCCACGAAATTATAACCACACCGGGGCGAATAATTCGGCAACGCCCCTACCGCATGCCTGAGGCTAAAAAGAGAGAAATAGTCGAACAGGTAAAAGAGATGGTGAAGCTTGGTGTCATAGAGGAGTCACGCAGCCCCTGGTCGAGTCCAGTGGTGCTGGTGCCCAAACCAGACGGATCCATTCGATTCTGTATCGACTTTCGCTGGGTGAATGAAGTGTCACAGTTTGACGCTTACCCGATGCCCCGGATAGACGATTTGCTGGATCGTTTGGGGCAGGCGAGATACCTGACCACCCTTGACCTCACCAAGGGATATTGGCAGGTACCCTTAACGAAGGAGTCCAAGCCAAAAACGGCGTTTAGCACGCCTATAGGCCTCTTTCAATTTCGTCGCATGCCATTTGGCTTACACGGCGCCGCTGCCACATGCCAGCGATTGGTGGACCAG
The DNA here is from genome assembly GCA_033557465.1 of Ichthyophis bannanicus. Classification (NCBI taxonomy): domain Eukaryota; kingdom Metazoa; phylum Chordata; class Amphibia; order Gymnophiona; family Ichthyophiidae; genus Ichthyophis; species Ichthyophis bannanicus. The sequence goes on along the minus strand of CM066031.1, from coordinate 157,733,639 downwards.
GTCCTAAGGCCCCACCACGAGTACACACTGGCCTATATGGACGACGTGATTATTTACAGCACAACCTGGACCCAACACCTTGCAAGAATAGAGGCCGTACTCAGGGCACTTCAGAAGGCGGGACTAACACTAAATCCGGCCAAGTGTCTGTTCGCCACGGAAGAGGCCAAGTACTTGGGACACATGGTTGGGAGGGGGGTAGTAAGGCCCCTGGCCTGTAAACTAGAGAGCGTCCGAAACTTCCCACGTCCGGGCACGAAAAAGCAAGTCCGAAGCTTTCTGGGTTTTATAGGATACTATCGTCGGTTTATACCTCACTTTGCTGAGGAGAGTATTCTATTCACTGAAATGTTGCGGAAAAATGCCCCTACCACGATAAAGTGGTCCCCGGAGGCTGAAGAAGCTTTCACTAACCTAAAGGAAAAACTCTGTAGGGCACCCGTCTTAAGGGGGATAGATTTCAACCTACCCTTCATTGTCCAGACGGACGCGTCCGAAACAGGGTTGGGGGCGGTAATGGCTCAGAATTTTGATGGTGTAGATCACCCTGTAACATATTTGAGCCGAAAGCTCAATAGCGCAGAGAAAAATTACTCTACAATAGAAAAGGAGTGCCTGGGGATTAAATGGGCAGTGGAGGCACTGCGCTTTTATTTAACTGGCCGGCAATTCCTTTTGATCACAGACCACGCCCCTCTGACCTGGTTACATCAGATGAGGAACAGCAACCCTCGTCTGACCCGGTGGCACCTAGCGCTCCAACCTTTTAGCTTCGTAGTACAGCATAGGGCGGGGCGGCTGCATGGAAATGCTGATGCATTGTCACGGATTCCGGGCTGTCAGGTAAGAACTGCAGCCCGTAATATTTTAAGGGGGGGGATCTGTCATGGCGCAAGGCAGATTGAGTCGATGGAAGTAGAGGAAAACACTCAGGGCAGTTTTAAAATCAGCAGTGCAGAGCACATGGCTAGGGGTTGTCAGGGGCAACCAAGAAAAACAAAAGCACAGGCTGTAGAGAAACGCCCAGAGTTACCATTACATCATAGCTCATCAGGGAAGCAGAGACAGCTGCAGAGAGTTGAGCTAACTCAAGTCTCAAGGAATGACGCAGATAAAAAAAGGTCAGCCTTGAGACGAGCAGAGACACGTGCAGATTCATGCACAGATTCACGTACAGGCACACGTGGAGAAAGAAGGAAACACAGAGACGCAAGCCAGGAGTCAGACTCGGTCTCTGTGGCAGAGAGAGAAGGAGACATTGAGAGGACTCAAGGGAAAGGAAAGTACAGCGCTAAGAAAAACCAGGAGCCATACCTGGAAGGTTCAGACGTGGAATCATTCTGCACCTCAGAGGGGTTTATCCAAGAGGAGTTCACGAAGGTTAGTGCTGGGAAGTTAGGCTGCACTAAGCCAAGGTCCGGGTGGGGCCAGAGGGAGACTCCAGGATATAAACCACGAGGAGCAGGGAGAAGAGATAACCACAATAGCAGGAACCTGGGGAGCCAGAATACTTGTCCAAGAGATAATTCCCATGCTTTAGAAAGACGTCCTGTGAAAGGAAGAGAGGGGAAGAAAAGTTTCCACTTCTCGTTTACACACCAGCCAGGCAGAGCTCAGCCTGAAAGCCAAAGTACCTGGACTAGAGGAGCACTGAGTTTTACCCCCAGTGGTCAGGAAGTGTGTAGCCCACTAAGGAAAGATTCCATAGTGTGTGGTAAAGAACCTTTCTGCAGTGATAGGGGGGAGTGGTGCTCTGACCCAGCCGAGAGGAGAGAAACAAACACTATTGCACAATACAGCCCTGCAAGTTATAATTATCAAGAAGCACCTGAAGATATGGATTGTGACTTTGGTGATGATAATTCTGATATGTGCAAAATGGACTGTACGCTTGTTTTCTCTGATAGCATAACCTCTTTTTGTTAGGGGCATAAGAAAGCCTGCTGGAGTGAAATCTGTGGGAGAGCACAGATTTCACAGTTAAAAGTGTGTGATTGAAAACCTGTTTTTCCCTCTTTTTGTTCAGTTAAAGCTGACAATAAGCATTTTTGTTCCCATTTGTAGTCCCTCACTTGTGTTATACCAGCTGTATGGTTTATTTGCTTTTTTATATTTGTTGCAAGAATTCTCCCGGGACGGGAAATAAAACCTCTTTAAGCATAGCTACTCGACCACAACTACCTCCTTATTTCGATTAGCTATTGGGACCCAAAATCCCTGAGGGCAACATAAAGTCCTTGCTGTTAGAAGAGGAGCAACACCGAAGCCCCAGGCTCCCGCCTTGTGGGCCAGCAAGGTGTTTGACAATTGTTTTTTTGTGACTTTGCATAAATAATAAATAAAAAAAAATATGTTAGAGACAGTCTTTCTAGTTCACAGGGGCATCAAGCGGATGATAGAAGCCAAATGGGAGGTACCTGAAACAGGCTTACACAGGGGTAGGACTATGGCTCACCTGTACCCTATACCTTCCAGCGAAAAGGACCCCCTTAGGATCCCTAAGGCTATTGCCTTAGTCTCGGTGGTGACTAAGAAGACTATGATCCCTGTAGAAGGGGGAGCGGCTTTGAAAGATGTGCAAGATAAGAAGTTGGAGTCAGTTCTTAAGCAGGCATTTGAGGTGAACACCTTGGTGCTGCAGGCCTCTGTATGTGGAGCATATGTGACGCAGGCCTGTTTGCAGTGGCCTCAAGCCTTGTCTGACATGTAGTCCAAGGGACAGTGGTCCCTGTTTGAGGTAGCTAAGTTAGAAACTGGTGTGGCCTACTTGGCAGATGCTTTCTCTGATTTGATTCGTGCCTCTATGGTGGCTGCTAGGTGATTGGTTACGCAATTGGTCGGCGGCCATCTCATCTAAAACTCAGTTGAGTGAGTTCCCTTTTAAGGACAAGCTTCTTTTTGGGAAGGCACTAGAAAAGCTGGTCAAAGACTTGGGAAAGACCAAGCTGGCCAAGCTTCTGGAGGACAAGCCCAAGACCAGCAAGGCAACATCCTTGGAGTGGGGGCATTTTCAGAACCATTGTAGATATCGTGCCATTCACTTTGCCCCCTCTCAAAGGGCTTGCTATCCCGCTATGGGGTAGCCATTTCAAGGTAATAGAGGAGCTGGCAGGGGCTATTTTTCCAGGTCCAGATCTGATCCCAAAAAGCCACAATGAAGTGAGGAGGGCCCAGGAGGAGTTGGTGCCAGTGGGTTGTTGTTTGAGCCGTTTTTACTCTGCCTATGTCAATATAACTTCCGATCAGTCGGCGTTAAAAGTAATCTGTGAGTGGGTACGCATTGGAGTTTGTGAAGCCTCTGTCAGATACCTTTCTAAGATCTCCCTGCAAAGCCCCATTCAAGCGGCAAGCTATGGAGGTCCCTTTCACAGGCTCCTTCAGCTAGAAGCTGTGGTTCCTGTTCCAGCAGACTACTGTGGTCAGGAATGATACTCAATTTATTTTGTGGTACCCAAAAAGGAGGATACTTACTGGCCTATTTGCAACCTTGAGTATGTCATCAGGGCTTTGTGGGTTCCTCATTTTCACATGGAAACATTGCGGTCGGTTATAGTAATGGTCTGAAAGGGCAAGTTCCTGATGGCCTTGGACCTGATGAAGGTCAATCTGCATATACTGTCGTCACCCTGGCCCGGGCCAAAGGCCTAAAAGCGCAGGGCTGCCAATGTTAGTCCTTAAATAAAGAATTATACTATTCTTGTCCACAGCTTGGACTTCTGGGACTTGTAGTTGTTTCTCCTTATTTAAAGACAGTAGTGTGAAACCGATGGTTTTAAAGGCAAGCAAGAAATTTATTTATCTTCCCCAAAGCACTAAGGCTCAACACAAACGTTAGGATTCTTCTCCAAGCAATAACATCAGGAAATTATACACACAAACTAGAACTGAAACTGCTTCATAAGCCTTTTAACATGTGTAGCTGTTTTCATCAAACGTTCAGCAAACAAAACATAGCTTCTTCCTTCAAGCAAAGCAAAAATGTCCCCTTTTTATCTTCTGCTTCTTGAGTAATTCAAATACAAATCATGCATGTATTCTTTTCATTATAAGCAGTTCCTAGCATTAACACAGATAGATTAACTCACCCTGTTTCTTCAGTGCTTTCTTGGTTAAAGACTTTTTATCAGAAAGCTTTCAATCTGCCTTCTGGCACAATGAACAGTCCATTGCTAATTCCTCCGTTATGGAATCCTGCTCAGGAAAGTCTACCTGCATCTCTTCCTGCTCTACAGCATGTACGTCTGACTCTGAGCTTTCATGAACTGTTTCTGGCTTAATGCTCTGTTAGAGCTCCTGGACCTCTCTCCACAGGTGCTCTCCACAATAAGGAACGTTTGTACCTGGAATGTGAGGCTTCCTTCTCTGAATCAACTGCCTCAGTTCTTCTAACTTGTTCAGCCCTGGTTCTTTCCACCAAACTGGGTTCTGGTCACTTCTAGCTGTGAGTTTGTCCACCCTCCTTTTGGCAGCTTGAACTCTTTGAGCTGGTCCACGAACCATTTGAACTGCAGCCTGACCCTCATCAGCAATTCTGCTAGCCACACCCCGGCTGGCTTCAGGACTAACAGCACTCCTCCTAAAAGCTTGGCTTTCTTTTTGGCTGTTACTTTCACTGCTGAGCTCCTCACCAAAGTCTTCACCGTTCTACTCCCCGGTGATCTCCTTTCTGTTTCCCGGTGCTCGCCCCTTTCGTTTTCCTTCCTTGGGTTTATAAGGCTGTTTCTTAACTAGTGTATATTGCTTCCCACTCAGGTGTTTTTCATTACTCCCCAAGCCTGCACTTAGGTTAGCAGAGCTTGGGTGTGGCCTGACTTCAGTGACTGCGTGTTTTCTTCCTTTACCTGCAGTCTGAAAGCTGTGAATTCCCTGCCTGTCTCCTTAATGTATATTTACAATTTTCCTCTATTTCCATGGGGTCAGCAGAGCTCTCCTCATCACAATACGCATTTGGCCAGAGCATCAGCACTTTCTGCAATTCACAGAGCTGATGGGCATTCCCAATTTCAAGCCCTGTCCTTCGGGTTAGCTACGGTGCCCCGTATGTTCACAAAGATCATGGTAGTAATGGCAGCTGCGCTACGGTGCAAAGGAGTGCTGGTACATTCTTATCTTGATGACTGGCTGATAAGAGCAAATTCATTAGATGAGAGTCACATCGTGACACAGCGTGTGTTTGACATCCTGTGAGGGCTCGGTTGGGTAGTCAACCTCGCGAAGAGCCATTTTTCTCCCCCTCAAACTCTCACTTACCTGGAGCCTCGGTTTGACATGAGACAGGGACTCATTTTCCTTCCAGAGGAGGAGAGAGCCAGCAAATTGCAGTCTCAGATCCGCCAGTTCTTGTTCCAGTCAGCCCCATGAGCATGGTCCTATCTGCAGACTCTCGGTCCATGGCAGCAGTGCTGGACCTGGTGTCCTGGGCTGAGGCGCACATGCAGCCATTGCAGAAGTCCCTGTTGTCTTGATGGTCGCCTCAAATTCATCCACTGGCAAGGAAGCTAGTGTGTCCACCAGAGGTCAGGGACAGTCTGGATTGGTGGTTGAATCCCTAAAAATTGTCAGCAGGGGTGCCATTGGAGCCTCAAGAGTGAATAGGGAGACCACAGATTCCAGTCTTTCTGGCTGGGGGGCGCATTGTCTGTCACAGTTTGTACAGGGCCGGTAGTCTCAGGAGGAGAGTGCATAGCCCAAAAAATGTTTGGAGATGAAAGCGGTGTTTCTGGCCCTCCAGACCTTCCTTCTGCTAGTTGGAGATAAGGTAGTTCAGATTTTCTCTGACAGTGCCACCACAGTGGCATACCTAAATTTCCAAGGAGATACCGGAAGCGCAGTGCTAGCGGACAAGGCAGCACACCTCCTGGGATGGGCAGAGGCGTAGCTTCAGGCGCTGTCTTTATCTTTATTAGCATTCTTGATATACTGCTCGTTACATGAGCAATAGAGCAGTTTACAATATAAAATTAGCTGCTAAGAAAAGGAAAAAAATTGCCAAAATGTTATAGGACAGTAAAGATACAATCATACAGGAGGAGCAAGAGTAAAAGAGAGAGGAACCTTAAAGGGAGAGGAGGAGAGATTATAAAGTGGGTGACAGGAGGTCAAAGGCAAGGGGAAACAAGTGAGCCTTCAGCATGGCTTTAAATTTTTGGAAGGAGAGCTCAAAGTGGAGGGCAGATCTAAGAAAAAGAAAGCTGAGTTACGAGTGGATTGGAAATGAGCCTGTGAAGCGGAAGGGAGGTATAGCCTGTTGACATGAAGGAACCAGAGGGCACCTTGAGAGCCATGAAGATGGATGAGATCACCGAGATACTGAGGGGAACTGGTATAGATGACCTTATGAACCAGAGTGAGTATCTTTTAGTGAATGTGGAACTGAACGGGAAGCCAATAAAGATGAATGAGTGTGGGTGTGATGTGATCAGTATGGGAGATGCAGGTAATCAGGCGAGCAGCAGTGTTCTGAAGGAGCTGGAGATGGTTGATTTGATATTGTCGAAGTCTGACCAGTGCGATGTTACAGTAATCAAGTCGCGACATAACAAGAGGGAGAACCAAAGTAGTGAGAGCAGGAACAGGCAGGAAGGGACGAACAGCTCAGATTTGGCGCAAGGCAAAATAAGAACAGCGGTTGAGAGTGGAGAGGTGTACACGGAAGGACATGGAGGAGTCTAAGGTAACAAAGAGTGGAAACCAGAGGAATAGGGGCATCAGAGAGCAGAGGTACCAAAGAAGGACAGGGACCATCAAACGTGAACCAGATTTCTGCAGACTTGTCGGTGGCATATGTGGCTGGAGTTGACAATGTACAGGTGGATTTCCTCAGTCGGCATCAGTTAGAGTCAAGTGAGTGGTCCTTGGTGCAATTGCTGTTTTGCAGTCTATCTTGGTGCTGGGGGCAGCTGATAATGGATCTCATGGCAACCGCAGTGAATGCCAAGGTGAGCCGCTTCTTCAGTCATCGGGAGAGAATGGCGGAAGGGCTAGAAGCTCTAGCACAGCCATGGCCAACGGAAGGCCTGCTGTATATCTTTCCTCCATAACCCCTGATAGATTGTTTACTGCAGAGGATAGAAGCTCATGGGGGGCTGGTGATTCTGGTGACTCCAGATTGGCCTCGCAGGCCATGGCAGTTACCGCTGATGCCCAATCTTTGATCCTAAGACTCGATTCTCATGCCCCAAGTGGACTGATTCTCGCTTATGACCTGGTTCTTGAGAGGGCTTGGCTACAGAAGCGAGGGCATTCGACTGTGGTTATCTCTACCTTGCTGAAGGCTCATACATGCTGCACATCCTTGTCTTATATTTGGGTCTGTGAATATTTGAGTCCTGCTGTGAGAACTGGGGTCAGCAAGCGCTCGGAGTCTCTGTTGCAGACGTTCTGGCTTTCTTTCAGGCCAGAGTAGATAAAGGATTAGTGCTGAATTCCTTGAGGGTGCAGGTGGTAGCTCTCATTTGTTATCATGGTCACATGCAGCGGATCTCCCTGGCCTCATATCTGAATGTGGCTGTTTCTTCGTGTGGTCAAACATCTGTTACTGCCGGCACATTATCTGGTACCAGCATAGGATCTTAATCTGGTTTTCTCGGCGTTAACTGATGCACCTTTTGAACCTCTCTGGGTAGCCACTATAAAGGACCTCACCTTGAAGGTTGTGTTTGGGTGGCGATCTGCTCAGCTTGCAGGATTTTGGAACTGTAAGCGCTGTCCTGCAGAGCCCCCTTTCTTCTCATTACAAAGGAGAAGGTAGTTCTGTGTTCCTACTGAAGGTGGTTTGTTTCTACCGAAGGTGGTTTCCCCTTTTCAAATGAATCGGGCTCTGACTCTGCTGAGTCTTCTGGCATCCTTGGATTGATGGCTTCATTTTTTGGATGCTCACAGGGCTTTACCCTTGGCCCAGTGTGCAGCGGCGGCCAAGAGAGCAAATAGAATGCTAGGTATCATAAGGAAAGGAATGGAAAATAAAACGAAAGATATTATAATGCCTCTGTATCGTTCCATGGTGAGACCGCACCTTGAATATTGTGTGCAATTCTGGTCGCCGTATCTTAAAAAGGATATAGCGTTATTAGCAAAGGTTCAGAGAAGAGCCACCAAAATGGTAAAGGGGATGGAAGGATACTCCTATGAAGAAAGGCTAAAAAGGTTAGAGCTCTTTAACCTGGAAAAGAGACGGCTGAGGGGAGATATGATAGAAGTCTATAAATTAATGAACGGAGTGGAACAGGTAAACGTAGATCGATTGTTTACGTTATCAGAATATAGAAAGACTAGGGGACATGCAATGAAGCTACAGGGTAAACTATTTAAGACTAATAAAAGAAAATATTTTTTCACTCAAACTCTGGAATTTGTTACCAGAGGATGTAGTAAAGGCTGTTAGTGTAGCTGGGTTTAAAAAAGGTTTGGACAAGTTCCTGGAGGAAAGGTCCATAAACCATTATTAAGAAGGGACCCAGGATATCAATGCTTGACCCAGTACAAGCATTGTGGAACCTGTGTCTTTTGGGGAAACTGCTAGGTACGTATGACCTAGATTGGCCACTGTTGGAAACAGGATACTGGGCTTGATGGACCTTGGTCTGACCCAGTATGGCATATTTTATGTTCTTATGCATTGCTAGCTCAGAAGTACAGAATCCTTGACTGTCCGTGCAAAGGTAAAGCAGCCTCGAAGGCTTCTATTGTATGTTGGTTGAAGGAGGCTATTGTCTCGGCCTCTCTCATGATGTAGCAGCGAAGTGCACGCAATGAATAAAACCAGCAGTCAATGGCAGGTTCCAAGCCAATTTTTTGTGCACAAGGCTCAGACAGGAAAGCATCCAAAAGTGACTGAGCAATGCAGAACAGAAACAAATTTCTTATATACAATTTTCACAGTTTGATACAGGCAAACTTTCTATTGGTCCCAACGCCCCTTGCACTTATCCAGTCGGGGACCCTCTCTGGGCCTAGCACCCTGTTCCCCCTTCTCAGGCTATTCTAACAAAGGCTCAGTTTCTAGACATAGATACATTTCTACTGCAAGGTCATTTCTAGTTCAGAGAATGTGAGAATGCAGAACACTGGAACATATCTATCATCAGCATAAAAGAATTTAATAAAGGATTCATACAAACTTATCAAAAGCAGTTTAAAGCAGTTTCTCAGACTCTCACTGATTTTGGTCTTTCTCAGCACTATTAGTCTCAGGTGGGGGTAGGGACTCAGGCCTAGCTTACAGGCTATTGTAGGCCCTAGCCTGCCACAATGAAACACAAACCCCTTCTGTTTGGGTTGCGTGTGCATTCTATGAGGGCAAAGGGGCATCTTGGGCAGAGCATGGTCTGGTTCTGACTGAGGATCTCTGCAGGGTGGCCAGGTGGTCATCACTGCATCCCTTTGTGTGCCATTATAGGCTAGATGTTCAGGCTCACGCTGACATGTGCGACATGCTCTGGTTCTGTGGGCTGGACTTTACAGTCTCTCCCAATCTTAAGTACTGCTCTGGACTGGACTGATGATGGGGAAGATAAAATTAGGACTTACCTGCTCATTTTCTTTCCTTGAGTCCCTCTGGTCCAATGCAGAACCTGCCCATGGTTCCTGTCGGAGTTGGAAAGCCTGGATGGCAAAGAAGGAAAACGTGCTGATGCCCATTGAGGTGTGATCCAAGTGCCTGGTGGGCATGGGGTAGAGTTGCCTATGTACAAGGTATTTGGTCTCTCAGTGGGATTGATTCCCTCTCTCCCAAGCTTTCATGCTTGGATTGATTTGATAGTTTATTTCTTCGGTCTGCTGTGTTACTGAGGTACTGGCTGGTGAGGAGGGGCTAAGGCTCCTTATACTGTGACATCACTGAAGCCTAGAATTCTCATTGTCCATCTGCTGGCAGTGGGATAAAATCCAGGAGTCAGGACTGGAGGGATGATGAGGAAGAGTGAGATTTAGAGGTGATATATCCAGGGTATAAATCTAGAATGAAGTGCAACTAATGGGAAAAGCATTCAGAGTATGGCTCATGCTATTCTTTCCAATACCTCTACATGTGTATATATATGCATGGGCTACTGTCTTTTCTCTGTGTTCTTTGGCTTATAGGCAAGAGGGGAGGGGTGGCTTTGGGGCAGGGAGGTAGGAATGGGGAGCACGTTGAGGTGGGATAGTTTGTGGTGCTGTGTGTGATGGTAGGGTTAGGCAGGGCCGGCCCGTTCCGTTCACTATGTGAGCTAGGCAGCCACCTAGGGTGGCTGACCCAGGTGGGTCGGCTTTGTGCTGCCACTTTGTTGCCTGCGATGTGGCAGGCTATGGCCTAGAGTAGTCTGCAAATATGAAAGGCCTGTAAGTTAGGCCTGGATCCCAACCCCCATTATAGCTAGAAAAGAACCAAAAATCTGTGAAAAATGAGAAAATTGTTTTAAACTGCTTAATAAGAAGTTTTATATGAATTCATAAGTCTTTCATTATTCTCTTGTGTGCAAAAGAAAGAAATGTTTCAATACATGCATTCCTGGAGCTAGAGACGACCTTGCAGTAGAGAAGTATCAAACCTAGAAATTGAACCATTGTTAGGACAGTCCTAAGGGAGGGAGCTGGGTGCTAGTCCCAGGAGGGATCTCTGATTGGACAGGTGCAGGGGGCGTTGGAACCAATAGGAAGTTTGCATGTATCAAGCTGGAACCAATAGAAAGTTCTCATGTATCAAACAGAAGAAAAGGTATAAATGAGTATGTCTCTGTAAAAACTTTGCTCAGTACCTTTTAAAGCTTTGACTAACTGGGCCATGTGCACAATAAATTGGCTTGGATCTTTGAACAGACTCCTGGTTTTATTTATTGCATGCTTATCAGCTGCTACATATTCTTGGTGCGTTGGCCGGGAATGTGCCTGCCTGAGTGACTCCTCCCCCTGACCCCCTCCCCCTGAGGTATCCTGTAACCTTGTTCCTGTTTTCTCCACGTGTGCATAGGCTGTTTTAGTTTGCTTTTCTCTGATCAGAGAAAGGCTGAACTTTTACAGAGCTCTGCTAGTGAGTGGATTTTTGCCTCCTGGGACATCTTACTGTGAGTTCTAGCTGTTTATTTAATTATTTACTGTTTGTCTAACTGTTGTTTGTTTAATTATTTAGTGTTGGTCTTAGTGGTGTGCAAGTTTCAGCCTTCTCAGCTGTACTTACCTTGCCTCTCTCAACTGGGCTTTGTGTGGTAGCCATTTTGAATTAATCTCTCTCCCCAGAGCCTGTTGTTTGTTAAGCTTTTCCTGTCCTTGCCTGCCTGAGAGACTCCTCCCCCTGTGTGTGTGGTAGCCATTTTGAATTAATCTCTCTCCCCAGAGCCTGCTGTTAAGCTTTTTCCTGTCCTTGCCTGCCTGAGTGACTCCTCCCCCTGACCCCCTCCCCCTGAGGTATCCTGTAACCTTGTTCCTGTTTTCTCCACGTGTGCATAGGCTGTTTTAGTTTGCTTTTCTCTGATCAGAGAAAGGCTGAACTTTTACAGAGCTCTGCTAGTGAGTGGATTTTTGCCTCCTGGGACATCTTACTGTGAGTTCTAGCTGTTTATTTAATTATTTACTGTTTGTCTAACTGTTGTTTGTTTAATTATTTAGTGTTGGTCTTAGTGGTGTGCAAGTTTCAGCCTTCTCAGCTGTACTTACCTTGCCTCTCTCAACTGGGCTTTGTGTGGTAGCCATTTTGAATTAATCTCTCTCCCCAGAGCCTGTTGTTTGTTAAGCTTTTCCTGTCCTTGCCTGCCTGAGTGACTCCTCCCCCTGACCCCCTCCCCCTGAGGTATCCTGTAACCTTGTTCCTGTTTTCTCCACGTGTGCATAGGCTGTTTTAGTTTGCTTTTCTCTGATCAGAGAAAGGCTGAACTTTTACAGAGCTCTGCTAGTGAGTGGATTTTTGCCTCCTGGGACATCTTACTGTGAGTTCTAGCTGTTTATTTAATTATTTACTGTTTGTCTAACTGTTGTTTGTTTAATTATTTAGTGTTGGTCTTAGTGGTGTGCAAGTTTCAGCCTTCTCAGCTGTACTTACCTTGCCTCTCTCAACTGGGCTTTGTGTGGTACCCCCATCCCCCTGCTGAGGGTTCCGGACAGGGTACCTTGTAACTGCCCTCTTTAATAGGACTTATCTCCCCCCCTCCCTCCCCAGCACCCACCCACCCCTGGGGTAATTGTAGTTTTATAGGTACGTGGACATCTTAGAGGAAAGGGGCTGCTCTCAGGTGCAGCTCTTAATCCAAATCAGTCATACACAGAGGACCTGTGATTAATTAGCTTCAGGTACACAGGGTGTATTAGGGGTATTAGATACACTTTTATTAGTATAAGCATCTACACCAATCCTTATTATATACCGATTTAAAAGACCTAAAACACAAGCTTTAAACTAAGATGCAGTCAGAGGTCCAGCAACGAGATGGGGGTTCTCCAGTCTTTTGCATCGAGTGTCACATGTATGATTATCTCCCAGTTGGTGAGAGGTCCTACATATGCACTAAGTGCAGGGAGCTCTTTGCTCTTAGGGAACGAGTCCGTTCTCTAGAGGCTAGAGTAGCAGACCTGGAAGACATAAGAAAGACAGAGAAGTACATGGACGAGACCTACAGGGATATAGTCCTGAAGTCCCACCTCCAGTCTGGCAGCATCCCTGTTGCCATGGAGGAGAGAGGTCACGTGACAGGAGAGCATCACCCTGGTGTGGCAGGAAGTGATCCTGTAACTAGGACCTGTCCTCCAGGTGATGTAAAACCCTCTCGCACCGAGGACGTTTCTCCAGGGCCATGTCCCCATGAGGGGAGGGTCAGGACAGCTGTTATAGTTGGTGATTCAATCATTAGGAATGTAGATAGCTGGGTGGCTGGTGGACGTGAGGATCGCCTGGTAACATGCCTGCCTGGTGCGAAGGTAGCAGATCTCACGCACCGCCTAGATAGGATCATAGATAGTGCTGGGGGGGAGTCTGCTGTCTTGGTACATGTTGGTACCAATGACATAGGAAAATGTGGTAGGGAAGTTCTGGAGGCTAAATTTAAGCTTTTAGGTAGGAAGTTGAAATCCAGAACTTCCAGGATAGCGTTCTCCGAAATGCTTCCTGTTCCACGTGCAGGACCCAAAAGACAGGCAGAGCTCCGGAGTCTCAATGCGTGGATGAGACAATGGTGCAAGGATGAGGGTTTTGGATTTGCTAGGAACTGGGGAACATTCTGGGGAAAGGGGGGGCTCTTCCGAAGGGATGGGCTTCACCTTAATCAGGATGGGACCAGACTGCTGGCATTAACCTTTAAAAAAGAGATAGAGAAGCTTTTAAACTAGAAAATAGGGGAAAGCCGACAGTCACCCAGGAGCGCACGGTTCGGACAAAGGTATCCTTGAAGGATACTACCAAAAGCAGTGAGGTTCCAAAAGGGAGTATAGTAGCCCAAATGCCCTTGAGTAAGGAGCAGACAGAGCATAAAGATTCCCCATTACCCATGCCTACCAATAGCCAGATTAATATTAATAAAATACAGTCTCTAAAATGCTTGTATGCCAATGCTAGAAGTCTAAACAATAAGATGGGAGAATTAGAATATATAGCATTAAATGAGAGGTTAGATATGATTGCACTCTCAGAGACATGGTGGAAGGAGGATAACCAGTGGGACACTGTGATACCTGGATACAAACTATATCGTAATGATAGAGCTGAACAAATTGGTGGAGGGGTTGCGCTCTATGTTAGAGAGGGCATTGAGTCAGAAAGGATTAAAGTTTTGCAGGGAACAAAATATGCTGTAGAATCTCTATGGATTGAAATTCCATTTATGAAGGGGAAGGTGATGGCAGTGGGAGTATACTATCGACCACCTGGCCAGAATGAACAAATGGATGATGAAATGCTCAAAGAAATCAAGGAAGCTAACAAAAGCCACAACAGAGTAGTAATAATGGGTGATTTCAATTACCCCGGTATCGACTGGGACAGTGTCACAGCAGGACAAGCTAAAGAGATAAAGTTTCTAGATGAAATGAATGACTGCTTCTTGGAGCAGCTGGTTCATGAACCGACCAGAGGGGAAGCCATACTGGACCTAGTCCTTAGTGGAACGCCAGATCTGGTGCAAGAAATAAGGGTGTTGGGACCACTTGGCAATAGTGATCATAGTATGATCATGTTTGATTTAATCAGTGGAGGACAGATAGTAAAGGAATCCACAGTACTACCTTTTAACTTTCAAAAGGGTGACTATGATAGAATGAGGAATATAGTTCGGAAAAAACTAAAAGGAGCGGTTCCAAAGGTTAAAGACTTACAGCAAGCTTGGGTGTTATTTAAAATACTATCCTCGAAGCCCAGACCAGCTGTATTCCACGCATTAAGAAAAGTGGAAGAAAGTCCAAAAAACTGCCAGCATGGTTTAAAGGTGAGGTCAGAGAGGCTGTTGCTGCCAAAAGAGCAACCTTCAGAAAATGGAAAAAAGAGCCAAATGATGAAAACTGGAAACAGCACAAGCACTGGCAAGCTAAATGCAAAGCATTGATAAGGCAGGCAAAGCGGGAATTTGAGAAGAAACTTGCTACGGAAGCAAAAACACGAAATAAAGACTTTTTCAAGTACATTCGTAGCAAAAGGCCTGTGAGAGAGTCAATTGGACCATTAGATGATAGAGGGGTAAAAGGTGCAATAAGAGGAGACAAGGCTATAGCAGAGAGACTGAATGAATTCTTTGCTTCGGTCTTTACTGAGGAAGATGTAGGGGTGTTACCCAAGACTGAAGTGGTATTTAAAGGTGATACTGCAGAGGAATTGAGAGAAATATCGCTACACCGGGAAGATATATTACAACTATTTGATAAACTGAATAGTAGCAAATCACCTGGACCGGATGGTATACATCCCAGAGTGTTGAAAGAACTGAAATATGAGATTGCAGACCTGTTATTGGTAATCTGTGAACTTTCATTAAAATCATCTGTAATACCTGAAGATTGGAGGGTCGCCAACGTAACACCAATTTTTAAAAAGGGTTCCAGGGGTGACCCGGGAAATTACAGACCGGTGAGCCTGACGTCAGTACCAGGGAAAATGGTAGAAGCCATCATAAAGAACAAAATTACACAGCATGTAGATAGTCATGGCCTAATGGGAGACAGCCAACATGGCTTTAGACAAGGAAGATCTTGTCTTACTAATCTGATCTGTTTTTTTGAAGGTGTGCATAAACAGGTAGACAAAGGTGAGTCGGTTGATATAGTGTATCTGGACTTTCAGAAAGCTTTTGACAAGGTCCCCCATCAGAGACTTTTGGCGAAGCTAAAAAGTCATGGGATAGGAGGCAGTGTACTATTGTGGATCGGGAACTGGTTAAAAGATAGAAAGCAGAGGGTAGGGCTAAATGGCCAATATTCCCAATGGAAAAAGGTGAATAGTGGAGTACCCCAGGGATCTGTACTGGGTCCGCTACTTTTTGACATATTCATAAATGACCTGGAAAAGGGAATAACTAGTGAGGTAATCAAATTTGCAGATGACACAAAACTGTTTAAAGTTGTTAAAACCCAAGAGGATTGTGGAAAACTGCAGGAGGATCTGGATAAATTGGAAGACTGGGCATCCAAATGGCAGATGAAATTTAATGTGGACAAGTGCAAAGTTATGCACCTAGGAAAGAACAACCCACACTATAGTTACAAGATGCAAGGCTCCACATTAGAAACCACCACCCAGGAAAAAGATTTAGGAGTCATCGTGGATAACATGTTAAAACCCTCCGCCCAGTGTGCAGCGGCGGCCAAGAAAGCAAATAGAATGCTAGGTATCATAAGGAAAGGGATGGAGAATAAAACAAAGGATATTATAATGCCTCTGTATCGCTCCATGGTACGACCGCACCTTGAATATTGTGTGCAATTCTGGTCACCGTATCTTAAAAAGGACATAGAGTTATTAGAAAAAGTACAGAGAAGAGCCACCAAATTGGTGAAGGGGATGGAAGGCTACTCCTATGAAGAGAGGCTAAAAAGGTTAGGGCTCTTTAACCTAGAAAAGAGGCGGCTGAGGGGAGATATGATAGAGGTGTATAAATTAATGAATGGAGTGGAACGGATAAACGTGGATAAATTGTTTACGCTATCAGAATATAGAAGGACTAGGGGGCATGTAATGAAGCTACAGGGTAAACTATTTAAGACAAATAGGAGAAAATATTTCTTCTCTCAACGTGTAATCAAACTCTGGAATCTGTTACCGGAGGATGTAGTAAGGGCTGTTAGTATAGCTGGGTTTAAAAAAGGTTTGGACAAGTTCCTGGAGGAAAGGTCCATAAACCACTATTAAAAAGGGACCCAGGATATCAATGCTTGGCCTAGTACAAGCACTGCAGAACCTGTGTCTTTTGGTGAAACTGCTAGGTACGTATGACCTAGATTGGCCACTGTTGGAAACAGGATGCTGGGCTTGATGGACCTCGGTCTGACCCAGTATGGCATTTCTTATGTTCTTATGTTCTTAGGGTATGGTATGCCAGTGAATATACCACGACTTCTCGCCTCAAAGATTTGGTCCGGTTGGAACCATGTCTGTCCGACCGCAGGGGAATTCTCAGGTGCCGCCGATCCCTTTGTATCGGAGAGGGTTCCGCCTTGCCTCGGCGGGCCACTGGGTCCAGCTGGCCAACACCTCAGAACCCGAGGGGAGTCCATGGTCCAACCCAAGAACTGGTTTGGTATCAGGAACTGGATCCGGTGAGTAGACATTTTTGTGATTTGATAGTCAGTACAGCCTGGGAAAATGTCTTGCATAAGTATGCGCAAGACTGATTTGGTATAGACTAACTGGGAAAATCTCGCCTGAGTATGTGCGAGACAAGAGAGCTTGATCACCTCTCATAAGGGCGGTCCTAGTAGACCCCGCATGAGTATGCGCGGGGGGAAGCCATCGACCCTTCTTGTTTGGAATAGTCAGTTAGTCAGAAAACCTGGGCACTTGAAAAATGATTTTTGTGATAATATGATTGCCTGTGTGATTGAGAGGTCTTGAAATACAGACCGAGCGAGAGTGGACTTCTGAGTAGCGCAGTTCCTGGCCAGGCGACTGTGCCCAGGTCGCGAAAAGGAGGAAGCGTTTGGTGTTTTTCTGTCCTTACTATGTGTTTTTTTTGTATCTGATTTCTGTTATCTGTTGAAACCGCGAGTTTCCCTTCTGGTATAATGTGAGATTATTCTGTTGGGTAATTTGTGGAACAGTTTACCAATTAAGAAATAGTATTAAGCAGAAAAGAAGACAGAAGGAAACAAACTCAGGAGTCACTTTTTCAGTAAAGAAGCTGTCTCATTCATTCCTGTTTTTTCCTTCCGCACAGCCTGAAACTGGCTAGCGGAGAGAGAAGGGGTGTGTCTGGAGAAAGGAATGTGTAGTATCTTTTAACCCTGTGAAGGCTTAATCTCAACACTCTGCAGCTGGGTTAATTTGTGCTTATTTCAGGAAAATTGTACCTGTTTTATTCAATATGTTCTAATAGTGATGTTCCTTCTGCTATGGTCATGTATTATATATCATTTAATAAGAATGTTTAGTCAGGATTGTGGATCCCGACAGTTTTGGGCTTAGCCTGGAAAGGGTTAAGTTCTTATTAACCCCTTTCGAGTTCCTGTACTTGTACGGACCAAGTGAAAAGGATTTCTGTAAAGCTATAGGTATAATGCATTTGTGGGCTTATCCTTGTCTTGTGTTTTTTATGTGTTCAAATCTTCAGCAAGCACTGTAATGGTTCAAACAGAAACTGCTTTTGTTTTCCCTTTGCCCTACGAAGTAGAGGTTAAGAGCCCTGACAGGACTATGAAGCATTCCGAGCCAGTAGTTACCAGATTGCAAAGTGATTTAAATCCTGAGTGAATAAGGAGTTCATCGTGCTTGAATTCTAGTTCTTGATATACTGCGGCAAGCACCTCATAGAAGACATAATTATTGTTAATAAAAATAAAAAAGGAAGAAAAAGGGGTGCATATGTATTCTAGATATTCACCCACTTTATGAAAAAAGTATTCGGAATGTCTTGTGAATATCTGCTTCCTAAACTGTAAGATTTAAAGTAATTTCTTTTGCAGAGACATTGTTCCGCTTAAATGCTGATTACGGCTGGCAGTTAGTTTCCATGACAGGTAATTTTATTCCAGTCATACATAACAGATATGTGGCCGTCATGTTAGGAGCCATAGTTCTTTCTATTGGATTTGTTGTTATAACATGTTGCAAAATAATAGTTTTACATTTTAAGGACTTTATCTAAATTGTTCTTATTTAGAATGAGCACACACATCCATTATGTTTAGTCCATAAGAAAATGCAGCCTGACTGCCCGCCCCCTCTGTCTGTTGTCAAATACGGTCACCATGGGGGGGGGGGGGGGGTCAGAGTCCACGCAGATTTTGTTGAAATGTATGACTAGGAATTTTAACAAGGGGTTTGCTGGAGACTACAGACTTAAAATGTCTCCGTCCCTATTAGAAATGCTCTGAGAAAGGGGGTGGCCAGTGTTAGCTACTTCATAGCCCCGTAGTTTCCCATGTTCATCAGATTGTACAGAAAATGTTCCCTGATCAGTTCCCCTACATAGACTCCTGGTTGAAAGTTTGTGAGGAAAAAAACAACAACCCTGCCCTTTTTTTATCTTTATAGGCCAGTTCCCTCAGCTCTGCCACCACCCCGGACAGAGCCTGGGGCAGGGGGGGGACACCTCCCTGCAGATGTACCCCAAGTAGTTCACCAGCCACCTCCACAGCAGGAGGACGTACACCCCCTCTTGACCGAAAGCCCCGGCACAGTTTAAAGTACTCCGAGTGGGCCACAGTCCACCGATGACACTACAAGCAGGGATTCATTTGCCAGTTCAGGGTCACTCACAACCAGCGCCCGAGAACATGAAGTGGAACTCAGACAGTCCCGATTGCCGTATACCTTCAGAAGTACAACTACCAGTAAAAGGGAGGGTCACGTTATCCCATTGCACTAGGTCCAGGGCCTACCCACCCTTAATACCGAACGCCAGCTGACTAGCTTTGTTTCTGCCACTGATTTACTGAACTGAAAGCTGCATTATGCCTCCTACACTGAGACACCTTAGGATTTGATTGAACTAATGAACAGTATTATGCAGATCCATCAGCCTTGATAACTCCAAGTGGGATCCAAACAGTGCAGGCAGCCCTCACTATATACCCCATGTGATCCAGCAGCCCAGGAGAATTTGTGTATGGTAGATGCAGTTTTTGTCAGTCAGTCCCAGAGAGATATAAAACGGAAATTGCAGAAACTGGATGGATTTGTGGGTATGAATACAGCACAGTTAATGGAAGTTGCTCAGAAAGTTTTGTGAATTGTGAAAATGAATGTGACAGAGAAAGTGAACATAAGATGAAGAAGAAAACAGATCTTCTTGCTGATACTTTAGTTGAATGACGTGGAGGAGGTTTTCCTAATCGAAGGAGCAGAGGAAGTGGAAGGGGTCGTGAAAATGATCGGCCCCCACTGGGTGCGAATCAGTGCGCCCATTGCAGAGAAGAAGGACATTAGAGAAGTGAATACCCGCATCTTGACTCCACCCCCAGGAAGGGAGGAGGGAGCATTTGGAGAACAGGAGGTTGATTTTAGAGTCATGAAAGAATAAACCGAGCACAGTGTTCCAGCAAGAGAGGGAAGCAGCTATAGAGTGAGTGGCAGCCGAAGAGGGCTACAGCATGGATGAAGACTAGGCCAGACCGGGCTCCAAGTTTCCCTGGGTCCCCAGGAGCCTATGGTCAGTCTGAAAATAGGGGATCAATATATGGACTTTATGGGGGATACAGGAGCAGAATACTAAAGCCAGTAGCCCCTTTGTTTTCTCGATGCATCACCATTGTCAGAGCTACTGGGGCTAAGGCCACAAAGCCTTTTCTGCAGAACTGCATGTGTGAACTAGGGGGACAGAAAATAACGCACCAGTTCCTGTATATGCCTGAGTGCCCTATTCCACTTTTGGGCCGAGATCTGCTTGCAAAGCTCCAGGCACAAATATCCTTTGCTGAAGGGGGAGAAATGAAAATGACTGTGAACCCAAAGCCTGCTGGATTGATGGTGCTGACTGTTCCCCGAGAAGAAGAGTAGCGGTTCTATAGTGCATCTCCAATCAAGCCAGCTAGTTCCTGTATACCCACCAACCTTATAGCCCCACCTAAAGTATGGGCAGAAGATAATCCACCTGGCCTAGCGAAGAACATAGCCCCTGTCATTGTCACCCTCAAGCCAGGAGCGGAACCAGTGCATGTGAAGCAGTATCCTCTTCCCCGACCAGCTAATGAAACTATTGAAGTATGGACTTCTCAAGGAGTGCCAGTCACCTTGGAACACCCCCCCTTCTCCCAGTTAAGAAACCTGGGACAGGGGATTACCGCCCAGTACAAGATCTGAGGTGAGTAAATGACGCAGTTGAAACTATACACCCTGTAGTACCAAATCCCTATACTCTCTTGGGACTGATCCCCGCTGAGGCTACTCATTTCACCGTCCTGGACCTGAAAGATGCCTTTTTCTGCATACGCTTAGCTCCCCACCAGTCAACTTTTGTTCGCTTTTGAATGGCAAGACCCCGTAACAGGAAGGCGGGGCCAACTCACCTGGACCAGATTACCCCAAGGATTCAAGAATTCACCTACTCTCTTCAGTGCTGCCCTGAATCAAGATCTTTCAAGTTACCCAGTGAACCCAGGACAAAGGGTTCTCCTCCAGTATGTGGACGATTTGCTCATAGCCACCAACTCAGAAAGTGAATGTCTACAAGCTACTAGTGAACTTTTATACCTTCTAAAAGAGGCTGGATACAAGGTCTCAAGAGCCAAAGCAAAATTATGCCAAACTGAAGTTAAGTATCTAGGATTCCAGTTGTCCAGCGGAATCCGACGTTTAGGACCAGAACACAAAGAAGCTGTATGCAGTATCCTTACTCCAACCACTAGGAGGCAAGTAAGAGCCTTCTTGGGTGCCACAGGGTACTGTCGTATATGGATCCCCAATTTTGCGCTGCTAGCAAAACCATTGTATCAAGCTACCAAAGGAATGGAAAAGTCTCCATTGGAATGGGGACTTGAACAGGATGCAGCCTTTCGATCTTTGAAAACCGCTCTGATGTTATCACCAGCTCTGGGTCTACCAGATGTCCAGAAAACCTTTCAGTCTCTATGTTCATGAGTCACAAGGAAATGTTCTAGGAGTGTTGACTCAATCTCTTGGATCTTGGCAACGGCCAGTAGCCTATCTGTCAAAACAATCGGATGTAGTTGCAAAAGGCTGGCCCCCTTGTTTGAGAGCTGTTGCAGCTACAGCCTTCCTAGTGAGCAAAGCTGACAAGCTCACTTTGAGACAGAATCTTCAAGTTACTGTACCACACTCTGTTCTAACCATTATGAAACACAAAGGAAACTTCTGGCTAACAAATTCACGAATGTTGAAGTATCAGAGTATGTTGTGTGAAAACCCGCAGATACAATTGAAGGTCAGTCAAGCTTTGAATCCTGCTAAGTTGTTAACAGTTGGTCTTGACCCCCCCCGATCATGACTGTCTAGAAACCATGGACGCTGTATTTTCAAGCTGCCCGGATTTGACTGATGTTCCTTTGGAGAACCCTGAACAGACTTTCTTTATAGATGGAAGCAGTCTTGTCATCATTAATGGACATTGTTGTGCCAGATATGCAGTGGTGACCCTTGATCTGGTAGTTGAGTCCTCAGCCCTGGCCCCAGGAACTTCAGCACAGAAAGCTGAACTGATAGCTCTTACTAGAGCACTGACAATAGGAAAAGGGGCTCTGTCTAAATGTGTACCCAGATTCCAAGTATGTCCTTACAACCTTGCATGCACATGGGGCCCTGTACAAAGAATGAGGGTTGATCACCTCAGGAAGCAAGTCCATTAAGTATGGCCCCGAGATATTGACATTATCAGATGCATACTGCCTAGAGATTTCAGAATTTAGGAAAAGTAGAATGTATGAGTAGAACCCTGAAATCTCAGTTGTCCAAGCTTTGCCAAGAAGTTCACCTGAAGTGGCCCCAGGTTCTTCCTATAGCCCTTCTTAGGATATACTTAGCCCCTGCTAAGTCTTTAGGAGTTTCCCCTTTTGAGATTCTGTATGGGTGACCCCCGCCTATTGTATAGGAAATAAAGGGAGATATGGAACAGATTAGATCTGAAATTACTAGACAAGAACTATTGGTTTTAAGTTCTGTTTTGCAGAGTCTTCATACGTGGGTATAAGACCAGCTGCCCATCCATCTAACAGAACCCCTGCATCCTCTCAAGCCTGGAGTCTCGGTGTGGATCAAAGAGTGGAGAAAGACACCGTTGACACCGCATTGGAGGGGACCTTATGTTGTCATCTTGTTAACCCCAACAGCAGTTAAAGTTGCAGAACTCGAACCCTGGATTCATCACAGTCGAATAAAGTCAGCAGCCATTGATAGCAATGTAGAAAGGAAGGCAGCTACAAAGATATTAGCTATGTGGCAATATTACCCTATACCCCAAGGTGATGCTGTTACACCAGTGTAATATATGATCTAATTAATGAGTGATTTAATTCTCACCCTTTCTCACTTGCGGGTGAGAATAATCAAAGGGGGGAATGTGGCAGGCTATGGCCTAGAGTAGTCTGCAAATATGAAAGGCCTGTAAGTTAGGCCTGGATCCCAACCCCCATTATAGCTAGAAAGGAACCAAAAATCTGTGAAAAATGAGAAATTGTTTTAAACTGCTTAATAGGAAGTTTTACATGAATTCATAAGTCTTTCATTATTCTCTTGTGTGCAAAAGAAAGAAATGTTTCAATACATGCATTCCTGGAGCTAGAGACGACCTTGCAGTAGAGAAGTATCAAACCTAGAAACTGAAACCATTGTTAGGACAGTCCTAAGGGAGGGAGCTGGGTGCTAGTCCCAGGAGGGATCTCTGATTGGACAGGTGCAGGGGGCGTTGGAACCAATAGGAAGTTTGCATGTATCAAGCTGGAACCAATAGAAAGTTCTCATGTATCAAACAGAAGAAAAGGTATAATGAGTATGTCTTTGTAAAAACTTTGCCCAGTTCCTTTTAAAGCTTTGACTAACTGGGCCATGTGCACAATAAATTGGCTTGGATCTTTGAACAGACTCCTGGTTTTATTTATTGCATGCTTATCAGCTGCTACAGCGAGAGGCCATGTGCTTTGGCACACATGACTTGCTGCTTTTCTTTAGTCTGCTCTGTTACTAAGGATATTGGCTGGGGAGGAGGGGCTCAGGCTCCTTATACTGTGACATCACCAAAGTCTAGAATTCTCAGTCTCCATATACTGGCAGTGTGACAAAACGCAGGAGACTGCACTGGCGGAAATCCAGGAATGAAAATTAGCAGGTAAGTCCTAATCTCACCTTTGATCTTTACTATTAATCTCTTGGGGTGGCACACCTTTGGCTTGTCTAGTTTATATCAATGCCATTGGAGGAGGTTTATTTATTAAGATGTATTAGCTTTACATAGATAATTTCCATTAGGGTAACAGCATAACAATAGTAAAATGACCAAACTGCAGCATAATATGTAATCAGAACAATGAGGTATAGTTGGAGCCAGGCACATTAAATCCTAGTAAGAGTAATTATATGACACAGTGTCAATAACACACATTGAAGTGATACAGTAGAACATTCATCTGACAGAAATCTGATAAAAGTACAATAGCAGCAAAATACAGATGATGCACCATAATGGGCAGCACGGTAGAACATTCATATAACATAGTATGATACTGTGTCAGCACAATATGAAGCAACGTCTTACTAGGCAACAGAAAGGACAAAAGCAGTTAAGACATATAGATTAGCTAAACATACAAATAGTAATTTTAGAAAGCCAATGCATACACATGGAGATCTCCACCATGTCCAGCTTTCAATGGGGTGTGGTTTTGGTGGTCCCAAAATCTAGACTTGTGTTCCCCATTTTAGAAGGTGAATGCACATGGGGGAAAAATGAGAGTCGTTGGCCATTCTACGTGCCCCAAGGCACACAAGTGCCTGCTTGAAAGCACAGGTGCAAAGACTGATGCCACCTTGATGACAGCATTGATCCCCCACCCTCCTGATATCAAGATTCCCATGAGCAGGCAACCATCCCAACATCAAGATCCCACCATCATATAACCCCTCCTGAAATCATGACCCCTTGATCCCACCCCTAGCTCTTACCTGGGATCCTTGGTGGTCTAGTGGGAGCAGGGGCGATGCCCAGGTGCTCCTGCTCAGTTCAGCTCTAGATTCAAAATGGTACACTTGACCCCTAGCATTAATTTCACAGTACTACCACTAGGAGTAGTACCATGAGATGTACCTTAGAGGTCAAAGGTGCCATTTTGAACCCAGAGCATATTGAGAAGGAGCAACTGGGCATCGCCCCTGCTCCTACTAGACCACCAGAGACCTCTGTGAGAGCTGAGGGTAATGTCTTTATGGGGGAGTGAGTGGGGGATGTGTGCAGAGAAAAAAAAGAGTCAAAGATGACCCCAAGGTTGCAGGCTGACAAAACAGTGAGAAAGGAGGAAACAGAGGAAGGGGGAGGTGGGTTTAGGAGGAAAGATAAGGAGGTCGCTTTTGGCCATGTTCAATTGCAGATGGTGGTGCATCCAGGTGGTGGCAGATCCAGGCAGCAACATCAGATAAGCAGGTTGAGATATGGGCTGGGTCCGTAATAAAACGATTGTTGAAGATAGCCTTGATTCTTCTCTACTTTACAATTTGCTTGGATTTCAACAAAGCCTTTGATATGTTTCTTCATAGGAGGCTTATGAATAAACTGAGTAGCCTGGAGATGGGTCCTGTGGTGGTGAACTGGATCAGAAATTGGTTGATGGGCAGCGACAGAGGGTGTTGATAAACAGAATTCACTCAGAAGAAAGAAATATGAGTAGTGGAATGCTTCAGGGATCGGTTCTTCAATGTCTTTGCGAGTGAAGGATTAAAAGGAAAAGTTTGCCTTTTTGCAGATGACACAAAGATTTGTAAAGGGTGGACACATCAGAGGGAGTAAACAGCATGAGAAGAGATCTATAAGCTTTATAAGAATGATCTGATGCTTGGCAGTTAAAATTTAATATAAAGAAGCGCAGAGTGATACATCTGAGATGCAAAAATCCGAAGGAGCTGTATGAGATGGGGGGAGGTAAGAGGTTGATGTGTATGGACAGGAGAGGGACCTCAAGGTGATAGTGTTGGAGGATCTCACAGCAGGGAAGCAATGTGACAATGCAGTGGCCAGAAGGATGCTAGACCGCATGCAGAAAGGAATAACCAGCAGAAGGAAGGACGTATTAATGCCTCTGTACAAGTCATTGGTGAGACCTCACTTGGAGTATTGTGTTTAGTTTTGGAGACCGTATCTCAGAAAGGATATAAAAAGACTTGAAACGGTTCAGAGGAAGGTGACCAAAATGATATGGAGCCTACGCCTGAAGACATATGAGAAGAGACTTGAAGACCTAAATATGTATACCGTAGAGGAGAAGAGACACAGAGGGGTATGATACAGAGGTTTAAATGCTTAAGAGTGTTAATGAATAAATATTTTTCAAAGATAGGGAAGCAGTAGAACAAGCAAACATGAAATGAAGCTGAAAAAAAGGTAAACTTAAGAGCAACATGAGGAAATAAACTTTTTTTCCTAGTGAAAAAGGTGCTGGTACTAATATGCAGGTTTCTTTCATCGGGCTATTCCACATGAAGGTATTGTGCACCTAACAGCTTATACTTTTGGATGTGAAGAAGACATTAGTGCGGCGAGACGGACGGACATGGTCACCTGTTTAAAGTTGGTACAGCTGGTATTGGTATACTGAATAAATACCATTGGCGAAGCATGGCTGAGATGGTAGTTATGAGCAGGGCCAGCATATCCACTAGGTGAGCTAGGTGGCTGCCTAGGATGGGTGGTGGCAGAGGCCCACATGACCTGCAGGCGCTGCTCCCTAGTCAGCTGCCGCCAATTACATGTGGGGGAGTTGGGCAGCGGCAGCAACAGTTCCAAAAGCAGCTGCTTTTTGCGACTGCTTTCTTTTTCTTACGGCAGGCCATTTGTGCTGAAGGACATGGCCTGCCGCGGGCAAGAAAGTGGCAGCAAAAAGCAGCCACTTCTTGAAATACTGCTACTGCCTGCCTTCCCCTCCTGAGATGGAATTGGCGACAGCAGTTGGGAGGGCAGTGAGGCCACGGTTTCTGCCTAGGGTGGTAGAAACCCTAGGATCGGCCCTGGTTGTGAGCACAGTATACTGCAATGTTTAAGATCCAACCAGTATATATATTAGTATTTCTGTGCATTATTCAGCCAGTCTGTGATATCAGAGTGGAAAAGAATATCCTGTATGCTTTCCTGTAAGTTTTGAATGCTGAAAATTCAAGGGCAGTGATGACAGCAGTGAAGTGGCAGGCATCATTTTGTTGCCATTAAGTCCATTTGTTGGGCCCCTGCGGAGTTTGTAAATCAAATGTTACCTGCAGTAAAGAAGTTATTTGTAGTGGGATACACCTACATTGAAGCATTGTTGGCGGGTCCATTTTACATATTTTATTAATTGAATTTTTGGTTCCTTATGGAGTGTTTTGTTACATTTTGGGTTCTTTCATTAATATATGAGGACCATGTGTCAATTTTAGCAGGCAATAAAAAAGGTGCCAATATTCTGTATCACAAAGTACCCCCTCAAAATAAAAGCCCTGCTTTTTCACGGAAAGGGTGGCGAACGCCTGGAATGCTGTCCTGATGAAGGTGATGGGGCAAAACGAGTGATGGATTCAAAAAGGCATGGGACAGATACAGAGGATCCCTGTATGCCGAAAGGTCAGAATTCCTTGTCCCTGTCCCCAGCATGCCCCTCTGTGTCTCTGTCCCTCCCCTCCCCTGTCTCTCCTTTCCTTATTCCTCTCCCCCAGGTCCAGCATGCCCCTCTGTGCTCCTTCCCATATCCTCCCCCTGTGTCCACCATTTCTTTTCCTTGTCCCTATCCCAGAGTTGCCAAGTTATCTAGTTCCATGAGTGAGATTTCAAGCCAGTCCTGAATTTATGACAATCTCATTCTGATGCATTATGGGACCTGCAGTACTGATGCCAATGGGTAAAATCAGGTGTAGCAGCGAAGTGCACTCAATGAATAAAACCAGGAGTCAATTGCAGGTTCCAAGCCAATTTATTGTGCACAAGTCTCAGGCAAGGTCACATTCAAAAAGGTCTGAGCAATGGCGTCCAGTAAACAACTCCTTATATACCTTTCTTCTTCAGTTTAACACAGGCAAACTTTCTAGTGGTCCCAATGCCCCCCGCACCTGTCCAATCGGGACCTCTCTCTGGGTCTAGCACCCTGTTCCCCCTGCTCAGACTTCTCTAACAATGGCTCAGTCTTAAACATTGATACTTCTCTACTGCAAGGTCATTTCTGGCTTGAGGAATGCAGAGCACCGGAACATATCTGTCATCAGCATAAAAGAATTCAATAAAGGATTCATACAAACTTATCAGAAGCAGTTTAAAGCAGTTTCACAGTTTCTCAAACTTTTACTGTCTTTGGTCTTTCTCAGCATTACTAGTCTCAGGTGGGGGTTGGGACTCAGGCCCAGCTTACAGGCCTCTCATACGTTTACAGGCTGTTCTAGGCCATAGCCTGCCACACAGGGACTTCAAATACCATACTGCATTGCAATGCAAATTTAAACCCAGAACTGGCAAAAAATCGGACTCCTGGAACTGGGTAACATGGCAATTATATTATCCTCTGTGTCCAGCATGCTCATTTGTGCCCCCCCCCCCTTGGCCTCACCATGCAGTGCAGGGCCTGACTGTAGTCCATGCATGCGCTGAGACAGCTCTCTGCTCTTGAGGGGGGTGGGATGCATCAGAGCCACAGAGTTGCCAAGTTACTCAGATCCAGGAGTGAGATTTTTTCCCAGTTCTGGTTTTAAATTTGCTTTGCAGTGCAATATGGTGTTATTTTAACCACTGTAATCAGTGCTGCAGGTCTTATAATGCATCCAGGATGAGACTATCAAAAATCCAGGACTGGCTTAAGAGCTAACTCCTAGAATGGGGCAACGTGGCAATTCTGCAGCTGCTTCAGCGCACGCATGGGCTACAAGACTAGTGCCTAGTGCTCTCTTTGGTGTTTCTGTGCATGCGAGCACTAGGGTTGCCAACTGGCTCCAGATGCGCCCCACAGGCTTGATCCGGTCCTGGGTTTACCCCACTGCATGCAGGCCTTGTAATCTTGCTTTTCTTATGGAGTGCAATAGAGGAATCAGAACAATATATCCCTACATGCAATGGGGTAAACCCAAGACTAGATCAAGCCTGTAAGGTGCATTTTGGAGCCAGTTGGCAACCCTAATTAGCACTGTTACTGTAATCTGCACGTCACCAATCCTGCAAGGTGGCAGTGGGGCAGCAGCTGGAGAAGGTGGGGGGCCGCGGTGGACAGAAAACTGGCACTTACATTGACCGTTTTTTTGTCCTATTGGCCGCTGGCCTCCCCACTGGAAAATCGATCAGGCCAAACAAATATTGGCTGGTTGGCAAACCTATTGGCAAAGCGTGTAAAACTGTCATGCCAATAGTTATCTGAATTTGAATCTTGTCTCCCCCTGAGCAGGCAAGAGGAAGCGGGCAAGCAGCAATGATTGAAGAAATTGATACAGCTTTTTCACCACTAGGGGTCAGGAGTTCCCTTTGATAGAATGTGGACCCCGTAAACTTTATTAACAGCATAATTTGTAGATATGTTGCCTCCTCTTGATGTCATCAGTCTGCACCAAGCAGGAGGAGGAGCTGCAAGGAAGGGAAGAAAGAGGGTTTCTCTTCTGTAGCTTTCCAGCTGGAGTTTTCTCTCTCCTTCCCCCACCTGGTTAATTTTTAATCCTGCAAAGCAGAAGCAGAGAGGAAAATGCCTGCAGGAGCTTCTGCTCAGGTAGGAAAGTTCCCCTGACTTCCTGCCTTCTCTGTACAAAAACTGTTGCAGCTTTCTAACCTGGGATGCTGCAGCACTTTGGGACTCCTAAGAGTAGAAAGAGAGATCATAAGTATTACAAAGTGATGTTTTATGTTACAGGTTATGTGTGCACTTGGTTTCTAGTTTGGATCCTATTCTGTGACTGTCTTGTGTGATAGTGAATTATATGTACTCAGAAAGCTCTCTCCCCTAGCCTACTGACCCCCAGTGCTAAGAGGTCTCCTGATGGATATGACACAAGCAATGCTGAGTGTGGAAGGGTTTCTGTTTCAGGTCCCAGTAACCTTTGAGGACGTTGCAGTCTATTTCTCCCAGGAGGAGTGGGAGTGTTTAGAAGACTGGCAGAAGGAGCTTTACAAGGATGTGATGAAGGAGAACTATCAGTCCCTGGTCTCACTGGGTATGAAATAATTGTACATTCTTATCAGTAGAGCTAAGGTTCCTGAAGATAAGCTGAGCAAGCGAATTGACTTTGGGAAGTGAGAGACATGAGTGCGGTCTGCCCCAGGATAGGGATATGAGGGAGACTCTGACCCGGGCTGAAAGTTAGGTGGCTGAGAGAGTAAATTATTCCAGTCCCAGGCTAGGGACATCTGGAAAGTGTGAGAAAGGGGGATGTGTTTGTGAGACAGAGAGGGGATATGGGCACCAGGGTGAGTCTCTTCATTACAGAGAAGGGTATGAGAGAGAGAAGGGCTGAGGGGGAGGGTACCAGGGGGGGAGTATTGTATGTGAGTGAGAGAGAGGGGAGCGTCAGGCTCTGGAGGAGGTGTGAGAGAGAAGGGCTGGGGGGAGGGTACCGGGGGGGGGGGGAGTATTGTATGTGAGTGAGAGAGAGGGGATCGTCAGGCTCTGGAGGAGGTGTGAGAGAGAAGGGCTGGGGGGAGGGTACCGGGGGGGGGGAGTATTGTATGTGAGTGAGAGAGAGGGGAGCGTCAGGCTCTGGAGGAGGTGTGAGAGAGAAGGGCTGGGGGGGAGGCTACCAGGGGGGGGGGGGGAGTATTGTATGTGAGTGAGAGAGAGGGGAGCGTCAGGCTCTGGAGGAGGTGTGAGAGAGAAGAGCTGGGGGGAGGGTACCGGGGGGTGGAGTATTGTATGTGAGTGAGAGAGAGGGGAGCATCAGGCTCTGGAGGAGGTGTGAGAGAGAAGGGCTGGGGGGGAGGGTACCGAGGGGGGGGGAGTATTGTATGTGAGTGAGAGAGAGGGGAGCGTCAGGCTCTGGAGGAGGTGTGAGAGAGAAGAGCTGGGGGGGAGGCTACCAGGGGGGGAGTATTGTATGTGAGTGAGAGAGAGGGGAGCGTCAGGCTCTGGAGGAGGTGTGAGAGAGAAGGGAGATTTGATCCAGGGTGTGTTTGTGTTTGGATGTAACACAGAGAGATTGAAGCCAGGATGTGTTTGTGTGTGACAAGGTATTCCCCCCCCCCCCCCCCGATCCTTCATCCCATCCCTGACCTTAATCCCTATGACTGAAGTGGTATTTAAAGGTGCAGAAGAATTGAAGGAAATATCGATACATCGGGAAGATGTCTTACAACTATTAGATAAACTGAAGAGTAGCAAATCACCTGTGCCAGATGGTATACATCCAAGGGTGTTGAAAGAACTGAAATATGAGATTGCAGACCTGCTATCAGTAATCTGTCAACTATCATTAAAATCATCTCTAATACCTGAAGATTGGAGGATCGCCAATGTAACACCAATTTTTAAAAAGGGTTCCAGGGGTGATCCGGGAAACTACAGACCTGTGAGCCTGACGTCGGTACCGGGAAAAATGGTAGAAACCATCATAAAGAATAAAATTACTCAGCATGTAGATAGTCACAACCTAATGGGAGACAGCCAACATGGCTTTAGACAAGGAAGATCTTGTCTTACTAATCTGTTATGTTTTTTTGAAGGAGTGAATAAACAGGTGGACAAAGGTGAGTCGGTTGATATTGTGTATCTGGACTTTCAGAAAGCCTTTGACAATGTCCCTCATCAGAGACTTTTGGCAAAACTAAAGAGTCATGGGATAGGAGGCAATGTACTATTGTGGATCAGGAACTGGTTAAAAGATAGAAAGCAGAGGGTAGGGCTAAATGGCCAATTTTCCCAATGGAGAAAGGTGAATAGTGGTGTACCCCAGGGATCTGTGCTGGGTCCGCTGCTGTTTGACAGATTCATAAATGACCTGGAAAGTGGAATAACGAGTGAGGTTATCAAATTTGCAGATGACACAAAACTATTTAAAGTTGTTAAAACCCAAGAGGATTGTGAAAAATTGCAAGAGGATCTTGATAAATTGGAAGACTGGGCATCAAAATGGCAGATGAAATTTAATTTGGACAAGTGCAAGGTTATGCACCTAGGGAAGAACAACCCAAACTATGGTTACACGATGCAAGGTTCCACATTAGGAACCACCACCCAGGAAAAAGATTTAGGCGTCATTGTGGATACCATGTTAAAACCCTCGGCCCAGTGTGCAGCGGCGGCCAAGAGAGCAAATAGAATGCTAGGTATGATAAGGAAAGGAATGGAAAATAAAACAAAAGATATTATAATGCCTCTATATCGTTCCATGGTGAAACCGCACCTTGAATATTGTGTGCAATTCTGGTCGCCGTATCTTAAAAAGGATATAGCGATTTTAGAAAAGGTACAGAGAAGAGCCACCAAAATGGTAAAGGGGATGGAAGGATACTCCTATGAAGAAAGGCTAAAAAGGTTAGGGCTCTTTAAACTGGAAAAGAGACGGCTGAGGGGAGATATGATAGAAGTCTATAAATTAATGAACGGAGTGGAACGGGTAAACGTAGATCGATTGTTTACCTTATCAGAATATAGAAAGACTAGGGGACATGCAATGAAGTTACAGGGTAAACTATTTAAGACTAATAAAAGAAAATATTTTTTCACTCAACGTGTAATCAAACTCTGGAATTTGTTACCGGAGGATGTAGTAAAGGCTGTTAGTGTAGCTGGGTTTAAAAAAGGTTTGGACAAGTTCCTGGAGGAAAGGTCCATAAACCATTATTAAGAAGTGACCGAAGATATCAATGCTTGACCCAGTACAAGCATTGTGGAACTTGTGTCTCTTGGGGAAACTGCTAGGTACATATGACCTAGATTGGCCACTGTTGGAAACAGAATACTGGGCTTGATGGACCTTGGTCTGACCCAGTATGGCATATCTTATGTTCTTAATGTACCTTGGGGCCTGTTTACTAAAATGCATTACCCAGTAGTGTGGGAGTTAGCTCGCTGTAAGGGTACCACATTGAGGCCCCGTGCTAACCGGGTAGTGCGTGACAGGGCAGAAAATAGTCATTGACGCACTTTGTAATTAGCGTGGGTATTTGTAGCTCGCACTAACTGCAATACCTATTGTTAGTATCGGTGCACTTAATACCACCTCAATGGATGGTATTTGGTGCACCCACGTGCCGATTAGCACGGGGCTGCATCTTTGCACTATACTAACTGCTCATCGTACATAACACTGTATAAAGCTCATGCTGTAAATAGCACACTCCAATCAATCTACCTACACTCATACACATTCACTGTACAATATAAGAACACATGAGAACACAAATGGCAATTCAAATTGATTGTTTGCTGTGTACACCGCCTTGATTGAAGGATAAGGCGGGATATAAATACCCTTTAAATAAATATAAATAAAAACTGCAGGGAGGGAGACACAACCCCTCCCCCCCTATGATAGGAGCATGGCGCAAAAGCACGTTGCTGGTGTGGAGTTTAGTAAACATGCCCCTTCCTTAACGTTCCTCCAGTCTAGTCCCGAACCATGGAGTTGTGCACCTCTCACAGCAGCTTGGAGACTGAGAAACATCATCTCTTTTCTGATGACACCAGTATATCCTGCCCGGATCTGCCTTCTCTGATCAGTTATCTCAGTCTCCAAGCAGCTGGAGGATCTGTGAGCCGGAAGGTCCAGGCTCACTTGAGGGACAATTAAGGTTTCTAGAGTAGTTTAGCTGAGGGTTCTACTTTAATATAATTTTTTCATTTATGATTTGGTGTATTTGAATCAGATAGGGGAGCCGGTGCTGAGGTGTTTTATCCTCCTCCCTCCTCCCCCCCCCCTCACCTCTTCCTTTCTATGCTGCCTTTACTGCCTGCACTAGTCAGCTTGCTCGAAGCGGAGACTTCTGACTGCTGAGCCCGGTGGGGGGCGAGCCGGTGGAGTCGGGTCTCTAGCGCATACAGAAGTGGTGCCTGTCAGCGCTCAGAGCCCGACATCGGAGACGCGGTCGCTGTGAGTAGTGCAGGAGAGCTCCTGAGCAGCTTCTCTGTGCTGTGACCGGACAGGCAGCACCGGAGATCAAAGCGGCGTCTACCGGCCTTCTGGAGCATGGGCTTCAGGTAAGGGGGGTTCCTTTCCTGTCCTTCTTTCTGGCCAGGCGGGAGATCGAGCGGAGGATTCGGCAGGAGGCAGCACCAATCATGTCAGGCAGGCCATGCCGCGTGGTGCATTGTGCGGGAAAACCGCCACTCTGTTTTTGCAGCCGGCAGTAGCTTTCTTTCGCCTGGGGGATTTTGTTTTTCAACGGGGGTTGTTGAACCCGGGAAGCTTCGTTTTGCAGAAATAATTTCAGGAGCCGGCTGCTGGACCCGTCCTGGAGTGGCGTCATTATTGAAAAAAAAAATCCCCACATAATTAACTGTTTAGGTTATATTGGTTTTTGGGTAGGTTGAGCATTAGAGAGGAATTTCAGGTGAAGTTTGTTTCTTCAGGGATGCTGTCTAGGCCTCATTATCTGCTCTGCGGCTCGAAGAGAGGGACCCTGTCTGAAGCAGGCATCTGTAAATGGTGTGGGCATGAGGTCGCGGCTATGGAGCACTCTTTGGAGGACGGGGCGGAAGGACAAGAGGTCCGGGTAGCCTCGCAGGAGCAGCCTGTCCTGGAGCGGGCGGCGCGGGAGCCCATAGCCGGGCCGTCATCAGCCCCAGATCTCCCAGCCCAGCAAGAGCCTTTGCCGGGGGGGGCTTCTCAGCAATTTTTTCACCGCAGTTTGTGACCCTGATACAGCAGGCCTTCGGGGGGCACCGGAAAGGCTTGGTACAGGGCCCTGCAGAAGGGTACCGGGAGAGTAAGAGACCTGGTTCGCCCTTGAGTGCAGGGGAGTTAAAGTTCTCGGCAAAGAAGGCCAGGATGGATAAGGAGCTGGGGGACCTAGGGGTGGACTCGGAAGATCTTCACTTGGATTTGGGTGACCGCGAGTTGGACTTGGACGATGACCTAGAGGAAGGAGAGATCGCGGATAGGGAGGATCAGGCTAGGGTCGTCCGAGTATTTAGGAGAGAAGAGCTCCCAGCCCTCATAGCAGAGGCATTGAAGTCGCTGAACATGCCGGCGCCGGGCCCGCCTGAGGATGCTACCCTGGAAGATCCTTTATTGCAGGTCTTCCAGAAGACTCAGAGGGCATTTCCGGTACACAGAGTGATTCGGGAGAAGATACAGGAAGAATGGGATACCCCGGAGGCATCTCTTAAGGGGTCCAGAGTGATGGGCCGTCTTTACCCATTAGTGGAGCAAGATCGGGAAGTGTTTAAGTCTCCCAGAGTGAATG
Source organism: Ichthyophis bannanicus (assembly GCA_033557465.1). Taxonomy (NCBI): domain Eukaryota; kingdom Metazoa; phylum Chordata; class Amphibia; order Gymnophiona; family Ichthyophiidae; genus Ichthyophis; species Ichthyophis bannanicus. Next base: position 157,699,044 of record CM066031.1, on the reverse strand, counting down.
CAGCAGTGTCGGCAGTGACAAAGAAGACCACGATTCTGATGGAAGGCAGTGCGGCACTCAAGGATGTACAAGATAGGAAGCTGGATTCCTTGTTGAGGCAGATTTTTGATGTCAATGCTCTGTGCACGCAGCGATCTGTGGTGCTTGGGTAGCAAGAGCCTGTCTCCGCTGGTCACAGCGGGTGCCGGGCAACGGTGGGGGGGACGGTACGGGGGAAGCAGCCAGACTGGAGTCTGGGACGGCTTACCTCGCCGATATCCATTACGATCTCATTCGGGCACTTTCTAAGAGCATGGCTTCCGCTGTTGCGGCTCGGCGTTATCTCTGGCTCCGCAATTGGGCGGCGGATGCTTCTTCCAAAGCTAGACTTAGTAAACTGCCATTTCGGGGGAAGCTGCTCTTTGGAGAAGATATAGATAAATTTGTGAAGGAACTCGGCGAGTCTAAAGGAGGTAGGCTTCCGGAAGATAAGCAGAAGCCCGGTTGATCAGTTCTCCCTGCCAAAGGGCAGCAGAGGGATTTTCGTAAATTCCAGAGTCCTAGGTTTGGTCAAGCGCAGAGAGGGCATTTCCCCTACAGGAACCAGGGGTTTCGTGGATTTCGGGGGGCAGGGAGGGGCTTCGGGGCCTCTACCTCCTCCTCCTCCTAATCTGTGCAAATCACAATGAAGGTTGGAGGGCTTAGGCTTCGGTGCCCGTAGGGGGTCGGCTGCGGGATTTTTACGAGGCCTGGGCCGAAATTATGTCCGACCAGTGGGTATTGGAGGTTGTTCGGGAGGGTTATGCCCTGGAATTGCGACGTCCAGTAAGAGACCTGTTTGTGCGCTCACCGTGCAAGGCGCCAATCAAGTGCGCTGCTGTCAGGGAGACAGTAAAAAAGCTACTCGAACTCCGGGCGGTGGTGCGAGTGCCCCCACTCCAATGCGGTTTAGGTTGGTACTGCATTTATTTCGTGGTCCCAAAGAAGGAAGGGACCTTTCAGCTGATTCTAGACCTCAAAGGGGTAAATCGCTGCCTTCGGGTGTCTGACTTTCGCATGGAGACTCTGTGGTCGGTCATTGTGGCAGTAAGGAAAGGGGAGTTTCTTACGTCCTTAGATCTGTCAGAAGCCTACTTGCATATTCCATTCCGAGAAGAGCATCAAACGTTTCTCAGGTTTGCGGTGCCCCTGGGGCATTTTCAATTCCGAGCTTTACCTTTCAGTCTGGCTACGGCACCGCAAACGTTCACGAAGGTAATTATGGTAGTAGCGACGGCGCTGAGAAAGGAGGTTGTTCTAGTGCATCCTTACTTGGACGATTGGTTAATCCGGGCAAAGTCAAAATCCGAAAGCGAGGTGGCCACAGGCAAGGTGATGGCTTTCTTGCAGAATCTCGGCTGGGTAGTCAACATGGCAAAGAGCAAACTGACTTCGACGCAGGAGCTAGAGTACTTGGGGGCTCGGTTCGATACAAGGAAAGGGAGAATCTTCCTACTGCAACTGAGAGCGAAAGGGTTACGCCGGCTGGTGCGGGAATTTCTGCGCAGGCTGGCCCCCACGGCGTAGCATTACTTACAGTTGCTCAGAACCATGGCAGCCACGCTGGAGCTGGTACCGTGGGCAAGGGCTCACATGAGACCGCTACAGAGGGCCTTACTCAAACGGTGGTCCCACCAGTCCAATCCGCTTACAAGGAGGTTGCCGTGCTTGCCGGAAACAAGGCGGGCCCTGCTATGGTGGTCGCGCCCCGGCTGTCTGGAAAAGGGGATGCCGTTGGAAACTCCGGATTGGAAGCCCTTAATGACGGATGCCAGTCTCTCTGACTGGGGAGCTCATTTCCAGGGACGGCTCGCACAGGGTCAGTGGTCCCAGGAGAAATGGACCTGGTCAATCAACCGGTTGGAATTGAGGGTGGTAACGCTAGCGCTAGCACAGTTTCAGCCGTACCTACAGAAGGATGCGGTGCGAGTGTTGTGGTGAACAGCGCCCTCCGGAGCCTATGGAGACGGATGAAAATCCTGAGGTTCAGCAGGATTTATGCCTATTTGAGAAACCAAGGAAGAAAGAGATACTCTATTCCACAGAGCTGAGCATGGAGACCAGCCCAGGGGAGGAGTCCTGCAGTCCTGATTGGGCACACCCTGTCCTGGGAAGGGGCGTGTCCAGGAGAGAACATGGTTTTAAACCAGAGCATGGCTTTGCTAGTCAGAAAAAGAAGACGAAGAAGGAGAGGAGGATTAAGCAGGAGAATGACTGGAAGGCCAGAAGACAGTATGCGGATACTTGGGAACCTGGCATTGGAAAGAAACCTGCAAAGTTCTATTCAGAGGCAGTGAGTAGAAGTCCCAAGGAGAGAGGACCTAGCCCTGAAATAGATAACCGTTGGAAGGCATAGCCCTGGGAAAGGAAGCCTTCAAGGCAGGCACAAGAAAGAAAACAATCATTCTGTGAAGTACCGTTTGAGCCAGAGAGCAGCAAACATTCTAACAGCTGGAGAACGTTGGAGCCATCTGAAGTCAGAACGGCATGGCAACAAGTAAGTGAATTGCCACAAAGTTTCCAGGCTGAACGTAAAGCTAACTCTCCTGTATGTGAAACATTAGCAAAAGAGACTAGCAGTTACTCTGATACAATTAATCTAAGAGAGGAGAAAATAAACAGCCTTAAGCCAGAGGGAAGTTGTATAGCTGATAGCAATTCCCTATCTCCCAAACAGCAGGCTGAATTGCTCCTACAGAGTTTTAAGCAGTTTTTAGAGTTGCAAGCTAGAAGACAGCCAGTGTTACCAGAAGCCAGTAATTCCATACAGCTTGAAGAATTAACACAAGATAATACAGACTTACCAGATTGTGAGAGCATGGATTGCACGGTCTGCTGTGTAGAGATGCCAAGCTGAAGGAAACTGCTTTTTACCGTATGTGAATTGAATGCTACGGAGCTGTTGTATTGCCTTGCTGAGAAAGCTCTAATTATGTGCACCTGATTTTCCCCAGCACTGTGAAGGTAACAGTGGCTGAAAGAGGCTGCAGTGAATCTAACTGACCTCTTGGGGCAAAGTGAGTAATTTGCTTAGAAGTGAAAAGAAGCAGTTATACTTTAAGTTGCCTTTATCCTAAGTTTTCCTGTTAGCATTTGAAGCACCTATTTTGTTTGTATTTATTTGCCATGTGATGGAACAATATCCTTTACTATAATAAATATACTGGAAACCCCATAACTACAACTCTTTATTTCGGAGCGAGAGGAGCAGGAACTACAATACCCAGCATTCCCTGGATACAGGTTACTCTCCTTCCTCACGAAGCATCAGACCGCCGCTCCTGTCTTTAGCCCCAAGGCCGGGCAGGAGCACCGCAGTGTTCTCCGACAATGCGACCACAGTGGCCTACATCAATCGACAAGGAGGGACCAGCAGTGTTCTGCTAGAAGCAGAGGCCGAGCAGTTGTTCGAGTGGGCTGAGGAAAATCTGCTGGCGTTGTCGGCCGCGCATGTGGTGGGGGTGGACAATGTGCAGGCCGATTTTCTGAGTCGGGTGAGGGTGGACCTGGGGGAATGGGTTCTTCATCCGGAAATGTTCGAAATGTTGGTGCGCCGTTGGGGGCACCAGTAATGGATCTCATGGCAACCTTGCACTCGGCCAAAGCGAATCGGTTTTTCAGCAGGCGGAGAGAGAGGATGTCGGAAGGGCTGGATGCTGTCATACAAGTGTGGCCAGCAGAGCAACTGCTGTACGTTTTTCCACCGTGGGTGTTAATCGGTCGAGTAGTACAATGCATCGAGCGGCACAGGGGACCCGTCGTTCTCATAGCGCCGGATTGGCCTCGGAGGCCGTGGTATGCAGATCTCATGTGACTAGTAGTGGACAAGCCTTGGAGGTTACCTTGTCATCCGGATCTGTTGGCCCAGGGTCCGCTATTCATGCCTCAGGTGGATCGATTCTCGCTTACGGCTTGGCTCTTGAGAGGGCTAGGCTGAAGAAGAGGGGTTACTCTGCATTGGTAATCTCCACTTTGTTGAGGGCGAGGAAGCGGTCTACATCTTTGGCTTATGTCCGCATCTGGCGGGTGTTTGAGTCTTGGTGTTTGGATAGGCAGGGCGAAGTGCTAAAGGCGTCGCTGCCGCAAGTGATGGCATTCTTGCAAGATGGTTTAGAGAAAGGATTGGCGGCGGCTATCTTACGAGTGCAGGTGGCAGCGTTATCTTGTTATAGGGGTAAGATCGGGGGACAGCAAATAGGTGGTCATCCAGACATTAAATGATTTTTGTGGGCAGTGTCGTTGCTGAAGCCAGCTCGCAGGCAGGTAGTGCCCAGTTGGAGTCTCCCCTCAGTTTTGCAGGTGTTGGAGAAGGAGCCGTTTGAGCCCTTATCCAGGGCCTCCTTGAAGGACCTTACCCTTAAGATAGTGTTTCTCGTAGCTATTTTCTCGGTTCGCAGAATCTCCGAGTTGCAGGCCTTGTCCTGTAGGAAGCCCTTTATGTGTTTTTCGGACTCTAAAGTGGTGTTAAGACCGGTACCATCCTTTTTGCCTAAGGTAGTCTCGGCGTTCCATGTTAATCAGGTTATTTCTATACCGGTATTTACAGAAAGGCAGGGAGGTTCCCTTCTGGAGAGATTACATCTGTTGGATGTTCGTCGGGCGTTGAAGAAATATCTCCGAAGGACGGAGAGTTTCCGCAAATCGGATAGGTTGTTTGTCTTGTTTGGTGGACCTAGGAAATGAGAGGCGGCATCGAAAGCCTCCATTGTCAGGTGGATTAAGGGGGCCATAGCGTCCGCGTATATCCTAAATGGAAAGGCGGTGCCAGAAGGGCTGAGAGCTCATTCCACTAGGGCTCAAGCGGCTTCTTGGGCGGAGTTTCAGTATGTCCTGGCGTTGGGACATTTGTAAGGCCGCCACCTGGTCCTCATTAAACTCCTTTGTTCAGCATTATCGTCTGGATGTTCAGGCACAGAGGGATACCTGTGTTGGATCAGCGGTGCTTCAGGCTGGTGTCTCAGATCCCTCCCGTTGATTTTCTATACTGCTCTGGTACATACTCCAAGGTTCAGGACTAGACTGGAGGGACGTTAAGGAAGGGTAAATTAGACTTACCTGCTAATTGTTGTTCCTTAAGGAACTCCAGTCTAGTCCCGTATCCCGCCCTGGTTGCCTGTCTGTATTATATTGCCTGAAGAAGAAAAGTGCTGATGACAGGTAAGAAGTCAGGGGTTAGTACATGTGCTATCTTTTCTTGTTCATCTGTGGTCATGGTAAGGTTGAGAAGATACCTCAGTGCCAGCAATAGTTGCTGTAATTAGGTCCGGGAGGGGGCTAGGATGGGTGGTTGAAGTCCCATTAGGGTAAGTTAGAGTTCATAGTTACAGTTCTGGTTCATAGTTGATACTTACTTGTTGCTCCAGTGAGTCTGCTTTGTCAATAGGTTACTGATCAGAGAAGGCGGATTCAGGCAGGATATACTGGTGTCATCAGAAAAGAGATGACGTTTCTCAGTCTCCAAGCTGCTGTGAGAAGTGCACAACTCCAAGGTTCAGGACTAGACTGGAGTTCCTTAAGGAACAACAATTAGCAGGTAAGTCTAATTTACCCTTCTAGCTCAGATTTGGAAATGTGAGTAAGAGTAATTCAGTCCAGAAATCCAAATTCCATTTGTATGGGAATTCCTCTTCCTCCCCCTTCCCTTCACTGATCTCTAACGTCACTTTACCTTCTCATCCAGAACTCAACTATGCAAAAGCTTACCCAGATCCATAAGAGGTCACAAAATGTATTTATAAAAATTAAAATAAAATGACCTGAGATATGAAAATGTACTGCAGTTTTCAAATTTTTGCTACAGAATCTGTCCCTGAGCTAACGCAGGAAACTGTGTTCAGTTTTGGAGACCGTATCTTGCAAAGGATGTAAAAAGAATGGAAGCTGTTCAGAGGAAGGCGACCAAAATGATTTGGAGCCTGCCTCAGAAGCCTTATGATGAGAGACTTGAAGACCTAAATATGTACACTTTGGAGGAGAGGAGGGATAGGGGAGATATGATTCAGACCTTTAAATACTTAAAGAGAAATAATGAACAAACAAACCTCTTCCAGAGACGGGGAAGCTGTAAAATTAGAGGGCATGACATGAAGCTGCAAGGTGGTAAATTGAAAGGCAATGTCAGGAAATACTTTTTTACTGAAAGGGTGGTGGATGCTTGGAATACCCTCCCAATGGAGATGGTGGAGACAAACACAGTGACGGAATTCAAAGTGGCCTGGGACAGACACTGTGGATCACTTTATAGCAACAAGATTAAATCAAATAAACTGAATCATCTAATTTCTCAACAAATAGGGGTGTCCTACATGGAGCGATGGGGGGAGGAGCGGTGGGTTTACCCCTAAACAAACAAAGAAACAAAAATATGGGGAGGGGTGCACCTGCTCCTGGTGGGTGCACCACTAAGCAAAGACATGGGTAGGGGTGCACCTATTCCCTAAAAGACATGGGAAGGGGTGCACCTACTCCTGTCATTTTGCTGGGCAGACTAGATAGACCATACTGGTCTTTATCTGCCGTCATTTACCATGTTACTATGTAACTGTGGTTATAAAGAAGGTAGACTGGATGTTGCACGTGGTTGTATCAGTGAGTTATAGTGAGAATAGAGTAGATGTCTCACATAGCTGCCTATTCAAATATAAATCTGTCTTCACCAGGCCAATTGGATTTGGATTTGGATATAACTGACTGGGAAAGATCTGTGTTTATTCCAGTACTGAAGAAAGGTGATCCAACTGACTGGAAATTATCACACAATCGCTCTGATCCCACATGCCAGCAAGATTCTACTCAAGATCATGCAGCAGAGACTACAACCATACCTGGAACGAAAACTGCGTGAAGTGCAAGCAGGGCTCAGGAAAGGTCGAGGAACGAGAGACATCATCGTGGATGTGAGATGGATCCTTGAAAAGATAAAAGAATACCAAAGGGATATCTATATGTGCTTTATCGATTATAGCAAGGCTTTTGATTGTGTAAACCATGAGAAACATTGGGCCACATTAAGAAGCATGAGTATACCAGAACACCTGATAGTTCTCTTACACAACCTGTACATTGATCCAGAAGCAACAGTTTGAACGGAACAAGGAGAAACAGAATGGTTTAAAATCAGCAAAGGTGTACAACAAGGCTGCATACTTTCCCCCTACCTGTTTAATTTATATGCAGAACAAATCACCAGAGAAGTAGGACTGTATGAAGACAACAGGTGTGAAGATTGGTGGAAGACTCCTCAACAACCTTCGCTATGCTGATGATACCACATTAATGACTGAAAGTGAAGATGATCTGAAACATTTGCTTCTGAAGATCAAGGAACATAGTCTTAAAATGGGCCTGCACTTTAACGTAAAGAAGACAAAGATCCTGACAACTTGCAAAATCAATAAGTTCATCATTGATGGAGAAGAAATTGAAATAGTGGACAACTTTAACCTACTTGGATCAACAATCAATAAAGAAACAACAAGCAGTCAAGAAATGATGCATTGCCCTTGGCAGAATGGCTATAAAGGACCTAGATAAGATTCTCAAGAGCAGAGATGTCTCTCTCCATACAAAGATTCAACTTGTCCAAGCCATGATATTTTTAATAACAATATATGGATGCGAAAATTGGACAGTGAAAAAGATAGGAGAAAATCAATGCTTTGAATTATGGTGCTGATGAAGAATACTGTGTATACCACGGACTGCCCGACGAACAAACTGGTCAGTACTAGAGGAGATCAAACCTAAGCTTTCTTTAGAAGCTCAGATGACAAGACTTCGACTTTCATACTTTGAACACATCATGCAAAGAGAGAGATTGTTAGAGAAAGACATCATGCTTCGCAAGGTAGAAGGTCAGCACAAAAGAGACAGACCAGCAATGAGATGGATCGATAGAGTGGCACCCATCTCATTGTTCACTGTATCAACAATGAGTCGCCTGACTGAGACCGAACACAGTTTAGGTCAACTATCCAGAGGGTCGTCATCAGTTGGCATCAACTCAATGGCAATTAACAACAACATTACAAAATCACATAAATCATTTTTCCATTCCTGCTCATTATTTTACCATGTCAATTCATTAGATTAAGTTAGCCAGGTGGTCAGTAAAATCACCCTGAGGGATACTGAGGTCTTTTTCCTCTCTTTATAGTACTGGGGGGGTTTTTGTGTTTTTTTTTAAGGATACTGTTGGTCAGGACTTTTGTGTTTGGTGTTGTCTGTTTGAATTTCCATATTTTTGCCTACTTTAGGAGTTTTTTGTTTTCGATTGGCCTGGGTCAGTAAAATCAGCCAGGTAGTATGCCCATTCAAAAGGTGCTGGGGAGAACACTGCTCTTATAAACCACATTCCTGGCTTTTCCAGAGCCTATACAAAGGGGTTTACGTAAATCACATGTCTACAGAGCTTTGTTTTCATTGTATGTCTGTGATCCCAGTATGACAGTATGTCCTCCTCAAGGGCCTTTATTAAGTCTGTCACTTAAAGGATAAGTCTGCCTTCAGAGGGAATATACTCAGTGGTCCACTGTCCTCTTGATTATTGCAATGCAAACGTTTGGGTCTTAAACTGAAAAGCCTCTTCAGACTAGATTATAAGCTGTGATGAGCAAGGACCGTCTTTTACATGTGTCTGTACAGTGCTGCGTACACTTTGTAGTGCTGTACAAATGATAAGTAGTAGTAATAGATTACCAGGGGACAAGATCTTATGATTAATCTCTCAGCACTGGCTGCCGATTCATCTATGGATCCATTTTAAATTTTTGATTTTGAGTTTCCTTGCTTTAGTGCTACTAATTTGGATGCTTAAAGGACTGGATTAACAGTTGTCAGGCATTTTGGCCATTAAGCTATAGTCAAACCATAGTCCTAGCAGTTCGTCCGTTAAGGAATAGAGTACTTTGCAATCGAATGTCTACACATTTGAATCTGGAACTTTATTACCTCTGTTTTCATAAAGGCTTAAAAACATTTTGATTTTGATTATTCACCTTTCCAAATATGAGCTCCAGTGAATTACAGACAGGTAAAGTGGATATTTTCCCTGCACAAGAAGGCTTACAGTCTAATGGAAGGATATTCAGCCACCAGAGTTGAGGTTTTTAAAGTTCTGGTCACAGTGATTAAAAAAAATCTGGATGTTCCACATCGGTATCCAGCTATTGGTTAGTGCTGACTATCCCGATAATATGATGATAATTAGTGCCAGTTAGCAGCAGGGCGTTCCAGGGCAGCGATTCAATATCGTCGCCGCCCAGTTAGTTACATGACAGTCTGGGCAAGTCGGATATTCAGTGCTGGAGCCCAGAGATGGTCCCAGCATCGAATATCTGGGTTTAAAGTTCAGCGCCGGTAGGAGCACTCTGTCGGCGCTGAATATCAGGCCTTTCATTTTTAAATGAAGGTTTGAAAATTGTGTTCACTGAAGTTGGTGAAACTTGAGGCAGTCCAAAGCCAGACTGATCATGGGAAAATACATATGACTTTTTCATTCCCCAGGAACAGGCTCTCCAGCGGTCACCCCTGATATTATAGCCCACATTGAACGAGGGGAAGAGCTGTACATCAGGAGTGAGCCAAAATTGGAGGAAAGAGAACCTGGGAAAAGCAGCTGCTCAGGTGAGTCTAGAAATAACAGGGACTGGTGTGAAACAGAAGCTGGGAATTGCAGAAATCTCTTCACAAGCTCCTCTGGAGATCTCTTTAATCATTCACACTCGGGGCCGGTGCAAGTTATTAGCGAAACTTAAGCCTTATAAACCACATCCCCTCGCAATTAGCTTTTAGATCCCTAGCGCCTCTCCCCCCCTCAAGATTGTTTATTAAACTCAATTGTAATCATCGGCACACCACCCCTCCCAAAACAATCCTATAAAGATGCATATTTGAACATCACACTTTTAAATATTAAATTTTGTTTTGTAAATATGTCCATAATGAGGGAGATTTCAAAAAGTCACTTAACCCTCCATTGCATCAGCTACAAACTTACGGGCCGATGGAGAAAAACAAACTCGCCCTTTGCACGCAGATAACGCAACTTATATACACAAGTTCTGACAGGCCAAATGCAGAAAGGAGACTGACGCATGTATAAACGACAAAGGAAACGCCAAGTATATTTAAATTATAGGCAAATGAGCTGCGCTTATTAAAATGGCATATTAATATTGTCTGCGCCCGAGGCAGAGAAACACATCGAGGATTACATAAGCAGCCAAAGCGCCAATATCTCTGTGCCTGGGTCTGAGATGGCTTAAACGTCTTGCGTGTGCCCCCCGACTGTATTTTGATGGCACTGAGGGCTTTCCCCGATGCTTGGATCATCTGAGATGATGTGCCAAACCTCTCCACAGATGACCCTGTTTCTCTGGGAGAGCTTGCTAAACTTGCTCTGACGTTTGGGCTCATGTGTTTGACTTACTGTCCCAGTTTAACGCTGACATTTGCACCACAATTTAATGCATGGCTAATTTGCCTATACGCCCCTTTCTGCATTCCTGCACTGAAGTCATGCGCTATCGGTGCACTGCATAGACGTAGTTAATAGTGTGCGACTTCAGAGCCAACTTTCTGCATCGTCCTGTTAGATTGTAAGCCCTTGAAGACAGGGAAATACCTACTGTACCTGAATGTAAAACGACTTGAACGTCTACTGGAAAGACATGAGCTAAATACTAATAATAAGTAAAGGGTAAATAAGCTATTTGTATATTGCCCATTCTTCTTGCAAGTAAAGGTACACGGTTTGTGGGGCTGCCAGGACAGATTGAAATTGCTTTGACTGTAGTGTGAAAGGCACCTGCTTACCAATGAGCAATTAACTTCCCCCCCTCTGTCTACTGGACCTCCCCAATCCAATCTATGTGAAGTTTATTGTGCTCTAGGGCAGGCAAATGTATCCCTTGTAGAAGACCTATACGCACGTTCTGATTCCTCAAAGCCTTTGCGCGCTTCACAGGAGAATGCAGCCCACCTACATTTCAGCTAATTGCATTAAATTCAGCCATCTCCCCTCTCAACTTGGGCCATAGCAGCAGCAACAATTATAGACATCGCCCCCCAGCAGGGACCTCCCAGCTTAATCCCCACCTAGGGCCATGTTGTAATTTTAGTTGTCCCAGCAGCACTCCAACTGTAGCAAAGTTCCCAGTTTCAGGAAACATCCCACCCTCATCCCTCATCCTCTCAGTCGTTCCCTTTACACACACAATCACATTCCTTTCCCCCCCCCAGACCCCCAACCTTACTACCTTCCTCGCACCGCTCCCCAGAAACTCCCCTAACCCAAGTCCCTCATCTCTTCTCCCACCTACTTCCAACTAGTGACTCTGATTCCCCTCCCCCCTCCACAAGCAAACCATCCCAAACCTTCCAGCCAATCTCCAAAGCCAAACCGGTCTTGTCCGATCCAGCCACTCCCCGTCCCACCAACTATATAGATCCTATATGACAAGTATTGGCACAAAAGTGCATATAACCAAATAACCAACAAAATCAATACACGTATGCAGCTGTAGGCAACTGAATGTCCTTGCCCTGCCGTATAGGATCTCTACAGTAACGCAGCACCCCCAGCAGCAGTGCGTTCCAGAGATCAGTTTTTGCAGGAGGCCCCCCCCCCCCCACCAACGCCACTCAAAGTCGGCCTCACCACTTCTGTTCAGATAGTTGAGGGGTTAAGGCAGGGTCAAGACAAACTTCCACATTAAGAGAAACCCGTCTCCGCCAATTCCAGAATGCTTTTTACAGCGCCCCAAGAGTTGAGGACCTCCACTGTATGGCACCTTTTAAGCTCGTCCTTCCTCCGGTCGTGCCATATATGTGTGTCCAGAAGGGCAATCTGAAACGCACCTCTATCTAGCAAATTCTATGGCAGCATAAACAGTAACATAACAAATTAGACAAAACAAAATAGGGAGCCTGCCACCAAAATCACCAGCTTCCAATAAGCGGAACCTCATCCCCCCCCCTCTCTCACCTCAAATTCTTCGCTGGCTCACCAGGCTGTCGTGTCACCATAACTCTACTTGGAGGCCTCGCACGATCCTGCTAAGCACGCACTTCTGCACTGCTTGCTCCCTGGAACTATACAATGTCAACAGTCCATCATAGGCCAAACGATGTCCCCTCACTGCTCCCGTGGCAGAGTCCAAAAAGGCTTTCAAGGCCTACAGGGTTTCTTATTGTAAATACTTGTTTTGGTAAGTCAGCCTTGCCCATTCTGGGAACTGCATAGCAAAGCGAATCCCTCAGTGATGCAGAACCAAGCAGTGAGGCACCATCACTCATCGGCTCTCCACCACATAGGCCAAATAATCCCGAAAGACCAATCTGTGTCCCTCATACTGCAGATCATGATGAGCCCCATAGAGGGACATCAACTGGCTCTTATTAGCAAAGTTGAGAATCCTGGTAGTAACTGTGCAAGGTCACTGATCCCCTTTCTTGCATGCTCCCAATCGGTGAGGCTGCTCAACATGAATCAGAAGCGCAGAGACCTCTACCCCCAAAAGGCTCAGAGATCCACCAGCCTACCAGTTCAAGCAGCTCTGCATCCTTCACCGCTTCTGGGATTCTTATGATCTGGGTGTTGTTGCAATGGCCCCGGTTCTCCTGGTCCTCTGCTCCTTCAGCCTCTGAATTCAGATCTCCACTGTCACCACCCGATCCTCCTGTGCCAAAATACACTGCTCCACCTGCTGAATTTGGATTTTCTGGTTCTCTAGCCCTTCCTTTATATCATCAATGGAGGATTGCAATTTCAAAAGTTTGTCCTCTAATACTATTGTGATGCTCTTTGTTATCTCCCAAGTCATGCCCTCCTGCAACTCCACTGCTGACTACACTGTTTCCACTGCCATCTTGGCTTCCAAGCTCTTGCTCTGATCCTTGGAGACTCCTGGGGTTTTCCCGGCCATTCAAGCCATGCAATTATTGCAAGTAGCCCGACTCCACACCCCCGATGTCTCACAGTTCCAGTGCTCCAATTCTTCTGGGATTTTTTTTCAAAATGGAAGGCTAAATTTGCAGTTTTTTTGGGGGGGAGGGAGGAACCAGAGCTAGTCACCCGGGTGTCCATTAAAGCCTCTGTTATCACATGATCTTCCTTCCCCCTGAATTTTTTTATTTTATACTATCTTTTTTTTACATTTCTTATATATTGAACTTTTTATTTTTTTACTTTATATTGTTCATTTTTACTCTCTCTTTTTTTAAAATGTATTCTCTTGATCTTTGTTAAAGTTTACAGTAAATAGCTTTGATAAGCCTTTATGGGAAAGGCCTTCAAAAAGCTATTATAAATAAATAATTCTGCCCCCTCATATGAGCTGTAGCTCAGGGAATCAATTGTCAAGTTGCTGCTGCGGAACCAAAGAGCTGCAAAGAGGTCTACGGTGTCTGTTGTGAATTAAAATATGTTGTGCGTCAAGGAAGATTAGAACCTGAAGAACTCTGAGTGGCAGCCCTGATGCTGTTCTCTAAACGGACCGTAGTTACATTTGCGTGCCGAGCACACCACCCACATCAGATTGAACAATCCAGTTGTCCAAAAAGGGACAACACTATTAGGGGCCAGAAATGTTTCTGTAAGCTCTAGTCTAAAGCATACCCATGCTGAGTTGTCTCAAGCAGTGAAGTTTAGTTTAGTTTAGTTTATTTGATTTCTTGAAACACTGCCTCTAAGGCTTTTAGAGTCCAACGAAGCGAGGTGACATGGACCCACTCCACAGAAAGAACAGGCAAATACAACACCCCCTCCCATCTGCACCACCTCAGGGCAGGTCCACTCCAATTAATTGGGCCTCCCCCCACCTACCTCCAATACAAGAAGTTCCACCACCTGGAATTATCTCTGATTTGGCTGATGAAGTTGCTAATTTGTGCACCATGAGCAATTCCTGTACTCTGGAGAAACTTGACCTGTGGTCTCTTTTGGTGATGGGCAAAATCAGACTTCAGGAAGCCTCTGAGGCCCTCACCTCTTTCTAATCTTCAGTCATTTTCTTTAGATTCTCCCTTAAAGCAGTTTGCCTCTAAAAGGGAGCTTACCAAGATGCATTTTGGATGCTGAGACAGCTGACTAATTGCAGAACCACACCATCTTTACACCACCACCACCACCACTAAGGCCACAGACCTAGACCCAACACAGACAAGGACATACAGGGTGCCCACTAATAACACCATCCCTGCCTCCAGGTAGGCAGTGTTGGATCTGTCTAAGAAACATCAAGGCCTTGTAACTCCCACATAATACTGATTACACTCTCAGTGCACAGGATGGTTTCAGTAGAATTTCCAGTCCTGAGGATCTTTTAACACCAGGCCTTCCTCCATTGAACTGCAGATTCCTGAGCCATCATCGCTATAGGGGCATCTATCTTGGGAAGACAAAAGACAGGTTGAGAATTACTCAATCTATTTCCAAATTGCCTTTCCTCACCAAAGCGATCAAGAAGGCTCTATTCATGCAGCTTATAGATTTTGCTACAAAAACTAATCTTCTGCACCCCGATCAGACTTTCGCTTCCACCACAGTACGGAAATGGAAGTTACCGCCCTGATCAGTGACCTTCACAGGAAGCTCGAATCCCATTATATTGTTTCACTGGATCTGTTGGCCACTTTCAATGTCATAAATGTCAATGTCATAAATCATTCTTCGCTTCTCCAAAGTCTAGCAGAAGTTGGTACATCCTCTGACTTTACCCTGTGGAGTCCTAAAGGGATCTATTCTCTCCCCTCTACTGTTCAACATTTTTCTCTCTTCCCTTCTCACACTTATTCAAGACTTTGGGATCTCATGTTTCTGCTATGCAGATGATATACTTCTAATGCATTATACCTCTGCTCGGGCTACCTCAACCTACTTCCTTTTAACAACTGTCAATGGCAGCCTGGCTTTTTGTCCACTGCCTCATTAAATTCTAATAAAACATAGGCCATTTAGATAAACAAGAGCCGTCTTGTGCCTACATCAGCCCACATGATCACCGGGACATCGGTACCTCGTGTCCCTTCTTTCACTTATCTTGGGGTCATCACTGATCCCCAACTCTCCTTTGATTTGTAGTAGCCTCTACTGTTTGCTCAATATGCTTCTCTTTACGTCAAATTAGGTTAATAAAACCATACCTCTCTCCTTAGTCCCTGCACACTCTTCTTCATACGCTAGTAATTTCACGCCTCAACTATTGTAATTTGGTTTACTGCAATCTCTGTTCCACAAATCTTAAAAAGTTACAGCTTATTCAGAATACAGCCCGGCCTGGTTACTGACAAATGCATCTAAATATGACCACTTAACCCCTCTGCTCTATAGGAATCATTGGCCTCCCTTCTCCTATTGCTGTCAATTCAAGATCTTCGCTATAACCCACAAGGTATATTACTCGGGCCTGCCTCACTATCTGTCTTTTATGGTAACACCTTACTGTCCTTCCTGCTCATTGCGCTCACAAAATACCAATCTCCTAGCCATCCTTCAAGTATCTTGTGCGCATCTAGAGGCGTCCCGGCGTTCAGCGTTCTTCTTCCTGGTCTCCACCCTTTGGAATGCTCTCCCACCACTAATTTGAATGGAGTCTTTCTTCAAAATAATGCGTCTTCAGCAGCGATGTAAATGTTTTGTTCTTGCTTTCACGGTGATGTTGGAACAGACAGCAACCTGGTCTCCGGCACCACCTAGCTTTTTATGTTTGTCTATCATCTATCTCTTCTTTCCTGCCCAAAATATGGAGTTCTGCTTATTTTCCTATTATTTTCCTATGTAAACTGCTCTGATGCCATTTGGTATAGTGCGATATAGAAAGTCCTTGAATAAACATAAACATCATCCAAACCCTTCTGTGGAAGAGGATATAGTATCTTCCTGATTCTGTTTCCCTTTAAGCCTATTTGTGGGGACTCCCTCTCTGCCAGGATCATCCCCCTGAAGCATTTTTGAAGAGAAAACACTATAGATGGCCAACTTAGACCCTCACTTCATAGGGTCTTTATATGATGGCTCCTCACTCAGTGACTCTGCCATCTGAAAGGACGAAGTGATCTAGATTGCTCGAGGTCAGCCTTAAGCTCTTTGGATATTGTATGTGGTGGTTCTAGACAGTTCCATGAGCAGAAAACTTCTCAATAACATTGCTAACTGTAGACACAGGAATCCTAAGGTCTTTGGAGATGGCCTTGTACCCCTTTGATATTTGGTGATATTGGCTTTTCTGATAGCCTCAGGCAGCTCTCTTGTCTTCACCATTGTAAAAATGGAACAGGGAGTGAATGTGGCCATTTTAGCCATTCTAAACATTCGAGCCGTCATTCATTGGTCGATTCAAGTCATGTGAGTACTGACAATTTATCACAAGTGGATCTAATTTTACTGCATTGGGAATGTGTTTCTTCTGTTCAAACTGATTTGAATTGTTTATATATATATTTTATTGCAAATTTTATAGGTATACACATCAAGCATAACACCATGAAAACACCTTTCAGTAAATACATAATCAAAAGAAAGAATAATACAAAGAAAAAGATGATGTTTTCTAGCCCACATTAAAGGAGGACAATCACTTCTAACAAGCAGAAGCAAATAAAAACTTACAGGACAGTCCAAAACTAAACCACTAGTTTAAAAAGTTTAAAAAATTATATACTATAACACAAAAAATCTGTAAGACTCTACTTGTTAGTCAAAAGATTTTCCAAATGAAGAGGGTCAGTAAACAGATGCTTAACATTATTCAAAGTGATTAAACATTTACAAGGAAATCACAAAAAGAAAGTCCCCCCTGCAGCCAAGACATGAGGTCTAAGCTGCAGGAAGGACGTCCTCTGCACCTGTGTTGACCTTGCCACATTTGGGAAAACAGAAACCTTATATCCAAAATACAGGAAATCTTTTTTCAAGAAATAAGCCCTCAAGATTTTAACCTTATCAGCCACAGCAGATAAGGACACAATTAACGTTGCCCAAGCTGAGATCTCCTCATTAGAAGATTCCAAAAAAGCAGTAAGATCCAAATTAGATTGTGTCTCAACATGGGCAATGTCGTCATCATCACGTGTCACTAATCGAATAGGCAGATAATAAAGATTAGAAACCCCAATAGACTCAAAATCAGAAATTAATAAAATCTCTTTGCAATATTTCCTCAATAATATTAATGGAGACAGCAATCGCATCTTAGGAAAATTAAGTAACCTTAAATCTTTGCCCGATGAGGGTTTTCTAGGGCTTCAATTTGTTTAAGCAACACATAACTATTTTTCACTCCCACATGACCCCCCCCCCCCCCTCTTGCAATAAACCCAAACGTATCCACCTCACGGGACTTAGTAACAACCTGTTGAAAAAACTTCACAGTTTGATCAATAAAGCCAGATAACAAAGCATTGGTCTCAGAAACCACTTTCCAAATGTCAAATAAGGAAACATCAGCAGAAGAGGCTGAAGGTCATAAACCTAAGGCTTCAGGCTTCCCCAACTGAATAGAAGTTAACAATAAAGAGCCAGCACTGAGGCTGTGGGGGGGTGGGGGGCCCTCAGAAACCGCATTCACCGATGCAGTAGCTGGGCCCACCAAGGAGATTACCTCCTCCCCACCCATGCCACAGTTCAAAGGAGCAGGATTCAGAGGTGGTGTCCTATCGATAGAACTAGGGAGACAACAGATAAAGACGCATTAACAGAGGTAGACATATCAAGCTGCAGAAATTCTGACCCAAGCTTCAGGTCTTCCAACACTCGCACATGCTAGTCCATTGGGCCGACGCGACAGAGTCTTTCTCCATCGCCTTGCACTTCCTCTTATCGCACCCTCTAGGCATCCCTGGCAGCAAAAATCAGAAGGGGCAAATGCCCCAGGCCCCGAAATGGCACCAAAGGAGCGTTCCCCTTTGGTCACAAGTCCCTTCAGGCATGCGATCGCAGGCCACGTCTCCGGCCACGGAACAGCTGTAGGAGTTTAAATGCCAAAGAAACAGCTCCCCTCAATGACGCTGGAAAAGGGGGAGGATCCCAGAGCTTGCACTGACTGACAGAATGAACTACTCCAACAGACAGCCCCCGCTTGCAGAGCAACATCCTCCTTGAATTGTTTATAAGGGTGCCAATAATCATGTCCTAACCTATCAAAGAGATAAATTATATCCATTTTTTGTATATCCTAAAGACAGAAAGAGAAACTGTCTATTTTTGTCGGATCGTTTGCCTTGAGAAGGAACTTTCCCTCTCTCATAGCAAACCCTCCTTTTTATCTTTAAATTAAGAGTGCACTCACCCTTTTTTTCTTTTTTTTCTTTTTTTACCAAGGCAAAATTATAAAATTATGCTCAGTCTCCAAAATGCATAGAGTAGGTAGTACTTAGCTTAAAATCCTATGTTCCCTGTAAAATAGTTATCTCCAAGTTATAATGCCCTGTTCAATGTAAACCGCACTGATGCAGAATAGCGCGGTATATAAGAGAATGTAAATAAATAAATAAATGTGAATCCAATCTCCAACCTGTGAATCGGCTCAGCTCAGCTGTACAAGAGCCGATGAATGGCATCTGGAGTGTGGACCGCTACTGGACACAAGCCTATATTTATAGTCCCACAAACTATTGCTTATCCATTCTCTTCGCCCCAAAGGGCTTTATCATTCATAGATGATCAATGGATCTTCCTCTAAAGACGTATACCAAAATGTTGTACACGATATCGTGTTTCAAACCATGAAAGTCCTGGTCCTTCTTCATGCACTACACGTCTAAATCATCAGCTGATCCCATTCACTTTTAAAGTAAGCCTTGTTCACATGCATGGGCTATTATTGGCTGTCTGAACGATCAGGTAACCAAACTCCACCAATCAAGAGATAAGTTAAGGCCTAAAGGTGTTACTGATTGTAGGCGGTAGATCCAGGATTGTTCCCAAACTCTTCAAGCAATCCCCTCCTCGAGTCTGTTCAGGGATGAAATCTATAATTCGCCACTTAAGGTCCTGAAAAGTGTGATTAAATTCTGAACAGTGAGAGGGTACCGGGGCTGATAAAACTTTAGTATTTATTCGAGATCGATGTTCTAATAAACATCTCTTCATAGATCGGGACATCCGTCCTACATAATTCTTCTGCCAGGGGCATATCAGGATGTATACCACGTGCGTACAGGTGCATGTCGTGTGATGATAACTTTCAATCTTAATCACTGTCTTAGGATCATCCCATGTTAAGCCTTCTATGGTAGAATCGCAAAAATCACATGATCCACACTTATAATGTCCCCTTAAGTCAGTCTCTGAATCCTTTAATGGAGAATGTATTAATAAATCTGCCATGTTGCAGCCCCTTTGAAAAGCAAACATCAAGCGTTTCTTAAAACAAGAATGTAAGGATAAAGTTTGCCAATGTTTCTTCAATATCTGCATGATTTGCAACGAGTTAGGCATGTAAGGCAAAACTCCCACGTATAGTTCCTGTTCAGGCTCTTGTACAGTGGTTTATCCTGGAGTCTCCTCAGGCCACCATTCTGGATAGTTACATCTTGCTCTATTATAAGCTTTTTTAAATCAATTTTAGAGGATAGCCTCTTTCCCTTAACCGATCTTCAAGATCCTTGGCATGATGTCTGAACTGTTCTAGTGAAGAGCATAGCCGCCATAGTCGAAGAAATTGCCCGATAGGTAACCCACGTCGAAGAGAACATCTGATGGAAGCTTTGATAATGGAGAGTATTTCTCTGAACCGATTTCCAGTATAGCGTAGATTGTAAACTAGATCCTTCTTTATACAATAAAATATCCAGAAATTCTATAGAAACTGCATTGTATTTTGGCACAAATTGGATATTTGTATCTAAAGTATTAATCCATTTAAAAAACAACTCTAATTGATCATTCGTGCCTGATCAAAGGAAAAAAATATCGTCTGAATAGCGAGTCCAATGGATAATCTGAGAGAACCATGTTGAAGGATATAAAAACTCACGTTCAAATTGTGCCATGAATAGAGTTGCTATTGACGGAGCAACTGCAGCTCCCATCGCTATACCATGGATTTGCAAATAAAATTGCTCTTCAAATAGAAAAAAATTATTTTTCAAAACTAATTCTAGGATGTGTAACACAAACTCCTTCAGTAACCGATCAGGTAAGCGCAAGGGTAAATTAGCTGCCATTTTTAAAGCTGCCTCTTGATCAATGTTAGTATATAAGGCAGTAACGTCTATAGTAACTAACAACATTGAAGTTACGTCAATATTTAAACCTTGAAGTTTGGAGAGAAAATGGAATGAGTCATTGACAAAGGAAGGGATATGATGGATTAAAGGACGCAAAATAAATCATAAAATTGTGATAAAGGCTTTAAGACAGATCCTCTACATGATACAATCGGGCAACCCGGAGGGTTCTTCAAATCCTTGTGTATTTTAGGTACCATATACAAAATGGGTATCAATGGATGTTTCTTATTTAAAAATTCAAATTCATGAAGAGTAATCCATTTTGATTGCAAAACTTCCATAGTGTAATGTTTAATCAAAGAACTTAAAGATGAAGACGGGTCCCCTTTTAATACTTGATAGTACTTAGGATCTGATACATGTATTAGCACAGATTGAATATATTGTGATTTGTCTTGTATGACAATAGCCCCTCCTTTATCTGCTCTATGTATACTAGTCCTTGCTCGTTCACGTAAACTCCGTAAATCTGCTCGTTGTATCCTAGATAAATTTTAAAAAGTTGCAATAGACCTGTCTTCCATAAGTTTCACATCTCGTAAAACTAGATTTTGGAACGTAAAAATTGCTGGATCGACAGGCCCTGGCGGTATTCATTTTGATCTTAATCTACATACTGAATCATCCATTGTTATTGGGTGAGATAAATCACAATTTCAATTGGGTGAGAGAAATCACAGTTTCAAAAACCTTTCAGAGTTTTTTTTAATAATCATGTCCTGGCAATGTCCCAGTTTTTATACTATTTCCTTTTTCAATTGGTCTTGTTTTATTTGATTGCTTTTATGTGCCAAATATGTGTGCATATACTGTATAGTCCAAAGCCATTTCACTAGCCACCTTTTTAAAGAGATACTGGACATTGAGGGCGGGCCCGGGAGAAGAGCTCACCCTGGGCCTGTCATGGTTGTGTTTGGATTGCTGTATCCTATTCTGGGGGGGGTGGAGTAAGGGGATTGGGGGACATTTTGGGATACTATCTATATCGAGTCTGTTCTCTGTTTGCTCTGTTGGGTGTGTGGTTATTTGATGGGGATCCGAGGGTGGAGGGATTTGTGATCTTGACTATTACTATCAATCTCCCGGGAGTGCCCATCTGCTCTGTAAGACAAGGAGGGTGCAGTTTCCAGTCTCGTGCTACGGCGCATCCGATGTATTTAGTTGTTTGTTACATATTATGCTGTTATCTTGGGGTTCTGGGTGCTTGTTCTTTCCCCATCTTCTAAGAGGCTTTGTTTCAAATGTATCTTTGTTTGTATACTTTCTTTACTTTTGTAATTGACTGGCTGCATTACTTTTGGGTGTTGCTTGTGGAAATTGAATAAAACAGATTTGAACATAAAGAGATACTGGACATTAAGGGGTTGAACTGCAAAGGTGCCAATAATGTCCACAACTGTATATAAAAACATATGTATAAAAATGTGTTAACTAAGTAGATAATGACATAAAAAATAACCTTTTAAAGGTCCATGTATTTGAGCTGCAATCCAGTTTTAAAAGGGGGGAATTAAGTTTTGCATGTACCACTAGATACACTTAGGGGTATATTTACTAAGCGGCATTAACATCACCGCGGCAAGTGCAGTGCTAATGTCACTGACGCCCATATAAGGATATGGGTGGTGTGGCATAAAGGTAGCCATGGACCATTTACCGCGCAGTACAGGGCGCCCTGGCCACTTACCGTGTGGTAACGTGACATCTGATGGCAAGCGACAAGCATCAACACGCCAAAGGTCTACAAGGGCTGCAACCTAAGGCGCCCTGACAGTATAAGATGCCCTGAGGGAAGAAGACGTATGGTAAGCCAAGACTGATGGATTTACAGGTGTTAGGTGATAGATCTTTGACAGCTGATATTGTAGTCGGTAAGAGGGATGTGAGCCACAGCCAAGGTCACGCACACAGCCCATTAAATTGGCTGGATTGAAAACAAAATGTATAAAATAGCTTACACGGAATATATGCAAGGGTGCCCGGGGCTTGACTGAACCCGCACCTTCTTGGATGGTATGTGCACCAGGACAGAATGGAAAAAACATGAAGAAAGAACATGTGTGAATCGAACCGCCCCTCTGTGGTGTCCAAACACAGTACATGAATAACTATGCTAACACTGCAAGTAAACTGCTCTGCCAGGAATTACGAAGAAAGGGTCCATATGTATCTGATAACAATGTAGAAGTAGGTTGATAGAACTACGTCATCCCTGTAGGATGTGGCTGTGTGTAAAATATATCTGCAATGGAGTCCCAGACAGACACCCACAGTTAGGGCTCAGTCTCCCAAGACTACATAAGAACATAACATAAGAACATAAGATATGCCATACTGGGTCAGACCAAGGTCCATCAAGCCCAGTATCCTGTTTCCAACAGTGGCCAATCTAGGTCATACGTACCTAGCAGTTTCCCCAAAAGACACAGATTCCACAATGCTTATACTGGGTCAAGCATTGATATCCTGGGTCCCTTCTTAATAATGGTTTATGGACCTTTCCTCCAGGAACTTGTCCAAACCTTTTTTTAAACCCAGCTACACTAACGGCCTTTACTACATCCTTCGGTAACAAATTCCAGAGTTTGATTACATGTTGAGTGAAAATATATTTTCTTTTATTAGTCTTAAATCGTTTACCCTGTAGCTTCATTGCATGTCCCCTAGTCTTTCTATATTCTGATAACGTAAACAATCGATCTATGTTTACCCGTTCCACTCCGTTCATTAATTTATAGACTTCTATCATATCTCCCCTCAGCCGTCTCTTTTCCAGGTTAAAGAGCCCTACCTTTTTAGCCTTTCTTCATAGGAGTATCCTTCCATCCTCTTTACCATTTTGGTGGCTCTCCTCTGAACATTTTCTAATAACGCTATATCCTTTTTAAGATTCGGCGACCAGAATTGCACACAATATTCAAGGTGCGTTCTCACCATGGAATGATATAGAGGCATTATAATATCTTTGGTTTTATTTTCCATTCCTTTCCTTATGATACCTAGCATTCTATTTGCTCTCTTGGCCGCCGCTGCACACTGGGCCGAGGGTTTTATCATGTTATCCACAATGACGCCTAAATCTTTTTCCTGGGTGGTGGTTCCTAATGTGGAACCTTGCATTATGTAACCATAGTTTGGGTTGTTCTTCCCTAGGTGTATAACTTTGCACTTGTCCACATTAAATTTCATCTGCCATTTTGATGCCCAGTCTTCCAATTTATCAAGATCCTCTTGCATTTTTCCACAATCCTCTTGGGTTTTAACAACTTTAAATAGTTTTGTGTCATCTGCAAATTTGATAACCTCACTCGTTATTCCACTTTCCAGGTCATTTATGAATATGTCAAAAAGCAGCGGACCCAGCACAGATCCCTGGGTACACCACTATTCACCTTTCTCCATTGGGAAAATTGGCCATTTAGCCCTACCCTCTGCTTTCTATCTTTTAACCAGTTCCTGATCAACAATAGTACACTGCCTCCTATCCCATGACTCTTTAGTTTTGCCAAAAGTCTCTGATGAGGGACCTTGTCAAAGGCTTTCTGAAAGTCCAGATACACTATATCAACCGACTCACATTTGTCCACCTGTTTATTCACACCTTCAAAAAAACATAACAGATTAGTAAGACAAGATCTTCCTTGTCTAAAGCCATGTTGGCTGTCTCCCATTAGGCCATGACTATCTACATGCTGAGTAATTTTGTTCTTTATGATGGTTTCTACCATTTTTCCAGGTACTGACGTCAGGCTCACCGGTCTGTAGTTTCCCAGATCACCCCTGGAACTCTTTTTAAACATAGGCGTTACATTGGCGATCCTCCAATCTTCAGGTATTACAGATGATTTTAATGAAAATTTACAGATTACTAATAGCAGGTCTGCAATCTCATATTTCAGTTCTTTCAACACCCTTGGATGTATACCATCCGGCCCAGGTGATCTGCTACTCTTCAGTTTATCTAATAGTTGTAATACATCTTCCCGATGTATCGATATTTCCTTCAATTCTTCTGCACCTTTAAATACCACTTCAGTCATGGGTAACATCCCTACATCTTCCTCAGTAAAGACCGAAGCAGAGAATTCATTCAGTCTCTCCGCTATCGCCTTGTCGCCTCTTAGTGCCCCTTTAACCCCTCTGTCATCTAATGGACCAACTGACTTTCTCACAGGTTTTTTGCTACGAATGTATTTGAAAAAGTCTTTATTTTGTGTTTTTGCTTCCGCAGCAAGCCTCTTCTCAAATTCTCCCTTTGCCTGCCTTATCAATGCCCTGCATTTGACTTGCCAGTGCTCTTGCTGTTTCCAGGTTTCGTTGTTTGGCTCTTTTTCCATTTCCTGAAAGATGCTTTTTTGGCAACAATAGCCTCTCTGACCTCACCTTTAAACCATGCTGGCAGTTTTTTGAACTTCCTTCCATTTTTCTTAAAGCGTGGAATACAGCTGGTCTGGGCTTCCAAGATAGTATTTTTCAACAACACCCAAGCTTGATGTAAGTATTTAACCTTTGCCACTGCTCCTTTTAGTTTTTTCTTAACTATTTTCCTCATTTTATCATAGTCTCCCTTTCGAAAGTTAAAAGGTAGTACTGTGGATTTCCTTACTATCCCTCCTCCACTAATTAAATCAAACGCGATCATGCTATTATCACTACTGCAAAGTGGCCCCAACACCCTTATTTCTTGCACTAGATCTGGTGTTCCACTAAGGACTAGGTCTAATATGGCTTCCCCTCTGGACGGTTCATGAACCAGCTGCTCCAAGAAGCAGTCATTTATTTCATCTAGGAACTTTATCTCCCTAGCATGTCCTGCCGTGACACTGACCCAGTCGATACCGGGGTAATTGAAATCACCCATTATTACTACTGCGCTGTAACGTTTGTTAGCTTCCTTGATTTCTTTGAGCATTTCCTCATCCATTTGTTCATTCTGGCCAAGCGGTTGATAGTGCACCCCCACTGCCATCGCCTTCCCCTTTTTACATGGAATTTCAATCCATAGAGATTCTACAGCAAATTTGTTTCCTGCAAAACTTTAATCCTTTCTGACTCAGTGCCCTCTCTAACATAGAGTGCAACCCCTCCACCAATTTGATCAGCTCTATCATTACGATATAGTTTGTACCCAGGTATCACAGTATCCCACTGGTTGTCCTCCTTCCACCATGTCTCTGATATTCCAATCATATCTAACCTCTCATTTAGTGCTATATATTCTAACTCTCCCATCTTATTTTTTAGACTTCTAGCATTTCCATACAAGCATTTTAGAGACTGTATTTTATTCATATTAATCTGGCTATTGGTAGGCATGGGTAATTTGGGATCTTTAAGCTCTTGTCTGCTCCATACTCGAGGGCATTTGGGCTAGTTTACTCTTTTTTGGAACGTCTATGCTTTTGGTAGTATCCTTCAAGGATACATTCTTCCGAACCATGCGCTCTTGTGTGACTGTCGGCTTTCCGCTATTATCTAGTTTAAAAGCTGCTCTATCTCCTTTTTAAAGGTTAATGCCAGCAGCCTGGTTCCATCCCGGTTAAGGTGAAGCCCATCCCTTCGGAAGAGCCCATCCTTTCCCCCGAATGTTCCCCAGTTCCTAACAAATCCAAAACCCTCATCTCTGCACCATTGTCTCATCCATGCATTGAGACTCCGGAGCTCTGCCTGCCTTTTGGGTCCAGCGCATGGAATGGGAAGCATTTCAGTGAACGCTACCCTAGAAGTTCTGGATTTCAATTTCCTACCTAAAAGCCTAAATTTAGCCTCCAGAACCTCCCTACCACATTTTCCTGTCATTGGTACCGACATGTACCAAGACAGCAGACTCCTCCCTAGCACTATCTAAGACCTTATCTGAGTGGTGCGTGAGGTCCGCTACCTTCACACCAGGCAGGCATGTTACTAGGTGATCCTCACGTCCACCAGCCACCCAGCAATCTACATGCCTAATGATCGAATCACCAACTATAACGGCTGTCCTAACCCTTCCCTCATGGGCACATTGCTCTGGAGAAACTTCCTCAGTACGAGAGGGTTTTACATCACCTGGAGGACAGGTCCTAGTTACAGGATCACTTCCTGCCACACCAGGGTGATGCTCTCCTGTCACGTGACCTCTCTCCTCCATGGCAACAGGGATGCTGCCAGACTGGAGGTGGGACTTCAGGACTATATCCCTGTAGGTCTCGTCTATGTACCTCTCTGTCTTTCTTATGCCTTCCAAATCTGCTACTCTAGCCTCTAGAGAATGGACTCGTTCCCTGAGAGCAAAGAGCTCCTTGCACCTAGTGCACACGTAAGACCTCTCACCAACTGGGAGAAAATCATACATGTGACACTCAATGCAAAAGACTGGAAAGCCCCCGTCTCGCTGCTGGACGTCTGTCTGCATCTTAATTTTAAGCTTGTGTTTAGATCTTTAAGTTCTTTACTTACTAAGGGTTGCTATGGATATTTATTTATTTTATTTTATTTTATTTATTTATTAACAATTCTTATATACCGCACTCTTAGCCATCAGCGCGGTTTACATTGAACAGAAACATCCGACAATATACATTTCTCTGGTCATTACATTTAACAGGGAGTAGAACTTGGAGAAATGGGGTAACTATATACAATGGTGGTTTATACTACTAAAACTGTACCTAATACGTTTAATTAAGCTTCAGGTGAACAAGGTATATTAATCTCAGGTCCTTAGTGTATGACTGATTTGGATAACGAGCTTCACCTGAGAGCACCTCCTTTCCTTTAAGATGTGTAAGTACCTATAAAGCTACAATTATCCCAGGGGTGGGTGGGTGTTGGGGAGGGAGGGAGGGAAATGACACTTATTAAAAGAGGGCTGCTACAATGTTGCCTGTATGCATTGCAGTATATTTTGTTCAATGTAAACCACGCTGATTTTAATAGCGCGGTATAGAAGAGATGTTAAATAAATAAAATAAAATAAATAAATAATACCCTGTCCTGTGCTGCTGAGGTAAGCTGTGACCAACTTAAAACCTCTCTTCTGTGTTTTAAATTTAAAACTAAAAGTACTTTGCTGATACTAGGCCCTGAGTGACTATTAAACTTAAACTACAAGCTCTCTGCTGGGTATGAAATGTAACCAGAAAGTTCTCTTCTGGGTTTAAATTTAAACTTAAACTGCTGCTACTAGGCCCTGACTGATTTAACAAAAACACTGGGTTCACAGATTAATTAGTTTTAATAAAAAGAGGTCCTTTCAGAAAATTCCCAGAAGTGTATGCTCACAATTGCAGATCTCTCTCCAGAAGTAGTAGTCCCTTTTTCTAGTCCTGCGCACTATGCGGGTCATGCATCTGCTGCGTTCACATTACCAACACACACCAATGTGCCACAGCTGAGTCTGCACTCAATGCATGATGGGTAGCCTGGATGGAGTGCACTATGTAGTGCACACTGAAGAGATGCCAGGGTGTTTGTTGCAATGCTGAAGCTGCACCCTTTTGTACGGTATTTGCAGCAGCACAGAAGAAAAGAAATGGAAAACAACCTGTGGGAATTGAACCAGCTCCCTAGTGTGTCCAAACACACGGCTGTAACCACTATGCTAACCTTGCACAGCAACTGCATTGGAAATACTTTCCACTAAAGGGAATGTATGTATGTACATTTGTATCTCCCTGTGATGTTTCATCTCATTTGCAGTCCATCCTGCTGCTACCTTTCAGGGATTGTGGGCCAAGTGAGCTATGGTCGCCATGATTATGCCAGAGTATACGTTGGTCAGTGTGGAGATGTAGCATCTGAGACAGGTACGTTTCTAACGTGTCCCATGTACATTCACTGCTATGTCTACAGATCATCTGCAGGACAGATCCTGTCTATGAGCTGCATTGTGTGCACTATTCAGTATGCCCCCCAATGCATTTCCATACTCTGCAGGCCTGAGTCACATGTGCGTGCATGTAGACAGTATTTGGTGTATGATGAGGCAACCAACACATGTTGTCCATGGCATGCCCTCTATCACATACCTG
Organism: Ichthyophis bannanicus; assembly: GCA_033557465.1. Lineage (NCBI taxonomy): Eukaryota > Metazoa > Chordata > Amphibia > Gymnophiona > Ichthyophiidae > Ichthyophis > Ichthyophis bannanicus. The sequence goes on along the minus strand of CM066031.1, from coordinate 157,670,782 downwards.
CCAGTTAATGTAAGCCATACAATCCAGCACATGCATACTGTGCAAAAACAGTGTGGGTGTAGCATCAGATGCCTTTCGGATGGTGTGGTTACAAGGAGAAACTTGCAGGGGCAATCTGTTGCACCTCTACTGTGATCTCCAGTGCCAAATACGTCTTAGGCCATCTATGTCCCTGATAGCCCTCACAGATGGGGATGTCCTGCTACCGGCATGTTGTCCCAGGTGAACCTGGCTGTGGTATACTATTTGTACACATCATGAAAACAAGCCGCAAAGGGACACAGCTGGACCCGGCCCATGTACCACTAGAATGTGGCTTTGCCAGCACCGCAGTACCTATGTTTTCTGTGCTGCGATCTGTGGGCCATAATGCAGCAGCACAGTGGTGGAGACACCACCCTGTGCAACATCCCCTGACAATATGGGGCCCTGCCTCATCAGCTGTGAGTGTGCCTGATGTGAACATCATGAATATTGCGCCATTGGAATGCATGTAGCGTTTGTGAGGCCCAATATGTACACACAACATATACCTACTGTGTCACTATTGCACCGTTTGCAGTATGTTATGAAGAACAGTAGCTGTAGAGGGTCTGGATGAGTAACATACACCGAGTCGCTATGTGTGTGTCATAGACAATCTGAGGGTAGTATGAACCTCAAATCAATGCAATGATATTGTTAAAACATGTAGAATAGGCCTCCATTGGCCCTGTATGACATCTGGCATCATACACGGTCGCATCAGAGGTCCCGGCTCCCTCTGCACAGCCGCCAGCGTGAAGAGCCTTTTCCTTCACGCTGGCGGCTGTTTCTGTGAAGCCGCGAATTCCAGGAGAGGTTAAAGGACTGGAATCAGGCTGTGAGGGGGGACTAGGACTGGAATCAGGCTGTGATGGAGGGGCTAGGACTGGAATCAGGCTGTGATGGTGGGAAACCTGGACTGGAAATGGGCTGTGATGGGGGGCTAGGACTGGAAATGGGCTGTGATGGTGGGGGGTGAGGCTAGGACTGGAAATAGGCTGTGATGTGAGGGTAAGCTGGGACTATAAATGGGCTATGATGGGAGGGCTAGGATTGGAAATGGGCTGATGAGGAGCTGGAATAGAACTGTAAATGGGCTGATGGGGGCTGGAACAGGACTGGAAGCGGGCTGATGGAAGTTGGAATAGGGCTGGAAATTGGCTGATGTGGGAGCTTGGAGTGGAAATGGGCTGATGGGTGGCTGGAATGGAACTGGAAAAGAGCATATGGGGGGGATAGGACTGGAAATGGGCTGATGTGGGGGGCATGGGAGAATGGGACTAGAAGGGAGCGGACGCTGGGTGGGTCCAGAACTATAAGGTAGCTGATTTTGGAGGAGAACTAGAAGGAGATGGGGATGAGGAATGAGAATGGAGAGGGGAAAAGATATTTTGTGTGGGAGGGAAGAAAAGTCTACGATGGGCCAGGTATTGAGAGAGTAAGTAGGGATTGAGAATGGAAGGGTGAAATTTGAGTGGATGATAAAGGAATAAGGAAAGAAATGGGGGAAAGAGCAAAAGGGAAACGATCAGTATGTTAAAGCAGATATAGAGAGAGAATGGAAAAAAATCTAAAAGAGAAGAAAGGACAAATGGACAGCTCGCAGAAGACACGAAGAAACCAGAAGAAAGTGGCTGGAACAATTGCAACTGAAAAATAAAATCCCAAACAAAAGGTAGAAAAATACTTTTTATTTTGAATTTATTAACTGGAATATGTCTGGTCTGGAAAGTGTGTATTGCTAACATCTTTGCAGTTTTGTTTAGTGCAAGAGGAAATTACTTTATAGTTTTATTTCTCCAGTGTTGTACATTTCATGTTTGGCTTTTGGGGGTCCCAGTTTAATTATTATCTACCTATTTCTGAATTGTGATCCCTTGTTCTTTGTGTGGTGATGGTCTATGTTCTGCATGTGTAACCAAGCTGAGGTATTCTGTTCATGTAGTTTCTATTTGACAGTCCCACTTGTTCTCTTTCCCCCAGTGAGATGTATTGGTATTCTATGAGATGTATTGGTTTAATATCTGCAGTGTTGCCTTTTGATAGGTAGGGTTTGGTGCTTTGTGAGTCCTGGTAGTGCTGTTAGGATAGGGTGGATTTGCTATGGGTTCTAAATGATCAGTGTTTATAGTACTTCCTAATGGGCCTGGTGGTTGTCACTGCAATATAGTAATGTAGAAATCTGTTAGTCTTTCTTTATCCAGACACTCATTAAGAGGCATGTTACTAAAAGTGCATGTTAATATAATGCAAATATTTATGCAAATGAGGCTCCTTATGCAAATTAGGCCCCACAATTAATCTGCACACATGGCCCCGCACCCCCCTTGAGCCGCCCCTGCTGACACATGGATAACATATTTGTTCAACTGTGCTGCTCACACAAATCTCTGTAACAAATATCTCCACACTGGCCGATGCTGACATTGTTGATCTGGGAGTGTCAGCGTGGTGATTGAGCATGACGGCATGCAATGAAGTGTCCTGCATCAGCATTGGAATTCCAGTATTGCAGATGGAACATGGCTGATGTTCCAACATACCTGCATGGAATGTTTGGAAATGTATAGATGTCAGTCTCAGAAATATTTGTCTCCAAGGATTTTAATCTAGGTGGGGCAAAGTGATGTGGTGGTGTGTTCTATGTCCGGCAACTGTGTAACCCTCATGTCAATGCTGTGGTCAAATGTGGGCCAGCCCTGACATATGTGTCTGCCCACACAACTGAGAGGGAGCATGATCTAGGCAGGTAGGCAAAAATGAACCTGTTAAGTGCCAAGATATGATGTCAGAACGATAAATGGTGAAAATTAGTCCCAAGCTGCCATGCACAGATGGCTGTGTGTACTGCATAGCAAAACACTGACACACGCCAACAATGGTGTGTGCTCATGCCCTACCACACAATGCCCCCAACACACCTGATTGCAGTGATATAGCATATGTGCGTGTTAGTGGGTTAAACAGCATTGTAGAAGGCCTGCACATGAGTATGTGCTGTGGCTAAAACAACCATAAGCCATGTACACAAGTAACCAGGCCAGTTTACTGGAGAAATGGCCTCAGAAATCAGGGACACAATCCACAATGAGGACATGGAGGTAGGTAAGAGAAGCATGTGTTGGCACAGTAGTCAAAAAAAAATGTTTTGCACAGGTGCTGAGGCAGCAGAATACATGAGCTCTGGGGTAAAGTTAGCCGTATGTCCATGAGATGTACAGGTACGAGAACGTACATGCAATGCACAATTCAAGCTATGTGTGAAAATACAGATCACTACATCATAAAAGTGACCTTGCTATGTGTATGGCACATTGTCATGAGAGACATAGGATGGAGCACACACGCGACTGTGTAAGTTGTAAGCCAATCGATAATTACACATCTTTATTGGACCAAAACAGATCAATATGTTTTGTGAAGTATAAAAATATGAAAACTACGGTGTAGTAAGCATCATAAAATGCACATCATCACGTCACTGTGTCACAACATATTTGTGCACATGCATAAGCACAGTGTAATTCACAACATGACACAGTGATACACTATATGCACAATATCACGCCTGCCTATGGCCAAACAGAAATCAAAGATGATGTTGTGGTCCACCTTGTGAGGATGCCCCTCCTGGAGGGCACATTCATCCAGAGACACCCATCCATACCCTGGTCCCTCCAGACCTCTGTATTACTCTGGCAATAGATCCTCACATAACAGCCCCCCTAGACCGCTGCCTCATTGTGAAAAGAAGTCCTCACGTAACTTATCCAACCTTATCCATATCCCTCTCCTTTCCTCCTCCGCTCTCCCGTTCTCATGCACCCTATGGAATGCATGCTCACTCGCTAATAAACTTCCTTTTACTCATGATCTCTTCATTTCTAATGTACTACACCTTCTTGCCCTAACTGAGACCTGGCTCATCCCAGACGATACCACATCCGCTGCTGCTCTTTGCCACGAGGACTACCAGTTCTCTCATACACCTCGTTCCACTGGCCGCGGTGGTGGTGTTGGGCTCCTACTTTCTCCCTCTTGCCAATTCCAATCCCTCCTGCTGCCTCAATCACACTCCTCCCTCTCCTTTAAAGTCCACTCCATTCGCCTCTTCACACCACTCCCCCTCCGTGTAGCTGTTATCTATCGCCCACCCGACAAATCAAAATCAACCTTCCTTACCGACTTCGACTCCTGGCTTTCCGTCTTTCTAGACCCCTCTTCCCCCACTCTTATTATTGGCGACTTTAACATTCACGTCAACAGCCCCTCCAATCCCCATACTTTAAAGCTCCTTGCGGGGAGCGTTTTTTCATTCTTGCTGTCTGACCCCTGTGGAGGCTGAGGGAGCCGGTGTTGAGATTCTCCAGCGTGTGCAGGACAGCTCAGCTGACGTCATTCTCTGCCCTGGATAAAAGCCTTGCTGTGACGCTTATCTGTGGGAGCGTTTTTTCATTCTTGCTGTCTGACCCTGTGGAGGCTGAGGGAGCCGGTGTTGAGATTCTCTGGCATGTGCAGGACAGCTCAGTTGACGTCATTCTCTGCCATGGATAAAAGCCTTGCTGTGTCAATACGGCGTTCTGCCGTCGTCATTCTGGTGGGGCTTGTTCCTAAGGGGCGTGTCCAAAGGGGCAGGATACGCCCCTTGTGAGCCCCTTAGGCGCACATTAGGAGCCGGTTTGTTTGGAGAGGAAAATGCCAGGAGGAAAGCGAAAGAAGAAAACCTCACAAGTAACATCTCAGGTGGGGACTCTCGACAAACACGTGATTTCCACCCCACGGATGAAAGATCCAGGTACTGTGCTTCCCTTGCCCTTATCCAATGGTGCAAGTTTGAGCTCAGTTGAGCGCACTCCTCCTCTTCCCCCCCAGTTTTTTGGAAGTGTCTTCTGAATTTCAGAGCATTGTTTGCTCTCCTAAGGATAATGTGCTCCCCAGTGTGGTTTCCTGGAAGGAGCCCATTGTCCCTAGTTCGGACCCTCAGGTTTCCACAGTTTCCTTGTTAGATGTATGGAAAGTGGTCTCTCGTACTGAGCAAGTTCTTGTTGATATAGTTCCTTCATTATGTCAATTTACCAAAGACACAGTTGTAAAATTTCAATCTCTGGATTCACAGGTTGGTGCTTTGAGCTTCGTGGTCACTAATATGGCTACTCATGTTAAATCTTGCGCTGAATTTCAATCAGCTCATTCAAAGGAGAGTGGAATATTACACCAGAAACTTGAGAATCTGGAAAATCTATCGCGTATAAAAAATTTGAGAATATTAAATTTTCCTGTTTGTTCTTTGTTGTCCCCTACTATTTTGTTTCAGAAATACCTTAAGGACATCCTCCTTTTACCTCGGGCTGATTCTATTATTATTACTAAATGTTATTATCTTTCTATTAAAAATCTTCCACCTGAAGTGAATGATGAGGGGGATGCCCTTTCGGCTTCTGATAAATTTAATTTAACTGCTTTTTTAGAGGACACGCATGATGATATTTCCTCAAGGGCTACTTTACTTGTTATGTTGGCGTCCGAGGAGGATAAGAGTACTATTTTCAAAGCTTATTTTAGAAAGAAAAAAGTAAAATTCTGTGGGGATTTTGTTTCAATCTTTCCAGATGTATCACGTACTACTCAAGAATGTAGAAAAGCGTTTCTGGCATTTAAAGCTAGAGTTCTTGCCCTCGGTGCAACCTTCTTTTTAAGATATCCCTGCAAATGCTGTGTTAGATTGGGTTATGATAGTCCTTGTCCAAAACATATACTTATCTGAAGATGTTGTTGTGTCCAAGCTGTCATCCCACACACAGACGTGGTTTTTGAAAGGTGTTGTAGTAGTCTGTGTGCATGTGCAACCAACATTGCCTCTTGTCAAAACTATACCATCATGTGTCAAACATGAATGCTGACGCATTTAGGTTTGCCATCAGACAAAACCTATGTCCTTTATCAACACAGAACACTATGCATGACATGATCACATTAGTCACAGGGCAGCATCTGAAATGAACCAAAAGTACTGTGGTCAGTTGTAAAGGGCTGCTCAGACCTCATCCCAGGAAAAAGTACTGCTCATATGCCTGCACAGTGTATCAGTACAATGTGACTCACAATCCACACACATTGTAATGTAAAACACACGTGCATCTGGTAGCATCCTCCCTTTCTGTCTCAAACTTGAGGTTAGTGGAAGCAATGACATCAGCCTATGCAAGGATACAATTTATTTATTTATTTATTTATTTATTTATTTAACATTTCTTATATACCGCGCTGTCATCAGTGCGGTTTACAATGTAACAATAAAACACATTGGTCAGATAATTTGACTTTCGTTTACAGATAACAGGGAAATAACATGGAGTTAAACCAGGGGAAACTATATACAATCTTGGTAACTATCTGTTGGAACATATGACAGTTCTATGCAGTCATATAGGATAGGTATGGGGTTGTGAGGGAAAGGGGTGGAGAGGGGGTGGGATATCCAGAGGCTTAAAATGAGTAGTAAAAAGGTGGTGCTTGAGGGCTTTTGTAAACTGTCTCAGGTCCTTAATTGCTCTAATGCTGGGAGGGAGTTTGTTCCAGCATCTAGGGGCGAAGTTAACAAAAGCTCTGTTGATGGTTGACTGGTTAGTCTTTATGGAATCACTTGGTATGATTAGCATGTCTACAGAAAGAGATCTTCTAGGCCGGTTGTTCTCGGTATGTGTGATGGAATCGAGATGGCTGAAGGAGCTAAGTTGTTGAAGGCCTTGAAGGTGATGAGGAGGGCTTTATATTGGATTCTACAGCTTATTGGGAGCCAATGAAGCTCTTTTAGAATGGGGGAGATGTGGTCGCTCCTTGAGGCTCCGCAGAGGACACGGACTGCTGCATTCATGGCTAGTTGTAGGGGGTTGATGGTGGTCTTTGGAAGGCCATGCAGTATTATGTTAGCATAGTCGAAGTGCGGTGTGACTAGTGCTTGGAAGATAGTGCGGAAGTCATCATGTTCCAACATAGGTCTCAGGTGCCGCAGGGTTTTAATCTTGAAGTAGATTGTTTTTAAAGTGCGACTTATATGCTTCTTGAAGTTCAAATGTTGATCCAATATTACTCCCAGATAGCGAATGTTGGATTTGACCGGAAGTTCAGCATCTCTGACTTTTAGAGTAGGTGGGGGAGAGAAGCATTTATTTCTTGTGATTACTAGAACTTCCGTCTTTTTGAAGTTGATACGGAGGTTTTGAGTAAGTAGCCAATCCGTTATTGCATTAAAACAGTTGATTAACGCTGTGTAGTCTGGGCATGCAACAGTTATGGGTGAGAATAACAGAACGTCGTCTGCATACATGAGGCAGGATATGCCGAAGGAGCGTGAGATGTCGCAAATTGGCTGCATATAGATATTGAACAGCAGCGCAGACAGGGAGGAGCCTTGGGGCACACCTTGAGTCTGCTGGAAGGGATCAGATGTAGTGTTACCAACGCGTACTTGTTGCCGTCTGCCTTCCAGGTAGGATTTGCACCAGTCCCATGCTCGGTCATGGATTCCTTTATCGTGAAGACGCCTCAGGAGCTGCGTATGATCTACGGAGTCAAACACGGCCGCTATATCCAGAAAGATTAAGGTGAAGCCCTTCTTGAGGTTGTCAATTCCGTTGATAAGTGTGTTAATAAGAGTTGTTAGTAGAGTTTCCACACCGTGGGCCTCCCTGAAACCATGTTGACAGGGGTCTAATGGGGAAGAGGAGTCTATGTGCTGTTGAATCTGTCTCAGGGTTAGCGTCTCGAGAATTTTAGCTAGTAATGGAATACTAGAAATTGGTCGGTAAGAGTCCTCTCTCGTTGGGTCCAGCTGGTTGCTTTTTAGCAGTGGACGGATGGAAGTTTGTTTGAGAGCATCTGGGAAGACACCAGATTCGAATGACATCTTTGCGATGTTGGCTATGAATGGGCTGAGCTCTGTGCGCATAGTCCTAATTCAGTGCGCTGGGCATGGGTCAGTTGGGGCCGTTGTTGTGTTGATGGAGGCAATTACTTCATCTATGGTCTTTACAGAGGGTGGGACAAGTTTGGTAATTGGGAACTGCGGGTGAGAAGACTGGGAGGGTTCTTGTGGGGTTGCAGTAGTTATTTTTATTGCTTTTGATTGTATATAGTTCGCATAAGCCTGGGGCTGAATAAGTTCTTGTTGTGGTGGGGACGGTTGTTTGGTATAGGATTTTACTAAGTCGAATAGTTCCCTTGGTTTATTCAATGATCGGTTGAGGGTCTCAGCGTGGAATTCCTTTCTCCTGGCCCAAGTTGATTCACGATGTCGTTTAAGATGTTCCAAATAGGTGACTTGGTCGGAGGAATTACGTATAGTTCTCCATTTTCTCTCTAGTTTTCTGAGGTGGATGAGTGAAGTACGCAGTTCGGGGGAGAACCATGGAGCAGACTGTTTTTTAGCAGTTTGGTGTCCAGGTGTCGACTTTTTCACAGTGACCGGGTGCTCCGCGTATGAGGCGAGGGTTTCATTCCAGTTGCTTACCATTTCATTGAGGTTGACTGATGGTTGGTCGAGTTTAGGGAGTGCGTGCATTGTAAACTTCTCTCTGTCAAGTTGCTTGAATCTGGTAGGTCTTGAATATTTGGTTGTATATGGGCAGCTGTCTGAAGTTTGAAACGCTGGATGTTGGCTGCCTCCACAAAGTAATACAAACGTGTATGCAATGTTCAATACTACAACTCCTATTAGCTCTGTACACCCACATCTTAGTTGGTAATGTTTTTCAAACGATGGTGTCAGATTAACAAAGATGCCCGTGTAGACGATAATCCATAGATATAGGGTATATGTCTGCATGCCATATAGGTTTTGACCAACATAGTTCGTAATACAACACATGTCAGATGTTGTTGTCCTGTGCCCACAGTGTATGCATGGCAAGTGACACAACAGCATCAGCACAGAAGGCGGTTATGTTTGTGGAACCTATGCATGTATGTTATGTTAAATGCATACCTCTGATGTGATCGTGTATGATGCACCAGTCACATGTAATTGCCATGTTGTCATCTGTCTGGATCGGTAACAGTTGGCTGCATGTAGATCCACTTGCCCAAAGTAGTTACCTCACCACACCAACAGGAGCGACAGCCTGGCAAGCATATTCTGTATAGTGACAAACACAGCAGAGACACATATGTTAGAATGTAGTCCTGAACCATTCAGGCCAGCATGCACATTTGTACACATATGCATCTCCCCATGTACACAGTACTTAAATAAGAAAAGCTCCTCAATCAAATGTTGCCAGATTGCTGTGCCCACACATGTGTTTCCACGGCCACGTACAGGAGGGCATGCAGGATCATCTTCCAGATCTGGATTAATATTGACTGGGATATTGTGCCTGAGAGCAATGTTGTGCAGGATGCAACAGGCCAGAATTATCTGTGCCATAGTCAGGGGTGGGTATTTTAAGGCCCCGCCGCTCTTATCCAGACACCTGAAGCAACTCTTTAACACACCAAAGGTGCGCTCGATGACTGAGCGGCTGGAGGCATGGGCCTCATTGTACCTCATCTCTGCAGGTGACTCTGGAAAACGCACAAGGGTCAGCAACCAAGCCTGACACCCATATCCATAGTGGACACTATAATAGCAATAAAAGAGGAAGTAAGATACTTAGGTATTACCATCAACCGTTTCTTAAACCTACAAGCAGACATTAACAGAACCTCCAAGAACATATTCCATAAGCTTGTAATTATCCAAAGACTAAAGCCCCTTCTCAGTCGGGACCACTTCCACACAGTATGTCAAACACTAATAACCCCTGTTCTGGATTACTGTAACTCTCTCTTACACGGTCTTCCAACCCAAACCATCCGGCCCTTGCAACTGGCCCAAAACACCGCAGTTCGAATCATAACAGGTTCGCCCAAACATGAACACATAACCCCTTTACTGTACCAACTACATTGGCTTCCAGTCTCCTCAAGAGCGAAATACAAAACCATTCTCACCATATTCAAGACAGAAGCAATTTAGCTGGAAGTCTGCAAGACCTGTTTTCCACTAACTCAAGCAACAGACCAAAGAGACTCAACACCAGGGATACAATTCCAATTCCTAGCTCCTATACCAAAGCAAATAATTCCACCACGAAGAGAGCTCTCTCCTTAGCTGCACCCACCATCTGGGAAAACCTGCCAGAGAAAATCAGAACCACCAAGGTCCTAAAGGTCTTCCAAAAACTTCTCAAGACATTTCTCTTCACTGACCACGTCAAAGAAAACACCTAGTCCTGCCATCTCTCAGATCAAACCTAAAGTACAGCTAACCCCATGTATATAAGTTCTGCCTCCAGGCATCCCCTGCATGCCCCCCCCCACCACCACCTACGTCGTTTTACTAAGTTCTCTGTAACATTATTGAAGTTCTATGTGAACTGCTTTGATTGTATGAGAAGGCAGTATAAAAATCCTGTTAAATAAATAAATAAATAAGTAACATATGTTTACACACAATGTCTGGATGTACATGCCGTTACCTCTCCATTGCAGCTTGCCCTTCCCCAGCACACACACACACAAATTATGTAGCTGTAACATCAAACATATGCAATAATGACACAAACAGATAGCAGCTTTTGATGGCATGTGTCCCTTATCTGCCGCCTCTCAGACAAATGTGAGATATAACACTAAGTAAGGATGCCAACACACATATCCATGCCCATCTCCAACACATTAACCTGCCATACACAAAATGCAGTAACACCAGTTATGAAGGACTCAACCATACCTAGCACAACACATCTCTGCCAATCTTAAAGATACACCTCTCTGAAAACAATCAAAACAAAAACCTACTAGTGAAATAGAACATGTGCCACTGTCAAATTAACATGACGAGCCCATCTCTGGTCTGCTAAACATGCTAATCATAGTCCATCAGCAAACAAATAATTGTTTATCTGAATGTGCAAACTGAAAGAGAACAATGAACATAGGGCAAATTACTGAGAGGTGAATGGCGCACATACACCAAACCAGGCAACAAACGCCTATGAAATGCAGTTCAAGCTCCCCAAGTCACTGTACGGGCAGTGATTGGCAAGAGACACAATTAGGGATACACCACCAAGGCTGGCAGTTGTACATGTGGATATCCAGGTCATGAGAGGTGTGACCAGCAGATATGCTGCTGACAACATGCTGCAGAATAGCACATAATGAGCACATTACATATGCAGATACGCAGAGGGTAAAATGACTGTCAAATAGAGCAGCAGTCTGGAATATCGATATAAACCTCATGGCTGCGTGGTCACACAAATGACATAATCAAAACAAATGCCAGACAGATGTCATTGTTAAAACACAAAAAGTGATGTAAACATAATTCTGGAGAGAGTGACATGCTGAGATAGTAGTCACAAGTACCAGAGATAAAAAAAATTCCCACCACCAAAACATAAATAAGGGAAGAAGGGGGTACCATGTGCAATTGCTACCCAGCCACAGATGCTATGGCTGTGCTGTGATATGCAATAGCAGAAACACCAGCATGTAGAATGTCTTAGAAAACTGCAGTGCTCCTGCACTAGGCCATGTGGTGTTTGCGGCATGAGATATGCAGACAAAAAGGTGCCACCCAAAACCACCTGTGACCCTGGCCCATCTTTGATAGTGGTCATGCATCCCAGATCACCCGAACAACATGCGCAAAGTAGATAGAAAAAATACCCACCAGCAGGACACTGTCCTCATACTGTCCACTCTCAAACTGTTGGAATAGTGCTGAGCAGTGGACCCTGGAAACCTGGGAACCACATTCAGAATATGCATATTTGCATCACATACAACCTGCACATTCAGGGAATGGTAGTGTTTGCAGTTGTGGAATACTGCCTTCCTGTCTCTAGGTGGGACCAGGTCAATATGTGTGCAATCAATAGCTCCCATCACGTGTGGTATCCTGCAATCTGCTCAAATGCCTGGTTCAGAGCCCCCCCCCCCACTGTTGCCTACTGTTAGGAAATACAATGTAATTCCATACCTGGCTGATCATGGCTTGCAGTACCCGGTGGAGACACTGTGAGAAAGTGGGCCTGCCCATTCCACCTACTATAGCCACTGATGTCTGGAAGCAGTCAGAGGCAAAGACATGTAGGGCACTCAGGAGCTTGACCAACCCTGGTATGGCATGAGACCGGCCAGTCTGAGGCTCGAGGTCGGATCTTAGATCCTCATAGAGCTCTCTAATAGCTTCTGTGCTCAGATGATAGAGGGAGATGACCTGGTCCTCATGCATGCCCTGGAGCATGGCCCTGGGCCTGTAGAGGCAAGGCTGTCTGGGACGCACCTCTGCATGCATATGGCACTTTGGTGCCCCATCCCCCAGCCTGTGGATCCTCCACAGCTGCAGGTCTGTGTTGCTGCGGGACCGGACCCATGCCCATTGCCACTCTCCCATGGACACCACCTCCTCAGGCAACTGCAGTTCTCCCTCACCATGCAACCACTGGACAGCACTTGCAGCAAAGACAAAGTGAGCCATCATGGATGACAGATTCAGCAAATGCACAGTGCATAAAATAGAGAGGGGATGGGCAAATGATCAGAACAAACAATACACACCTGTGCATAATGCAGCTCACATGAGCAGCGGCGCCAATTGGATGCTGTGTGGGACCCCCCAGCATCCTGTGGAAGGTGCCCTGCGCATGCATAAGGTGCCCTGTGTGGAACGTAGACACAAGGCACCCTACGGATGCATTCCGCACCCACACGAGTTTCACAGCAACTGCTCACAGGCTTTCTGTGCATGTTTTGCTATCATTACATGGATGTACCTCTATGAGCATCATTTATTTTATTTATTTAGCTGCACTTATATACCGCTTTTCACCGGGTCAAAGCGGTAATTAATAGGAGAAGTACATGTCCAGACATAAATAGGGTTTGCAGCGCGTGTCACACATGAAACACGATGCACCCCATTTGCATATGCGTGTGGTGTTGCGCCCACGTGCAAGCCCTACTGTATGTGCGTTATGCATCCTGCGTCTGCACAGGGCACCCTGCGCATGTGTGAAGCACCCTGCACATGCGCATGGTGCCCTGTAAGTGGCCAAGGCACACTGCGCATGCACGAGGCACCTTGCACATGCGGCCCGTGCCCTCCACAGGAACGTTGCACCTTACAACAGATCATGGCCCTTCTTTTAATGTCTACCTTACCCAGCATATATTTAGTAGTTAGGAGAACTGGCACGTGTACGACATGGGTAGTTTCTGTATCACGTGTCACATGTAGAATGCGCCTCATGGTGTAAGCTGATGCGCATGGCGCCACGTGCACGTGGAAGGCGCCGTGTGCATGTGTAGTACGCATAACGCACGTGTAGGGTGCCCTGCGCAGTTGCATCACACACAACACGGGCACGAGGTAGGGCATGGTGCACGTGCGTACCACATCCTGCACTTGTGCACCATGCCCTGCATGTGCACAAGACGTAGTGCTCATGCGCAAATGGTGTAGGGCGTAGTGTAGATGTGACACGTGGTGCAAGTCAGTGTTCAGTCCGGAGACGTGCTATTGCTGTCAGCTATGGGAAACATGCAGCAAGAGGAGATACCAACCTATCAAGGTGGCAAAACACATGAAGAGCAGCCCCCTGAGCAGTCTGGGATTCGGGCCCCAGAAGAGGAACAAGCTGGCCCATCTGGGGGGTGTCAGCAAACTCAAGAGCAACCTGACAAGCCCCTACCTGGAAACATGGTGTGGAAGGAGATACGGGAAGCTGTTGGTGAGACTGGTGGACCATCCAGGGACATTGAGAGCCTCAGAAAGAGGTATAATGACTTTTAAACATGGTGTCTGAGCACACATCACAGCGGAGCGCCGGCATGCAATGAGCACAGGTGGTGGCGGACCCAGTGGGGCACAGCTTTCTTCCCTTGCGCAACAATTGGCAGAGAGACTGGGGCCCATCTACATACATGGACTGCCTCCAGAGCTGGACACAGCCCATCCACGTGCTGGTAAGTGTTAAAATGCAATTTCCCACCATCTACAGTATCTAGTTGATAAATGCACGTGCCTTTCCCCCTCATAACATGTTGCCTGTAGCCTGTACTGCTGCTCCGCTATCAGATATTTGATAACAGTCACAGTCAATGTTCCCTCTAATTTTCTGTAGGCTGTGTGCGCATAAAATATCAGCTTTGTACAGCATTTGAAGAAAGGTTACATTTTTGTGCGCCACATAACGACACTCGGAGTTATATACTTTAAAATTTGACTACACGTCAGAATACAGTATGTACACCACATTGATTTTAATCAAATTAAATGAAAATAGACGATTACTAAATGAAGCGGGAAATTTCTAGTAATTACAATCATAACTTTTAAATTTTAAGACGTCTGTATTGTTTTCTATCAGAATCATAGCCGTAATTTTTGTGCGCTCTGTTGTAAAGTATGTGCGCTCGCTCGGCGAGGTGTGTGCGCGCGCACACACGCACAGCTTAGAGGGAACAGTGGTCACAGTATTGTTTGACAATTCACCCATTATATAATGGTTCTTGGCCTTGTGTAATGATGAAGCTGTATAGCTAGAGCCTAAGAAACATGACAACAAAGATTCATACACATGTGACTCGTGCGTCAAATGCAAGCCTGTTAAGCACACATGCTGTCCTCTGCAAGCAAATGACACATCCTGTAAAAATGGATGGCCATATGGCCACACATATACTGTGTATGCACCTAGCTTCATGTGTGACCCTATGGCCTGTGTGACTGCTTCATGCATGGACCTGTGCAGCTCCCTCAATGTCAACCAGAATATACTTCCACCTTGTTTCTGACCTGCCCTGTGTGGTCCCTGGGACAGCATGGTACCTTACAATGTGAAACTGTCTTGATTTGGCCATGTACCAGAATGTGAACTGTACAGAGTGTAGTTTGTCTTTCCCCAGGTGGCACACAGCAGTTGTAGATTGAGGTGCCATGGTGGAGGTGTGCCACACCAACATCCCAACAGGGGGTGATGGCACCCATGTCACAACACAACCAGCTGCTGACACAGGGGCAGAGGTGCCTGCAGCTGCTGCAGAGGAAGAAACAGAGGGAGAGGAAGTGTGTGAGTAGAGGGAAGATGACCTACATCTATACCTCACAGGCAGCAGTAGCACTGATGAGGGCACAAACACCCAGACAATGCAAACTGAGCTGGAGACTGCACCATGCCCTGCCCAGGGTCATCTGAGGCTGCCAGTTCCCAACGTATGATGAGGGAGATGATGCAGGAGTTGCACCACTACACGGACACAACCCATGCAGACCTTGCAGGTGGGTGACAAACCATAGCGTGGCATGTTGTAGCACATGTTGTGATAGGGTACAGTCACCATTGGTGGGGGTAGGGTCCTATTATTGTGAGGGCCAGAAGGGAAGGGGTTAACACCAAGAACATCTAACATGTGTCCAACTTGCTGGCATTTGTAATGCATGTGCGTCGTGGGATGCTAGGGATATGAGGTGACATCAGATGGAAGAAATGTGAGAAAAAACACACCTATTGACATGCCTGTCTCTTTACAGTCATCCATAGCTTTTGCCAAACAAGACTATTATGTTCATCTGACTAACTCTCTTACCCCTGACCCTCGCAGTCTCTTTACTGCTCTCACCTCAAAGTGCCTCCACTTCTGATCCCTCCCATCCTTTCTGCCAAAACCCTGGCTCTATTTTCGTGACAAAATCCACAAGATCAGCCTCCAGTTCCCCACAAATTCAGCTACATCCCCTCCTCCCCCTCATCACTCTCAACTCCACCCCCCCCCCCCCCTCAGCTAACCTCTCTTCCATTCCTGTGATCTCGGAAGAGGAAACTGCACACCACCTTTCTTCTCCCAAACTCACCACCTGCTCCTCCTGTCCTATCCCCACCCATCTCCAAGGCCCCATCTCCTCCACTGCTTTGCCTTCCTTCTCTCATATTCTCAACCTATCGCTCTCCACTGCAACTGTCTCTGCAGTCCACAAGCATGCTGTGATCACACCTCCCCTCAAGAAACCCTCATGTGATCTCACCTGTCTATCTAATTCTCGGCCCATCTCCCTCCTTCCCTTCATTTCTAAAATACCTGAACGCACGATTCACCGCCTCTGCCTCGACTTCCTCTCCTCTCATGCCCATCTGGATCCTTTACATTCTCTAGGACCAAGCAGGAAGTCAGTCCTCATATATGGGTGTCATCGGCGCCGATGAAGCCCCAGCGGAGCATTTCCCCAGCTTTCTATGAAAGCCTTTGGGAATGCAGGCACGCATGCGCGGTTCCCTTCCCGACTAAAGGTGCCATCTTACCTCAGTCTCTTTTTTTCCGAGAAGCCCACCGGACGTGTGTCCTGTGTCACCAGTAACCTTCCCCAGAGGCAAAAGCATGGGGGTAGGTCAGCCTGGGCGTGTCCAAACCTAGCAAGTAGGGAGTGCAGTTGGCCCTGCACTGCCTTCTGTGTGTTGTAGTCCCTCTTACTAAGCAAGGAATGAGTTGTAGTCGAGTGGAGTTAGGCAAAAGACAGGATTTTATTTCCCCTTCCGGGTGGATTCATTTGCAAGAAAAACAAGAACAAAAATGACCATACTTCTGGTACAAAAATGAAATGAAACAGGAACAGAAACAGCTTCTATATCTTCAGCTCTTATAAACAATTAGTAGAACAAAAACGTAACTGCAGTAGTCCCTTTTAACAAAGGCAAACTCTCTTGCTTTCAGTGCTGTTTTACCAAAACTCTTAACAGCTATTCTAGCATAGAGACGTGACATGGTCTGCTACAGACAGCGTACAATCCATTTGTTCTTCTGGGGTTTGTTCCATAAGAAATTCTGTTTGCATTTCTTCACACTCACCCCCAGCTAAGTATTCTTGTGGATTATTATACGTCCCTCCAAAGAGCAGTCTCCCTTCACTGCCTCGAGACTTCCCTTCCCCCGTTGCTACAGAGCAGGGTGGAAGATTACCACATATACTGGAGTTTGCTATAGGAGAGCCCCACAAACTCTGGCAGTCACAGGGAAAACTTTTACATTCAGTTTCTCTTCTATCAGGTTTATACAGCCTACCTTCTGGACCTTTCAGCACAGCTGGGTCAATAAGGCTTTCACAGCACGGCTGCGTTCTCCTGCCTTTTACCCTTTGCTTTCTCTCTGACATATAAATGTCCTCGGTCCAGGACGTCTCTGCTTCTCTGGACCTGCAGCTTTCAACTTGGACACTTTCCTCTGGTCCCTTTCTCCAACTGGTTCCCCAACCAGTCCTACGATCAAGGCTTCCTTCAGTCCTGCAGCTGGGTCTCTCATCAACTCTCCTGCTGAGACTCCTGATTCTGAGTCCTCTCCTCCTCCCTGCTCCTCCTGTTCTCCTCCCTGTGCTTCTCTCACTATCTTCAGGTGAGTAATTTATCTCCAGGAACAAGCAGGAATGAGTCTTCACATATGGGTACGTCGGTACCGACGGAGCTTGCGCGGGAACGCTCCCCAGCTTCCCAAAAAGGAAAGCTTTTGGGAGCATCCCACAGCGCCTGCGCGCTGCCTTCCCGCCTTTCCTAACCGCCTCTCTCCAGTTCTTCTTTTCCGCGGAGCCAGCAGGTCGTGTTCCTGTCACCGCTGAAGAAGTTCTTTATTTTATTTTATTTCTTTGGTCGCGCGTCTGCCTTCTTCGACGTCGGACTGGTACCGCCGGTCTTCTTTTCTTTTTCTTCAAAAAAAAAAAAAGAATACTTTCCGTTCCACTTCAGTGTATTTTTTCTTCGTTGGGCCTTAGGCCTAACAGAAAATTCCTCATGGAAAAGCCCGCCTCCGGGTTTAAAAAATGCACTAAGTGCAGCGGTACCATCTCTGTTACCGACACCCATGACTGGTGTCTTAAGTGTTTGGGTCCTGACCATTCCATCACGGATTGTCCGTCCTGCTCCATGATGTCTAAAAGAGGTTTACAGAACCGAGCAGCCAAGCTCAGTACACTGTTTCCCTCTGATGCAGCTTCGGTGGCATCGACGTCTTCCAGGGCTGCTTCTTCCTCCTATGGATCTCAGGTAACCAAACATAAGTCCAGCCGGTCCTCGAAGGGTAGATCTCCCTCTAAGCATCGAGATGCCTCCGGGCTTGCCCTCAAGGATCCTGCACCGGCAAAAGTACCCCGGCGGGAAGCTCCGGCTTCCAAAGCTCCTCCTATGGGGTCACAGGTTGACATCGATGGCACGGCCTCAACCAATCATCTGTTGCAATGTTCTGGGGTACCGGTGGAATCCGCTGGTACCGACCTCCAGACATTCATGGCATTGATGGATCAGAATGTTCTGACAATGCAGCGTGCCATTACGGCATTCATACAAGCTGCGACGCCGCTGGTACCGCAACAAGCTTCGTTGTCTGTACCGGCTCCGACACCGGCTCCGATATCGGTTCCGGTGCCGGTACCGGTTGCATCAACATCGGCTTCGGTGTCGACTGCAGCGGTACCCTGTCCGATGATGCCTATCGGTACCGATCCGGTACCGATGACTCCCGATGTCGATACCACCCGGTATGCGTACCGGGCTTTACAAGAGCATCCAGACAGGCGATACTTCGATTCCTCTGAAGACTCTGATGCATCGGAGGCCTCTGTCGAAGCATCGGTACTTCTTCCTCAGGAGCCTTCTTCTCCAAAAAGAAGAATGTCCCCTCCAGAAGACTTGTCTTTTCAAGACTTCATAAGGGAAGTGGCCAAGGGGCTTTCTATCTCCTTAGCCCCTGAGACAGAGCCTAGAGCCAAAAAATTGGATATTTTGCAATATCCCAGGGCTCCTAAAGAAGCAGCCACTTTGCCAATTCATGAGATCCTTTATGACCACATGATAGGCATATGGGAGACTCCTCTCACCCTCTCTTCTCATTCTCGTAGGTTGGATACCATGTATCGTGTCCCTCCTTGTCCTGGATTTCATAAAACTCAGCTTCCTCACCATTCTATTGTGGTGGAGTCTGCTATGAAAAGTTAAAGAGTGCAAAGAGGCACTCATCTGCTCCTCCAGGAAGAGAATGTAGAACCTTAGATGCTTTTGGCAGGAAAATTTTTCAAGCCAGTATGCTTGTTGCCAGAATCAACTCCTATAGTTTCTATATGGGGATGTTTCTGAAGGAAGTTACAGATCATCTGCAAACTTTCCTCCCTTTTCATCCAGAAGATAAAAGGGAAGACTTTCTTACCTGGCTTAAGCATGCCCAGGATGTTTCCAAATTTTCTAACCGTGCAGCCTTTGACTCTTTTGAGGGGGCCAGCAGAGCCTCGGCAATTGCCATAGGTGCATGCAGAATTGCTTGGTTACAAGCTTCTGATTTGGAACCCTGGGTCCAAGATGGATTAGGAAATCTTCCTTGTACAGGTGAAAACCTGTTTGGCAAAGATTGGCAAGCAAAGGCCACTCAGATGGATGCAGAAAATTCTGCTTTGGATAGGCTTTCAAAGTCTACCTCTAATCCTGTCCAGAAGAGGTTGTTCAAAAAGACATTTTTCCCAAGAAGGGAAGATATTATCCTGTTTATGGTCAGCAGACATCTTCTGCAGGTCATTTTGCTGCAAAGCGTCAACAACCTAAACAGGCCAAGTCTAAGGCTGCAAGGCCTACTGTAGCCCAACAGCCTCAGCCTCCTCAGGGCCTTTGACTTGCACCTAGAGAACTTAGCCTTTCTGGCTCTAAAAGAACCAGAGCCTCTCACCATTCCAGGAAGGTTAGCTCACTTTGCTCCCAGATGGGAGCAAATCACAGCAGAGCAGTGGACCCTTTCCATCATAAGGGAAGGGTACAAACTTCATTTCTTAAACCTTCCTCCTTACACCATGGTGAGACAGTTCAATTCTCCAACATCTCTCCTCGACTTTCTGGGTCAAGAGATTTCTACCCTTCTTGCCCAAGGGGCAATAGAAGAAGTACCTCTTCTTCAACAGGGCTCAGGGTTCTACTCCCCCTACTTTCTAATTCCAAAGAAAACAGGGGGTTACAGACCCATATTAGATCTCAGAGAATTGAACAAATTCCTATGCAAGGAGAAATTCAAGATGATTTCTCTGGGTACTCTCCTTCCATTCCTTCAGAGTCAGGATTGGCTTTGTTCTCTAGATCTCAAGGATGCGTATACCCATATACTCATCCATCCAGCACAACGAAGCTCTGAGATTGTGGGCCTTCGCCAGAGAGCATCAAATTCATCTTCTGGCAGTATACCTTCCAGGAGTTCAAAACTCTTGGGCAGACAGACTCAGTCGAGTTCTGCTTCCACACGAATGGTCCCTTCATATGGACCAGATAGTCAGAATCTTTCGAATTTGGGGAACCCCGGACATAGACCTCTTTGCAAGTCCGTGGAATGCCAAACTTCCCCAATTCTGTTCCAGAATTCCGTGTCAGGGAGTTCAGGCCAGGGATGCCTTCCTCCTTCATTGGGGTCAAGACTTCCTGTACGCCTTTCCACCCATTCCCCTAATTCCCAAGACCCTGTTCAAGCTTCAGAGAGATCGAGGGACTATGATCCTCATAGCTCCACATTGGCCACGCCAAGTGTGGTACCCTCTACTTCTGCATCTCTCTCAAGCTCCCTCCCTGGACTTGGGGTCTGCTCCAGATCTCCTGTCTCAGGAGGGGGGAACGTTGTGGCACCCAAACCCCCAATCTCTCCATCTCAGGGCTTGGTTGCTGAAGGCTTAGACCTTCAAGATTGGCATCTTTCTCAGCAAGTAAGGGATATCCTTCATGCTTCCAGAAAGCCTTCTACTAGACGTTCCTATGCTTTTAAATGGAAAAGGTTTACCATTTGGTGTGCTGAGAAGGGTATTAACCCTCTAGCAATACCTTTGAATTCTTTACTAGAGTATCTCCTGCATCTTTCCCATGCAGGCCTCAAGACGAATTCAGTAAGGGTCCATTTGAGTGCAATTGCAGCATCCCTCAAGCCTCTCAATGGACAACCTGTCTCCTCTCATCCTCTTATTGCAAGATTCATGAGAGGCCTTCTTTTAACTAAACCTCCCATTAGACCACCTCCAGTGGCATGGGACTTGAATCTGGTTCTTGGTCAGCTCATGAAGCCACCCTTTGAACCCTTAGCCACTACCTCCTTGAAATTTCTTTGCTGGAAGGTTATCTTTCTTATTGCAGTCACCTCAGCTCGCCGCATCAGTGAACTGCAGGCCTTAGTGGCTAATCCACCTTATACAAGGTTCCATCATGATAAGGTAGTCCTTAGGACCAATCCACACTTTATGCATAAAGTGGTCTCACCTTTTCATCTTAATCAAGAGGTGTATTTACCTGTCTTTTTTCCAGGTCCTCATGCATCGAGTGCAGAGAGGAATCTTCATACCCTGGATTATAAGAGAGCTCTTGCTTTTTACTTACAAAGGACACAGCAACATAGAAAGTCTTCTCAACTCTTTGTTGCTTTTGATCCCTCTCATTTGGGACTTCCAGTCTCTAAGAGGACACTGTCCAATTGGATTGCTCAGTGTATTTCTTTCGCCTACCAGAGTAAGAACCTTTCTCTGGAGGGCCATGTCACAGCTCATAATGTGAGGGCCATGGCCACCTTTATGGCTCATCTAAATTCTGTGTCGAGCAGCCACCTGGGCCTCGGTTCATACCTTCACAGCCCATTACTGTTTGGACAAGGACTCCCGCCGGGATGCCTTGTTTGGTCAGGCTGTTCTCAAACACCTGTTCTATGCTTAATCAACTCCTACCCTCCATCCCTGGTTGGATGCCTGAGATCCATGGGAGGAGGTAGAGCCCTTCTCGGGGTCTCACAACCTTGGGGATCTCCCTGGCATCTCTAGCTGGGGAGTCCCCATATGTGAAGACTCATTCCTGCTTGTTCCTGGAGATAGCACAGTTACTTACCTGTAACAGGTGATCTCTGGGAACAGCAGGAATAAGTCTTCACAACCCACCCACCTCCCCTAGGAGTTGTATCTCTCTATCTTTCCTTTCCTTTCTCTCTTTGTCTCAGCTTTAAAACTCGAACTGGAGAGAGGTGGTTAGGAAAGGCGGGAAGGCAGCACGCAGGCACTGTGGGATGCTCCCAAAAGCTTTCCTTTTTGGGAAGCTGGGGAGCGTTCCCACGCAGGCTCCGTCGGTACCGATGTACCCATGTGAAGACTTATTCCTGCTGTTCCCAGAGATCACCTGTTACAGGTAAGTAACTGTGCTTTATGTGTGTGTGTCCTAGGGCTTAACTGCACCCCGCCCTCATCCAGCTGCCTCTCATTACACACTGAGCTCGAGGCTTGTTTGCACTTTGGCCGTGTTCTCTCCCCTCGTGACACTCCTTGTTTACGTTGCTCATGGCAACCCTGGGCCATGTGCTTTTCTATGCTGTCAGTTTCCGACACACTTTCTTCAGCTTCACCCAGATCCATAGCTTCTGGAAGATCCACTACATTACACGTCATCCCGGATAAAAGTTGATTTTTTTCGGCGATACTCGCTATTTTTTCTCCCGGTTCGATGCCGGTTCCCCTCCCGCCGGGTTCGGTACGCCGATATCGAGCCCGATTCTTCTTTTTCGGTTTTTGCCCTTCGTGGCTGGCGTTCGCACCCTTTTTTTCATTTTTCCCTGGAAGGCCGATCCTTTGACCTCGCAGGGACTCTTTTTTTTTTTTTCCCCGATGGCTTCCAGCGGTTTCAAGAAATGTGATCGGTGTAAGAAATTAATGTCTCTCACCGACACACACGACTGCTGCCTTCAGTGCCTCGGTCCTGATCACGACCCTAAGTCGTGTGTACCATGTGGGAAGATGTCTTCCAAGGCACTCCAAAGTCGCCAGCAGCAGAAAGAAAGGCTTTTCTCGGACTCAGACTCCGGCCGGGCCCGGACCTCGTCTGAGGCCTCAACATCTCGGGATTCAGATCCCGAGCGCCATCAAAGCTCCTCGGACAGGGGGTTCCCTGATCGGGAACGCAAGAGGAAGAAGCGGCTCGCGAGAGCGTTGTCGGAGGAGGTCCCTGGCTTCTCGAGGGCCAGGTCTAAGACCCCCGATCGTCGCTCCAGGCCCGTGGACCAAGAGAAGCCTACCAAAGTTCCTCGCGTGGAGCCGGAGTCTGCTGGACACGTAAGCCCTAGTCCTCGAGGACTCTCCTCCCAGGGAGCCGCCGCTGGGGCCCGAGTCGGTGGCTGCTGCATCTCCCGAGCTGAGTCTCAGGATGACAGCCTTGGAGAGCAGATTGTCTGCCTTCATGGAGCAGCAGCGGGCACTGATGGCCAGCCTGTCTGGCGCATCTGCCCCGACCACCGGGACATCGACTTCGAAGTCGACCCCGGAGACCGAGCCGATACTCGAGTCCATCATGGCTCGAAGTCGACCTCGGTCGCGGTCTCCCTCGACCTCCCGCTCGGGACCGAGGGCGTCGACGCCTGTGCCTCCGGCGTCGAGGCGGGTGCTCCAGGGCCCCGCGGGGTCGGACCCTGACTCCTCGTCGGACGAGTCTGCCTGAGAGACGGAGGATGAGGAGTCCCCCGATACGTTCAAGACTCGGTGCGTCCCGTCGGACTCACCGCAGTCTGAGCCCCGGAATAGATCCCCTCCAGAGGATACTAGGTTCTCGGAGTTCGCACGGGATATGGCCACTGCCTTGGCTATTCCGGCGGACCCCAAGGAAGAGCCTCGAGCTGAAGAGCTCGAGGCCCTGCAGTATGACTCACCTCTGAAGGAGGCCTTTACTGTCCCGGTTCCTCCGATGCTGGAACGGCTCCTCTTCCGGATGTGGGAGGCACCGGCCTCGGTGCCGGTTCTAAGCAAGCGAGTCGATTCGATCTATCGACTCAGGAAGAGCCCTGGCTTTCAGAAGGTACAGCTACCACACCATTCCATGGTTGTGGAATCGGCCATGCATCGTCTGAAGAGCCAGAAGATGCACTCTGCGGTGCCCCCCAGCAGGGAGGCCCGGAACCTCGATGGCGTCGGTAGAAAGTGCTTCCAGGGCTCGATGCTTGCTTGCCGTGTCCAGTCTTACCAGCTGTACATGGGCATGTACTTGCGGGACCTGGCCAAGGAGTTGGCCGGGTTCTCTGCTGGACTCTCCGGGGAACCCTTGAAGAGATTCAAGTCCTTGTCCTCGGGGATTCGGGACTGCTCGAAGTTCATGTCCCGCGCCGCCTATGATGGCTTGGAGGCTTCGGCCCGAGTTGCGGCAGCCGGCATCGCGGCTTGACGCCAGGCATGGCTGCAGTCATCGGACCTCGAGCCATGGGTTCAGGACAAGTTGGTCGATGTCCCTTGCTGAGGTGAAAACCTTTTTGGCAAGCCCATGACCGAGAAGGCCGCACAGCTCGAAACAGAGCGCCTTACACGGACAAGGCTGTCTAGGAAGACCTCTACCCCTTCTCATAAGAAGAAGGGCTCTGGTAAAAAGCCCTTTTACCCGAGGAAGGGCACTGCCTATAAACAGTACCCTCAATATCAGGCTGCCCAAGCTGCACCCCAGGGTCAGCAAGCCAAGGGGCAGGGTAATGGGCCCTGTAGGCAGAGGACCCCCAAGCCTCCGGCCCCTGCTCCCACTCAGCAGGGTGAGGGGTTTTGACTCCTTGAGCGTAGCCTCTCCGTCCCTGCTATCCCAACCCTGCACAGGAGGTCGCCTCGCCCTATTTGCCCACCAGTGGCCCCTCATTACCAGAGACAGTTGGGTGTTGGACATAGTCCACAAGGGCTATGCACTGCATTTTCACCAACTGCCTCCACCATACTTTCCAGGGGAGCCCCTGAGGCCTCCCCTGCACACAGACCTTCTCCTTCAGGAACTTCAAGGTCTGTTGGTGGACAGGGCGGTGGAGCTTGTGCCTCCCCACTTGCAAGGTCACGGATTCTACTCCAGGTATTTCCTGGTGCCCAAAAGGACCGGTGGCCTTCGACCCATTCTGGACCTCAGGAACCTCAACAAGTTCTTAGAGAAAGAAAAGTTCAAGATGCTTACTCTTGAAACACTTCTGCCCTACCTCCAGCAGGGAGATTGGCTATGCTCCTTAGATCTGAAGGATGCGTACACTCACATCCTCATTCATCCAGACCACAGAAAGTACCTCAGGTTCCTTGTGGGAGGAAACTATTATCAGTACAGAGTGCTGCCTTTTGGCCTCACCTCCGCTCCAAGGGTCTTTACCAAATGCCTGGCAGTGGTTGCGGCCTACCTGAGAGCACAGGTAATCTTTGTCTTCCCCTGTCTGGATGACTGGCTCATCAGGGGTCAGATGTCCCAAGAGGCCAGACAGGCCACCCTCAGAACTATTGCTCTTCTTCAAAGCCTAGGGTTTGTGATAAACTTCGCAAAGTCCACTTTGCTCCCCTCCCAGAACTTGGAGTTCATAGGAGCAAGGCTGGACTCTCCTGGCAAAGGCTTTCTTGCCAGAAGACAGAGCACAAAGATTGATAACCCTGGCAAACCAGTTTCTCAACAAGTCCTTAGTCTCCGCCAGACTCTGCCTGAGGCTTCTAGGCCACATGGCTTCGACAGTACATGTGACCCCCAATGCCAGGCTCCATATGAGGCCTGCACAGTGGTGCCTTCGGACTCAGTGGTCACAGGCCTCAGGCAGCCTCAGAGACAGGATCAGGGTGTCCAGATCCTCTCTGAACTTCCTCAGCTGGTGGCTGCACCCACCCAATCTACTAAAAGGAGTGCTCTTTCAGATTCCTGGGTACTCGGTGGTACTGACCACCGATGCCTCCCTGCAGGGCTGGGGAGCTCATTGTCTAGACAAGTGCACCCAGGGCCTGTGGTCTCCTTGGGAGGCGGCACAGCAGATCAATCTCCTGGAACTCAGGGCTATTCGCCTAGCTCTCAAAGCTTTTTCTCCTGCCTTGGCTCATCAATCTGTCCTGGTTCAGACAGACAACCAGGTGGCCATATTTTATGTGAACAAACAGGGCGGCACTGGGTGCAGGCTCCTTTGTCGGGAAGCTCAAGACCTTTGTTCATTTGCCCTAAAGCACAACATGCTCCTCAGGGCTGTGTACCTTCCAGGCCAGGAAAACTGCCTGGCCGACAGGTTGAGCAGGATTCTGCAGCCCCACGAGTGGCAGCAGCATCCCTTAGTAGTTCAGAAGATCTTCCTGAAATGGGGTCTCCCTTAGATAGATCTGTTTGCCAGTCCACTGAACAAGCAACTGCCAGAGTTCTGCTCGAGACAACCGCATCCTTTGAGGATAGCACTGGATGCTTTTCTGATTTCCTGGTCTCAGGGCCTCCTGTATGCGTTTCCTCCCACGCCCTTGGTGGCCCGAACTCTCTTCAAGATTCTTCAGGACAAGGCCTCGGTCCTGCTGGTGGCTCCCAGGTGGCCGAGACAGCCTTGGTTTCCACTTCTGCTTCAGCTGGCAGTGAATCCCCCACTGCCTCTGGGGTTGCAACCCGACCTTCTCTCTCAGGATCAGGGTTCCCTTCTGCACCCCAATCTCAAAGCTCTCAATTTGATGGCCTGGAGGCTGCAAGGGTAGTTTTGGCTCCCTGGGGCCTACCTCAGGAAGTTGAGGAGGTTGTCCTAGCCTCTAGGAAACAGTCCACTAGGAAAACCCATGCTCTCAAGTGGAAAAGGTTTTCTGTGTGGTGTCAGCTACGTGCAGAGGATCCTTTCTCCTGTAGTGTACCAGTGGTGCTTCAGTACTTGCTGCACTTGTCCAATCAGGGACTTAAGTCCAATTCTGTTCGGGTCCACCTCTCAGCTCTAGCAGCTCACCACTCACTGGTGGAAGGACATTCTCTGTCGGTTCACCCCTTGGTGTCCAGGTTTCTCAGAGGCTTGCTCTTGCTCAAGCCTCCAATCCGTCCTCCTGCTCCTGAGTGGGAGCTGAATGTGGTCTTGCAGCAACTGACTCGCCCACCTTTTGAGCCGATGGCTACTTGCCCTCTACGCTTCCTCTCCAGGAAGACTCTCTTCCTGATAGCCCTTACTTCGGCTAGGCGAGTGAGCGAGCTTCAGGCCCTGGTCTGTGATAGGCCTTACACCAGGATTTATAGGAACAGGGTAGTCCTCAGGACTCATCCAAAGTTCCTCCCAAAGGTTGTTTCCTCTTTCCACCTCAATCAGGAGGTGGTTCTTCCAACATTCTTCCCTAGGCCTCATGCAAGCCATGCTGAAGCAGTCCTGCATACCCTGGACTGTAGGAGGGCCTTATCCTTCTACCTTGACCGTACGCAGGGGCATAGAAGGGCTACTCAGCTCTTCGTATCCTTTGACCCCAATAAGTTGGGGTTGGCTGTGTCCAAGCGTACCTTGTCCATCTGGGTGGCTGACTGTATCACCTGGGCTTACAAGGCAGCTGACCTTCCTTTGCAGGGTCGTGTTACGGCCCACCGTGTCAGGGCAATGGCTACCTCAGTGGCTCATCTCCGCTCTGTGCCCTTGGTAGACATCTGCAGGGCTGCAACTTGGTCTTCAAGCCAGACTTTTACGGCCCATTACTGTCTGGAGAGGGAGTCCCGTAGGGACAGTGCTTTTGGCCAAGCAGTACTACGGCATCTCTTTGAGGTTTAGGCAACTCCTGCCCTCCTGCCCTCTGTTGGGCTACCGGTGGAGGTTGTGTCCTTGAAAAGCCTTTCTTTGCTGCTGAGACTAGAGGGAGTTCTCTTGTTCAGCCTGGGTTCCTCGGTAGCCCAGAGCTTGGGAGTCACCCATATGTGAGGACTGACTTCCTGCTTGGTCCTGGAGAAAGAGTAGTTACTCATCTGTAACAGGTGTTCTCCAGGAGCAGCAGGAATCAGTCCTCACAACCCTCCCTCCTCCCCTTGGAGTTGCAGTTGTACATAGTTTATTTTTCATTTTTGTGTGCTGTTCTTCGCTATGTCATTGGACTGAGGTAAGATGGCACCTTTAGGCGGGAAGGGAACCGCGCATGCGTGCCTGCATTCCCAAAGGCTTTCATAGAAAGCTGGGGAAATGCTCCGCTGGGGCTTCATCGGCGCTGATGACACCCATATGTGAGGACTGATTCCTGCTGCTCCTGGAGAACACCTGTTACAGGTGAGTAACTACTCTGTCTGTCTTTCATCTGTCACTCACTACTGAAACATCTCTTGCCAAAGTCTCCAGTGACATGTACCTGGCAAATTCCATGAGCCTTTACTCTGTCCCCATCCTTCCTGACCCCTCTGCTGCATTAGACACTGTTGACCACAACCTTCTCCTCAATACCCTGTCCTCGCTTGGTTTTAAGGGCTCGGTACTATCCTGTTTCTCCTCCTATCTCTCCCATTGCTCTTTCACTGTTAGTTCTGGTGGTTCCTCCTCCTCTGCATCCTACTCCCAGTTGGTGTACCCCAAGGATCTGTCTTGGGTCCGCTCCCTGTCACTCTCTATACCCAGTCCCTTGGTGCGCTCATCTCTTCCCATGGCTTTCAGTACCATCTGTATGCTGTTGACTCCCAGATCTGCCTCTTCACGCCTGGCATCTTCCCGTCAATCAAGAACTCGATTTCGGCCTGCCTTTCTGACATTGCTGCGTGACTGTCACCCCGACGCTTGAAATTGAATATGACCAAGACCGAACTACTTATCTGTCCCCCTAAAACCTCCCTCCTTTCTCAGTCTCTGTGGACATTTCTCTATTCCTTCCTGTTTCCTCGGCTCACGTTCTTGGGATTGTCTTAGACCCCTCTCTCTCCGTCTCCACACACATTCAGCTGATAGCTAAGACCTGCCGCGTCTTTCTCTATAACATCAACAAATTCCGCCCATGACATTCTCAACACACGACTATGACGCTTATCCACATCTTAATCTCCTCCCATCCTGACAACTGTAACCTACTCCTTGCTGCTCTCCCTTTCAATCATCTCTCTCTACTCTGCTATGTGTCTAATCTTCTGCCAACCTCGTCATGCCCATATTATGTCTCATGTCACATCATCGGCTCCCTATCCGTTTCCACATCCAGTACAAGCTTCTGCTGACCTATAAATGCATTCACTCTGCATCTCCTCACCACCTTTCTGCTCTTATCTCCCCCTTACACCCCCTCTCGAGAACTCCGCTCTTCGGGCAAACTGCTTCTAGCTGTGCCCTTCTCTCCTATTGCTATGTCCAGACCTCGCTCCTTTCATCTTGCTGCACTTTACGCCTCGAACAAACAACCTGTGTCTGTATGCCAGGTACCTTCCCTGACCCTTTTCAGATCCAAGCTAAAAACTCACCTCTTCGCTTGCTGCCTTAGGATCTTGACTCACCTGTTTCATTACCTTTCCCCATTGTTTTATCCCTTTCTACACCTAAATGTGTTGTCTGTCTTGACTAGATTGTAAGCTCTGATTAGCAGGGACTGTCTCTTACATGTCTGTGCAGTGCTGTGTAAGACTTGTAGCGCTATACAGATGCACAGTAGTAGTAGTAGTAGAGCACAGGAGACAGACGGTATCATTGGCATGGGTATGGCAGTTTGGCATGGGGCCTATTGAGGCCTGGTATGGAAAATGTCAGAGAATAAGAGAACCAATAAGTCAGATATATATGGTAGCTTTCATGAAAATAAGGGATAGAAAAACAACTCAAATGGGATGTTGAATAGGTGGGTAAAGGGTCAGATAACGGAATACATCTGACAAAGACCTGAACACATGCTTCCACACATGGCCATAAGGGTTAACATGTCAGCAGGAATGGGACTGCAGATATGACAGGACAAAGGAAGGAATGAAAGAGAGAATCAAGATGGCAGAAATCAAAAGCAATGTGAATAAATAGAGGGACCAAGTTGAAAAAGATATCGATATGACAGGACAGATATTTCAAAGATTGGGAATAGACACCACAAATGTATGATGAAGGTGGTTTGCAATTTTCTACTGCATGTCAGCGAATGACTGAGTGGGTAAGCACCCGATTCTTTGTGCTGTTAAAAACATTTCTAATAGTTAATGTTTGAGTTTAGTTAAGAACCATATATCCCTCTCTGTCACTGTGCTAGGATCTGTTGATGGGCAGGAAATCCCGTAATTAATTCATAGCTGTACACTTGTGAGAAGAGGGTGAGGAACGTCCCCAGGTTCCTTTGTATTTAGCTTGCCTGGTTGTGATTCCTATATGCCTGCTGCTGTGTTATAGGAAGGAAATGAAGGTGGGTGTCTGATGAGGGAAATAATGGGGACTTTTGTACCAGCTACGAGTATAATCAGCATGAGGTGTGTGTTATTGGGAGGATGTGGTATGCCGTCCCTGTGGATGTGTTAATTTGCAAGGATTTGTTCCCCTCTTGCAGGGAAGTGTAAGTGGCAACATCTGCCTGGCCAACAGATTGGCCCCCCCTCCCTGGGTCCACACAGTATGCACATGCTATGGTTCTGGCATGAGCTAACATGTGACGTGCGCTCACTACTGTCATTCTCTGTTTTGCTGATGTCATGTCTCTGTCATCCCTGAGACCCCAGTTGCATGTGTTATCATGGCTGCTGTGTGAACTGTGCATCACTATTCTCAACAATTTTCTCACAGGTTGTTGTTAAGTGCCGTCGAGTCGGAGTCGACTCATGGCGACCCTCTGGATAGCTATCCTAAATTGTGTTCTGTCTTCAGTCAGGCGGCTCATTGTTGACAGACTGGTACCCATAGCTGCTGTTATTGTATCGATCCATCTCATTGCTGGCCTTCCTCTTTTGCGTTGACCTTCTATCTTGCCAAGCATAATGTCTTTCTCTAATGATCTCTCTCTTCGCATGATGTGTCCAAAGTATGAAAGCCAAAGTCTTGTCATCTGAGCTTCTAAAGAAAGCTTAGGTTTGATCTCCTCTAGTACCGACTGGTTTGTTCTTCGGGCAGTCCAAGGTATACACAGTATTCGCCGCCAGCACCATAATTCAAAGGCATCAATTTTTTTCCTGTCTGTCTTTTTCACTGTCCAGCTTTCACATCCATATGATGTTATTGAAAATACCATGGCTTGAACAAGTCGAATCTTTGTATGGAGAGAGACATCTCTGCTCTTGAGAATCTTATCTAGGTCTTTCATAGCCATTCTGCCAAGAGCAATGCGTCGTCTGATTTCTTGACTGCTTGTTGCTTCTTTATTGATAGTTGATCCAAGTAGGTTAAAGTTGTTCACAATTTCAATTTCTTCTCCTTCAACGATAAACCTGTTGATTATGCCAGTTGTCATGATCTTTGTCTTCTTTACATTAAGGTGCAGGCCCATTTTGAGACTATGTTCTTTGATTGTGAGAAGCAAATGTTTCAGATTATCTTCACTTTCAGCCAGTAATGTGGTATCATCAGCATAGCGAAGGTTGTTGATGAGTCTTCCACCAATTTTCACACCTCTGTCTTCATACAATCCTGCTTCTCTGATGATTTGTTCTGCATATAAATTAAACAGGTAGGGGGACAGTATGCAGCCTTGTCTTACACCTTTGCTTATTTTAAACCATTCTGTTTCTCCTTGTTCCGTTCGAACTGTTACTTCTTGATCAATGTACAGATTGCGCAAGAGAACGATCAGGTGTTCTGGTATACCCATGCTTCTTAATGTGGCCCAGAGTTTCTCATGGTTTACACAGTCAAAGGCCTTGCTATAGTCGATAAAGCACAAATAGATATCCTTTTGGTATTCTTTGGTCTTTTCAAGGATCCATCTCACATCCGCAATGATGTCTCTCGTTCCTTGCCCTTTCCTGAACCCTGCTTGCACTTCAGGTAGTTCTTGTTCCAGGTATGGTTGTAGTCTTTTTTAAAAATCTTCAGTAGAATCTTGCTGGCATGTGGGATCAGAGCGATTGTGCGATTATTTCCACAGTTAGTTGGATCACCTTTCTTTAGTATTGGTATAAACACAGATCTTTTCCAGTCAGTTGGCCATGATGTCGTCTTCCATATTTCTTGGCAGAGCCTTGTAAGTACGGTAACAGCTGCATCAGATTGCTGCAATACTTCTATGGGAATGCTATCAGTGCCTGGTGCTTTGTTCTTTGATAAGGCTTTCAATGCTGCTTCAACTTCTTTCATCACCAATGGTTCCCGATCATAAGGTACAGGTTGAAAAGGCTGTTGGTCTACTTGATCTTTATCATATAAAAACTCTGTATATTCCTTCCACCTTTTCTTGATCTTCTCAGCATCATTCAACATAGAACCTTGAGCATCTTGTAACATTCCAATTCGAGGCTGGAACTTTTTCTTTAACTCTCGTAGCTTGTGATAAGGAAGCTTATCATAGTTCAGGAAGAAATAATCCAAGAGGTGAATTGGCTCTGAATAAGCAACCTGTGCTGGCTGGTAAAAGCACTAAAACAGAGTGTTTACCTAAAAGACTACCAGACCCAGAATGCACTGGTTTACAGAAAGCCTCTAGGAGAGCTGAAATAGGGAAACGTGTGCCTAATCAAGGAAGCTATGATGTAATCCCTAATCACCCATCTCCTAGGGCAGGGCTTGATTCAGAACACCTGGACTGTGCTAGGGTGGAGTGTCCCTCTAGGCACTTTAAAGCTAGAAGAAAGTCATCAGACAGGGAGGAAGGAGAACAGCAAGAAGAGCAATGGCAACAGCAATGGTGGCAAAGACGGCAAGAGAAGGAGAGACGGAGCCTGAACAGAAGGAAGAACAGCAAGACGTCCAGGAGGTCTAAGAAAGGAGCCCAAGGCAGTACGTATGCTGGGAGAGATTCCTGGGGCAAGCATTCTTCATTGGACTGGAAGAAACCAGAGGCTTGGAGATATACAGCCAGGAACCCTCAGACAGCACTTGTAAAGGAGACGGCTGCATCTACAGAAAGAAGGAGCTCTAATACCAATTTAAGGAGGTATGGGAAAAGAGACCTAAAGTCCAGAGATTCTGACTGGAAAGCTGGGCACAGAAGCTTTGCTACCTACTGGCCAAAATACCCAGAGAGGAAACCTAATGACAACGTGATCTCAGGTATGAACTCTGATCTGTTCCCTAGCTTTGCACAAGGAAGACAGAAGGGAAACAATTTCTATCCTGGTAGAGATCAGTTAGAGAATTCCTCTGAGCCAGTGTATGAAAGTGATCCTATGATATTTTAAGAGCAAGGGGAAATATCAAATGAGAAAGTGGAATGCATGGATTGCTCTCTTTCTAAGCTGCTGTTCTAAAGTAATCCTCAGTTAAGCATCAAACACCAAAAGGAACTGTACTGATTTTTAGCTTCCCAGAAAGGTTTCTTTGAGAGAAAGCTTTGGGGAAAGTTGGAGCCACATGGAGAGTGGACCAGTAATGGTTTGCAGCTGGTTAAGCACCTGTGATTAGAGCAAGGCACAAGTGCACGTGGGACTTTGGAAAAAAACTTCTTCACTGTGTGAAAGGAAGAAAGTTGTTTTTTTTGATAAAGAGAATTTTCCTTTTGGGTTTATTTTTCATTTTAGCACTGCTAAGAAAGTTTATTAGCAGGGGCTTAGAAGCAAGACCTTTTCTGTTCCATCAAGGTCTTTACTAAGTTGTTGCATAAGTAATTCAGTT
This sequence comes from Ichthyophis bannanicus, assembly GCA_033557465.1. Taxonomy (NCBI): domain Eukaryota; kingdom Metazoa; phylum Chordata; class Amphibia; order Gymnophiona; family Ichthyophiidae; genus Ichthyophis; species Ichthyophis bannanicus. The sequence continues at coordinate 157,637,290 of CM066031.1, read as the reverse complement.
GCCTTATTTGTTTTGTTTCCTGAATACAATTCCTGAAGAAATTATCCTGTTGATGTTACCAAGCATATCTGTGCGAGGGAATAACTCCCCATAAATAAAATCTGTTTTCTGCTTACACTCGAGCAACTACAATTCTTTATTCTTGTTAAACGGCTAGTTTTGTGTGAATGAACTACAGGACCCACAATCCTTTGCAAGTCAAGTAAATTCCTGTCTTTGCCAAGATTGTGGAACTTTCACAACAAGCACCCCCGTTTACAAGCTTTAGGAAAGCCGATCTTGTTCTTCCTCTAATAGTTTCTGCTTCTATTTCCTTGCAAGTGTCATTGTAGTACTTTTCCTTGTCCTGTCATGCTGCACGTTGGAAATCTCTGTTGAGTTCTGTTATTGTCTTTCTTTCTCCTCTGGCTTTAGCTTCTCTGTTTCTGGGCAATTTTCAGAGTTTCTTCCGTCATCCATTTTGGCCGTTTTTGCTTTTTCACCTTTTGTAGAGACTTCTCGCTTTCTTCCAACACAACCTTCTTGATGTCATTCCACAACTTTTCCGGAGCTCTGTCATTTGTATCTAAAGCAGCAAATCGATTTTGCAGGCAGTCTTTAAATTCCAGTGGTATATTCTCAAGGTCATATTTTGCTGCATTCATGAGTGGTTTGCTCTTTTTCAACTTTAGCTTGAGTTTGCATACTAGTAGTTGATGATCTGTACCACAGTCAGCTCCAGGTTTTGTCTTTGTTGATGTTACAGAGCTTTTCCATCGTTGACTTCCACAGATGTAGTCAATTTGATTTTTATACAATCACAGGTATCCAGCAGGAACTCCAGGGTCTCCAGCAAGACATGACCCAGGAGTGGGACCAGGGGACTGAATCACTGGCCGAGGCCGTCAGGGCCATGATGGCAGCAATCAACTGGCAGACAAATGTCATGGAAGCTATGTCTGCAGGGTGGCAGCAGCCAGCAGCAGAGGCAGCCAGGGGTGCTAGGGGGCCGGGACCGCGTGGATGTGGGCACCCGTGCAGGCAGTAATCCTGCGTTGAGATGCTCTTTGGCATGTAAATAAACCTTTTTCACTTCAGTACCTCTTGCAGCCACTTGTCCATTGTTGCTGTGTGTTCTATCATATTTATTCTGTCAGACATATCTTCATCTGGGATACAAACCCCTTCCCCCTGGTGAGGTACACTATATGTCGTCTCATTCCCAAACTCTGTGGGTGGGCGATGTGTCCTACCAGTTCTTGTATTCACAGCCCTGGCCAGGCCACATCACACCTTCCCCACAACATGCACGTGATAGGTTGGACATTCCATTTGTTGTTCTCTGACAGAGACAGGTAATGGGGCTACCTCTGTGACCACACCACAGAGTCACATACCCACTCCTCATCCACATCACATACATACACCTGTAACCAGTTACCGGATGGTCTCCATGGGTATCATATGTCTCCGCTAGATATGTACAACCCTCCTCTGTGCGACATGTCACCCACAGGCAATGTTCTGCATGTCCTACCCCCCTGATGCCACCTTTGTGGCCACATATATATATTTTCGCTGCCAGTTTGTGGGCCATCTGGTGATCATCACATGCTTATGCACATCAGCTCCTCGCTACCATTCCTATGTTATCTCCATAACCCAAACCCCTTTGTAGAATGTGCTCATTGTTCTTTTAGACTCTATATGTGCCCGTCTGTAAGATTTATTGAACCCTAAGTCGTCTCATTTACCTAGCTGCACCTTTGGCGTGTTACAAGATGCATGTGAGAGCATCCCAGGGCCCTCACCTGACTCTGTTCATATGCTGTCAGAGCACCAAAATCTGTGGTGGAGCTTTCGTTTCATGCCTCTCATGTTCCCCTGGTTTTATTTAGCAAGCACCCTTGTATTGTGTGTGTCCACGCCATTTGTGTTGGTCAGTACCAGATGTCAGGCTTTGCAGAGCAGGGTATGTCAGACACGTGTGTGTACAGTGCCGCACACATCCTGTATTGTGATACATATGCTCATTTGTAGCAGTAGGGGTAGTAGACTGATATGTGTGGCTTTGTTTATCATGACCATGGCAAGGTACGTACATGGGCCCCTACCTGCTGTGTGTCACGGTGTACACGTACTGTGGTCTATATGTCATGTGTGCCCTCACATCAGATGTGCAGCAGCACATCTCCACTTAACACTCACATATGTGACCCATGGCTCTTCCACCCATATTGTAAGTGACATGGACATGCATGCCAATGTTAGCATGTCACTATAAAGGTATCACCTCCATATACCCTAGGAACATACGGTGGCATGGGTAGCGCACCTAACCTGTGCACATGTACTCACCTGCTCACCCCCCTTATAATGTGCACCTTATGTGTGTTGTGTGGTGTAGGCCTGATGTGTCTGTCGCAACCATTCCCCAGGACCATACATGGATCAGTACTGCTGGCCCACAGCTGTATACCTGTACCCACTGAGTGAGCCATCACCACGGCACTGTGTTGATACTGTGAGCCACACCTACCCCTGCCACACCATATGTTCCTGTATTGCACAGCTCTGTCAGGGCTCTGCTAATGTTCCATCCACTGTGCTGTGTGTGCACTAATAGGCATGTCCTGGCTACCAGGCATTTGGGTCCAGTGTGCAGGGGAAATGAAACACATGACCATTCCATTGCTACAAAAATCTCATAATGTATTTATACAACAAAATAAAATAAAGGGTATGTGTTACAAAAATGCAAAATAAGAGGGCCACTGGCCGCATTTACAGAGATGTACACATATAAAATATATACTTTGTGACATCTACATGACATCTGGCACACAGTGCCTACAATGGTGGTAGTGGGTTAACAAACCCCCACCCTCCTGTGCCCTGTGGTTGTGGTAGCCCCTAGGACACAGGACAGGGGTGCAGCCATATCCCCAGGTGGTCTACCCCTCCTGGGGGCCACCATGGGCTGATGGCTTATGGGCTGCGGAGGCTTCAACCACCTCCCTTAGCCTCCGCAGCTCATTAGCCATCTGGACCACAGCGTCCACCACCTGCTCCATGGTCTGGGTCTGGGCATGCTGGGCCAGAGAGATGGCATACAGTGCCGCAGACAGGGTGTGGTCCCATTCGCCCCCACCCAGGCCCCCTGACTGTGGCACTGCTTGAGACCACTGCAGCTGCACGTACACCAGCCTCGGGACCATGGGGCAGGTGACAGGGACCCCCCAGGGCCCTCTGCAGTCCTGTGTGCCAGGTGGCTGGCCACAACTGGGGCAGTGGAGCAATATGCACCCATGGTGGTGTGCAATTGTGGATGCCCTGGCACCAGCACCTCCTCTACCCACTCTGTATCACACACCACCAGGGGGGCATTCTGTCTCACACCCTCCCCCCATCCCAGTCCCCCACCTCCCCCTCCTTCCCCTCTCCCACCACCTCCCCCTCTCCCCTACCACACACACTCCCAGTCCCTCACCCACTCCCCTACCTCCCCCTCCCCAACACCCACCTCCTCTGCCTCCTCCTCTACCAGTTCCACATCCTCACCATCACCCTCTACAACCTGCTCCACCGCCTCCTCCTCCTCCTCCTCCTCTGTCAGTACCTCCTCCCCCTCTGCCTCTGCCATCTCCACATCCTCCTGTGTCTCCTGAGCTGGCTATGGCACTGGTCCCCAATCTGCGGGCTCTGTGAATGGAAACATAGATTGCTGCATCGGTCACATGTTCTCTGATCCCAGGGCACATAGCAACTGCTGCAACACCTGCAAGCATGGTACACAACTAGTGGCACATTGACCACACAACAGATCAACCATGCACAACAGGACATTGAATGACCCCAGAAATGTCATGATCTCAGCTGCACACACATACATATGCACACCCGTTGGATGCATATGACAGATAAGGTGATGGGTACTGGGATGGCAGTGTTGCCTGCCCAGGGAGATCAGAGACCCTGCTGGTGTCAGATATCAGCCCCCCATAGCTATGCCACACATGGTCCCCTGTGATGCATGCATAGAACAGGGGGGGGGGAGGGTGCAGTGGTCACACATCAGCACTGTGGAGTCCACAGATGCGGGTCTATGGTGTGGGCAGGGAGTCTGGGTATGTGGCCTGCAGTGTGCGTGTTTCCAGACATCCGAAGATGATGTGTGACAGCCTCTGTTGATGTCTGTGGGGACTGTGAGTTGACCTGGCCAAGGTGTGCTACCATCGTACTGCCTGCAACAGAGGTGATGGCGTTTGCCTAAACCTTGTGATGACAGCTGCTACACAGGTGGTGTACATCACTGAGGGGGTGGAAGCATTTTTCATATGTCTGTGTATCGACTGTAGATATATGTGCTCTACTGGTATGGTTGTGGTATGTATGCCAGCTCTGTGTGTCACTGTGACATGATGGCCAGGTCATGCCTGATGGTTGTATGTATGTTACACTGCTGAGGGTCGGCCAGTGATATGGGCATGTTGTCATATTGGAGAGTTGAGGAGGGAAGGGGACACTGCTGTGTGGGGCAGAGATACAGTATGAGGTGACAGCTATGTACTATTTCAGGCAGCATGTGTACATCCCAGCAGCACTGGGAGGTGGCCAGGCAAAGTGCCTAGATTGGTACAGGATGTATATACTGACATTGCGAAATAGGACATGGTGCCAGCAGCACGGAGCAGTGACACAGGGCTCTACAAAGGTGCCCTGAACACACAGCAACCATGCAACACATCATTCCGGCATGTGCAGACAGCAGAGGTTGACCAACACACACATGGCTGATGGGTCCATGGGTGGGTGCAGAGGATGCACATGCAGACCCTATGTATGCCCGGCACACGGTCCCTATCTGCCATCGGATGTTACAGCTAGGGATGTGACAGGGACTGTGAGGTAGCTTGTATTTCCACAAAACAGTGGTTGCCATCATTGTTAAAAGGAAGTCCTACCAGGCACCTGTCGTGCAATTGTATCCTCTGTATGCATGATCCAGTGTCTTTCAGATCTGTGTGTGATGTCAACCCTGGGACGGGTGAGATACCATACAGTACATGTCTGCTGTGCCATCACCATCTCAGGGGTGTGCATTTGATGCATGGCCATACCAGGTATGCATATGTGGCATGATCACAGAGCTTTGTGTGTGGTCTGTGTGGTGGCTTACAGGTCCATATTTTTGTCTGAGACAGGGTATTGTTATCTCAATGTTATTGTGTGCCCCACTAACATCTGGTCCATGCCCCATTCACCCATGCCATGTGTGCCAGCACAGACATGGCTAAATGTGCAGGTAAGAACCTGTGTGGTTCTGGGTGCATGGTCACATGCATGCTGGTGCAGTGCAACAGGATCATTTGGCCATGGCCCCTACATCACACATGCTGTTGTGTGACACACATGCTGCATCACTCACCATCCTGTGGGGCCTTCATGTCCTCCTACAGCCTCCTCAGATACTCTAGCCTCCTCTGCCTCATCTAACGCCCCTTCTTCCACAGATCCTCCACCTGGGGGAACAGGGATATATGCCAACTGTTATGTTCAGTATATACCTGTGGCAAATCTACAGCACACCACTCATGGTTATGTGTAGTGTGCTGATTCTCCTGTTGCACGCTGCAGCTAGCCTGCCCCTTTATGCATGCACACTCCCACCACCGTTGCAGACACACACCTGTGACTGCTGGACAGAGTCTCCATGTCATCACACTGTCATGTGATGGAGATGTCCAGGCTGCCACATTACCATACCAGCTGTGGGTCCTACCTTTGTACTGCATGGTGTCCTGTCACTGAGCACTGTGGGGCTGTCACATGGCACATGATGTGGTCATCTGGCCAACTGGAGCCGTTATGTGGCCTACATGACCCACACCAGTGCTTGCACAACTCAGCCATGTCCCACTCTACCTTTACAATGAATTATGTGTACATGTGTGCGCTGTCTACATAGAGCAACCTTACGTGTTGTGTGCCGGACATCCATGGCTACTACCTGTGTCAACTGTGTGTTTCTGTTCAGGTGAGATGTGTGAGTGCTCACCATGTGCTGTCATTGATTAGATGGCTGGTCAGTGCTATTTCACAGCAATGTGTGTCACTCAGCCTGAACATACAAACAATTGTGGGTGCATGTGTGCACTGCCAGCATTTGCATGTGGATACAGGCTCCCATTACAGATGTGATATGGCTGCTAGCTACATGTGACAGATGTTGGTGCCGTTGTGGACAGGGCTGTGGATCATAGGTGGGGACTTCTAGCCTGTGGATATTTATTTATATTCTCTTATATACGCGCTATTCTGCATCAGTGCAGTTTACATTGAACAAACTGAAATTACATTGAACAAGGCATTATAACTTGGAGATAACTATTTTACAGGGAACATGGGCTATGGAGGGTTAAGTGGCTTGCCCAAGACCACAAGGAGTACCTGTGGGACTAGAAACCCCAGTCCTTCCAGCCCAAGGTTGCTGTCCTCTAGTGGGATTTGAACCTCCGACCTTCCAGCCTGAAGTACCTTGCCCCAACCACTAGGCCACTCCTCCACTCCAGGTATACCAGGTCATCATTCTTGCAATGTGTTGCGTGTCACTATCTGCACATGCAGGCAGTCATCTGCACATAGATACAGTCTGTGGTTGTCTGACATGGAGATGGGTACATTGCCCTGTCAGGCTCATCCTCCTTGGATTTGTCCTCTGCTGCTAACCACATCCAACCAGTCTTAAGATTGCAGGCTTATTCTGATAACCCTTAGTGGGGCCAGTGGTATTATGCAGTGCTCACCCAGCCCTATGCTACATAGCCTCATGGGGGCCTCATATAGACATATATATCCTGGTGATGTGTCCCAGGATGGTGGACAAAAAAACATATTTGTGAAGTGACAGATGATGAATGACAGAGGGGTACATGGGGCACTACGTGGAGACAGGCCCATTGTGGGTATACCTCATGACTTTGTTTTTTGTGTCTGTATTGAGGTAGATGTCAGGATTTTGCCCACAAATGATGATGTGTGGAAAGGTGATACTGTGGGGGAAGTGGATGACATATCATGTCAGACGGATAATGTGTTACAACTGTTAGATATGGTGTGGAGTGGTAAATGCCATGAACCGTATGGTGTACATCCAAGGCTATGGATGTAAAACTCAGATATGCAATTGAAGGCCTGCTCCTGGTCATCTATGTGCTATGATGACTACTATCTGTGCTACCTGAGGATGGCCAGTGTAACACCAATGTTAGAAGGTAGGAGTCCAGGGGCTATCCGTGAAACTATACACCAGAGAGCCTGACATTGGTAACAGGAATAATGGTAGGGGGCACCAGATTGATATAACCCAAACACCATTTACATAGTCATGTCTTCATGGGAGTAAGGCAACATGACTTTGGACACGGAAGTTCTTGTCTTACCTATCTGCCATGTTTGTATGATTGTGTGAGTTTGCATCTAAACATAGGTCTGTCCGTTCATATGGTGTATGAGGTATCAGACAGCCCTTGCCAGGATCCCTCATGAGATACCTCTGCCCAAATGATCATATGAAGGCATATGAGGCAGTGTGATGATGTGGATCAGGAACCTATTACAGGATGTAATGCATGGTGTAGAGATAACTGTGCAGTATCGGCAAGGGGGAGAGGTGACAGGGTGAGTACTCCATGAATCTCTACATGATCCACGTCTGTGGTATAGATTACTACATGACCATGACATGGGAATAACAGGTGAGGTTCACACATGTGCAGATGGCACAGTACTCATTAACAGAGTTGGGAGACATGAGGATTGTTGGTAATGACCAGTGTATCCTGCAAACTCAGAGGGCTGGCCAACCAAATGGCAGGTGAGATGTGATATGGAGAAACGCAACGTTAGGCACCTAGGACAGAGAGCCCCAAAATATGGTTACACAATGCCGGGTTTCACATCAGGGGCTACCACCCAAGAAAAGGATCTAGGTGTCGTCATGGATGACATGTTATAACCCACCAGTGTGCAGCCATGGCCAGGAGAGCAACTTGAGTGCTTGGCATGCTAAGGGAAGGAATGTTATGTAATATCGTGACTACTGTGTGACAGTCTGGCCACAGTATGTTAAATACCATATTGCATTAACATAAATGTACACAGAGGACACACAAGATATTGTAGATGGGATGGGGGTATACCCCTATGAGATGAGGTGCCAAACCCTGGAAATGATATGGCTGTGGGGCTATATGATGCAGGTCTATGGATGACTGACTGGAGTGGGACTCATGAACCTACTGTGATTGCTTATGTCATCATGAGACAGTGTGACTGGGGACATGCAATGACTCTACAGGTTGTTCCACATAGGACTGATGGGGGCATCTATTTCCAGGATATTTATGTGCATCCATACCCTCTCCCAGGACATGTGAGGGTTAAATCTTTGGCATATGTCATGTAGCTGCATGGGTGTAAAATACAAGCAACATATGGATCTTCCTTCTCAGGAACTGTGTGTTGAAAGACTGGACTGGCCTCACAATGGAGGTTGTGGGTGTACATCATTGAACAAACCAACAGGGTCATGTCAGCAATAATTATAATGTGCATCAGTGTCTGCAAACAGACTGTTCTGAAAAATACCATTACCATCTCGTCTATCTGCATATGTTTTGGTCACATATAAGGTGGACTGGGTACACCCCTGAGGCCAGACATGGGTGAGGCAGACATGCACACATCAGCAGGTGCCTCCACATTTGCCCTCTTTATAGGGCACAGATAGGTGGGTAGGGTCCTCCAGCAACACATGGGTAGGGCTGACCTGCACACATCAGCAGGTGTACTTACATTTGCCAAATTGCTGAGCCACCACACATTGTGTATACCCCTGAGGCAGGGCATGGGTGGGCTGACCTGCACACATCAGGAGGCACACCTACATTTGCCATCTTGATGAGCCACCAGGCACTGTGTATAGCCCTGAGGCAGGGCATGGGTAGGGCTGACCTGCACACATCAGCAGGCAGACCTACATTTGGGAACTTGCTGGGCACACTAAATGGACCAGCCAGTTACATATGTGCCATTACCTGCTCTATGACTGTTACCATGCTTAAGACACCCTGTATGGCACATTCACAGATTGCAGTGGGAAATAGTGACACAATCAAAGGTCCCCATCCCTCTCACATTGTCACCCCTATGTACAGTCAGGTCCATATAGTTGGCCACACAATCAGCCTATTGCTATGCTTCCACTCCCCCTAGAGTGCACTGTATATGTCACTAACTTATCTCACCCTGACCGAGGCTTGGGAGTGTGCTGCTGGTTCACCTTCCATTGGTACAGTGATGCTACACATCTATTTCCTCACACTTCAATATGACATTGCACATAACCTCTGATGGCGTGCACCAGGCCACAGCAGCCTCCACATACAACACACTGCCATGTGATGCAGAATTATGTGATGCATTGAAAGTTAGGTTCCCAGGGATCAGTCTTAAAAAAAAGCCAGAGACTGTATGTGGTGGCATGTTGGGGACATACACCATCAGAATTGCATCTGGCAGCACATCAGTGTTTGGCGCATCAAACTCATGAGCGTCAATTGTATTTACACATGCATACACATATTTTATTATTTGGCCCTACAGTGCACATACATGCATCTACGGTACTTACAAAGCTATGGGAACCTCACCCTCCTAGGTCATAGCAATGGGGGGGTACTACACGTGTAACTGTTCCCTTTACTATTGCAAGCTCATGTGTAGGTAACATTTACTCCTCACCTGCATTCACAACACACTGTTATGCACAGCACACTGTTACTGTTATCAATGCTCGCCTCACAGACCTACGCCTGGACACTATTTGTCCATGGTGTGACTGGTAGATGATGTGTGTTGCCTACGACCTGCTATGTTGAGCTCCTTGGTTTGTGGTACCTGCCCCCATGCACTTACCTCTCGTGGGTAGTCAGACCAGACATTGAAGCACTTCTGGATACGGTGCCAGGCACGCTTGCCCTTTAAAAAGGTCCTGCCACACGCTGGAGGATGGGAACAGGTGCCTCTGCCTGCAGCAGATGAGTCACCCAAGGAACTCAAGGCCCCCCTCTGTGAACGGTGGCTTCCTGGATTGGGTGGCCATTTTGTCTGGTGTTTTTAGTGAATGACATCATGAAGCGGTAGACTCACGGAAATGCCATAACACACCCTATGGCAAATTAGCATCAATGCACAGTATTTCAGTTCATGGCACTATGTGCAGCCCCCAAGATGCTGTGTGGCATGCAGTGCACCATGCGTGCTGCGTCTGCATATGGCGGGACACATGGCACACATCACACATGCGATGCATGGTGTGTATGGCACTGTGCGCAGGGCATATTTCATCAGCACAATGTGCAGGACGTTAAGCACCATACGTACTGCGTCCACGCTGGGTGTTGTACATGCCGACCTTACACGGATGCGTCATGCACAATGCAGTCCATTATGCACCATCATGCAATCAGTCCGCCTAACGCAGAACATAAGGTGCGCAGTGCGTAGGCAATGTGCAAGGCGCCTAATGCAACACAACACGCCTCACACACAGTATGTCCTAAACAGCATATATACACTAAGTGCTGCCTTAAGCATTGGCAGTGCATTGCGTGCAAGGCGCATTATGTGGCGCAGCACATGTTCACACTGGAAAAAGTATCTACATGCATCTTCTGAGGGAACAATGGGGGACAGTGTAATGTGCTTTGCATCAGGTGGCATGTTAATGGGAATTGAACACATTATGTGTTGGATGTGTGCATGCTACCCCTAACCACTGGGCTACACACTCCATAGCTTATCTAGCTGTATAGCTATACATATTGTCACACCCTGGGCCGCCTGTAGCGCTAGCGTACTGGTTGGGCTGCAGGGGGACCTTTTATTGAAAGGTTGTAGTTGGGCTCCTTTGCAATAAGGTAGTTGAGGCACAAGTGGTCAAGGTCAAGACAGGGTTTTACTTCCCCTCCCGGGGATGGATTCCAAACACAGGTAATAAAGAAACATAAGCCATACACTCTGGCAAAAAAGATAGGATAAAGTAAAGTCTGGTGCTTTTAAACAGGCAGTTAAATTACTTCCACAACTGTATCTCTTCAGCACAGTGAAATCACATCACTTAATACAGCCAATGAACAGTTCATCTGATTGTCAGATAATTCTGCTTCTGGTGGATCAATTATCATTGATTCAATCTGACTATCATCTGTACCACTCTGCTGCTGCCTGTAGAGTGTTGGTAGATTATTCTCCTCTGCCAGCTCCCGTGACCTCCCTACTATCTCCTCTAGCAGGTAAGGGTCTGTATCACCATATCTTGGCATATAATTACAATGAGAGTTATGTCCTTTATAACTCCTACGTGAGAAAGTCTTATATCCAGCTTTACATTGGCTAATTGGCCTACCTTCAGGGTTTGAGGCAAGAGAAAGTCTGCACACTGCTCCTTTTAGAAGGGGTTTAAACCTTAGAGGCTTTTCTCTACGTTCAGGATGCTCAGCACCCTCTTCCAACATACAAATATCTGGCACCGTATATTCTCCCTTTCTTGAAGCTTGCAAATGCCTTCCAGTTATCCTGACTGGTACTTTCTCCTTGTGAATGCCTTCACCATAAGGAATAGGTTTTGAGGTTTGGTTAAAAAGTTTCTGTGCCTTTCTCCCCCAATTAACTCTATCAGCTGTTATCTGCCTTTCTCTTTCCCATTCAGAATCAGAGTCACACACGTAAGTTTTCCTACCAGCCCAGGGCAGACGTTGCTTTCCAGATTCAGACCTCAGCTTGCACACAGACTCCAGCTGGTTCTGATTCACCACGTCTTTCCTGCTTCCTGTTGCTGGCTTCTCTGAATTCTCTGAGCTGCTTTCTCTGGAGCTACCGAAGCCAAAGCTAGAGCTCCTGTTACCGCTCCTCCTACTGCTCCTGATACCCCTGGTACTCCTCCCAAACTCTAGTGAACGTCCCTTATACGTTTGCTGAGGCTCTAATCCAGCCCTTCCCCCTCCCAGGTGAAAGCTATTAGAGCTATGAGCTGGGGATTGCTTATCAGCTGTGTGAGGTTCTTTCCCTCATGGCTGGGAATGTTTGTGTTGCTCTTGGCAACTGGGTGTCCTGATATCTTCCTTCCTGCTAGAAACAGCCCTATTGCTCATAGGTTCCTCTGTTTTTCTATCACAGGATATCTTTTCCCCATTACAATATATACAGTGTGGACGAGCAGGGACTGTCTCTTGTATGTATGTGTGTACAGCGCTGCGTGCGTGGCGCTATATAAGTGTTTAATAGTAGTAGTAGTGTGTGTGTGTATATATATATTTATTTTATTTATTTATTTTATTGTTTTTATATACCACGCTCTTAAAAATCAGCATGGTTCACAGATAACAGTTTTGTGCAGAATAGGTTTACTATTAAGCACTTACAATGAAACTGGAGATACAACTTGGGTTTCAACTAGGGGAACTATCTACAGCTATTTACAGGTGCATGCACAGGTACATGCAAGTACACACCTACCCACCCTATATATATAGGGGTGGGTGGGTGTGTACCTGTGCATGCACTTACTGATATATGGTGTGCTGGGTTGGCTCAATGTTACCACAGCTACCTAGTACACAGAGGATCATGGTTTCAGATGCAATCACTGCATCACATTACACTCCTTTGCCTTTTATGTCAGGCCTGTGTGTATAGAATATGTTTTATGTTTACTGCATATCTGTTTTATTAACAACATAGCCACTTGGGGCAGGTAGTACCTCTGTGCCTCACCACACTGTTTGCCCCTCAGACAGCCTTTGGCCAGCATATAGTCATTCACTCACAACCCTAGACTTCCATGGTGTACCATGCAGGCATCTCCCATCATCCTAGCTGATGTTTCTTTTGTAGGGACAGGCCCCATCATCCCCTCCTTCCTTTCTGCCATTGGTGCTGATCTATGTTCACTTATTCATTCATCCCACCATAACCCATGATGCATTGCACAATCAAACCTACTGTATGCATATCCTCCATGCCCAGCAGAGGCTCGGTACATTTACATGAGGGGATAGGAGTTTACAGGCACTCAAGGTCTCCAGGACACATACAGCATCGGTGACCATTAGGTAGCAGTTGCGGAGGTCACCATGAATGGGAAGTGGATCACTGAACACCTGGTCCACAAGGTCTCTGGTGTTGTAACGTATACCTCTGGTTCAGTCACAGATCTACATTGCACCTATTGGGCTGCATGTATGATTTGTATTGCATGCTCATGTGTGCAATGGGACCATGTTGGCATGTCCTGCCCTTTCTGCCAGTTGGACCCTTTTCCCCCTGGTTCTTGGACAATGGCAGATATCACAGTATGGACAGCTCTGTTCCAGCAACAGGCTCTGATTATGGTGTGGCTTGTCATAAGAGGATGGCCAACAAAAAGTGTAGGTTCCACATGATGTATGACAGAGATGGTTCAGCCACACACAGCAGCAGCAGACACTGCCATCACTACTCATATGGTGTATGGGTCTGCCTCACATTCATTTCACTGTCATTGCTGCATCTTGGACTATCACCTCTCAGAAACAGATGCAGACGACAGCCTGCATGCATCACCATGCCCAGGGACGTTTGGTGTGTGCATGCCACAGCTATCACAGGGCTGTTGTTGCACGCAGAATACTCATGTGCTGTATAGCCTATGTCTGTGAGACACTCTCACCGCCCTGAGCCAACACGTGCAAGACGTGAGCTGTCAGACAGACAACTGCAGGTTTGATCAATATATTACACGTTGTGACTGTATAACCAGTCCAGGGTCACACCACAATTGTGGTTATGGTGACCTATCAACATTCTCTGCTGTTTGCACCCTAGTCAGGTTGATGGCTCAGACATGTTCAACCATCTGTTCCATGTACATTTCCTCTCCCACATATGCATCCTGTGGCAATGATGCTGTTTCATGTAGTTCCCAGCATCCTCTCCCCTTCATTTGCATCACATTCTACTGTGGGACAGTGCTGTGGGAGTGAGGTGCATAGTGCCTCATTCATGCTGCAAATGCATGGTACATCACAGCAAACCTACCTCTTTCACATTCCCAGATGCTGTATGGCCCTACGCTATGTGTGAAGGTGAGCAAGACACCAGCAACTGTGGCTTTGTTCATCCATCCTGGTTGCTCCCTGCCACAGGACCATGTTGCCATGAGAGGCACAGGGAAGCAGTTCCACTGTGAGTTGGGAGCAGGTTGTGTGCTGTGCTATGCTGTTGACAGCTGCTCACTGTGCCGATGTAGATGTGCATACTGCTGCTTGGTCGTGTTGGTGTGTGTATCCTTGTTAGGTAAATGTTTGGTGTTTAAACATGCCGGTATTCTTCCTGCACTGTGGTAAAAAATGTAGTCATGGGGACAAACCCCACTGCCAGGACAGGACAGAAACCCATAACCTTCTACTTCTCTATACAGTGACTGTACAGGGTGCACCACAGTGCTACAAACATCCATGCTGATTGCATTCTTTCCATCAGATGAGCCTTGGCAGATATTGTCTTGCACATGGCGCACTGGAAATGACCAAATAGTTTGTGATCCGAACAGGTTGGTGGTGTACGTGCACTTTGACCTATCATGTTACCACAGGGACATGGTTAAAAACAGGTCCACTGCCAGGACACAAAACTACAACCTTCTACTTCTCTATACATCAATTATACAGGGTGCACCACAGTGCTACCAATGCTACAAACATCCATGCTGATTGCATGCTTTCCATCAGATGAGCCTTGGCAGATATTGTATTGCATATGGCGTAATGGACATGGGCAGAGCTGTTGTCAGCTGCATGCAGGTGACACTCCATCCCGCCTTACCCTCCACATGATGCTGACGTGAGCATGTGCCATCAGTGTGGTTGTGTATGGACCTGGGCCCAGGCCTCAGAACATGCAGATAGGCGGGTAGCTGGGTGTAGTCTCCATGTGGGCCAGAGGCATAGTTTATTTTTATTTAATGGTATTTATATACCACCTTATCATTCAATCAAAGCGGTTTCCACGGCAAACAAGCAAGGGGGCAAATGTTTTCATGCAGTGTACAGAGTGGTGTGTATGTGTTGGTGGGGATGTGATTAGATTTGGTTTATCTACATAGTGCGCTATTATACATCATAAGCTATTATACAGTCTTATATACAGTCTTGGGGTGGGGGGGGGGTTGATGATTTGACTTGTATGCTGGTTCAGGGGGTATGTCCATAGTAATCGATGAACAGGGTTGTCTTCAGCTGTTTTAGGAAGTCCTTGATTTCTGTGGTTAGTCTCAGATTATCTGGGAGGGAGTTCCATATGGATGGAGCAGCCAGGGAGATTGCTCGTTGTGCGGTGTCTTTGCGGGTCATGGTGAAGTCTTTTGGGGTGTTAACCCGATTGGAGGTGCCTCTTCTTCTTGGCCGTGTGCTTGTGTCGGGTTGTATGAGTGTGTGTAGGCTTATGGCGGAGGAGTGTTGTTTGATCTTGAATATGTTTATGATAGTCTTGTATTTGATGCGTGAGATGATTGGGAGCCAGTGCAGTTCTTTCAGTATGGGTGTGATGTGATCGTGTCTTGTAGTACCTGTTATTATGCGGGCAGCTGTGTTTTGGGCCAGTTGTAGTGGTCTGAGGGTCTGCTTTGGTAGCCCGGTGTATATTGGATTGCAGAAGTCTAGTAGAGGGGTTATCAGCGCCTGGCAAACGGTGCGAAAGTGCTCTGGGTCGAGGAGGGGCTTGAGTCTTCTGATGAGTCGCATTCTTTGGTATGCACTTTTGGTTGCTCTGCCTATGTGTGCTTGGAGGTTAAGTTCTTTGTCCAGGATGACTCCAAGGTACTTAACTTCTGATTTTATGGGTATGAGTGCATCTCTTATCTTGATGTCGGGTGGGGGGATAAAGGCAGGGTTTCGCGTGATGATCAGTCTTGCTGTAGTTGATAGGTTGTTTTCCTGAAGCCAGTTTGCCATTTGGGTGAGGCAATTTGTTATGTTGGTGTAGTCTGGGTTGTCGACTGAGATGGGTGTGTAGATCATGATGTCATCTGCGTAGATTGTATAATGTATGTGGTGCTCTTTCATGATGGCACATATTGGCTGGATGTATAGGTTGAATAGGAGAGCTGAAAGGGCCGATCCCTGTGGCACTCCTTGTTTGACTTTTATGGGTCGAGATGTGTTGTGTCCTACTTTGACCTGCATTTGTCTGTCGGTTAGGTATGAATGGAACCAATTCAGGGTGGCACCATGTAGACCGATGTTCTGTAGTCTATCCAATAGAGTCTTGTGGTTAACTGTATCAAATGCAGATGAGATCTCAATGAATATCATGAGTATGCCTTTCTTGGTGTTGTCTATGATGCAGAGGATGCTGTCGAAGAGGTATATCAGAAGAGTTTCTACCCCGTGGTTGGGGCGGAACCCGTGTTGATTGTTGTCCAGGGGAGCGTGGTTGTCTGTGTTCTTGTAGTTGGTGCTGTACAGTTTTTTCAATTATTTTTGCTAAAAGTGGTATGCTGGAGATGGGTCTGTATGTTGCTGGATTGTTCTTGTCAAGTGTGGATTTCTTCGGGATAGGTCTTATTGTTGCGAGCTTCAATTGATTTGGCATGCGCCCTTGGGTTAGGGAGGAGTGTACTATCTTGTGGATGGTTTGGATGAAGTTTGATTTGGTGGCCTTGATCCAGGGCACTGGGCAGGGATCCGTGGGGGCAGTGCTTGTCTTGATTGCTGAGATGATGTGGGAGAGTTGCTCCGTGGATGGGGTGTTGAATGTTCCCCAGGTGTTCGAGGGTGTGATAGTCTTTGGGGTTGGGCTGGGTCTTGTTTGTTCTGCTGAGTGGAACTTTTCTTGGATGTGGTCCGCAAACTTTTGTGGGTCCAGTTGCACTTTGTCTTCGATATCCTGGTCTTTGGTGAGGGCTTTTACGATTTCAAATAGTTCTCTGGGTTTGTTGTTGAAGTTGCGTGTGAGGTTTGTATGGTATTCCCTTTTTGTTTGGTTGATGCATTCGTTGTATTGTTTTTGCTTTGTTAGGTATAGTTCCTGGTTCTCGGGTGACTTGTTCTTTCTCCATCTCCGTTCTATTTTTCTGAGGTTCCTCTTTTCGTTTCTTATAGGTTTAGAGTACCATGGTTTGTGTTGTAGTTTGTTGCAGCGAGGTGTCCTGTGTCTATATTCTGTTGCTTTGGCAGTGTTGTATATGGTGTTGTTCCTGTTGGTGATTAGTGCAACTAGGTCATCTGTTTCATGGTTTAGGTTTTGTATTGTGTCCTGCAGGAACTGGTCTCTGTCGAAGCATTTCAATCTTCTTTGTGTGGGGGTGTTGTCCGGATATTTGTTTAGTATCTCCTCATTAGGTGTAATTTTTACTTCAATTAAGTGGTGGTCAGACCATGGTACTGGTGTGGTGAAGTTGGTGAAGCACAAATCACTACACCCCGCTACACCCTGCCAGTCAGCCTTTCCAGGGTCTCTATCACCACATGGCAGTGTTATCTCTCCTTGACATGCATATGGCACAGCTGTGTGATGTGGGGTTTAAGGTATTGTGAATGTCTTCTGCAGTGGCTGAGGTGTTCATTTTTGAATTGTCTGTAGCATCTGACTGCTGTGTGAGATGGGACATGCACTGCGGCAGCTGTGTTGCCCTTTGCGGACAACTATGTGAACATATGTTGTCTTTCCACCTATTGTCACACCCTACACTCTATTACCTGCATATGTAGTACAGGCTGCCACTGTCATGGTTTTCCTGTATGTTTTTGGCAGGTTCCTGGGGAGCATCACAGCTTTGCACTGCATATCCCTTTACAGGCGTTGTCTCTCATGGTTTTTTTGGGGGGTGGGGGGGTACTTACGAGGCACATGTGCCATAGTTCATACAGTGCTGGTCACAAGATACAGGGCAAGATGGACCTCAGTCAGATGCTGTCTTACATATTTGCCAGTCTTCTATTCATATGTGCCACCTCGGCAGCCGCCTGGTCCGCACTGTGCCACCATAGCACTCAATGCATGTTCCACCTGCACCCTACTATGCACCATTTGCATCATCATAAAAGTGCCCTTTCATACCTGGCCACTGTGCTGTTGTTGCAAATGGTGCACTACTATCACTTTCTTGGGCTCGCCTGTCTATGCAGTTCATTGCATACGTTTAAATAGGCTCTCTATCCTCACTGTGCACCCTTACCGCCTGATTATGAATGGCGGTAATGTTCCTGGTGTTAAGATGACGGCGTTAATGTAGCAGGGACTGATTCCCGCCTACTCCCCACCCTTTGACCCCTTCTCTCCATCCATAGTGTGCTTAATGCCGAGTGTAACGTTAGCACACCCTGTACCGCACGGTAATGTCGCATGTGTAACGTAACGCGTGCTAACTTTACACATGCGACATTACCGCCACTTAGTAAACAAACCCCATAGAGTAGTGAGCGGACAAAAGTAAAATTGCAGTGTAGATGTACATTGTATTGTGGTCACCCCTAAGTTAAAAACATTTGTTAAAATAGTCACTTATATAAAAAACATGGAAACAAGACACTTGTCTAGAAACCGGAGAAAAGAATGTCCACTTTTTCAAACGCTTTTGCAAAGTGCCAGCAACAGTCTACAAAGAATATAATCTGGTCAGTTAGTAGAGTGCAAAATCACTAATTCAGAAAAACACTCTATTAAAACAAGAAGTAGGTAGTAATATCTTACACATTACTATAAAACATCACGCGTTGCTTCTACTCAGATGGGATAAAAGGTCTCAGTATTCAGTGGGCTGGTGTAAACCGTGATATTCAATCACAAACATCTATTTCACTATGCCCAGTTCACATCAATGACCTTATCCCCTAACCCCAACACAACATATGAAGAGGGACCGCCAAAATAATCACTTAGCTTGCAACAGCAGATCTTAAGACGCAATCTCTCTAAACCCCAACGCCATACATCAAGCACTCACAAGCGTTTCGCAAGACAACTTGCTTCTTCAGGGGGGTGTTTAATACTAAAAAACAAAAACATACCAAAACCGTGAAGCAACCTATATAAGAACAAAAACAAAAAAACTAACTACAAACAAAACACACCTACAAAGTTTAAAAATCCCACTCACCTACCTGCAACAAGTGAACGTTCCATACGCAAACAAACCAGCTGCACACCTCAGTAATCAGCTTCATAACACTGCACATGTCTCTAAAATCATGATGATTCCATTTAAAGAACTCTGAGCCAATCACAGGTTCACAATCCATTGTCCAACTAAACCCAGCTAAATACACCTCCCCCATTCAATCTGAGCATTAAGCCCATCGGGGATTACCATGCATACCAAAAAAATCCATTTCTGTTCACATACCACCAGAGTCTGTTCCCGTGTTCGGCTCTCGCGGCCCAGCATCACCTGGTCTAAACAAAAGCAGCATAGATCAGTAAAACAATGACCTTTCTCATAGCAATGAGCTACAATAGGAGCTTCCATAACCGTACAAGCAATCTGACTTTTATGCTCCAGGATACGTTTCTTTAAGGGTCTATTTGTTTTACCGATATACAACAGTCCACACGGACAGAATATTCCATACACTACAAAGCATGAATCACAGGAAGTACTCTCTTTTTTTTTTTAAAATCGGAAAAATGTATCCTTATACTGAAACTGAGATATCTCCATCGATATTTCACATATCGAGCAATGCCCACATGGTCTATGCCCAGCTTCAAAGCTAGAGCTACATAAGGGACGTAAGACCGAAGGACACAAAAAATCCCGTAAATTTTGTTGCCTCTTCCAAACGCATCTAATATTCCTCTTTTCAAGACCGGGGACAAAATTAACCACCCTGAGATGTTTCTTTAATATCCGCTGAATAGAAAAGCTAAACGGAGAATATTTAGAAATTAAATTAACTTGATTATCATCCTCTTCATTAATTTTTTCACAGGGTTTCAACAATAGAGATCTATTGCTAAATGACGCCCGCTTAAAAGCACTAGAAACAATCCTCTCAGGATAGCTCCTTGATCGAAAACCTTCAGCCAACTTCTTAGATTGTTTTTTTAAAGTCAAAATCATCGGAACAATTACGGCGATATCTTACAAATTGCGAAAAAGGCAAACTATCATGGAGTTTTAGGGGGTGCGCACTTTCATAGTGCAAAAATGTATTTTTATCAGTTGGTTTACGGTACACCGTGGTTCTCCATTTGTTATGATCTTTACATACCAACACATCTAAAAATGCAATTTCATGGTCATGCACCATACTGGTAAAATGAATATTAGCATCACGATGGTTCAACTACCCAAGAAACTGTTGGAAGGCTATCCTAGAGCCATCCCATAAGACGAACACATCGTCTATGAAACGGCACCAAAGTTTAAGATATGAGGCATACGGAAAGTCAGACAACCATTGGGACTCAAACATGCCCATGTACAAATTTGCTACAGTAGGGGCCATCGTGGCCCCCATAGCTACCCCCGCAACTTGATGGTAGATCTTATCCTCAAAAACAAAATGATTCTGAAAAAATTGCCAGTTCAGCTAATCCCAGCAAAAAACAGATCATATCATCTGAAAGGTCACCACGGCCTCGAAGCCCCTCTTCTACTACTTTTGAAAGCTCCTATTTGAGGGATTGAGGTATACAAAGAGGTAACATCCAACGTGGCCAACAAAATACCTGAGACCCCAGCTAAACATGAGTAATCATCCAAGATTTTAAGAAAATGAGTAGTATCCCGTAAGTATGCAGGAATATCCAATAGTAATGGACACAAGAAAGAATCAATAAAAACTGACAAAGGCTCAAGCACAGTACCCCGTGTTGATACAATGGGCCTGCCTGGGGGACACACATTGTTCTTATGTATTTTGGGAAGCAGATAAAATTTCGCTAAAACAGGGGAGGAGACATTTAAAAATGCATATTCTTTCTTAGAAATAAACTTACATTCTAAGGCTTGCTTTGTTAACACTTTAATCTTACCTGCAAATCACTCGTAGGATCTACTGTTAGCAACATATACACATCAACATCATCCAGTTGGCACGCTGCTTCACGTAAATAATCTTCTCAAGCCCAAACTACTATGGCACCACCCTTGTCAGCTCTTTTAATAACTAAATCAGTTCTTGAAGCTAAATCATCCAAAGCTGCTTGCTCACTCTTAGATAAAGCATGAAAAAACTGCCGACAGTGGGATGATTCAAGACATTGTAGATCTTGCAAAACTAGCTGTTTAAATACTAACAAGGCTGGAGGCATAGGACCAGGGGGTGTCCATCCTGATTTTATTGGTATCTTAATTCTTCGTGATGAAATATCATCAGCCATACTGACTTGAGACTGTTAAGACGCAAAAAAAGCTTTTAAATGTAGCTTCCTCATTAGACTCTCAAAATCCACTCTGAATTGAAATGAATCAAGAGTGAGCAAGCAGCTTTGGATGATTTAGCTTCAAGACCTGATTTAGTTCCAGGCTCTCCTTAATCTCATTGATATAATGAGATTAAGGCAGCTTAGGCAGTTTAACTTCTATCACCAATGTCAGGTTCCTTTTAAGCCCAGCTATGCTAGATGCTGTGACCCCACATCCTTTGGCAACCAGTTTCACAGGTTCCTTGTTCTACCCATCATTATCTGAAAGCCCTGTATTCCCACTCAGTCTGACATCAGAGCCCTTCATTTCTCTAGTACCTTATACTGTGTGGTCAACAACTATAATAATGCCCTGTATTTACTTTTTCTTGTCTAGAAATTGATCCAAGAAACAATAATATAGAGACACGTCACTGGGAGTTCAGTGAGAATCCTGCAGGGATCAGGATGTTATTAGAAAGAGACAAAGAGGATACTTCCTCCTCTTCTGACTGGGAAACAAAGTGCAAGAATGAGTGTATCTCAGAAAAGAAGCAAAGAAACTCAACAGGAGATGCAAGTCTGAGTGACAATAGTAAACCCTTTACAGAGGAACAGCAGAGAAAGCAGACAACAGGACAAATATTGTTATGTGATGTATGTGGAATATTCCTTGAGGATCCCGTAACACTGAAATCGCACCAGAGATCTCATACTGAAGAGAGACCTGCTACAGGTACAGATCGTGAGAGAGCTTTCAGTCTAAAAGAAGAACCACAAGAACAAGAGAAAATTCCCAGAGAAGAGAGACGACTCCTATGTTCTGAATACAGGGAAAGGAGACCGTTCAAATTAAGACAATATGAGAAAGGCTTTACTATGAAAGTAAACCTCGCAAAATACCAGAAAAACCACCCAGAACAGAAACCAGTTTCATGCAATGAAACCCTTGAAAAGGTTTTCACAGAATATCAAAACATGCACACTGGTGAGAGGCAGTTCTCATGTACTGAGTATGGTCAAAGCTTCAGGCAGGAGTGCAGCCTCACAAGTCATCGGACAATCCACACAGAAATGAAACCATTTACGTGTACCAAGTGTGGTAAAGTCTCTTCTGAGAAAATATATTTCACGAGCCACCAAAGCAGCCACACAGGAGCAATACTATTTACCTGTACCGAATGTGGTAAAATATTCAATAATAAAGGAAACCTCGCAAATCATCAGAAAACACACACACAAGTGAAACCATTTACATGTGCTAGGTGTGGTAAAAGCTTCACTTGGAAGATGCAACTCATAAGCCACCAAAACATCCACACAGGAATTAAACCATTTTCATGTACTGAATGTGGTAAAACCTTCAGATTGAAGGCATTTTTGAGAGCCCACCAAAATATTCACACGGGAGTTAAACCGTTTCTATGTACTGAGTGTGATAAAAGCTTCACTCGGAAGTCATATCTCACAGACCACCAAAAAATCCACGCAGGAATAAAACCATTTAAATGTATTGACTGTGGTAAAAGCTTCACTCGGAAGTCTTATCTCACAGACCATCAAAAACTCCACACAGGAATAAAATCATTTACATGTACCGAGTGCGATAAATGTTTCAGGCTGAAAGCACAACTGAAAAATCACCAGAGAATCCACACAAACTGAGTATACAAAGCATTGAGACTCTGGTGTGATGTAATTTAACGGCATTAGACATTGCCACATAGTGAAAAACAAAGGGTAAAATGGTCTTCCATTCTAAATTTGTTACCTGGTTCTTTATTCTTGCGGGCATGCAACATAACAAGAGACAAACCAAACCATCACTTCCAGCACCAACGCTGTTCCAAGAAATGCAGTCAGAGACCAAGAAAATGTGGCAGAAAGATACAGAAATATTTCCCATCGTATTGGGAGCCACTGGCTTGATAAAGAAGAATTTCCAAGCACATCTTGACAAACTACCCATGCGTGCTATGTCTTACGAACTCCAGAAGGAGGCTCTTTGGCACGATACAAGTGCTACGCTGAGCATTAGCAGTAAATTTGAGAGACTGAGCTCATACTCCACGTACCCTGGCTTAGAAGTGAGGTTCATGACTATCATGGTATGCGCAAAACTAATCCGTTTGGAGAAACTGCCTCCCCTGAGTTACTACCATAGGCCTCCTGACATATTCCACAGTATCAACAGACCTAAATACTCAAAAACTGCTTAAGTATGAGAGCAAACAGCCAGAGTTGGTCTCCATCTTTAAACTTGGACAAGAGTTCTGTTAAGAGAAGGAATGAGTTAGTCACATAGATTGTAAGTTCTGTTTAGCAGGGACTCTCTCTCATGTGTATATGTATAGCTTTTGAGTCAGTACGTCAGGCTTCATCTCTGGCCCTTTTCAAAATCCAGGCTAAAAACTCACCTCTTCAAAGCTACCTTTGGATCCTGATCCGCCTAATCTCCTGCTCTCCAACTATGTATTGCTCCTCACTATCTTTCCTCTCTTATCTCTTCCTACACCCCCTCCTTGGGAACTCCGCTTCTCTGGCAGATCCCTTCTATCTGCGTCCTTCTCTTCCACTGCCAACTCCAGACTTTGATCTTTCCACTTTGCTGCTCCTTATGCCTGGAACAAACTATCCGAGTCAGTTCATCAGGCTCCATCTCTGACCCTTTTTCAAATCCATGCTAAATACTCATCTTTTCTAGGCTGCTTTTGGACCCTGTTCTCCAACTATGTTTTTCCTTACCATACCCCTAGACATATCCTAGTCCCCAGCTGTTGTGTTGCCTGTCTTGACTAGATTGTAAGCTCTGATGAGCAGGGACCGTCTCTTACATGTCTGTGCTGTACAGTGCTGCATCCGCCTTGTAACACTATACAAATAATAAATAGTTGTAGTAGTATTAGTCCACCAGTACCTAGGAGGAAGAAATCTGCAAAACAAGAGACAAAGTTTTCCAAGAATCACAGACCAGCACATAAGGAAAAGCAAGTGGCTAAAGCAGAAATATGTCAGAAAATACTGAGGGTCCCTTCAGAAACCACAGGAAGATCAAAACTCGACATAGGAATAGTTATGGAGATGTGGACTGAAGATAAAAGATGGTTCCTAGCCAACACTCAAAAAATAAATAGTAAAATAGACAAATTCTGTAGCATTGAACTGGCAGTAACCACATATCTTGTGGCTGGACATGATGTACTGATGTCAAGACTAACAGGAACGAAGAAACAGATACGAGGACTGGCAGTAATTCAACAAAAACTTTAATTGCTGACCCCTACTTGTTTCGGCCAGCGGCCTTCCTCAGGGGGGTTACATAAGAGAGGACAAGCCTCAAAGAGAACAAATGAAAACAAATTAATAAATAACAATCATAAATATAAAAATGTTGTACTGACGTCAAGACTATACACAGAAAGGTGGAATAAGATAACACCTCTCAGCCACTTTTTATTTTATTTATTTATTTGCAAATCTCTTATATACCGCCACTTCCCAAGATCAGTGGCGGTTTACATTAAACAACAAATACATAAAACATTGCTATGGTAAGCAGTTACATCGAACAGTATTTAAACTATATACAGGTATATTGAACAGTGTTCAAAACTATATACAGGTAGTTAATATCAAGTACTAAGAACAGAAATCAGTACTATATATAGATAGATTTGATTAATATTTGAAACTATTTACATATATATATTGAGGTTTTATCAATGGGTTTCTATTGGAAGTAGTTTTGCAAGTATTAGGGCGAGCATATTATGGAGATCTAGGATAGCATTGCAATAATTATAGGGAACGTTCATAGATCTAAGGAGGATGAGAGGTCTTAGCCAGTTCTTTATCTGTGTTGGAATAATATTGCGTGAACAGGTAGGTTTTTAGATCTTTTCTGAATTGTTTCAGGTCTTTTATTTCCCTTAGTTGATCCGGGAGATTATTCCATAGAGAAGGTGCTACATATGAGAAGGCACCTGTACTTGTTATGTGTTTAGTTTTTCTTATTGAGTCAGGGACTGCAATAGTATGCAGGTTCTTTCTACGTCTTACTCTATTTTCTGTAGGTCTATGAATTAGTGTAGAGAGGTATGATGGGGCAATCTGGTTTATCAGTTTGAAAGTGGTCAATATTATTTTATATTGAATTCTACTTTGGATAGGTAGCCAATGTAATGAATAAAGTATCGGGGTGATGTGATCAGTCAGTTTGGCTTTGAAGATTATTCTAGCTGTAACATTTTGAGCCATCTGTAGTATTTTTAAGCTCTTTTTAGATACACCTGTTAATATCCCATTGCAGTAATCAAAATGGGGTGTTATCAGAGCCTGTGTGATGGTTCTAAAGTCATTGAATTCTAATAGCGGTCTCAGTTGTTGAATTGAGCGTAGCTTGTAGTATATTATTTTGGTTGTTTTCTTGATATGGCTTGTGAAATTAAGAGTCTTGTCTATAGTGACCCCTAAGTATTTAATATTTTCCTTTATAGGTATGTTAAAGTTAAGGATTTTGATGTCAGTTGGTGGTGTATAATTTGTGTTTCTTGAGGTGATAAGTATCTCTGTTTTTTTGAAGTTGATTTTCAAATTGTTTTCACTTAGCCATTTTTCAGCATCTATAAGGCAGTTTGCTATATTGTCATAGTTTGGATCTTGTATGTCTTGGAAACTGTTAAACCCTATGACATCGCTGTACCAGAAAAACACTAGAATTATGATCCTGACAAAATTATGAGTTCTGATTACCTGGGACATTCCTGTTTCCAGAGATAAAAAGCTTGAGGCAAGAAAACTGGATATTGTGGTAGAGGATAAAAGCACAAGAACAACATTACTAATAGATGTGTCCATGCCATGTGACTATGTTTTACTACAGAAAATCCGAAAGTACCAACAACTGCAATCACAGACCAAGAAAATTTGTCAGAAAAATACGTGAATTGTCTGCATTATATTGGGCACCACAGACCTGATTGAGCAGGATTTCCAAGTGCACCTTGATATGTTGCTTATATGTATTACACCTTACAAACTCCAGAAAGAGTCTATCTTTAGCTCAGTGCAAGTATTGAAATGAGCATTAACCGTAAACTTCAGAGACGGAGATCATCTCCAACATCCCCTAGCTTAGAAGCTAGGTATGCTCCACTCATGATAGGCACAAAACTAACACGTTTGGAGACGTTCATTCTGTGAAATAACACATACGTGTCAAAAGTGTGGAAAATGCTTCAGTCTGAAGATGTTCGTCAGTAGACTGCAGTGAATCCACGTTACATCCTATGAGCTCCTGAAGGGGGCCGTCTTTGAGAGAACAGCATCATAACCAGCATATCCTGACTTACAAGAAAGCTCGATCCCTCTCGCAGCACAGGCAACACAAGCCCATTTGGGGACATTACCCCCCGGAGAAACTTATTTATCTACAACTTCTATCTTTATTGTTCTTTTAATCATCATTTATGTTTCAACTATCTTTAATTCTATCATACAGATCCAGTGCAACTTGTATACAACACAATCATGACGGCATTGCCGTCATATATACTACTAATTGAAAGAAAGCTTGATTGTACCGGGTTGGATACACAGTCAGGCCCTGTGTATAACATTATATTACTATAGTCCCTAAGAAAGAGTTAATATCATTTGTAGCTCCTTATTTAATACCATCCTTGAAAACTCTGTAGAAGAAATTGGGTGAAAGGTTTAGATAACATAAACATTAGTCTTGTTATTAGAAAGATAAGTAAAAGGCAAGTTGTTTACCCAGCTTCACAGTCTCGCTGTCTCTGGTCAGAGATATCAAACTGTCAGTGTTAGAATTAATTAGAATTAAGGCCTACATAGTCATGCCTGAGAATATATGTATGTCTTTTCATGATTGTCTATGACGTGCATGCCTATAGAAAAGTATGTTATGAATATATGTAACACTAGACGTAGAATAGAATATGTATATTATGAATATACGTGATGTGAGACGTAGAATAATAAAGTGAAATTATGCTGTGTAATGGAATCTTTTCCTATAAATAAAGTGGCCTAAAGCTAGAATGGCAGAGTAAACATAGGCAAAGGCCTAGCTTGCTCTCCCAAAGCGCTTTGGTCCTGTGTTTATAATACAAGTGTGTTGTGTATTATTTACAGATTTGTGTATTATGTAAAGATTATGATCAATTAACCTTCTCCTTGCTTTGTGTGTGGATTTCTGTGACCCAAGAGTCCTATCTGTTATTAGGTGAGGGGGGGGTGCAGAGTATTCTTTCAGTTGGTGCCGTAACCGGATCAGATCTCTGCATTCAAGGCAAGGGCAGAAGGTGCCTGAAGATTTGTGAGTATTATGAAAATTACCAGTGATGGGTAATCTGTTAAGGCAAGGGCAGAAGGTGCCTGAAAGATTTATGAGTATTATGAAAATTACCAGTGATGGGTAATCTGTTAAATAGGCTCTGTCTCAGATGCGTGAATGGCATGACAGAGCTAGGGCTTTAGTGTTTAGAAAAGGTAGCCCTTATTGTATGCTTCTATTGTATGTGTGAGAAGCATAGGTGATGTAGCCATCGATTCCGTAGCACATAGGGATTCAGTGACAAAAGGTAATGTGAATTTGCAGTTTCCTTTGGAGGGAACTTTCTCTGTAGATAAGGTCCATTGCCTGAGATATGAGTTAGCGGTTAAAGGTAAACCGTGCAAATGTGCTTACATGGTGGGAACGGATGGTACATGATGAAAACATTAGGAATGTTTATGTTTTGAAACAAAAGTTGTTTGTGTTAGGAAATGTAACTATTGACCAGCTGAGCAAGTGCGGGTCACTCGTGTAGCAGAGCTAAGAGAAAAAGAAAATATTTAAAGAGCAACAGCAGTTAGGGGGAGTAGAATTGTGTATTTTGGATATTTGGAATTTCTCCCAGCTCAAAGAATTGAGAGCATGTTTGAATCAAGAAACTGAAAGTGTTGTACTTGTAATAAGAATCTTAGAAGTAGCAATAGGTCATAGAGTTTCTGTTGCAAAAGAATTAGCATTCTCGGGAGATAAATTACCTATGCCTGGAGTTCAGGATAGCAGTAATGATTTGAAATTCAAAGCAGAATTTATAGGTCTTTAAGCAGATTTGTTATTGTGTACTTCTCATTTGTGTGACTTCTCAAAAGAATTAAGTGCTTCTGATGAAGTGTGATCAATTATATTATGATTTAGGCTCTATTCAGGATGTTCTATTCAGCCTAATTTATGTTCTGTCACTGTTAAACTGAAGCAGCTGTGGGAAATGATATTGTGACTACTTAAAGAAGTGTTTGATTTGACTAAACTTTTCCGAATTACAGGGATAACCCTGGTAGATTTGTGTCTTTATGGTCTCAGATAATTAATAGTTATAATCCCATTTGGGCAGCTCTAGATAATTTGTGTTTTTTAATCCAGCTGATTTTCATAGGGTCACTCGTTCAGTTCGTGACAGAACCTGTGATAGATTTCCAAAAGAAGATTTAAAGAAATAATTTTGTTTTTGTGTAAAGAAAAAAAAATTGTTAGAATTCCGTACAGTAGTATGCAAACTTGTAAAGGATTGGTCGAGATTAACATCTCTAAGGCAGGATAGTGGTGAAAAAGTTACAGATTTTCACACTAGGTGTATGCTAGCTTTTAAAGACTATTCTGGTGAAGCATGTCACCAGTAACCCTCCCCAGAGGCAAAAGCATGGGGGTAGGTCAGCCTGGACGTGTCCAAACCTAGCAAGAAGGATAGCGCAGTTGGCCCTGCACTGCCTTCTGGGTATTGTTGTCCCTCTTTACTAAGCAAGGAATGAGTTGTAGTCGAGTGGAGTTAGGCAAAAGACAGGATTTTATTTCCCCTTCCGGGTGGATTCATTGCAAGAAAAACAAGAACAAAAATGACCATACTTCTGGTACAAAAAATGAAATGAAACAGGAACAGAAACAGCTTCTATCTTCAGCTCACATAAACAATTAGTTGAACAAAAACGTAACTGCAGCAGTTGTCATGGTCCAGGGCAGAATAGACCAGAGGAAATGCAGGAAAATGCTCGGGGGAGTTTTAAAAGGCACACTGAGAAGCACATGGCTAGGGGTTGCCATGAGCAACAAAGGAAAACACAGGCTCATGCTGCAGCAAAACACCCAGAGAGAGCATTACGTAAGGGCTCATTAGTAAGGCAGAAACAGCTGCAGGAAGTTAGCCCAATGGAAGTCTCAATCTATGACGCAGTTAAAATAGGGCCAGCTTTGAGCACAGAAGAGAGGAGGAAGAGAACCAGCAGATACACAGGAAACAGATACACGAGGAAAGAAGGAAGTTACTACACCAGCCCCGAAGCAGTTGACAGAACTGTAGGATACAGAAAGACTGCAACTAGCAGAAAAGCCATTGCCAGAAACCAAGGCAGAGGAAGGGATAGAGAGAGATCCCAGGAGCCATACCGGAGTGTTTCTGAAGAAGAATCTATCTGCTCTGAAGGAGAGTTTGCCTCAGAAGAATTCTCTCAGGTCAGTGTTTTAAACCAGGGCTACAATAAGGAAAAGCCTGGTTGTGAGCTGACGAGAATTGCTTATAGCAAACCGAGGGAGAGAGAGATAGATAACAGGCTTAGCAGTCACACCTCTAAGCAAACAAACCGACGCTGGGCTGGGAAGCACCCTGGTGAATGGAATAGAGGGGCACTGGAATTCCTGTCTAGAGATCTGAGAGGGAAAGATCCTGTGAGGGCAGAAGCCAGACTCTATGGTAACCAGCCTTTCCTCACTGATAGAAATGAGAGCAGCTTCAGTGATGAAGAAAGAGAGTTAAATGATTGCCAGAGAAGTTACAGCCCTGAGCAAGTTTGCACAGAAGAAAGTCCTGAAGAGATGGATTATGAATGTTGTGCTGATACTGATAATTGCTCTAGAATGGACTGTACACTAGTTCTTTCAGACGCTATAACCTCTTTTTGTTGACGTACCGTTCCCATTGAAATCTGTGCAGGTGGCACTGATTTCAACAGCACAGTTCTTCTGAAAAGTAAGAAAACTGTTTTCCTGTTTTGTTTGTTTAAGCTGAAGAGAAGCATTTTTTTTGTTATCCTTACTGATCCTTTTGTGTTACCAGAAAAATATGGTTTATTTCCTTTTTGTAATATTGATGCAAGAATTCTCCCGGGACGGGAAATAAAACCTCTTGAAAGCTTAGTCACTCACGCACAACTACTTTCTTATTGACTGGCTATTGGGATACACAAACCCAGGGGACATTATAAAGTCCCTGCTTGAAATAAGAGGACCCCACTGCACATCTCCAGCCTTCCACCACAGGGGCCTGGGGAGTCGGTGACACAGTCCCTTTTCTCAAAGGCAAACTCTCTTGCTTTCAGTGCTGTTTCACCAAAACTTTTAAACAGCTATTCTAACAAAGAGACGTGACATGGTCTGCTACAGACAGCGTACAATCCATTTCTTCTTCTGGGGTTTGTTCCATAAGAAATTCTGTTGGCATTTCTTCACACTCACCCCCAGCTAAGTATTCTTGTGGATTATTATACGTCCCTCCAAAGAGCAGTCTCTCTCTTCACTGCCTCGAGACTTCCCTTCCCCCGTTGCTACAGAGCAGGGTGGAAGATTACCACATATACCGGAGTTTGCTATAGGAGAGCCCCACAAACTCTGGCAGTTACAGGGAAAACCTTTACATTCAGTTTCTCTTCTATAAGGTTTATACAGCCTACCTTCCGGCTTTCTCACACAGGAACCTCTCAGCACAGCTGGGTCAATAAGGCTTTCACAGCACGGCTGCGTTCTCCTGCCTTTTACCCTTTGCTTTCTCTCTGACATATAAATGTCTTCTGGCCAGGATGTCTCTGCTTCACTGGACCTGCAGCTTTCAACTTGGACACTTTCCTTTGGTCCCTTTCTCCAACTGGTTCCCCAACCAGTCCTCCAACCAAGGCGTCTTTCAGTCCTGCAGCTGGGTCTCTCATCAACTCTCCTGCTGAAACTCCTCCTGGTTCTGAGTCCTCTCCTTGCCCTCTCTGTTCCTGTTCTTGCTCTCCTTGTTCTTCCTCTTACTGCTCTCTCACTATCCTCAGGTGAGTAATTTGTATGTGTGTGTGTGTCCTAGGGCTTAACTGCACCCCACCCTCATCCAGCTGCCTCTCATTACACACTGAGCTCAGGGCTTGTTTGCAGTTTGGGCGTGTTCTCTCCTCTCGTGACACTCTTTGTTTACGTTGCTCATGGCAACCCTGGGCCATGTGCTTTTCTATGCTGTCAGTTTCAGACACACTTTCTTCAGCTTCACCCAGATCCATAGCTTCTGGAAGATCCACTACATTACAAGCAGAAGACACACCTTCAGGATTCACTAATATTTTTGTAAATGGTTTAATCCCGAGAATAAAAGAGATTTTAGAAACTTCAGTAATAGATTGGCCAGCTAGAACAACTGATGCAATTCTGGAAGGAACTTGATATAGTGATCTGAAATTTATCAAGGATCAGCAAGAAGAGCAAACTAAAATAGATGTGAAAAGACTAAATTGCTCAATTTTGCAGATTGTTTAAACAGCCACCCATGGGCAGGGGGGAGAGGTAAACACAGAGGAGGTTATGGGAATCCTCAGCGAGGGTGTGGACACTCCAGAGATACTTGTGGAGAGGCTGGACATTTGCAGCGAGACTGTCCCCGGAATTGGAATCCTGATGGCCAGAGAGCTGATTTCCCTCCTCCCCCTCCAGTACAAGCTGAGTTCACTCCAGTATATCAGTGCTTCTCTAATCCAGAAGATTGTAGGAGGTGATACATGGGATGCATGACTATTTCTGAATTTGACTGTAACTCCTCAGGGTGAGTTAGAAGCTAAACTGGGAGGTTCTAATTTGAAATTTGTTATTGATACTGGAGCTACAACATCAGCACTGCGTTTACAGGATTTGCCTGCCATCTATCATACTCAATTAGCACAAGCACCGATAGTACATTGTGAAGGCATTGAGGGAAAGATAATTCCTCATCATAGACTTGAATATTTACCTTTGCAGATTGGAGAGACTGTATATCCAACTGCTTTCCTTGTGGGAGACACTTTGCCAGTGAATCTTCTAGGTCGGGATTTTTTTGGTGTCACATCATGCTACTCTATCCTGGATGGGTGGCAAGTTCTCTTTCCAGCTATACTCTCTCTCTGAAGTGCTGTCTCCTGCAGATGCCCGTACCATTCATCCTGCTCTTGGAGAACTTCCGTCTACCTTGTGGGCAGTGCCGGGATCTAATGTCAGATGTTTTTCTATCCCGCCTGTGAAAATCACTGTGACACCTGGAGTTCAGCTTCCTAAACTCAAGCAGTATCCACTGCCAGCAGCTGCCATTGATGGAATTCGTCCTGTGACTGAAGATCTTCAGAAACAAGGTGTCATTTATTCTACAACTTCATTATGTAAGACTCCAATTCTTCCTGTACTAAAGGCTGACGGTAAGACTTATAGATTTGTGCAAGACCTGCGAGCAGTAAATAATGTGATTTTGCCAATTTTTCCCTTGGTGCCTAATCCACATGATATCTGGACACAGATACCTTCAGGGACCACCTAGTTTTCTGTTGTAGATTTGAGTTCTGCTTATTTTTCAGTAAGAATTAGCAAAGAAAACCAATACACCGCTAGTCCTGCATATTTTCACAGGCCTTAAGAACTGCATTATTTGATGTAAGACTAGACCATTCCTTTTAGTTCAGTATGTGGATGATTTGCTTTTATGTTCACCATGTTATGAGTTTGTCTCTATTAGCTCATATTACTAATTTAGGTTTGAAGGTTAATCTGTCTAAACTGCAATTTGTATCTCAAAATGTTACTTTCCTGGGTGTTGTTTTAACACCATCTGGTCGTGCAATTACCTCTGATAGATTGCAACCTATTCTGTCATTGCCTTTTTCCAGCGACACCAGTATTATTGTGTAGCTTCCTGAGTTTATTAATTTTCTGTAAATAATAGCTAGGGAATTTCTCAAGATCTTACTGCTCCACTTTATGCTCTTATTGGGAAAGAAGGATCTGAAGGCCTCATTGTACCCACATTATCACAGTGGGAGGTTTGTTTTAAATGTAAAACTTGAACTGGGAAATGCGCCATGTTTATTGTATATGATTATTCTTTACCATTCAAATTGTATGTGGCTATTTCTGATTCCTCTGCTACCTGTGTGCTTTTACAAGCTTTCCCAACTGGTTGCAAGCCGGTAGGCTATTTTTCAAAGCGATTTGATGCAGTGACTTTGGGACTCCCACTATGTCTATGTAGTTTGGTAGCAGTGGCTTTTGCAATTGACACTTACTGATTTTCTGGTTCTACAGCGCCCTTTTGTTCCATCTAACCAAGACTCAGCCTTTGTCCTCCACACGTTTTATTGACTCTGGAATTAATCATTTCTCCGCTTCATGTTTCAGTATGTACTACATCACTATGCAACCTTTCAACACTTGTGGAGGAAGATGGGTCTCATAATTGTTTCCAAACAATTTTCAATTGTTTCCAAACTGTACCTCTACCAGCCCCAGATTATACCTTTGTTTGTGGATAGTTCTGCTTTTAGAGATGACAAGCACTTATTCTATGAAAATCACTCCAATAAAACACACTGTAGCAGAATATGTAGGAGGGTGATATCATAAAACTTAATAAATAGATATTTCAATATAACCAATGAACCGTCTCAGACCAGTTGGCAGCCGAAATGCTGGGAAAGAACAATTCAAATTCACCAGCGGCGCCGATAGCATCAATGACTGGTTCTTGGTATTTTTTCTCTAGTTATTGACACCCTCTCTCCAGTGCTTGAAAATTATGCTTTTAAACACAAACAAACAGTCTCTTGTGAAAACATGTACTTAACTTCCCAATTTTTGTGTACTTCAGTAAAACCTTGAACTTGATAGTTTTCAGAAACCTTTGACTTGATAATTTCCAGTCCTTCTCAAAAGCCTCTCCTTTGATTGAAAACAACGTGTCTCAATCAAAGGAGAGGCTTTTGAGAAGGACTGGAAATTATCAAGTCAAAGGTTTCTGAAAACTATCAAGTTCAAGGTTTTACTGAAGTACACAAAAATTGGGAAGTTAAGTACATGTTTTCACAAGAGACTGTTTGTTTGTGTTTAAAAGCATAATTTTCAAGCACTGGAGAGAGGGTGTCAATAACTAGAGAAAAAATACCAAGAACCAGTCATTGATGCTATCGGCGCCGCTGGTGAATTTGAATTGTTCTTTCCCAGCATTTCGGCTGCCAACTGGTCTGAGACGGTTCATTGGTTATATTGAAATATCTATTTATTAAGTTTTATGATATCACCCTCCTACATATTCTGCTACAGTGTGTTTTATTGGAGTGATTTTCATAGAATAAGTGCAATATATTGCTCCATAAGAAAGACCCTATTTTATTTTATTTTTTAGAGATGACAAGGGCAAACTTCGTGTAGGCTATGCAGTCACTACGGTTTTGTGGAATTTTGGCAATATTTGGCAGCAACGAGGATTCTGACTTCTGCTAATAAACCAATTAAACATGCTGCATACAGTCACCGTTTGTTACAGGCTGTCCTCTTGCCAGCACAAGTTGCAGTTTTAAAATGCAAAGGACGTTCTTCTGCTGAAGATTTTGTGTCAAAGGGCAACCATTTTGCAGACCAAGAAGCATGGTGTCACCGACAGTGCTGTATTTAACACCGTCTAATATGACTTTGTTTTCCCTTTCATCTTTCTTGCAGCAATAGCAAGATACTTCCTTTGAAACCCAGACTCTGACTTCGTGGGGTGCATCCTGTGATGCTCAGGGCTGCTGGAAAGTGGATCATCTGCTTATTTGTCCTGACAGTCTTTGTTTCTACTTGCCCTGTTCCTGCATCATAAGCTTTACCGCTGTGGCTATGAATTATGTCTTTTTGGTTCTCCGGTATCACCTGAACTTCTGTTATTTTTTTCTTTGGCACAGCTTGTCTGCACTGTTTCAAGACTGGCACTATAGGGTCAGCTTAGGCTCAGTTATTAAGATTTCTGCCTTCCGAACTCTTTTTGATTTTGCAGCCTGTTTTGCAGATCCGCCCTGTGCCAGAGGAAGAAGGTGGTATTTGTCTGGCAGTCACTTGTCTATTCTCCGGATGGGTAGAAGCTTATCCAGTTTATTCCTGTCTGGGGTGTTCCTTTTGTTCTTTCTTGTCTGGGTCCAGCCATTGTTGCGAGTGTCTGGGAGGGTATTGAAAATTTGGTTTGGTATTAAGAGACAACTGCACACTCCTTATCATCCGCAAAGCTCTGGCCAGGTGGAACGGATGAATAGGAAAATCAAAAGTCACTTGCGCACTATGACACAGGATTGGGCTACAGATTGAACGGAAGCACTTCCTTTTGCCCTTATGGCAGTGCGTAATTCCCCCCAGCGTGCTCGGGGAGGCCTGAATCCATATGAAATAGTTACTGGATGTCCAGCTACTTCTCCACATTACTTGGCAGTTATCCCAGATCCCCAATTGTTGCGCAGCGATATTTTGACTTATTGCTCACGGTTGCATTCAGTCCTGTCTGTTTCCCTTTTATTGCAAGTGAATCCTCAACGAGATGACAGAATCATCATATCCAGAATCATCAAAATCATCATATCCAGAAGTGAAGTCACCAGACTGGGTCCTGATTAAGAATTTGCATCCAAAGACGCTTCTGGTTCCCAAGTTTCTAGGTCCATTTTGTGTGCTCCTGGTGGGATACTCGGCTTGTAAAGTGGAAGGACATTCTCGTTGGATACACCTTACACAGTGTAAACAGGCTCCTTCACAGACTCCAGACGGCGGCTCCCTTCATCAGTGAATCAAGAAAATACAACGCAGAGACTTACTGAACATTACATTGATATTACAGAAAAGATCATCAGGATTTACATGCTTTTTGAATGAACTACTTATGCAAAAACCTTTTGTCCAGCATTTATACTACTGATTAGGTGGATAAAGGTGGTTTGATTTAGTATTTTACTAATATATAAGCAATGACCTTTGGGTACTTAACCTCTGCTTCATGACGTAATTGAGAATTAAGGGGTAGTTATAGCTATAATATATATCTTCATCATCTTAAGAAGAGTAGGTGTATTTTTATTTTTGTCTTAGAACATTTATTTTTGGAGTAATTATAGTTTCAGATGTTTAGAGGTTTGCTAAGAATATTTCCGTATTTGGTCTTAGTTGTGCTATGGCATATTATTGTTAATGAAGCAGTACTGCATTTAGAATCTTGGGAAAGTTATGGGGAATATCCAAATATTTTTGAGTCACATTTACACTCAGTTACAAAACATTTTAATCTGTCACGTTGTGCGGTCTGCCTTCCAACTGTGACAGCTACTCAACACGGGTTTTCTACCACAAGTTAGGCCCAAAGCCTTTGAAGAGTTTTGTGATACAGCTTTTAATCTAACTACTGTATGATGGTCTCATACAAACACAGAACCTAGAGTAGTTAGTTCTATGCCTTTAAAGTCCCCTCCAATATGTTTTATGGCTCAAGGTACAGGGGAAAAGGTAGGGGACACCCCATGGAACGTTTGTAAAATAATAATGCTACATAATTCTTCCATCTGGTATAAGAAATCCCACATACAGAAACCTTATATTTCCGTAGTACAATTAATGCAAGTTCAAGGGAATCAGGTGCATGATTATGACTTGTTACAGTATAATAGTTCTGGCTACCTTTTGAATGCCTCAGTCCGAGACATACCTAACTGGAGTTGCCCCTTATTAGGATATTACCATCCCTGGGAACGTAATCTATCTGTAGGAATTAAGGAAATGAACATTACTCAGTGGGCTTTGAATAATTGTACGCAGAATCTAGTCTGTCCCCGCAACTTGACAATTTGGGAAAATGGATTAGTGGCTTTAAAGGGAGACTATTTTGTGTGTGGTAATCTTGCATATACAGAACGTCCCAGAGGTTGGTCAGGTACTTGCTATGTTGCTCAGTTAGATACCCCGTGGCGGTTTTTACCTTACCAAAATGTTACTTTATTATCAACCTTGAATAATTCCTTAAGAAGAAAAAGGACGTTTCCCCTCAGGATGAAGCCATAATAGCAGCACAACAGTTGGTAGACTCTGCAAGTCCTTTAACTAAATCTCAGATAGATGCATTTACAGGTACTGTTTGGCTCTCAACATTTGGAGCCATAGCACCCACTAGAGAATATGGTACCCAGATTATGCGATTACCGGCAGTTGTTGAACTTACGGCCCTGGATCTCACAGAGGCTGTGTGTTACAAGGTGCAGTAGACAAGGTGTCCACTTATGCAGCTCAGAATTGCATGGCTTTAGACTACCTACTAGCGAAAGAAAATGGCGTATGTGGCCTGATTTCTGATTTCTGTTGCAGTATGCTTGATGATGAAGGGAAAGTAGTGACAGGTCTACTAGATAAGGTTAGGAATCGTACATTTGTATCAAGTAGTAGTTATGTAAGTTCTTTTTCTGATTTTTTTTTTGGTTCTGTTTCTTCTTTCTGGAATTCATTATCTAGGCCCCTGCAAAGCATAGTAGCTTCATTATTTGGCTTATTAGGGATTATCATTTTAGGAACAATAATTCTTTGTGTAATATCTGCTTGCTGTAAGAAATCAGTGGAGACACTGACCCCTAAAATGATGATACAGGTTGACCCAGAAGCTAGCTACAATCCATTTTTAATACCGATGTCTGAGTTTCCTTATCTGTGAAATGATTCTTTACAGAATCAGAGGAAGGACTGAAAGAAAGCTTGATTGTACCAGGTTGGATACACAGTCAGGCCCTGTGTATAACATTATATTACTATAGTCCCTAAGAAAGAGTTAATATCATTTGTAGCTCCTTATTTAATACCATCCTTGAAAACTCTGTAGAAGAAATTGGGTGAAAGGTTTAGATAACATAAACATTAGTCTTGTTATTAGAAAGATAAGTAAAAGGCAAGTTGTTTACCCAGCTTCGCAGTCTCGCTGTCTCTGGTCAGAGATATCAAACTGTCAGTGTTAGGATTAATTAGAATTAAGGCCTACATAGTCATGCCTGAGAATGTCATAGTCATGCCTGAGAATGCCCTGCTGGATGTTGCACCAAGTCAACATCCAGCAGGGCATTCAAACTTTATGCACCAATGATCTGGAACAGCCTCCCTCACAACATCCGAACAATCCCAGACATATTCCAATTCAGGAAGGCTGTGAAACACTACCTCTTCCTCCTACATTACCCGGAAACCAATGAAAGCTCAGCACCAATTACCGAAACCTCACAAATCTCCTCTATCTGAAACCATAAGAACACATGACCAGCCTGTAAATTGTATATATTGTTATTGTATATAGTTACCCTGTTAGCCAAGTTGATTCTCCTGTTCATATGTAAACACAAAGTACTATTGGAAATGTGTATGTTCGTTGTTTATTGTAAACCGCACTGATGCTGAATAGCGCGGTATAAAAGAGACTTTAAATAAATAAATAAATAAATAAAATATATGTATGTCTTTTCATGATTGTCTATGACGTGCATGCCTATAGAAAAGTATGTTATTTATTTATTTATTTATTTTATTTAGCAAGCATTTGTAGCCCGCTCCTTCCAGCGATCAGAAGCGGGTAGGATTACTATTGTGAAACTGCCGAATCAAGGCAGGTACAAATTTTGTTTACATACAGATTGTCAGAAAAGCACATCATACAGAGTTAACACTTCTTAGCTATGGGGGAGTTCATTTACATATATACATAAATACATATATACGTAACACTAGACGTAGAATAGAATATGTATATTATGAATATATGTGATGTGAGACGTAGAATAATAAAGTGAAATTTATTTATTTATTTAACATTTATTTTATACCACGCTATTCAGATCAGTGCGGTTCACATTGAACAAAATATACTACAATGCATAAAGCAACATAAAGATTCCATATACTACAGCATAAAGCAAGAAATTATGCTGTGTAATGGAATCGTTTCCTATAAATAAAGTGGCCTAAAGCTAGGATGGCAGAGTAAACACAGGCAAAGGCCTAGCTTGCTCTCCCAAAGTGCTTTGGTCCTGTGTTTATAATACAAGTGTGTTGTGTATTATTTACAGATTTGTGTATTATTTAAAGATTATGATCAATTAACCTTCTCCTTGCTTTGTGTGTGGATTTCTGTGACCCAAGAGCCCTATCTGTTATTAGGTGAGGGGGGGTGCAGAGTATTCTTTCACTAATGTGGCCAGGGAGTGTTTTGCAATGACTGTTATGATAGAATACGTTATCTCCTATTCAGTCCTTTAGTATTGCATACTGTTAGGAAATGCATTCTTGTATCCAGGAAATTTTAATAAAATTTAAATGGTAAACAAAAGAAAGAAAATGAGGCCACAGCAACTTTCTATCATCACATAATCTTTTTAATCCCTTGATATCTTTCCCCCATCCTTTCCCCTATCCAAAGCAATCTTATCTTATGCTACCAGCGTCTTTAACAATGTACTTGATAAACGCATCATTACTGACTCCTCCCATATTTTCAAGAACTCTTGGGGGCCTTTTACTAAAGTGACTCCCATACCGACCACAGTGGCAGCCCAACCCGATGCACGCTCCATTACAAATTGTTTACATTGGGAGGGGGATCGGGAGGATGTCCATTGGGGAGGCATCCAGTGGTGGTTCTGGGGCTTAATTCTGTGGGGGGCAAATCTCAAATGGACAAAAATAGGTGCATGGTTTAATGTAACTAAAATCCCTATTTCTACTGAAATCAGCTTGGAGAATAAAGATTCTGGGCCTGAATTTGAGCAGGGAGGCGCTATGCGCTACATCGACGCATAGCCTGCCTACCTCCTGCCTGCCTAACCTGGATTTTCCATGCCGGGGTCATATGCGGCTCCGGGATCGAAAATCCAGGTCTCGCCGCACAGACAGGAAGCCACGGGAGCTACCCCTGTAACACCGATTTTCAATGCTACACAGTTAGCCCCAGTACCTTAAAGATAGGTGAGGTTTTCCCACGCCTATCTTTAAGGCATGGAGCACTAACCGTGTAGCATTGAAAATCAGTGCTACATGGGTAATGCAATGGCCCGCCTCCGCTCCATCCCAGAATACCCTTGAAAATCGGGCCCTTTGTAACCAGCACATAATCTAACTGACTTTGAATTATGGACCCTTGACATATTGCACTCCACAGAAAGGGAGTATATGCGTATCTTCCACACATCCAGTAAACCTTGACAAAACAGTGCACTCTTGCTCTCCATTGATCTATTTATGGGCTCTAACTCGCCA
Source organism: Ichthyophis bannanicus (assembly GCA_033557465.1). Taxonomy (NCBI): domain Eukaryota; kingdom Metazoa; phylum Chordata; class Amphibia; order Gymnophiona; family Ichthyophiidae; genus Ichthyophis; species Ichthyophis bannanicus. Next base: position 157,596,519 of record CM066031.1, on the reverse strand, counting down.
TGTCCTTTTGGGGATGCACCACACTATTAAAATCCCCTCGTATTACCACACCTACTCCTGAAAAGCTTATAAAATCTCAAAGCAGCCTAGGGCAGGCCTCAACAGATTTTTTTAGAATCTAGGAACCAGTTTAAAAATTTAGGAGCCAGCCACCCCCCACCCCACCTCCCAAAAGGTATATCGCAGCTCCTCTTTTAAGGGCCTGATTTACTGGTTTCCCATTTTCTATGGGAAAAGAAAGCTTAATAAATCTTAATAAATGATACTGTCAGGTATCCCTCTGAGTGTATCAAAAGTGACTTCATGGCTCTGGGACAGAGGGTGAAGCAGATAGGGGCACAGGTGGTGTTCTCTTCAATCCTCCCTGTTGAGGGTAAAGGCCAAGGCAGAGAAGTTCGCATCCTGGAGATGAATGCATGGCTGCATGGATGGTGTCATCGAGAGCGTTTTGGTTTCTTGGACCATGGGATGCTGTTCCAAGGGTTGCAGAGCAGAGATGGCGTTCAAGAAAGGTCGATGTGTCTTCAGTAGCAGACTGGCTACTAAGAGGCTTTAAACTAGATTCGTTGGGGATGGGTGAAGAAAGCCCCCCAGGTAAGTGAAACATTAAATACCTTTATGGAAATGGATAAAAAGGGCAACATATGGAAAGCAGTGTGTATAAATGCCCATAGCATGGGAAATAAGATCCCTGATGTTGATTCTTTAATGGGAGAGGCTGACGGATTTAGTGGCAGTTACAGAAACATGGTTCACAGAAAACCATGACTGGGATGTAACTATACCAGGCTATACTTTATTCAGAAAGGACAGGATAGGAAGAAGGAGAGGGAGGAGCAGCCTAGTGGCTGGGGCAAGTTACCTCAGGCCAGAAGGCCAGGGGCTCAAATCCCACTAGAGGACAGCAACCTTGGGCCAGAAGGACTGGGGTCTCTAGTCCCACAGGTGCTCCTTGTGGTCTTGGGCAAGCCACTTAACCCTCCATTGCCCATGTTCCCTGTAAAATAGTTATCTCCAAGTTATAATGCCCTGTTCAAAGTAATTTTAGTTTGTTCAATGTAAACCATCTTGATATCATGAAAGGCAGTATATAAGAAATGATAGATAAATATATGTAAAAAATAATATTAAAGCTTTGGAACTACAGAGCTTAAAGGAGAGAGGAGGCACTGTGGGTTAAACTAGAAAGAGGGAAAGAGAAATCTATTTGCATTGGTGTGATATACAGACCTCTCTCACAAGAGGAAGAGGTAGACAGAGAGTTAATTGAAGACATACGCAGCATTGCTAGGAAAGGGGAAGTGCTACTGATAGGGGATTTCAATATGCCAGATGTTGATTGCCACATTCCTGCTGCAGTATCCTCTAGAAGTAAGGCAATCCTAGACTCTCTACGGGAGAACTCTTCAGGCAACTGGTAACAACCCACACATGAAGGGGCCATACTGGACTTGGTGCTTACCAAGTGTTTCTGATGTTATAGTGGGAGACCATTTTGCATCCAGTGATCACCAGATGGTGTGGTTCAGTATTAGGACTAGGGCTGTTAGAATCCATTCAAAAACAAGACTTTAGGAAAACTAACTTTGCCAAGATGGGCCAATACCTCAGGGATTCATTAGCAGGATGGGAACAGCTGGGGGATGTAGAAAAACAGTGGGCAAAACTGAAAGGAGATATTTTAAGGACAACCAACCTTTTTGTTAAAATGGTAAATAAAGGAAAAGGAGACTGCTGTAGTTTTCGAAAGAAGTAGCTGACAAGGTGAAGAAAAAGAGGGAGGTCTTCATGAAATACAAGAGATCACAGAGAGAGGAAGACAGGCATCTATATTTGGAAAAACTTAGGGGCTTGTTTACAAAGCCACGGTAGCGGTTCGCGATCGTTATCGGAGCCGCGGCCCCATTGATTTCAATGGGGCCGCGGCTCCGATAACGATCGCAAATCGCTACCGCGGCTTTGTAAACAAGCCCCTTAGAGAAGCTAGCAAAGTAGTCAGGAAAGCAGAGATTCAAAAAGCGGAGGAAACAGTCAATGCAATAAAACGGGGGGATAAGACATTTTTCAGATATGTTATTGAGAAAAGGAAGGGCAGAAACGGTATTGTCACACTCAAGGGTGAAGGGGAGGAATATGTAGAAGCTGATGATAAAGCAGAATTGCTTAACAAATATTTCTGTTCTGTGTTCACAGATGAAGAACCAGGAGCAGGACCTCAGAAAACACCCACAAACAGAAAGAGAAGCAAGGGGCATCTTGAACAAGTTTCAGAAGACTGTGTTTGTGAAAAACTAGCTAAACTTCAAAGCGATGGGACCGGATGGGATACACCCTAGAATACTGAGGGAACTTGGGGATGTTCTAGTGTAATAGCAAACGCTGTGAAAAGCTCTTATTCAATCACTCACCCACAGAAGGAAAACTCTCAGATAGGCTGGAATGCAAACAGGATCTTTAATGTGCACACAGGATCAGACAGAGAGCCGGTACCCTCCACAAAAGGTCTGAGCCCCGAGGGACGGCCTACAATGCCTTATATACAGTACAGTTTTAAACTCATTCTACAATCCCATTTGCCACAGGTATTTCCTGCCCACCAATCAGCAGCCCCTGGGGAAGGTACCTGGGTGACCTGTCCAAACCGGTATGCTCAGGTCTGCTGATTTCTGGGCTAGGGGCTATTGTGCTCAGACCTGGAGTGGGGGAAGGGTGTCTACTGAAATCTCAATGCCTTCTCTTAGCAGGCCGATTACCTCATGGCTTGGGGGAAGGGCTACCTACAGCTAGACCTCATGGCTGCCTCACTAGCAGCTCCACTGACTGATCTTTTCAATGCCTCGCTGGAGTTAGGAGTGGTACCAAAGGACTGGAGAGAGGCTCATGTGGTGCCTTTACACAAAAGCGGAAGTAAGGATGTGGTTGAAAACTACAGGCTGGTTAGTTTAATTTTGGTGGTGAATAAATTATTGGAAGCACTGCTGAAAGAGAAAATAGTGAGGTTTCTGGTGTCCAGCAGATTACAGGATCTGAGGCAGCATGGATTCACCAGAGGCAGATCTTGTCAGACAAATCTGATTGATCTCTTTGACTGGGTTACCAGGGAGTTGGACCGAGGGAGAGCCCTAGATGTGGTGCATTTAGATTTCAGTAAAGCCTTTGACACTGTTCCTCACAGGCGACTTATAAGCAAACTGAGCACCTTAGGGATGGACCCTAAAGTTACTGCTTGGGTTGGAAATTGGTTGAGTGGGAGGTGACAAAGGGTACAGGTAAATGGAGCTCACTCTGAGGAAAAGGAGGTTACCAGTGGTGTGTCCCAGGGATCTGTCCTTGGTCCGATTCTTTTTAACATCTTTTTAGTGATATAGCGGAAAGGTTGTCGGGTAAGGTTTGTGGATGATACCAAAATCTGCAATAGAGTAGACACCCAGGAAGGTGTAGATAACATGAGGAGGGATCTAGCTAAGCTTGAAGAATGGTCTAGTATTTGGCAGCTGGGATTTAATGTTAAAAAATGTAAGGTCATGCATTTGGGCTGCAGCAATCCAAGGGAGCAATATAGTATAGGGGGTGAAGTACTTTTGTCCACTAAAGAAGAGCAGGACCTAGGCGTGGTTGTAAGTGGCTAAACAGGTAGAAAAGGCGACAGTAAAAGCTAGAAGGATGCTTGGGTGCACAGGGAGAGGAATGGCCAGCAGAAGAAAAGAGGTGATAGTGCCTCTGTATAAGTCTTTGTTGCAACCTCATTTGGAGTATAGTGTGCAATTCTGGAGACCGCACCTTCAAAAGGATATAAACAGGCTGGAGTCAGTACAGAGGGTGGCTACTAAAATGGTTAGTGGTCTAGATAGGCCATGTGGTCTTTTTCTGTTTCTAAATCAGGCCCTTAATGTACCATTACACAGTGCCAACAGAAGGCAGCAGCTATTTTCCTCTTCCCCACCCCCAACAAACCTCAATGAGTATGTTGTCAGCAGCATATTGGTTACTTTTTACCTCTGTCATGGTGGTTTCCAATTTTCCCACTCTCCTCGTACCACTGGCTGTGGTGGTGGTGTTAGGATTCTGCTTTCTTCATCCTGTCAATTTCAACCACTCACTCTTCATCATTCTCACTCCTTTTCCTCCTTTGAAGTCCATTCTGTCTTTTTTTTTTAATTTTATTTTTTATTAGAATGAATAGCCAAACAGTTCAAAGTACAGACCATTACATAGCTCATATAAACAAATAGACACAATCCAACTAATTCCAACATAACCCTTATACACAGCAAAACTCATGCTTATGAAATACAGCGCCCCTTGATAACAGCATGTTACACCAACATCTCTTATCCCTAACATCTGATGTATCCACTCTCCTCTAATTCTTAACCGTCCCTTAACATCATTTAGGCTGTACTCTTGAGCTGAGGTGTCTTCTTGGCAGCTGCATCACCCCAAAACCATTCACCCTCCATTATTCCCCTTACTGTTTGGGATTGTGCAATTGACTTTCCCCTCCAAGCCTCCCATTTCCTCTGCCAAGGAGTACCTCCAGACAACAAGATTGTAGGAATACCTAAGTCCTTACAGACTATACATATAAACCCATACAACCACTGTATAGAAAATGATGCCCGTCACCCCCATCGAAAAACGTTCACTATCCATATGCAACCAGTCCCCTCCCCCCTTGCTGTTTTTTAATACAAATAGATGAACTCTGATAACTAACTCAGTACAGCACAGGCCCTCCACCCATGGATAGCCGCTGGCAACCTACAACACTTACACCCCAACCGCTCCCCTTACCGCACTCCCCCCTCGATTCCACCCCCCCCTCCTATATGCCCTTCCCTATTCATCCCCCTCCCCCTCCTCCTATTCCACCCCCTCCCCCTACCCTCTCCCCCACCCACCCTCTCCTAATTGCCTACTACTATCGTAACACTAAACCGCACCCCCCTTCCCCCCCTACCCCCACCACCCCCGCCTCTCCCATACCATCTCTTAACCATTTCCACACCCCCTCCCACCGTCGCTCCATTCTCCCCCCCTTCCCCCATTTTTCCCCCGTAATTTTATACATAAGATAAAGATCGGACAACCTCCTCGCATAACTGCTCATAGAAGGTAGAACCGACTTGTTCCAATGCTTCGCTATTTCACTCCTGGCCGCTGTGACACAATGCCAAATAATGCTCCAATCCCCTCCCACTGCCCATCCTTCTTTTGCAGGAGACACACTTCAGGAGTCAACGTTATTGGTTCCCCACAATGTTGTTAACTATTTCTCCTATGCTCCCCCAATAACTTTGAACCACCGGACAAGACCACCACATATGCATCCATGTGCCCTCCCCCCCACAGTGCCGCCAACAGTCCTTCGACTGCAGCACCCCCGCTTTATGTAACCGCTGTGGCATGAGATACCACCTACTCAGTACTTTAAAACCATTCTCACGTGGGGCCGTAGCTATAGAAAACTTAGCAACTCCCCGCGCCACTTCCTCCCAAACCTCCACCTCCCACTCCACCCCCAAATCCCTTTCCCATGCTTCCATATAGCTCAATTTTCCCACTCCCCTTGCTATTAACCCTTTATATATTCTTGACAGCATGCCCTTCTGCCCCAATGACCCCAAACAGGCTCCCTCAAACCAGTTCATACCCCCTCTTCCCCCCTCCCCTTCCACTTCATACTTAGCAATGATATCATTTGCATATACGCATACCGATCTACCTCCTGTAACCCATACAAATCCCGAATACCTTCAAAGCCTCTTATCTCCTGTCCCACTATAATCTGTCCAGTCAAGAAAAAACCCCCAGCACCGGGTAAAATCCGTAAAACCCAAATGTAAAAGTACCCCAGCACACAGAACCTTCCGTGTAAATGAATCACAAATCATAAAAAATAAATACACTCTCTTTTTGTCGGAGTAACCATTCAAAGGAAGCAGGAGAAATACCCACTCCTCGCCGTGGTCAGTCCATTTTAATCATTTTAAATGCTTGAAAAACTTAACTTATTTGCTTCAAAATCAGCCATCAGAGAATCCAGAAGACACAACGTGCCACGTTTCGAGCCATCCATATCATCTGTGGCCCTGCATCAGGTGAAAGTTATGGAATCCCAAAGGTAGGTTTTTTAGTTGTATCGCACTATAATCTGTGACACCTGACTCAACCCCTGTTCTGCCCATCTCCGCAAGATTCCGCTACTAGGCCCCACTCCTGTTGCGCAACATGCCTGAAGGGACATAGTAAGTGACCATTTCTTATCCCCCACCATTTGTTGCCTATTCTGTTGCCAGACATTTAAAGTATGCCCCACAAAGGGATTACTCCCCCGCTCCCCCTTCCCCGCCCAGATTAGCCTTTCCAACTCTCCAGGCCTAAAACCAGCCAACTCCATCCTCACCCAATGCTTAAAAGGTTCCCTTAACCATGCATACATCCCCCTAATCTGCGCAGCCTTGTAATATAACGGAAAGTTGGGAACCCCCATCCCTCCCTCTGTCCCCTGTGTTTGCAATGTCCGGGCCGCCACTCTGGGTCTTTCCCCCCTCCCCCAGATGAAACCCTCCACCTGCCTTTGTACCTTTTTAAGCACTCTACTTGGTATCTCTATGGGTAGCACTTGAAAGTAGAACAGAAACTGAGGGAGCAGCATCATCTTGGTAACTGCCATTCGACCAAACCAAGAGTAGTACCCCCTGCTCCATCCCGCCAACTGCACCTCCACTTCTCCTAATACCCTTTTATAATTTAACTCAAATAATTCCTCAAGGTCCCTTCCCACCTGTACCCCCAGGTACCTAATCGATTTCCGCGCCCATTTAAAAGGAAACCGCTGTTGAAGTTCCCTCTGCTGCTCCTCCCCTCCCACTATATTTAAAATCTCGGATTTCCCCCAATTTATGCGAAACCCCGCCACCTCCCCATATTCCTGGATCTCATCCATTATAGCAGATAAGGACTCCCCCGGTTTCATAATTGTCAGCAAGATGTCATCGGCAAACAAGGACATCTGATACTCTGCTTGTCCCACCCGGACCCCCTTTATCTCGACTGGCCCTTATCCTAGCCGCCAGGGGCTCCAGCGATAACGCAAAGAGCAGCGGGGACAACGGGCACCCCTGCCTCGTACCCCTCCTCAAAGGAAAAAATCTTGAGTACCCTCCGTTAACTTTTACACACGCCTTGGGGTTCTCATACAGCGCTTTAATCCAATTCCCAAACTCTACCCCCAGCCCCATTACTTCTAGTACCGAAAATAAGAATGTCCAAGACACCTGGTCAAACGCCTTCTCAGCATCCAACGAGACCAAGAGTGTTGGATCTCCCGCTCGCTTTGCTGCCCAGATCACATTAAGCACCTTCCGGATGTTGTCCGCCACTTGCCTCCTCGGGATAAACCCTGCTTGATCCTCATGAACTAGCTTGCCCAGAACTTTATTAAGCCGTGTCGCCAGCACCTTTGCCAGCAACTTTGCATCATGATTTATCAGCGAAATGGGTCTGTAGGACGCACACTCCTGCGGATCTCTCCCCTCCTTATGTATCAAAGTTATACCAGCCCAACCCATTGTTTCTGCCAACTTCTCCCCTCGCCTCGCAGCATTAAACACTAATGTCAGCGGATACAATAGCAGATTCCCGAATGTTTTATAAAATCCCGCCGTCAGCCCATCTATCCCCTGGGCCTTCCCCAGCTTCATCTCCTTAATTGCCCTGAGAACCTCCTCAAGGCCTATCTCTCTCCCCAAGCTCTGCTGCTCCCCCTCCACAAACTGCGGTACACCCACTTCACCCAGATACTTATGGATCGCCTCCTCTGACCCCTCTGCCTGTCTCATATAGCTTTTGATAAAAGGTTGCAAACTCTTCCCTCATCTGGTGATCCTCCCCCACGATCCCCCCCCCCTCCCTTTAATCTGAGTAATATGATTCCTTTCCTTTCTCTTTTTCAGTTGCCTGGCCAGATACTTCCCCGCCTTATTGCCTCCTTCGAAGAAATTCTGCCTCAACAGTTGTAAATTATGTCTTATCCGCCCCGCCTCTAGCGCGTTTAGTTTTGCCCTCACCTCCAGCACCGCCCCCCTAACCTCCCCCCCCCCACCCCCTTAGCATCCTTTTCCTCTAACTCCATTAGTTGATGCCTTAGTTGAAACTCCTGCGCCTCCCTTTCCCTCTTTATTCTTGCCCCCCACTTTATCAACACCCCCCCTAACTACCACTTTAAACGCATCCCACACCCTGCCTTCCTTCACCTCCCCTCCCCCCCCCCCCATTCTGTTTGAAATATTCCGGAATTAACTGCTTTACCTCCGATACCACCCACTGGTCATCCAACAAGCTTTCATTTAATCTCCAAAATTGCCCCTCTTTATTCTCCCCCCTCACCCTCACCCTTACTACCACCGGTGCATGATCTGACCAGGTGATGGGCTCTATTACCCCCCCCCTATTATCCTACCCGCCAATTCCTTCCCCACCCAAATAACATCTAACCTCGAATACGTACCGTGAGCTGCCGAGTAAAATGAAAACTGTCTCCTACCAGGATTCATCAACCGCCAGGCATCTACCAAGTCATTCTCCCGCACAAACCCATGGTACCTTTTCCTATCCGCTCTACGCCCCTCCCTCTTCCCTGTCGTATCTTTCCCTTCCTCCCATGGCATGTTGAAATCACCTCCACAGATCAGGGCCCCATCTCCCATAACCGCTACTTGCTTTCCTAACTCCTCCCAAAAGGCTTTCTGTGTTCCCGTGGGCGCATAAACATTCACCACACAAAACCACTCCTCCCCAACTTTCACACGTATCAGCAGGTACCGTCCCCCTTTGTCCCTCACCACCGATTGTATCTCAGTTTTACACTCCTCGCTTATTAGTACCGCCACCCCACCTTTCTTTCTTTCCCACACATTCGAGGCAAAAATGCGCTCCCCATACCCCTTTGGTTGCACTAATGATTCATGGTTTTTTTGCAAATGTGTCTCCTGCAACAAGACGATCTCTGCATTGTGCCTTGTTAATTCTTTGTATAGTTTCTGCCGTTTCCAGGGTGAATTCAATCCCTTCACATTTAAGGTAAGAATCTTTAACCCCTCCTCCCCCCCAACTCCCCCCTGCCCCCTACTCCTGTACCCTACCTTCCCTCCCTTCCCTATATCCCATTCTGCGTCTATCTTCCCCCTCTCCCCTCTCTCCCCTTCCCCTCCCTCCTGGCCCCCCTCCCCCTCCCCCCTTCTCCCTGTCTCCCATTTGGAGCTCTGACTTCCAGACCAGTGACCGAAGATCGACCCCCTCCACCCTCACCCCGTCCACCCCCCTTTTCCCCCGATCCTCCCCACTCACAGCACCCCCTCCTACTTCTTCCTTCCCCTCCTACCTTCCCCCCCTCACCTGCTACCTATCTAACCTCCCCCCTTCCCCCCTTCTCCGATCCTCCATACTGTTCCCCAAAACCTTTTCAACATACATATCATACAATTCAACATCTTCAATTTTCAGCCACTTCAACCAGCATTCTCCTCTCTCTCCACCTCTCGCCGGCGTTCCTGCACCAATCTCGCCAGTCTCCTCCCTCCTTCAGCTGCTCTATGCCACCTCGAACTCTCCGCCCCAGAGCTCATGGCATTCCCGTCTGATGACTTGACTGGACTCCTCGCCTACACTGGCAAATTTTCCGCTCCCATATCCCGCAGCGCTCTCCATGCTTCTGCGATTGTCTTGACTTTCCGCGATCTACCCTGCACTGTTAAAAGTAGTCCAAAGGGGTACAGCCACTTATATCGCAGGTTGGCTCTCCTCAAATATGCCGTAACCTCCTTCATTTCTCGTCTGCGCTGGAGTGTCCCTTGGGACAGATCCTGAAACAGTTCCAAAGTATGCCCGTCCCAATGGACATGTCTTAACTTTCTCGCAGCTCCTAGAACTCGCTCTTTCCACTTATAAGACGCTAAACAAACTATTATGTCTCTCGGGCGGTTGTCCCGTATGGGCCCCAACCCTCTGTAGGCTCTTTCAATCTTCAGCTGTACTCCCTCCTCCTCTTCCACGCCATCCCCCTCCTTCAGGATTTCCCCAAATATTTTTTGTACCACCACTTCACAGTTCCTGTATTGGGGATCCTCCGGTACTCCCCGCACTCTTATATTGCATCTACGAGATCAATCTTCTAAATCTTCCGCCTTTGCCTGCAACTCCTCTTGAGCCTTTCGCATCTCCTCCCACCTTTTCTGTATTTGCTCCAACGCTGCCCCATGCTGTTCCAATTGAGTCTCAGATTCCTCAACCCGTCCTCCCAATTCGGTAATATCTTGCTTAATCGAATGCAGGGTATCTCGGAGTTCATTTCTTACCCCTCCAATTTCTTCCTTTAAGTCCTCTTTTAGCTCCAATAGCCACTGCTTAATTTTTTCTGCCATTCCCATCTGTTCCTCGCCTTCTATCTCTGGCTCACCGTCTGGAGAAAGGTCCCCCGTTGTTTTGCCCCCCCTTCTCCCCCTCCTTTCCTCCACGTGCTGGTGCATAGGCCGACTGGAACTCTGCCAGTTTTTTCTTCATGGCCCCTTCTCTTTTTGCCTTCTCCATGCTCTAAATAGCGCTGATCTCCCTCTCCGCTCCTCTATGGTGCTTCCCCACCCAGTGCTGATGCAGCACTAGTACACTCCTTCCGGTCGCTTCACTTACTCTTGGATGAAGGTGATTGATTATCTTCTCTCCAGGCACTGCCTCAGCCCCAGTTTACGAGGGCCGTCTCCTCGGGGCTCAACGTACCCCCTACGTAGGAATTTTCCCCCACTCTGCTGGTCTTGTCCCCCTTCGCCTTCTGTTCTTGTGCTGAAGTTCTTTTATCTCTGGTCTCTTTATTTTTACTATTTTAATAATCCTTAGCTGGGCAGAACTCTTACCCGTCTGCTTTTATATCCCCTGCCCAGGATCGCTCCGGCCTGCCCAGGCCTTCCCTCTTTCTGGTTCAATCACAGCAGTTCAGCACCGCTCCCCTCTACGGCCTCTGCGCTCTGGGCTCTCTGATCTCTCAGTCTCTTAATAACTGCTCGTTGATCCCGTTGCTCACCTCCCAGCCAGCTGCTGTCTCCGGTATTCCTGCTGCTGTATCACCGCAGTCTTCCAGCACTTCGACTTCACTGGCCCACTCCTCAAGCCGCTCCACTGTCCGGCTAGGCCTCTCCTCTGCCCAAACTACCCGGGGGTCTGTACTGCACCCACGGTAGCTGTAATCCAATGCAGGCACCTCTCTGCTATGCTTCCACATGACGCAGCATCTCTCTCCGTGCTTTGCTTTCACCGCGGCCATGTGGCTCCCCCGGCTCTCTCGTCGCTCCTCCTCAGCCGGCAGTCGCAGGGCCGGCGCAACCCGCGCTCTTTACAAATATGGCCGGGGCTTCCTGCTCGTTCCCCCCCTGCTTTCGCCGCCACCGCAGCCACAATCTGCTCTCCCTTTCCACGCTTTTGGTAGGGGTTGGCGACGGAGCTCCTCTACTTCGCCGCCATGCAATCTCCTGACGTCACCGGAAGTCCTCTATCTGTCTTTTTAACCTTTTATCTCTCCGAATAGCTGTTATTTATAGACCCCCGGATAAATCTCTACTTTTCTTACTGACTTTGACTTTTGGCTTTCCTTATTATATGATTTGTCCTCCCCCTTGCTTATTCTTGGAGATTTTAATATTCATGTTGATAACCTTTCTGACTCCTATGCTTCAAAACTCCTTTCCATTACCTCCTCTTTCAATCTCCAACTTTGCTCTTTCGCACCTACTCATCTGCGTGGTCATTGCCTTGACCTGGTTTTCTTTTCTAATTGTCTTCTCTCCAATTTCAGTACCTCAGTTCTTCCCTTATTAGATCATTACATCCTAAGCTTCTCCCTTATTCACTCTCCACCTCTTTCCCGTTCTGTCTTCTCACGCCTTTTTAGGAATCTTCATACTATCGATCCTTTGACACTTTCCACTATGGTCTCGTCACCTCTTTCTTCCATCTTATCTTCAAAATCTGTTGATGATGCTATAGTTTCCTATATTACTGCCCTCTCCACTGCTCTTGATTCTCTTGCTCCACCCATCCCTGGTTCAAGTCAGATGAACTTCACCCCAGTCCTGGTCATCCTCAACTTGCCGCTTTCTCCGTACCTGTGCACACTCAGCTGAGTGCATCTGTCTTAAATCTTGCCTCCTTTCCGACTTCCTTCACTTCAACTTCACGCTTACCTCCTTCCAATCTTCATTAGCTCTTGCTAAGGAAAACTACTATCTCCACCTGACTAATTCTCTTGTCACTAATCCCCGCTGACTTTTCTCTACTCTCAGTTCTCTTCTCAAGGTGCCTCCCCCTCCTATTCCCCTTTCTCTCTCTGCCCAAAGCAAGATACATGAGATTTCTCTCCAGTTCCCCCCTAGAACAGCTTCACTCCCTCCTCATTTCCAACTTTTCCCATCAATCTCTATAACCTTTTCTTCCTTTCCCAAGATCTCTGATGATGAAGCATCTCATCTTCTTTCCTCCTCCAAATTACTACCTGCTCTTCTGATCCCATCCCCACCCATCTCCTGTCCTCCATTTCTTCCGCTATCGTGCCTTCCATCTCACACATGCTCAACCTCTCTCTTTCCACTTCTAACATTCCTGCAGCCTTAAAGCATGCTGTGGTTACTCCCCTACTTCAGAAACCTTCACATGATCCTAACCCCCTTGGCTTTCTCATCTCCATGGTTTTCAGTATCATGTTTATGCTGATGATTCTCAAATCTATATCTCCTCTCCTGATATTTCTCCGCATTGCAGACCTGTGTTTCTTCCTGTCTCTCTGACATCGCCAACTGGATATCTCACCGCCAATTGAAACTTAACATGAACAAAATTGAGCTACTTATCTTTCCCCCAAAGCACTCCTCTCCCCTTCCTCCTTTTTCTGTCTCAGTTGGCAATACTCTTCTTTCTCCTGTTTCCTCAGCCCATAACCTTGGCATTATCTTTGATTTCACCTTTTCCTTCTCCTCACACATAAAACAAATTGCCAAAATCTGTTGCTTCTTCACCTCTTCCTCTCTGATAACACTGCTAGAAAATGTGTCCACTCTTTAATTACTTCCTGTCTTGACTATTGCATCTTCCTACTTGCAGGTCTCCCTCTGAGTCATCTCTCTCCCCTTCAACTTTTCAAAACTCTGCTGCACGTCTAATCTTTTCGCCAGCCTCGTTTTTCTCATATAACCCCTCTTCTCAAATCACTTCATTTGGCTTCCCTTCCGTTTCTGTATCCAATTCAAACTCCTCCTTCTAATCTTCAAGTGCATTCATTCTGCTGCTCCTATCTCCTCTCCCTCTACACCCCTCGTCGTGAATGTCGCTCTGTTACTGGCTTGCTCCTTTCTTTGCCCTTTTCTTCGCCCTTTTCTTCTTCTGCTAACTCCAGACTTTGATCCTTTCACCTTGCTGCTCCTTATGCCTGGAACAAATTCCTTGAGTCTGTATGACAGGCTTCATCTCTACCCCTCTTCAAATCTTTGCTAAAGGCTCACCTTTTTGAGGCTGCCTTTAGATCCTGATCCCTTGTTCCTTGTGTCTTCTTACCCTTCCCTATTCTATCCACTTTCTAACTTTGTCTGGTTTGTCTTGATTAGATTGTAAGCTCTAACGAGTAGGGACTGTCTTTTTCTGTGTTTTGTACACCACTACATATGCCTAGTAGCACTTAATAATAATTATAGCTGCACCTGAGGCAACTTACTTTCTTGCTTCACATATCACCATAGCCTGGTAATATATGAAGCAAAGAAATCTTATCAGAGCCCCCACACCCTGCCTTCACCCACTCAGAGGTCCCCCCCCCTCCCCGTCACCCAGTTTCTCTCTCTCATTGTTCTCTCACTGCTTTCACACTAGTATCTCTCTTTCTCTCTCACTCTCTCTCTCATAGTCCCCACACCCTGCCTTCACCCACTCACAGCCCCCCCTGCCATCATCCATTCTCTCTCTCGCATAGCCCCCTCACTGCCTTCACACTAGTATCTCTTTCTCATAGCCCTCTCCCTGTCTTTATACCAGTGTGTGTGTGTCTCTCTCAGCCCCTCCCATTACTTTCACCAGTGATTTTTCTCTCTCAAAGCCCCCCCATTGCCTTCACTCAGTCTCTCTCAAACATAATATATATACAGACAAAGCTCTTTCGTAGCACATTGCCAGTACACTCATAGAACTTCGGGCTGGGTATTAGTAGCTAATTTCCCCTGGACATCTTATTTTTCTTTGCTTCTAATAAGCCCTACATAATAAGGTCTTATCCGAGGATAAGTATTTCTGAACGAGCTACATCTTTACAGAATGCGATCTCTTCCAAAAAATGAGTATTTCTGAATGAGTTACATTTTACAGAGCCAGAATAATTCTTCAGCAGCTATTCCAGTGTCTTGTTCTTGCAGGCAGACAGTCTTAGCTATTGATTAATGATGGCTCACGCAGCAGTCGTGACCGATAAGAATGCTCTAGCAGTACAGAAGCTTGTAACACAGTAACATAGTAAATGATGGCAGATAAAGACCAGTATGGTCCTTCTAGTCTGCCCAGTAAGATGGCTGGAGTAAGATGGCAGGAGTAGGTGCCTCTCTGTGCAGGCCACCCCTCCCCATGTCTTTGTTTAAGGGTGAAGCCACCGCTCCATGCAGGACACCCCTATTTGTTGAGAAATTAGATGGTTCAGTTTATTTTGATTTTATCCTGTTACTATAGAGGGATCCACTGTATCTGTCACATGCCATTTTGAATTCCGTCACCGTGTTTGCCCCCCACCACTTCCACCAGGAGGGCATTCCAAACATCCACCACCCTTTCAGTGAAAAAGTATTTCCTGACATTGCCTTTCAATGTACCACGTTGCAGTTTCATGTTATACCCTCTAGTTTTACAGCTTCCCCGTCTCTGGAAGAGATTTGTTTGTTCATATTTCTCTTTAAGTCTTTAAAGGTCTGCATCATATCTCCCCTATCCCTCCTCTCCTCCAAAGTGTACATATTTAGGTCTTCAAGTCTCTTATTTATTTATTTATTTATTTACAGTCTCTTTTATACCGCGCTATCCGATATCGGTGCAGTTTACATGAAAACAGAACTTATACGGTGCAGAACTCTGCTCCGCATTTACAATGAACAGGTTCTTAAACTTGGATAACAACTGGGGTAACTATTTACAAGTAGACATCATGTCACATATAGTCATCACGTCAAGTTGTATCGCAGCTTAATCATAGTGTGTTGGTGTGGAGAGGAGTAGTTGTTGGTGCGCGTTCTTCCGGGTAGTGTTTGAGGAAGAGGTAGTGCTTCAGAGCCTTCCTAAATTGTGTTAGATCAGGGATTGCCCGGATGCTAGGTGGTAAGGTGTTCCAGCATCTAGGTGCGCAGAACCTGAATGCCCTGTTAGCTGTAGCCTCTTCTCATAAGGCTTCTGACGCAGGCTCCAAATCATTTTGGTCGTCTTCCTCTGAACAGTTTCCAGTCTTTTTACATCCTTTGCAAGTTACTGTCTCCAAAACTGAACACAGTATTCCAAGTGAGGCCTCACCAGTGACTTGCTTCTTTATGCTGGCCGCAAGATCAAATTGCAACCAACACTGAAAAAATGTTTAAGTTCCTTAAAAAAGATCTGCAAGAGCTTGTTAGCTCTGATGGATTTTTCAGCGAGATTTTAAACTGGTTAATTGCTCATAAGGCTAAACTAACTGTGGATGTAATTGCTGAACATGTATGTGTCCTGCATATCTGTAAGAATAAATTGCAGGAGGTGTTATTTCACATGCGAGGCAGATCTGAACTGCTCAAAATTGATCTAATGACAGCCCAGGGTCAGTTACAGACTGTTATAGCCAGAGCAGGGAAACCTGAAAAGGAAAAGGCTGATTTACGGCAGCAGGTCACCGATTTTCAGGCTAAGGCGGGGGGGGGGGGCAGCCTACGTCCTTTCTCCCCCCCTCCCCGACTACCCATAACCTGTGGTGTCTGCAATGCCAGGACTTGTTGGATCAGAATACCGCTTTCAGAAAGCGGGATGCTGAGAATCGGAGAGAAATTAAATTCCTGACAGCTTGAAGACTTCCGGTGGCTCATGAGCGAGTGAGGACGTGAAATCTGCTCGCTCCAGGGCCGCCTCAACCTTACAGATTAAACCTTGCTAAATTTACCTGTGGAAGGTGAGCAGTTGAGTCCCACACTCCTGGGCAACTTATACGGGGTACGGTGGCAGCGAAACCGCAGCGCAAAATGCCTCCACCGCCGAAAAAGGAGCGGGAGAAAAATACTCGAGCCGGGACCGTGCTGCCTGGCGGCCTTAATCCGGCCTCGCCGGGAGCGGAGAGCGTTGATTCTGCAACTGCAGAATTGGCTAAAGAGGTTGTAAAACATTTAGACCCTAAATTTGACCGCATCCTTAACAAGCTCGACTCTATGGGGACGGCTTTAGCAGACCTTGGTCAACGAATGGAGGAGGTGGAGCAGCGTGTTTCTGCATTGGAAGATGCCGGGGAAAGCAGGGCCGGAGAGCACGAGGCACAACAGACACAGATCGCTGCTTTAATGGAGAAGGTGGAGGACCTCGAGAATCGGTCTCGGAGGAACAACTTACGGTTGGTGGGGATACCGGAATCCACCACGGATGCTCTCCTTTTGCCCTTGGTGGAAACTTGGCTACCTAAAACTCTGGGTCTTGATGCCTTGGTGGGTCCATTGAAAGTGGAGCGTGCGCATAGACTGGGGCCGAAGCTCGAGTCCCGCCCGCGCCCGCGGGTGGTTATTGCCCGCATTCTGAACTTCCAACATAAGCTGCAACTTCTTCAGGCCTTTCGGCAGAAGCGGGAAGTATTTTTTGAGAGCCATAAAATTCTACTTTTTCAGGACTACTCAGCAGCCGTTGCTGCCAAACGCAAGAGATTCGCGCCAATTTGCTCTGCTCTCTTCCAGAGGAAACTGAGGTTCACGCTGGCATTTCCTGCTACCCTGCGCATATCACATTCGGGTGTCAACCATGTCTTCACAGAGTTCGGAGATGCGCAGGCCTTTCTGGACGCTTTGAACCGGCGACCAACGTCCTCGCCGGCCCGGGAGGAGGCCACTTGAGAGCAAGGTTTCCGGCGGTACTCGGGACGACCTTACTTCAGACGCACCCCCACTGAACTCTTTGGCATGGTTTGCTGTAAATGGCCATACCTAGTATAAGTTTGGGATTTATTAATACTCACTTTGTTTGGAGCTTTGGGGATGCTTTGATACTTGGGAGGGGGGGGATAAGGGGTCCTTTATTGTTTGCTGGTGGTCCCCTAAACGGGTCTTGGCTATGGGGATGTAGGATGTTTGGTGAGGATATTTGCTGCTTGTGTGGGAAGTTATGTATTAATTGCTGGGACGGGTATTGTGTGCTATGTTTGCATTGCTGGGGGGGTTGGGGTGGCCCTGCCGGCCCGGGCCCGGCGTCACGCCCCACCTCTAGCGGTTGGGGTGCTCATTTGTAAGTTGGGGGTGGGGGGGTAGGTCGGTAGCGGGGAGGTAGGTTTTGCTATGGGATGGGAGGGGGTGGGGGGGGAGTGTTGTTGGGGGGAAGGGTTGGGCAGGGGTAGGGGGAGGGGTAGGGGGAGGGAAAAGAGCCACAATGGGGCGGGTGGGAGGGCTGGGGTAGGGGGTAGGGACAGCACACTCTTTCTTTTAGAAGGCACTACAGGGGGGAGGTTGGTTCTCTACACTTGGGAGCTTGGTGCGGCGGTGGGGGTGGGCGAGGGCCCTGGAGGTGAGGCTGGGCACCTCCGGGAGCAACACTTAAGGATATCGTCATTGGTAATCTTCAGGGGTGTCCCATGCCTGAGATTAAGATAGTTTCTTGGAATGTGGGCGGCTTTGGGTCACCGATTAAACGTACAAAAATTCTCCAGGGGCTCAAGCGAAAGGGCGCCCACATTGCTTTATTGCAAGAGACCCATTTGAGTGCTGTAGAGCATAAGAAACTTGCCCGGGATTGGGTAGAGGTGGCATTTGGGGCGGAGTCGGGGACGAAGAAAGCGGGAGTGGTGATCTTAGTTAGAAGGGGGGTTTCCCTTGAAGTGCAGGAGATCCAGGCCGACCCACAAGGCAGGTATGTATTGTTGAAGGGCCAATTATATCATGAACCCATCTGGCTGTTGAATGTCTATGCGCCCAATGTTTATGAACATGCCTTCTTTACCCATTTGATTGATCTGCTGAAGCACGCGGGGGGGGCCAAGGTCATTGTGGCTGGAGACTTTAATTGCCCCCATGACCCCCGTTTGGATAAATCCTCTGGGGGAAGAGCAGGAGCGTGGTCCAGCAGAGGGATTAGCTATTTGTGTAGGGTGGGGGCCCTTGTGGATGTGTGGCGGGTTTTACACCCGGGGATGCGAGAATACACCCACCAATCGCGAGCGCACCTTACATGGTCTCGCATTGATTATATTCTTGTTAGTGAGGGTGGGTTTCCCCGGGTTGGACAGGCCGATATAGAGCCCATTGCTGTCTCCGACCATGGTATGGTCTGGATTACGTGGGAATGTCAGGGGCCAGACAGATTGGGGTGGAGATTTCCGGCTTTTCTGTGGGAGGATGAGGCCTTCCGGGTATTTCTCTTAAAACAATGGGAGGAGTATGCTTTATTTAATGATACCCCCGCTTGCCCCCCATTGTTGTTTTGGGAGGCCAGTAAGGCCGTGATGAGAGGAGCGATTCTTTCTTATGTGATCTCGCGACGTAAGCATTTGAACCAAAGTATTGTGACGGCGGAGCGTGCTTTACATATCTTGCAGCGCCGGGTATCTCGAGGTGGCGCCAATGACTCCCAACGGGAATTGGTTAACGCACAGGCGGCGCTCAATGCTCTGCTTCAGCGGAGGGCCTCGTTCTCGCTGCACTATTACAAGCATCGCCTCCACTTGTACGGCAATAGGGCGGGAAAGCTTCTAGCTCGCTTGGTGCGGGATCCCCGTGGTAACCGCTTTATTCCTGTGCTTCGGGACCAGAATGGTGCTCTGCAACATCAGCCTACACGCATAGCGCAGCTTTTTCGCGCCTTCTATCAGCAGCTCTATAGTGAGGAGGCCCGAGATTACAGTCAGGGGGTAGCTTTTCTTCGCAACATGTCCCTTCCTAGACTTTCGGCTGAGGCCTTGGCACAGCTTAATTTACCATTGCAGACATCGGAACTTCAGACCGCGATTGCGCGGGGAAAGACTCACAAGGCCCCTGGCCCCGATGGGTTCAGTATGGAATATTACAAAATCTTGGCCCTGCAGCTGGCCCCATCTATGGTGGTGATGTTTGACGAGGCCCGGCGACAGGGTATTTTCCCGCGAGATATGCGCTGTGCGGATATTACGGTGATCCCGAAACCAGGGAAGGACTTGTTAGAGCCGGCTTCCTACCGCCCAATCTCTCTCATTAACTGTGACATGAAACTTTTGGCATCCGTCCTGGCTGCTCGGCTCGCGCCCCTCTTACCGTCTCTGGTTGACTCCAGCCAGGTCGGTTTTGTGCAAGGGAGAGAGGCTTCTCGGAATATAGCTAGGCTACTGTTGGGAATGGAACACTGTTTATGTAATGATGAGGCTCTCCTCTTGGTCAGCCTGGACGCCGAGAAGGCGTTTGACAGAGTGGCTTGGGTCTATATGTGGGAAGCACTGTCTGCTTTTGGTTTCCGTGGGGATTTTGTGGGATGGTTGCAAGCGCTGTATGCTCAGCCCATGGCCCGCGTGGGCTCGAATGGTGTCTTTTCAGAACCTTTTGTGCTTGAGCGCGGCACGCGGCAGGGCTGCCCTCTGTCTCCGCTTCTTTTTGTGCTAGCCTTGGAACCGCTCTTGCGAGCGTTGCGGTTGGACCCGGAGATCACTGGTATGCGCCTTGGCGACGAGGAGATCCGTGTTAGTGCCTTTGCGGATGACATGTTGTTGAGCCTAACGAACTTGCCGCGGTCCCTGGTGCGTGCCCTTGATCTGATACAGGAATTTGGAGGTTTCTCGGGCTTGAAAGTGAACGTTCTGAAGTCGGAGGCGCTCGATGTTGGCGGGAGGGTTCGTCCGCGGTGGGAGGGACCCTTCCCAGTGATGTGGGCGGTCGGGACGATCAAATATTTGGGGATTCATCTGCCTGACCTGCCTGGGCGCTTGTACCATGTCAATATCCCTGGTTTGTTGGAGAGAAGTACTCGAACTTTTGCTGGATGGCGCAACCTCCCTTTGTCGCTACGAGGACGAATTGCTTTGTTTGTCATGGTGGAATTCCCCAGGTGGCTTTATGTGCTACGCATGTTGCCGTTATGGATCCTGGATAAAGATTGGAAACGCTTTGAAACAGACCTGCGCGGTTTTCTGTGGGGGGGTCGGAGGGCGCGTATCCCCCTTCGAGCTCTGACGAGTCGGCGCGAGGAGGGGGGCTTGGAAATGCCTTCTTTGCGGCACTATAATCTTCGTTACTTGGCTCGGCATATACGGGCGCTGTTGGAGGGGGAAGGGTGTGCCCCGGTTCGGCAGTTGCGGGAGGCACTGGCTCCCTATCATGGTCTATATCTTTTACATGTTGGTCAACTCCCCCGGACGCTCCGGACAGGGATCGGTGGGGGTTATCTGGGGGCTCTCCGTGCGGCTTGGAAGCTGTTATGTCAGCGATTTGGGTGGACCTGGACTCGTTCTCCGCTGCTGCCGCTGGTGGGTAATCCGGATTTCGTTCCCGGATATACGCGCCCCAATATCTTCTGGCAATGGGGGGAGAGGGGTCTCGTGTGTTTTGGTGATTTTTTCTCGGGCGACGATGGCATCTTGGATAGTTTCCATCAGGTACAACGCCGCTTTCAGATTCGTCAACAGGACTTTTATGGCTATTTACAGGTCCGCTCATATTTAACTTCTGCTGGGGGGGTTGGGGGTGGGACGAGTTGGCCGGCTTCGGCATCGCCACGGATAGTTCTGGAACGGCTAGTAGAGGGGAGAGCGGGGGAGCCGACAGTACGCGCCGTGCTTCGGCCCTACGGGGGCCCAAGGTTCCTGCAGACGCTCTCGGACAGGTGGCGCGCTGATGGGATTGAGGAAATGACGATGGAGATGCTGCGGGTAGCTTTTGAGGGCATCCCGCATGGGCCGGTGTGGGTATATCTCCAAGAAATGCAGTACAAATTCCTATGGCGGGCGTATGCTAGTGCTCCGTGGGCATATGCCGTTGGTCTGCAGCCCTCTCCTCTCTGTGAGTGGTGTGGGGAGGGTCCCGGAACATTGACCCACAAATTCTGGGGATGTCCGAAGGTGCGTGCACTATGGCTGCAAGTTTGTGCTAAACTTCAAGGATGGTTGCGGTCGGGCGTGGTTATGCAACGTGAGGTTTGCTTATTTCATAACTGGGAGCTGGGCTATGAGAGGCTCTCACCTATGCACAGGGCGCTGCTTGAGAGGGGGTTTCTGTTGGTCAAACGGACCTTGTTGAAGCATTGGGTGGCTTCCGCACCTCCTTGTTTGGTGTTCTGGGAGAACTCTATGCTAGATTTGCTTTGCATGGAAAAAGCCACCGCTCAACAGAAAGGAGGCAGGTGTTGGGAGGGGTTTTTGGGAATCTGGTCCCCTCTGATTTCTCAGTTATCCCCTCGGGGAAGAGGGGGACTGCTTAATGGGTAGTAGCTGTGGTTCTTATCGGGGGGATCTCCAAGCCACGATGAGTACCTACGCCTCTCCTGCGCTACGGACTGTCATCCTCTGTAGGCTGGGAGACCTGGCTGGACAGTCTGTTGATTTCTGTCTACCCCACTGCTGTGATGTCTGCTGTGCCTCCTGCTTTCATGTACTGCTTTGCACTTTGCGATATTACTCTTGGGTCACCCCTGTGGGGGAGAGCGGATTCCCTGTGCTGATGGGAGGGGGGAGGGGGGTGGGAGTGGGGGAGCTGTTCAGCTCGCAGGCCTCTGGAGCTCAGAGCCCTGCGGTGTTTTGTTTTGTGTGATTTTGTTTGGTTTTGTTGCTCAATGGGGAGGGGGGGATGGGACTTCACTGCTTAATCTTTAGCTGTGTGTACTTTGTGTGAAAACTTCAATAAAAATGATTTGAAATAAATTCCTGACAGCTTGTAAAACAAACCTGGCAGAGGACAATGTAAAGTTGCAAAATGAAATGGCTTTGTACCAGCAGAGAGAAGATGCTCTAATTGTCCAGTTAAATGCAACTGAGACTGCCCTGCATGTGGCAAGAGAGGAAAGCGTTAGACTCCAAATGGAGCTTGCCGCCACACAGCGTTAAATGTGAACAGGAGATAGAGAGAGTAAATCAAGAGATTGTTTTCAGATGGCATATGAGTTTAATTTGCAGAGTGACGAGTCCGAGGACAGACACCATTCAGACTCTCCAGGCTTGTCCCCATTCTTGGGACATTCCCGAATGGTAGATGAGGGCTGTTTGTCAGTGGAAAACCTGCCCAGTGTAGAAAGGCAGCTTTTCCAGGATAAAGTCGGTTCTCTCCCTTCAGTGCCTGAGCGACAAGAGAGAAACAGGGCAGACCCCTGCCCTTAGACGGAGAGGTTAAGGGGGGGGGGGTAGAAAACAGTACCAACATTGGCCACCAGAGGGAGCTAAAGGCAAACAAAATCCTCCACACTCCAGTATCCAGCAAGAGAAAAAAGATAGAGATGTTCTTACTCTTGTGAGCCAGCTTCAGATTATTAAATCTCTGCATAATATGGTCACACCCTTTGAGAAAAATGGTCATGTAACCATAAATGAACATTTAGCTGCAGTCAAAGAAGTCTTCCATGTGTAAACGGAAGAGTCGAAGACTCACTCTTCGGTCCCCCTGGGCATAGAGTCCGCACTCTTGATGCCCTCAGGAGGAAAGCTTACCAAGGCTCCATGCTAGCATGCTATGTTCCTCGGAGACCTCGGTAAGGAGCTCAGAGGATTCACAGCGGGTCTTGATGGGGACCACCTCTGACGCTTCCAGGCGCTCTCGAAGTCTGTCGGGGCATGCTCTAAGTATCCCTCATGAGTGACTTACGACGGCTTCGAGCCCTCCACCTGAGTAGCAGTGGCCAGCATCAGCACCCACCGGCAAGCTTGGATCCAATCATCCGACCTGGAGCAGTGGGTCCAGGAGAAGCTCATCGACATCCCTTGCCTCGGGGAGCAGCTCTTCAGTAAACCAATGGAGGATAAAGCAGCCGAGATTGAGACCGAGTACGTCACTCGGAAGATCTCCTTCCTCCCCAGGAAGAAATCACAGGGCAAGAAAACCTTTTTCACCAGAAAGGAGCACCCATACAGGGGCTACTCTCCATGCCCGTCTACACCAACCCCAATCCAGGGCAGTCAGAGTAAGAGTGCAGCCCATGGATCCCGCAATCCTAAGATACAAAACACCCAGCCACCAGCTCCAGTGCAGCCGGCCTCGGGGTTTGACGCCACCTGCATAGCCTCTTGACCGCTGGATGACCAGCTGCTGGAGGGGGGGGGGAAGGCTGATCCACTTTGCCCTCAGGTGGGAATCCATCACCTCCGATGCCTGGGTCCTCCAGGTCATCCGGGAGCGCTATCTCCTCCATTTGGACCAGTTGTCTCCCCCTTACTTCCCCGGCGACTTCACCTGCACCAGGCCTTACTAACTCAGGAACTTCCAAGTCTGCCCTCGAAGATGGAAACTGTCCCACCACACCTCAAAGGAAAGGGATTTTACTCCCAGTACTTCCTTGTCATGAAGAGAACAGGATGTCTCTGATTCATCCTCGATCTGAGGAACCTGAACAGATTCCTACTACTACTACTATTTAGCATTTATATAGCGCTACGCACGCAGCGCTGTACAGACATATATGCAAAGAGACAGTCCCTGCTCGTCAGAGCTTACAATCTAGTCAAGACAACAGAGGGCAATAGTCAGTTCAGGGCAAAACAGATTCCTGGTGCGGGAGAAGTTCAAAATCCTCTCCCCTGGAACACTGCTGCTCTAACTCCAATAGGGTGATTCGCCATGCTCCTTGGACTTAAAAGATGCTTACACTCACATCCTCGCCCATCCCAAGCACAGACAGTACCTGCACTTTCTGGTAGGAGGGAACCACTACAAATATAGGGAGGAGTGGTCTAGTGGTTAGGACAAGGTACTTCAGGCCGGAGGGCCGGGGGTTCAAGTCCCACCTGGGGACAGCAATCTCAGGCCGGAGGGACTGGGATTTCTAGTCCTATAGGCACTCCTTGTGGTCTTGGGCAAGCCACTTAACCCTCCATTGCCCATGTTCCCTGTAAGTATTAACGTATGTGTGTCATATCCCCTCGTGTTAAATGTATCCCCCAATTGACCGCTTTGACCCGGTGAAAAGTGGAATATAAATACAGCTAAATAAAATAAATAAATAAATAAATATAAGATGCTTCCCTTCGGACTCTCCTCCACTCCATGGGTCTTCACTAAGTGTCTTGCGGTGGTAGCAACCCACCTCCGTCTACAAGGCACCTTCATCTACCCCTATCTAGACAATTGGCGCATAAAAGGGGACACAGCCTCGAAGGCCTTGCAGGCCACAGGCTGCACGATCCGGCTTCTGCAGCATGTGGTCAACTACCCAAAATCCCACCTTACTCCAGTACAATCCCTGGAGTTCATAGGGGCTCGCCTGGATACTCTTCTAGCCATGGCCTTCCTTCCCCGGGACAGGGCAGACTGCCTCAGATCTCTGGCGTCTGATGTACAGAGCCGCTGCACAGTCTCAGCACGGTCGATGCTTTGCCTTCTTGGCCACGTAGTGCCCAATGCCCGCCTCAACATGTAGGCCACACAGTGGTGCCTCCACGCACAATGGATCCAGGTGACTGGCCGACTCTGGGACCCCATCAGTCACACCTCGCTTGGTGGATTCCCTGACCTGGTGGCAGGACACAAAGAACCTGCTCTGAGGCATGCCCCTCCAGACCCCAACCCCACCAGACAGTCCTGATGATGGATGCCTCCCTCTAGGACTGGAGGGCCCATTTTGAGGAGCTGCACACCCAAGGGACTTGTTCCCTCGAGGAGAGTCAACAGCAGATCAATCTGCTGGAGCTCTGAGCCGTCCTTCGCATGCTGAAGGCCTTCCTGCACCACCTGTGGCACCAAGTGGTGCTTGTTCAGACAAACAACCAGGTAACAATGTTCTACTTGAACAAACAGTGGGGTACTGGCTCTTACAACCTCTGCCAGGAGGCAGTGACCCTGTGCTCATTTGCAGTGAACCAGAGCATAACTCTCCGAGCCATCTATCTCCTGGGCCAGGACAACGCCTTAGCGAACTGGTTGAGCAGAGTCCTCCAGCTGCACAAGTGGCACCTGTGCCCTGAGACAGCGCAGCGGTTCTTCCAGTACTGGGGTACCCTAGACCTGGATCTCTTCACCAGTTCTGTGAACACACAGCATCTTCGCTTTTGTGGTCCCCTCCTGCACCCGGGCAGGGTGGCTCCAGACATCTTCCTCGTCTCGTGGGCGACTGGCCTGCTGTATGCCTTCCCCTCCCCCCCCCCTCATGCTGCTCATAGTTTGGACCCTACTCAAGGTCCAGCGAGACAGGGTCTCAGTGATCCTTGTGGCCCTGAGGTGGCCCAGAAACAAGTCCAAACGTGGAGTAAGGAAAGACCAATCTTTATAATGCATGTTACAGGGACTACCCAACACAGGCCGTGTTTCGTTGCCTTCGTCAGGGGAAATACATCCGGCACACTAAAAACATAAATACATAAATATCGATAAAATCATATCTGAAAACATTATTAAAATAACAATAGTACAATTAAATAACATTGTGAAATAAGAAAATAATACCAAATAAATAATTAAAAAGAATAAATGAATAAACAATTATTGATCACCCACATTGATAAAATTATATAACACCGATCATAAAACACTAAAAGTTATGTGACAACCATCATACCTGTTAGCTAGTAAGAACATCATGAACATGTATGTAAATAAATAATTGAAAGATCAATATAAATGAAAAAGAAAGAAATAAAAAGGACAGCAATAAAAAGGGGTATGACATTAATGAGTGAAAGACTAATGTACAATAATAAAAATATATAATCAAGACCATGTGAAACGGTACCTTATTACGAATCTCGTCTGTAGCATAACTTGGTCGCACAAAAGTGCAAGAGACCGCCCAAATGGGGTAATTATAAAACTAGGTGGAACAATAAAAACATGGTATATAACTTGAGAGAGACTATGGCTAAGTTTGCTGTAATCTCTGAATCAACATTATGAATGAAAACACAAACAGAGCAGGAGCGAACAAAACTATGGGACATTAAATGTAATGAAGGGAGCTTAAAACCAGTAAAAAATGAAAATTAATGATAACATATAATAAATGAATAAATAATTAAAATGCAAGGGCATAAAATATGGACCATAAAGCATGGCAATGATAGGCATAAGGGACCCTTTACAGAAGAAACCTGATGTAATAAAACAAAGACAATGTTCCCAACCAAAACAATAATATACTGGTCAGTAGCAAAAGACCGCTAAAAAGGAAGGAACCATGGTTGTGTAAAATATTAGACCCTTGGAACCAAATTCATACTAAAAACACCGTTCTGGTAAAGAAAATGAATCATCATTACATTAGAAACATCATCTGAACAAAAAATGTATGCAACAGATGTAATACTGATGGAGCGGCTAAGGAATAAATAACGAGAAGATTGTGTTTACTAGATCTAAAAAATGGAGAAAATAATACGTGCAAATCAGTGAATACTAAATGAATAGAAAAAGAATAATAAATGGTGACCATCCCCATTAAACGTTGTTAACTGCAAACCAATACTCCAGCTATAATAAATCATTGAAAAGAATCAGAAAAAGAAAATATGACTCACGTATCAGCTTGAACAGGGAGCTCAGCCCGCTGTGTGTCAACTGTGGAATGAACCTTTAAAAAACGCCAGCACATGCGCTTAAGTATAAAGGAAGGGAAGAAACCGTGGGAAAAACCGCCGAATTAGGAGGTACCTTGAATTCATAGTTGTAAATAAATCATAGTACTGTTATGTTGATTAAACCAGCATGATCGAGAGACTACTTGAAAAGAGAAATAGATAAACTTATAACTCACACATCAGCTTAAATAAAGTACCCGATCCGTTGTATATCATGGATTAGTTGTAACTTAGGGTCGCAATGCGCATGCATCTAGAGAAGAAAGAAGAGGGGGAGGGGGGTGGAGAGATGGAGGAGGAAGGTGAGAAGGATGCCATCATAGCGCTGCAAAAAAATGATAGTATTATCATCAAGCCAGCTGATAAGGGTGGTGCTGTTGTGTTATACAAATCATATTACATTGAAGAAGTCAATAGGTAATTGAAAGATTCTAATTTCTATCAAAGGATTGAAGGGGACCCTACAGACAACCTGAAGAGAAGTATAGACAACACAGGAGTATGTTTACTGAAACTGCGGTAACGTCTCATAACGCGCGTTAACGTAACTTAAAGATTGTAGACGTTCCGCGGCGCAGTAAAACACCGCAGAAGGTGGAGAGAGGGCGGAGAGAAGGAGTCAATGGGCGGAGTGTGGGCGGGGAGAGGCTCCTTTCACACTAACGCACTGATCTGAAGAGCTGAATCCTAATGCGATTGAAAACCTGCCGTTAGATGCACATTTGCAGGGGAGAGAAACCATTTTAGTGTCAGCAATGTACAGCATAGGCAGGGAAACCTACAAAAAGTGATAAGTGTGATACATGTGCACAGAACAAAAGGGCACATAAACATTGAAAATGACCTCAACAAACTGGAAAAAAAACATAACCAAGCTGGCCAATAGTGATATTAATGGGAAACATCACCCCCCCCCCCTGAGAAAGCTCCAAAAAAAAGATATTAATCGTGGAAGGGTCTATGCTCCGTCCCCATACAAGGTGAATGAGCCCACATTGAAATAGCACTGATCAGGGCTTTCCCTTGTTATTGGACAGGTGTCCTATGGCATGCACATGTCCCGCAACAGCAGGGTGGGCATGTCGGAACGGGCAACTGGACAGATGCCGGAAAAGGGAATACAGAGGGCCGCAGGCGGCACATGCTGTGGTGCAGCTGGGCCACAGTGCGGACTAGGGTGATGCCTAGGTGGCCCATACAAATGCTGAAACAGCAGAGCAGCCAGATAGCAACTGCTGAAGGCCCAACATGGGCACGACTGTGTTTCCCACAGTGTCACAGGGGATAGTACCCAGCAGCTACCCCGAAGGGCACGGAACATTGGCAGGCAGTGCTGGGGGGAAGCGTGGACACTTATGCAGGCACCCCTATCCCAGAACCCACACCATAGGCAGCCGCCTACCCGCACAATGGATGGCCTAAGACTGCGCTCCACCAGCACCACCAGCAGAAGGGCATGCCAGCATGGTGGCGGAGGGATACTGGTGGTGGAGGGGGCAGTGGCAGCTGCCCAGAGCAGACCGTGGCCTAGTCCTGTGTAGGTGGGTGCCATGCACTGCAACAGACAAGCCCTGTCTGACGAACAGTCATGGTATCACCAGGGAATGCACTGACTCTGTGACAACACGGTGGTGCAGTGCACAAAACCAGTGTATTCAGAAGCAGAAGGTCACAGGTTCAAGTCCCAGCTGTGGTTCCTGCCAACCCAGTCCCCATATTTTGCCCACTACTAAAACGTGCTAATACAGACAGCAACTTTATTGCAGATGATGTAAACATGCCCAAAACACCTACATTTTACCCTACAGAGCACAGACACCATAAACATGTGCATTACCTAGAGCAGAGTCTCCCAAATGCAGTCCTGGAGGGCCAAACACCATCCAGGTTCCATGCTGCCTCTAATAAAGATGCCTGTGCTGCATTTCTATGCGCCGCCCCCATGGTATGCAGATGTATCTCATGCATATTCATGAGGGACAGTATGAAAACCCGAACAGTGTTTGGGCCACCAGGACTGGAGTTGGGAACCTCTGCTCTAAAGCAGTGGCCAACAGGGGCAGACACACCCGCACCCACAGGCTCCATTATCCAATGCCTCCTGGAGCAGCAGGATGTTGGGCCCTGCATGCATCTCCCAATACTAGTACTTGCATACCTTGGCAATGCCACTCTAAACCTGGGAATACGGTAAACATCTATCAAACGGTTGCTATGATTACTGGCAGATAGCAATTCCAAAGTTAAGCACAATTTGCTGATTGAGCTGCATCATAGCAACCTTTCTGATGTCTGTGGAGTGTGCTACAGGTCTTGTGTCTGACAGTGTTTACCACCCTGGGGAGTGACCCCAACAGTATTGCGTACCATAGCCATGCCTGCACTGTGCCCAGGACTGGTGCGGTGGCCAGGGCTGCCAAACACCTCTATAGTTGCACAGTGCTGGCATAGGTGTGGGGAGTGTGTGTCTGTCTATCCAGTGTGTGGTGGCTGCAAACACCCTCCACAGCCCACACTGCTAGCACTGTTGCCAGTATTGGCCTGCCAATGTGCATAATGAGGAGCAAGGTACCGTGGGAATATCCAGGATAGGATGGCCTGGCCTGGATCCATCTGTACATAGCATAGGGCAATGGCTCGGACATTGTAGTGGCCAGCCACCACCTGCACGGGCAGAGTGGCCACAGCATGTCCTGCTGGGAGGTCACTCTCACCCTGACTGAGCAGTGACCACGGCATGGCTAGGTTCCCCCATAGTGCTATATAGCATTTCTCTCATGTGATATTTATGGGTCCCTTTTGGGGCCCAATCACTGACTTATCTGCTTGGTGTGTATGCTGATATCCCAGTTCTGGGTACACGCATCTCCTCCAGGACCATGCACTATGGACTAGCTAGCAGACTATCTGCAGCTAGTGTCTCTTGCTGGAACACCTTGCAGGGTGCAGCGGCTGGAGGCTTGCTGCTGGAGAATGTCAGATAGTGGTGGGGGGCAGCTGAGCATTTCCAGGCCTACTGTCTGTCTGCTATTGCTTTATGGATGTGTACAGCTCTGCATTGCCTGCCCTGTAGGGTGTCTGTTCCCCAGCAGGACTGGGGTTGATGGTCCCCTCTACTGCTACCATTGCAGGGAGGTAGAATGTGGATCTATTGGTGGGTGATCCTGTTTCCCACCCTGAGCCCCAGAGGGTGGGTTGTGTGGTGGTACATAATCCGCCTATGGGTCCAAACACCCCCCCCCCCTTCACCTACATCATGTAACCCTGGCACCAACACAGGATATGCACTATTCTGGGTGCATCATAGCCCATAAGGGCTAGACATGACTGAGAAATACAAAAGGACACAGATGTAACCTAGGTGTGTCTGCAGGAACTACCTATCACACACTGATGGGGACCTGCAGCATGGCGTATTTCAGCCATGAAAGGTGCTGTGAACCTGGTGCTGGGCACCCCACCTCACCCTCAAGGTGAGCACAGTACCCACACAATGTGACGGTCTGTGGCTACGCTGTGCCAGTACCACACACGGTCAGTTCCCCCTACCAGGCCGAGGTGCTGTGGGGGTGCATACCCCATCTTGTGCCCATCTGTCGACTGCTGATTTGCATGTGCAGTGCATCATGGGTACGGGTGGGTTAACCCTATCCTGGTAACCACAGCAGACAGTTTGTGTGGTGACGTGCAGTCCTTCTGCAGCCAGCCAGGGCTTTGTTCACAGCTATAGAGCTGTAGCCCACTGGTTACTTCACTGCCTGTGAAGCCAGAGGTCATGGGTTCATACCCATGGTGGAGTTATTTGATAGGGCTGTCTGAGGCATTGTCTATTTTTAATGTACATTAGTGCTGCCAGCAAAAACACCCTCAGAGTACTGTAACCTTAAGATGCCTCATAAGGCACCCTATCAAGCGCCTTATAAGGTGTCCTATAGGGGACATTATAGGGTGCCTTGGCAGACAGTACACTTTATAATGTGCCCTATGGAGTGCATTATGGGGTGCCTTATGCGGCACCTTAGGTTATGCCACCGTGAGGGTGTGTTTGCTGGCAGCACTATAAAATAAAAGTAAAATGCCTCAACAATCACTACTTAAATGTAAAGGGTGATGCCTCAGCCAGCTTTATGCATTAGGCACACTGGGGAATCAAACCCATGACCCCTGTACCATTAGTCAGTGTAGTAACCATTGTGCTACAGCTCTGTTTCTGTGTTTGCATGTCTGCGCACCTTCTTAAGATTAACGCGCGGTACCGTGCCACGGCGCCCTTTAACGCTCATTAATTTATGGCGCCTTGTAACATAGAAACATAGAAACATGATGACAGAAAAAGACCACAAGGCCCATCCAGTCTGTCCTTCCATAACAACAACTACAACAGTCCACTTTTTACCTTTAGAGATCCTCTGTGTTGGTCCCATGCTTTTTTGAATTCAGTTACTGTCCTCATCTCTACCACCTCCACTGGGAGACTATTCCACGGATCCACTACTCTTTCCGTAAAGAAATATTTCCGCATATCACTCCTGAATCTATCTCCCTTCACCCTCATCCCATGTCCCCTCGTCGCAGAACTTGCTTTCAATTGAAAGAGGCTCTCTCCCTGAACATTTATGCCACGGAGGTATTTAAACATCTCAATCATATCACCTCTATCCCGCCTTTCCTCTAAGGTGTACATATTAAGATCCTTAAGTCTGTCCTCATATGCTTTATAATGAAGACCACTAATCATCTTAGTAGCAACCCTCTGCACCGACTCCATCCTGTTCACATCCTTTTGAAGGTGCGGTCTCCAGAATTGCACACCATACTCCAAATGAGGTCGCACCAAAGACTTATACAGAGGCATTATCACCTCCTTTTTTCTGCTAGCCATTCCTCTCCGTATGCACCCAAGCATCCTTCTAACTTTTGCCGTCGCCTTTTCTACCTGTTTAGCTACTTTAAGATCATCGGACACAACTACGCCTAGGTCCCGCTCTTCTTTAGTGGACAAAAGTACTTCACCTCCTATGCTGTATTGCTCCCTTGGATTGCTGCAGCCCTAATGCATGACCTTACATTTTTTAACATTAAATCCCAGCTGCCAAATTCTAGACCATTCTTCAAGCTTAGCTAGATCCCTCCTCATGTTATCTACACCTTCCTGGGTGTCTACTTTATTGCAGATTTTGGTATCATCCGCAAAGAGGCAAACCTTACCCGACAGCCCTTCCGCTATATCACTAACAAAGATGTACCGCCCATGTCCTTATTTGGGTATTTCTGCCTCTACCGCGGATCCTAACGCGAATGGCATTACCGCAGTTTAGTAAACATACCCCATAGTTATTACAGCTTTTGAGATAGGTCACATTACTAAAAAGGAGAGGGATTTTCTTATAGTACAAGCACCTATTATCCCTACTATTTACATTATCCCCAAAATACACAAGTCTCTAGAAGCACCCCCTGGTAGACCCATCGTCTCTGCTATAGGCTCCCTTTTGGAGCCTCTTTCCAAGTTCTTAGATCAGTTCTGAGTCCTTTCATTTGTGAAGTGTTGTCATACGTGAGAGACTCTGCTCATGTTATAGATATTTTATCCTCTTATACAGATTTCGAATCAGAAATTATATTAGATATACTTGATGTTGAATCATTGTATACCAACATTCTGCAAGCAGAGGCTTTACATATCATTGAAAAATATCTTCTCAAGAGGACCACACACAAACGTATACCCACAACTTTTCTGATCATTTTGGCTCAATTTGCTATGTGTGAGAATTATTTTTGTTTTCGGGAACTGTTTTATAAACAGATCAAGGGTGTAGCCATGGGCTCCTCTATGGCGCCAGACATAGCAAACCTGTATATGTTTGAGTTTGAAGAAACATTTTTGAAAGATCATCTGTTCAAAGATAATATACCCCTTTGGATCCGTTATATTGATGACGTTTTAATCATTTGGAAAGGTTCAGAGGAAACTTTGTCACAATTTAATGTTTGGATCAACCAATTAGATAATAACCTGCGGTTTCAGATTACATTTGACCATCACCAACTTCCCTATCTAGACTTGCTAATCAAGAAAGAAAATACTCATTTTTCCACTTCGCTATATAGAAAACCAACAGATAGGAATCACTTTTTACACTACAACAGTTTTCACAACCCTTCACTCAAAAAAAACCTTCCAGTGGGGCAATTTCTCAGAGCCAAAAGGATATGTACCACCCCAGCTGATTTTGAGGTCCATGCCAATGATATGATAAATAGATTCAGAGCCAAACAGTATCCTGAACGATTTATTAAACAAGCGTATGATACAGCTAAGCATACTAGTCGACAAGCCTTATTGGAGCCACAACCAAAGAGAGAAGGGGTTGGGATGGTGTGCCCACTTATATATTCCTCCTACTCACGGAAGATTACGACAATATTAAAAAATGAATGGCAGCTAATACAGGCCCTACCTGCCTTCCATACTATGAAGTTGACGATTGCACATAAACATGATGTAAATTTACACAATCTGTTAGCTCCTTCAGTTTTAACTGAAAGGAAACCTTTATCACGACACAAAGGTAAATTCCAGTGCGGTAGGTGTTCGGTCTGCCTTAATGTGTTACCTGTGCGGGATGTTTTTGTACACCCTGAGACTAAACAAAAAATTTTTATTGAAGATTTCTCCAATTGCGAAACATCACACGTAATCTATGTAATAATGTGTCCATGCAACAAATTATATGTAGGGAAAACCCTGCGCAGTATCCGTACACGCATCGTGGAACACAAGAGCTGCATTAAGAGGAATTTGGCTGATAAACCATTAGTGTCCCATTGGGTCACTGAGAATCATAAAATTAGTGATCTAAAGTTTTTTGTTATTAAGAAGGTCAAAATTAATTGGCGGTGGCGGGGACATTAATAAAACTATTTTAAGGATTGAGCAGAGATACATCTTTTTACTTAATTCTCTTGTTCCCCATGGTCTTAACTGTGATAGTGACCTTTCGGTTTTCTTTAATTTTCCTTTGGTATTGCCATCATTTGCTTCATTATTTGATTTTTTTTAGTGGTGTATACATTTGTCCCCATTTCTAGCCCTACATGTTTTGACCCTTTTATGAAATAGAAGGTACTTTATGAAATAGAAGGTATTTGTTTTTCCTTCTTTTTTTTATTGGTTGTATTCATCCCTTTATGGTAAGTTTGTTCAATGAAATTCTCTACTGATCACCTTATAGGCTCCCTGTTGCTTACACGGAGTTGTCCAATACACCTCCTTTGCGGTTCACTCTCCCGCAGTTTTTTATGACCTTTAATGATCACGTTACGGCGGTTTCACTATAAGCACATTATTAACAATAATTCTGCTTGAAATTGTGGCAAGTCCCATTCTTCTTCTTCCTCCTTTTTCTTTTCCTTCTCCCCCCCCCCTTTTTTTCCTTCCTCCTCCATCTCTCCACCCCCCACTTCCCCTTCCCTTCACCCCCCCTCTTCTTTCTCTCTCTTCTTTCTTCTCTAGACGCATGCGCATTGCGACCCTAAGTTACAACTAATCCATGATATACAACGGATCGGGTACTTTATTTAAGCTGATGTGTGAGTTATAAGTTTATCTATTTCTCTTTTCAAGTAGTCTCTCGATCATGCTGGTTTAATCAACATAACAGTACTATGATTTATTTACAAGTATGAATTCAAGGTGCCTCCTAATTCGGCGGTTTTTCCCACGGTTTCTTCCCTTCCTTTATACTTAAGCGCATGTGCTGGCGTTTTTTAAAGGTTCATTCCACAGTTGACACACAGCGGGCTGAGCTCCCTGTTCAAGCTGATGCGTGAGTCATATTTTATTTTTCTGGTTCTTTTCAATGATTTATTATAGCTGTAGTATTGGTTTGCAGGTAACAACGTTTAATGGGGATGGTCACCATTTTTTATTCTTTTTCTATTCATTTAGTATTCACTGATTTGCACGTATTATTTTCTCCATTTTTTAGATCTAGTAAACACAATCTTCTCGTTATTCATTCCTTAGCCGCTCCATCAGTATTACATCTGTTGCATACATTTTTTGTTCAGATGATGTTTCTAATGTAATGATGATTCATTTTCTTTACCAGAACGGTGTTTTTAGTATGAATTTGGTTCCAAGGGTCTTATATTTTACACAACCATGGTTCCTTCCGTTTTAGCGGTCTTTTTCTACTGACCAGTATATTATTGTTTTGGTTGGGAACATTGTCTTTGTTTTATTACATCAGGTTTCTTCTGTAAAGGGTCCCTTATGCCTATCATTGCCATGCTTTATGGTCCATATTTTATGCCCTGCCATTTTAATTATTTATTCATTTATTATATGTTATCATTAATTTTCATTTTTTACTGGTTTTAAGCTCCCTTCATTACATTTAATGTCCCATAGTTTTGTTCGCTCCTGCTCTGTTTGTGTTTTCATTCATAATGTTGATTCAGAGATTACAGCAAACTTAGCCATGGTCTCTCTCAAGTTATATACCATGTTTCTATTGTTCCACCTAGTTTTATAATTACCCCATTTGGGTGGTCTCTTGCACTTTTGTGCGACCAAGTTATGCTACAGACGAGATTCGTAATAAGGTACCGTTTCACATGGTCTTGATTATATATTTTTATTATTGTACATTAGTCTTTCACTCATATTAATGTCATACCCCTTTTTATTGCTGTCCTTTTTATTTCTTTCTTTTTCATTTATATTGTTCTTTCAATTATTTTTTTACATACATGTTCATGATGTTCTTACTAGCTAACAGGTATGATGGTTGTCACATAACTTTTAGTGTTTTATGATCGGTGTTATATAATTTTATCAATGTGGGTGATCAATAATTGTTTATTCATTTATTCTTTTTAATTATTTATTTGGCATTATTTTCTTATTTTACAATGTTATTTAATTGTACTATTGTTATTTTAATGATGTTTTCAGATATGATTTTATCGATATTTATGTATTTATGTTTTTAGTGTGCCAGATGTATTACCCCTGACGAAGGCAACGAAACACGGCCTGTGTTGGGTAGTCCCTGTAACACGCATAATAAAGATTGGTCTTTCCTTACTCCATGTTTGGACTTGTTTCTTCTCATTTACGTGGTAGTTCTGCTTCCTACAGTGCTACCTGAGGTGACCCAGACAGCCGTGGTTCTCTCTGCTACTCTGTCTCTCGATGGAGCCCCCCGGTCCCTCTCGGGAGCTCACCGGGGCTCCAGACACAAGAGGGAGGCCTGTTCCATCATCCCAATCTGGGGTCTCTGTCCCTTACAGCTTGGCTGCTGAGCAGGTCACCTTAGCACCTATTAATCTCCACATGGAGGTCGAGGACATCCTATTGGCTCCCGGAAGGACTTGACCAGGCAGGCGTATGCCTTCAAGTGGCACAGGTTCTCAGTGTGGTGAACCTGTTCTCCTGCCATATACTGTTGGGATATTCTGGCTTAGGGATAGTTCTGCTCAGATCTGCTTCATATGCCTTCTATGTTTGCACTCCTGATGGCCTGCACCGTACACAAGCATCCTGTTTATGGCACAGAAGACAGCGTATGGGCTGCAAGAGAGAGAGAGTGTATGTGGCCTGCTACAAAGGAGTCTGGGTAACCATACTTTGTGCAGAGGTGTGCAGAGTTTTTGGGCCCAGAGAAATAGAGGCTATGCAAAGACCTTTAACACACATACTCTCAGCCTTGAAGATTACATTTAGTGCCAAGAAATAGAAGAATACAGGCCGGACACAGGAAGGCAGAGAATGAAATGCCTGACAGCACTAGATAAGCGAAGACCTTGAAGAAAAGCAGTTGCTGGCCCAAATAATCATGGGGAGGGTCCCAAGGAGAAACTTTGCAGACTTTGCAGAAAGCTGCACGTACTCCATAGAAAAAACCCTGCATATGACCTCAGAAGCGATGTAGTACTTTCTAGAACTTTGTGACAGAGAAAAATGTATATAAGGAGGCAGCTCTCTAGCTTGGGGGCAACATTCTTCCTAACTCCTGTGTAGAGAGAACGTCGCCTGCCATCCCTCAGACAGACACCTGCTATCTGCACTTGTACTTGTACTGCTTTGGCACACCAAATAAAAGGTTTTTTTGCAGCTAAGCAACCGTTGTCTGAGCTATTCATTGGTAATTGGTAATATTGGGGAAACTTTTGTAGGTGGACCCTGCCTACAATACACTTGGTCCTGCAATGCTTGCTCCATCTCTCGCAGTCTGGGCTATAATCTAACTTGCTCAGGGTTCACCTGAGTGCATTCTCGGTGAACCATCATCCCATTGAGGGCAAACCCCTCTCAGAGCAACCCCTCGTCTCTTGCTTCATGTGGGGCTTGCTCCTCTCCAAGCCCCCTATCTACCCCCCACTGGTGGTATGAGACCTCAACGTGGTCCTCACGCAGCTGATCAAGTTGCCCTTTGAGCTCATGGCTACTTGCTCCCTGCGACCCTTGTCCTGGAAGGTGGCCTTCCTGGTGGCTCTCACCTCCGCCCATAGAGTCAGTGAACTCCAAGCACCGATGGCCGAGGCGCCATACACAAAGTTCTACAGGAACAGGGTGGTTCTTCACACTCACCCCAAGTTCCTCCCAAAAGAAGATGCTGCCCACCTTCTTCCTGAGGCCCCATGCCGACCAGGCATTGGCAGTTCTCCATATCCTGGACTACAAAATAGCCCTTTCCTTCTCCCTGCAGTGGACTCAGGACCACTGCAGGGCTGGGCAGCTTTTTGTCTCCTATGACTCCAGCCGCCTGGGGCTGGCGGATACCAAGCGAACCTTGTCCATTTGGGTGGTGGACTGCATTGGTTTTGGCCAGTCCCAGGCTAAGCTACCTCTGGATCACTGAGTCACGGCACACAATGTCTGGGCGATGGCGGCGTTAGTCGCTGGCCTATGCTCAATGCCACTGGTGGATATCTGCTGGGCTGCCACCTGGTCTTCCGCTCATACCTTTGTGGCACATTACTGCCTGGAGAGGGAGTCCCGTCAGCACTCGGCCTTTGGCCAGCCGGTACTCTGTAATTTGTTCAGGTTTTAAGCAACTCCTGCCCTCCAATCCTTCTTGATCAGGCTACTGGAAACGTGGCTCTCCATGGACACAGTAATCAGGCTTGCCTTCAGATTCACTGGTGACTGCTCATGGCTCTGCCGTGATTTTTCCTACAGGTCCTCAGTAGCCTGTAGCTAGGGCATCCCATATGTGAGGACTGACTTCCTGCTTCTTCCTGGAGAAAGCATAGTTCTTCAGGTTCAGCAGGAATCAGTCCTCACAACCTTCCCTCCTCCCCTTGGAGTTGCTGTCCATTTTGCCAACTTCTTGGTGGGGCTCTAGCTATGGCACCTGACTGAGTAAGATGGCACCCTTGGGCGTGAAGGGGACCATGCATGCGTGATGACATTACCAAAGGCTTTATTTGAAAGCTGGGGAAATGCTTTGCATGGCTCCATCAGTGCCAACGTCACCCATACAGTATGTGAGGACTGATTCCTGCTGTCCTTGGAGAACACCTGTTACAGGTGAGTAACTGCGCTTTAGGGGTGGTGGCATTTTTGGGTTGGGGCTATTGCAGGGTGCAGTTTTAAGAGGTGGGGTGGATTGGGGATACTTGAGAATAGGAGAGAGGCAGTTGCTGTATTTCATGTATGTAAGTTTCAATGCTATAGAATCTGGTACTCTTTCTCCTATAGAAATGCATGGAACCATTTTTGGGGGGACATCTTTTTCTGGAATTCCAAGTCTGATCTAACCCATTTTCAAAGTCAATGTGTCTTTTTACCGTTTTCCCTCCATGTTATCCCATTTTCAGAGTTACTTTTCCCCCAGATGGATGGATGGACATTTCTCAACCTCCTCCTTTCTGGTTTCCCTATGAATCATATCTCTCCCCTTCAATCGGTTCAAAACTCAGCCTTTCTCGATATGCTCATATAACCCCTCTTCTCAAGTCACTTCATTGGCTCCTCATCCATTTCTGTATCCAGTTCAAACTTCTCCAACTGACCTATAAGTGCATTCACTCTGCTGCTCCTCACTACCTTTCCTCTGTTATCTCTCCCTATACCTCTCCTCGGGAACTCCGCTCTTCTGTGCCCTTCTCTTCTACTGCTAACTCCAGACTTTGATCCTTCCACCTTACTGCTCCTTATGCCTGGAAGAAACTACCCGAGTCTGTGCGTCAGGCTTCATCTCTGGCCCTTTTCAAATCCAGGCTGAAAACTCACCTCTTCTAGGCCGCTTTTGGATCCTGCTCTGCTTAGTCTCCTATGGGTTTCCTTAACATTCCCCTAGATATATCCTTGTCCACAGCTGTTATGTTTGTCTTGACTAGATTGTAAGCTCTGATGAGCAGGGACTTTTTTTTTAAAGATGTGTCTGTACAGTGCTGCGTATGCCTTTTAGCGCTATACAAATGATCAGTAGTAGTAGTAATAGTAGTTGGTTCAGTCATTGCAGCCAGACACATGGCCTGCGCAGGAGACAACCTGTTCAGCAACAAGGTCAAGGACATGGTTAATGACAAGACAAGAATGCACCACTTTTCAGATTCTCGCCATAGAAGGCCTGGAGCACAGCTCCAGTCACAGGAAGTCTCAGGGCAACCAGCCACGGAAGTCCTAGTCCTCCTCTCAATGCTACAGCTCTTATCACTGGTGGCAACCACAACGTTTTATGCCACAACCAGCTCACCATTCATCCTACCAACAGAAGCCTCGCTAGAGAGACTGCAGGCAACAGAAACACACCACCTCCTCATCCAACAAACGCACACCCTCTTTTTGACTTTGCATGCCTAGTCGATCTTCCCATAGGGAGATGGCTCTCCCCTTTCTTGGATGCCTGGAAGGCCATTACAACAGACAAATGGGTTCTAGAAATCATCGCCAGGGGCTACCGTTTTTCAGAGGGTGGGAAGTGCTGTGTTGGGGCCAACAAGTCACTCTTATTTTTGTGGAAGTGGGTGGTGCTGCATGGGTGCTGTTGAGCTCTCTTGTTTGCATACTTAGCAGGCTGTTTCCTAAGCTCTTTGCTGGTAACATAAGAAATGCCATACTGATTCAGACCAAGATCCATCAAGCCCAGTATCCTGTTTCCAACAGTAGTCAATCCAGGTCACAAGTACCTGGCAGGTTCCCAAAAAGGCACACAGGTTCCACAATGCTTATCAAGGGGCAAGCAGTGAATTCCCCAGATCCTCTGTAATAATAATAGTTGATGGATCTTTCCTCCAGGAACTTGTCCAAACCTTTTTTAAACCCAACTACACTAACAGCTTTTACTGCATCCGCTGGTAAATAAATCCAGAGTTTGATTACACAGGGCTATAGGCTAAGTGCAGGGAGGCAATTATATCCCCCTGCAGTTACCGCATTTCAGCATGGCAAAATGGCTGCTGGTGCAACTAAGGCCACCAACTGAGATGGCATTAGTTGCACTCACACTACTTGCGCTGAACCATTATGTTAGTTTCTGTCGACCACGCAGATGCCTGTGTGTGAGAGTTCTGTCTCTTTCCTCACTCTAAAGTATAATGTTGGGAAAGAAATCCTGTAAACCTAAGAGTAATGGGTAAAAGCATTTTTTGTCTGTTGTTGTTGTTAAGTGCCGTCGAGTCGGAGTCGACTCATGGCGACCCTCTGGATAGCTATCCTAAATTGTGTTCGGTCTTCAGTCAGGCGGCTCATTGACGACAGACTGGTACCCATAGCTGCTGTTATTGTAGCGATCCATCTCATTGCTGGCCTTCCTCTTTTGCGTTGACCTTCTATCTTGACAAGCATGATGTCTTTCTCTAATGATCTCTCTCTTCGCATGATGTGTCCGAAGTATGAAAGCCGAAGTCTTGTCATCTGAGCTTCTAAAGAAAGCTTAGGTTTGATCTCCTCTAGTACCGACTGGTTTGTTCTTCGGGCAGTCCATGGTATACACAGTATTCGCCGCCAGCACCATAATTCAAAGGCATCAATTTTCTTCCTGTCTGTCTTTTTCACTGTCCAGCTTTCACATCCATATGATGTTATTGAAAATACCATGGCTTGAACAAGTCGAATCTTTGTATGGAGAGACACATCTCTGCTCTTGAGAATCTTATCTAGGTCTTTCATAGCCATTCTGCCAAGAGCAATGCGTCGTCTGATTTCTTGACTGCTTGTTGCTTCTTTATTGATAGTTGATCCAAGTAGGTTAAAGTTGTTCACAATTTCAATTTCTTCTCCTTCAACGATGAACCTGTTGATTATGCCAGTTGTCATGATCTTTGTCTTCTTTACATTAAGGTGCAGGCCCATTTTGAGACTATGTTCTTTGATTGTGAGAAGCAAATGTTTCAGATCATCTTCGCTTTCAGCCAGTAATGTGGTATCATCAGCATAGCGAAGGTTGTTGATGAATCTTCCACCAATCTTCACACCTCTGTTGTCTTCATACAGTCCTGCTTCTCTGATGATTTGTTCTGCATATAAATTAAACAGGTAGGGGGAAAGTATGCAGCCTTGTCTTACACCTTTGCTTATTTTAAACCATTCTGTTTCTCCTTGTTCCGTTCGAACTGTTGCTTCTTGATCAATGTACAGATTACGCAAGAGAACGATCAGGTGTTCTGGTATACCCATGCTTCTTAATGTGGCCCAGAGTTTCTCATGGCTTACACAGTCAAAAGCCTTGCTATAGTCGATAAAGCACAAATAGATATCCTTTTGGTATTCTTTAGTCTTTTCAAGGATCCATCTCACATCCGCAATGATGTCTCTCGTTCCTCGCCCTTTCATGAACCCTGCTTGCACTTCAGGTAGTTCTTGTTCTAGGTATGGCTGTAGTCTCTTTTGAATAATCTTCAGTAGAATCTTGCTGGCATGTGGGATCAGAGCGATTGTGCGATAATTTCCACAGTCAGTTGGATCACCTTTCTTTAGTATTGGTATAAACACAGATCTTTTCCAGTCAGTTGGCCATGATGTTGTCTTCCATATTTCTTGGCAGAGCCTTGTAAGTACGGTAACAGCTGCATCAGATTGCTGCAATACTTCTATGGGAATGCTATCAATGCCTGGTGCTTAGTTCTTTGATAAGGCTTTCAATGCTGCTTCAACTTCTTCTTTCATCACCAATGGTTCCTGATCATAAGGTATAGGTTGAAACGGCTGTTGGTCCACTTGATCTTTATCATATAAAAACTCTGTATATTCCTTCCACCTTTTCTTGATCTTCTCAGCATCATTCAACATAGAACCTTGAGCATCTTGTAACATTCCAATTCGGGGCTGGAACTTTTTCTTTAACTCTCGCAGCTTTAGGAAAGCCGATCTTGTTCTTCCTCTAATAGTTTCTGCTTCTATTTCCTTGCAAGTGTCATTGTAGTACTTTTCCTTGTCCTGTCTTGCTGCACGTTGGAAATCTCTGTTGAGTTCTGCGATTGTCTTTCTTTCTCCTTTTTTGTCTACATATGTCTATTTTTAGTTTGTATTGCTATATTCCCTACTTGGTGAAGATCTATCTCTGTTCTGCATGTGTGACCGAGGCTACATGTTCTGTTAGCATGGAGTTTCTATGTTGGGATCTGTAGTAATCCAGTTTGTTCAGTTTTCTGAATAAGAATATGGATGTTCTAGGGCCCACTGCAATTTTTATGGTGCTGCCCTTTTCTGGGTACACGCCATGCTATGTGGGTTTCAGAGTTAGTGCTGTTATGGAATAGTCGATTTGCTCTATAGGTTCTGTACTCTGGGTTTTTGGTGCTGTCAACTGTAAGGTGTTGGTTGGAGGGGTACTGGAATATGAATTGTCTTTGAGATTTGCAGTTTTGCATTCTTTACACAGCCAGATTGAAATTTAAAATATGTTGTCAGTTCTGATTCAAGGAAATTTCAAATTTTAAGGGAACATTTCAGTTTATTTTTGTTTAGTAACCTGATAGCTTTACCACTGCTGAATTCTGGACTTCTCCAGCTCTAGCACAATCCAATCCAGCCTTTGAATTCATGGCTACAAAGATTCATTTTTCTCATTTTATATCTTCCCTCTACATCAATAATCTGGTCATAGCAAAATAAATCTGATGTGTAGATACTTATAATGGTTTGATGGGGGGGGGGGGCTGTGTAACTGGCTTTTCATTAATCAATTTAATGTTTTATTATTATGTTTTATTGTAACATCCATTTTATTAAATTGCATGTGTATGTTTAGAAGCCACCTGGGATTTTATTTCAACTCATTTTTATTGGTTTCCAAATAATAATCCAAGTAAACCATAACAATAATATAATAACAACATAGCATTGGGGAGAACAACATTTCCCATCGGCAGTAACACTGGATTAATGCACCTTTTAAATCAACACGGCCTCCACATCATAAGCTCTCTCTGATCCCTAATCATTCCCCCCCCATCTGCTGATGTTGACCATTATATTATTTATTTATTACATTCTCTTACATACCGTGCTATTCTGCATCAGTGCGGTTTACATTGAACAAACTGAAATTACATTGAACAGGGCATTATAACTTGGAGATAACTATTTTACAGGGAACATGGGCTATGGAGGGTTAAGTGGCTTGCCCAAGACCACAAGGAGCACCTGTGGGACTAGAAACCCCAGTCCTTCCGGCCCAAGGTTGCTGTCCTCTAGTGGGATTTGAACCCCTGAACTTCCGGCCTGAAGTACCTTGCCCCAACCACTAGGCCACTCCTCCACTCCTATTATATAACTGATGTTTCAGGTATTGACAATGACATCCTTAGCAACTGCAACAACATTAACAACCTTAATTGCCTTAATAACCTTAGTACCTT
The DNA here is from genome assembly GCA_033557465.1 of Ichthyophis bannanicus. NCBI lineage: Eukaryota > Metazoa > Chordata > Amphibia > Gymnophiona > Ichthyophiidae > Ichthyophis > Ichthyophis bannanicus. The sequence goes on along the minus strand of CM066031.1, from coordinate 157,552,748 downwards.
GATACCCTCCCCCCCCTCCTCCCGCCTTCCCACCCTCCCCTCCCTTGCCCCCCCCCGCGCCCCCCCCCCCCCCCAGTACTAATACAGAGGTCTTCGAATCTTGCTAGGCAGCAGGCAATTATACATATTTCTTCATCAGCAAACATAATTCTGAATATAGCAATCAGCATAATGTTAACCCTCTGGTTTTACACAGCATTATACATTTAATACTATGCTACGATCTCTAGATGCCAAATTATTTATAATTGGAGAACACAAGTCTATGAACATATCCCATTGCTTCCCGCCCATTTGTTTTGCCATTAGCTTCTCCATGTACAACAACTCCAGCATTGATTTTTCCCACAGCACCACCCCTGGAGGGGTGACCTCGATCCACCGACTCAATAACACCTTCTTGACTAGTAGGAAGCCTCTCTCCAAGAATGCTCTGTGTTTTGGTGTAATCATCTGGGTGCTCAGCTCCCAGCTATGCAGCAAGTAGACCTCCCTTTGCAAAACCTTGCCTATCCCTAACCACCCCGCCATCTTTGTGCAAGCTTGGGTCCACAAAGTCCGCACCGCATGGCAGTCCCAGAACCTGTGCAGCAGCATTCCCACCTCTTGTCTACACCAAATACATTTTTCAGTTGTCTTTAGTCCTGCCTGAAATGCCCATTTGTCGTTGGTGTACGCTCTCCAAAGAAATTTATACTGTAGTTCCTGTAAGTAAACCCAGAGCGTCCCCGCCGGTATCCTCTCAAAAGCACCCCGCATACATTCCACCGTCACTCCCTCCATCCCATCCTTGCGCCAGCATTGTGCCAGTTCAGAAAGGAATGTATAGTCCCCTGTGGGGCGCAACAGCTTCCTATACTCCTCCTCTCCCGGGTTCTTCTTAACCAGTTTATTCAGAATTAATCTTGGGAGCCTGGTCTCCGCCCGGCCGTCTTCCCACACAACCCTCCCACGTAATGTCTGGCTTGAAGATATCCATAGAATTTGTGCTTATGAATTTGGTACTGAGCACTCAAACTTTGGAAGCTATGAACTGCCTCCCCTCCCGCTATGCAAATATCTCCAATGCAAATTATCCCCTTAATTGCCCACTCATGAAATAAAGTATGCGCTGAGAATCCTGGGGGAAAAGCAGGATTTCCCACCAAGGGAAGCAAGAGCGACCGCCTCCAATTCCATCCATACCGGGAGCACAAGGCTCGCCAGGCAGCGCACAAAGTGCCCATATACAGCCCTCCCCCTCTGCCCCTTAAAGCATTAGGCCTGTCCGCGTGCAGCACCCAAAGGCTATGATATGGAGCACATGCCCAATTCAGCTGCTGCACTGGGGCACAGCCGCTACTCTCCCCCAACAATCCCCAGATGTGTCTGACCAAAAAGCGGAGATTATAGTTTCGCAATGAAGGCAGTTCCAGCCCTCCTTCCTCCGCATCAGGGCCCGCAACGGAATCCGTGCACGTTTACCCCCCACAGGAACCCCCTTAGATGTTTCTCAAAATGTTTCCAATCTTTATCCAAGACCCAAATAGGCAGCAGGCGAAGCATATATAACCATCTGGGGAACTCCACCATAGCGAACAGCGCAATCCTCCCTCTCAAAGACAATGGTAAACCTCACCATCCATTAAAGGTCGCCCTGGTCTTGTCTAACAATCCGGGAATATTTGCCTGGTAGAGCCTCTCTGGCCTATCTGGCAGCTGTACGCCCAAATACTTAATAGAGCCCTCCGCCCAGATGAGCGGAAATGTATCTTTCCATGTCGGCTTAACTCTACCTCCCACATCCAGAGCCACCGATTTGGTTGTATTAACTTTGAGCCCAGAGAAACTACCAAAAGCCTTTATCATTCGCAGTACCCGTTCTAGGGACTCTTGCGGCTTCGTTATACAGAGGAGCATATCATCCGTAAATGCACTAAGTTTCAGCTCCTCTTCCCTCATGTGCACCCCTCCAATCTGCGGTTCACCTTGAATAGCCCGCAGAAGTGGTTCCAACGCAAGCACAAACAAAAGAGGGGACAAGGGACAACCCTGACGTGTGCCTCTTTCCAGAGTAAACGGGTCCAAGAACACACCATTCACCCCCACTCTTGCCATAGGCCTCACATATAAAGCTTGGACCCATTGCACAAAGCCACCCCTAAACTCAAAGCTATGTAGCACATCCCACAAATATGCCCACGCCACCCTATCGAACACTTTCTCAGCATCCAGGCTCATCAAAAGCATGGCATCCTCTTGCTTCAAACACTGCTCCATTCCCAAAATTAGTTGGCAATATTTTTGGACGCATCTCTCCCCTGCACAAAATCCACCTGTCGAGAATCTATGAGCGACAGTAGTATAAGGTTAAGCCTCCCCGCCAAAACTGACGCCAAAATCTTCATATCACAATTAATGAGTGAGATAGGTCTGTACGATGCAGGGTCAGTCAAATATTTCCCCGGCTTCAGGATCACCGTGATGTCTGCGCATCTCATATCCCTAGGGAACTCTCCTGCCTGGCGGACTGACTCAAACATAACCGCCATAGTCGGGGCGAATCTAGGTGCCAGTATTTTATAATATTCTACACCGAATCCATCCGGCCCCGGGGCCTTGTGGGGCTTCCCTTTCTTAATCACCTTTTGGATTTCCCCCACCGTCAGTGGCTCGTTTAACCTTTTGTAGCTCTTCCTCCGTTACCTTAGGGAGAGGCAGCATATTCAGAAACTCAACACCCTTCCCATAATCTCTCTCCTCCTCTTTGTATAACCTGCCATAAAAGGTTCGGAAGACCTGCGCTATCTGGAGTGGCTGGTGTTGTAATGCTCCTCCCTCATCCTTAAGGACAGGTATGAACCGGACACCCCCCGGGTCTCTAACTAGTTTCGCTAAGAGTCTCCCTGTTGTATTTCCATATCTGTATAGCTGATGCTTGTAATACTGCAGAGACATGGTGGCCCTTCTCTGAAGCAGCTCATTAAGTGCCTCTTGGGATCTTGCATGCTTCTGCTGCATGGATCTATCACCTTTCCTACTGAGCTTCCTTTGCAAGTCCTGCACAGTGCGCTCCAACACAATAATACTACGATCTAGGTGCTTGTGTCTCTTTATAGTGTACGATATAATGGCCCCTCTCATCACCGCCTTACTAGCCTCCCAGAATAAAATCGGAGAGCACTGTGGTGTATCGTTAAAGAGGACAAATTCGTCCCACTGCTCTTCTAAATGTTTTCTAAAGTCCTTATCCTCCCAAAGATACAGGGGGAACCGCCATCCCATCTTCGGCGGCCCCTGACACTCCCACGTTATCCACACCATCCCGTGATCAGACACCACTATGGGCTCGATACCCGCTTGCACTACCTTTGAGATCCCACCTTCACTCACCAAGATATAGTCAATTCATGACCAGGTGAGGTGGGCTCTAGATTGATGAGTATACTCCCACATCCCCGGGTGCAAGGTACGCCATACATCCACCATATTCCCCATTCTGCATAGAAACCCCACTCCCCTTCTCTGCCAGGTTCCTACTCCACTTTTCTGTGATATATCTAAGTATGGGTCGTGTGGGCAATTAAAATCACCCGCTAAGATCAATTTTCTCCTCCCCGCTTTCTTTACAAACCCCAACAGTGATTTAAAGAAGCCGTGGTCATACACATTCGGAGCATAGATATTAGCTATACAGATTTCCTCATTGTGTAGTTTAGCATGCAGCAAGATATATCTCCCACAGGGGTCGGCCTCTGCCTTGCTCACCTCCAAAGGAACACCCCGTTTCACTAGCACCACCACTCCCGCCCTCTTAGTGCCCGAGGTTGCCCCATATGTGGCCACTACCCAATCCCTCGCTAACTTCCGATGCTCCAGGATGTCTCCTGTAATAACGCTATATGTGCGCCCTTCCTTTTGAGCGTTTGCAATATCTTAGTACGTTTGACTGGAGATCCTATTCCCCCCACATTCCACGAGATTATCTTTACATTAGGCGTACATTATTTGTAAAGGTTACTGCTATTAGCCTATGCTTCTGCTGACCATGCTCTAGGAGTCGCCCAGCTTCGACTACAGAGCATTGCTTCTCCACTCCACTACTCCGTACTGCCTTCGAAATTTACAGACCTCTCCCTGTATCCTACTTTCATTTCTGATCCCACTGCCTCCTTCCCCCCTTCCCCCACTACCTCCTCCCTTCCTATCTGTAGCACCCCCCCCCCCAGTCCCTTCCCCCTTCTCCCCGTCCATTCCCCACCCTACCCTGTCTCCATTCCCTCCATTAGCATCAAACCACACTCCTCTACCAGACACACTCACACATACACACACATATTCATACTCCCCCCCCCACCCTATTTTCCCCCCACTCACCTCCACTCTCCTTAGCATCACTTGATCTTGCCGTAGCAAGATACCCCCCTATCGGGAGTAAGATCACTGTCCATACACCTCTGGGTCACCCCTTTTCAACTGGTCTGAAGGCGACTTAAAAGTCTACTACTTTCTGAGGTTCAGTGTTTCTGTGCCCAAAGAAGTGGACTCAATGATGCAGTTCTCCTCTGCCCTCTGTTAAAAGGTTTCAATTTGTATACTGTCCCAGAAACAGGCCTGCTATCTGCATGCCCACATTAGGCTTCATCTGATGATTTGCCAGGCAAAATCGTGGAGGTGAACTTCCGCGCCGTAGCCGCTTGTTCGAAAGTGTGCGTTGTGCCTTTGTGGAAGATTCTCAGAGTAGCAGGGTAGCTCAGAGCAAAGCGAATCCCTCCCCTTACGAGGTCACTGCAGACAGGTGAAAATTCCTTCCGTTTCACGGCTAGCGCTGCCGAATACTCTTGAAACATAAGCACTGGTGTATTTTCCAACTTTAAATCTCTCCTCTTCCGATACGCCTGCTGTAGTAATGCTTTATGTTGAAAGTTTAACAAGCGGGCCAATACCGGTCGTGGTCTGACCCGGCCTTCCATCTTTTGCCCAAGTCTGTGAGCTCGTTCCACTTTTATCTGGCCATGCAGGTTTTCCAGGCCCAGCTCTTTCGGCAGCCACACTTCGAATAAATTTACAAGCTGGCTCTCCATCCAAGATTCTGGCACTCCCACCAAGCGGAGGTTGTTTTGACGTGATCTATTCTCAAGATCATCTACTTTAAGCATCAGGGCCTCAATCTGCTTCTGCTGTTTGTGGTTACTTCGCTCCAGTGCCAACTCGCTATCCTCTAGCACCATCACCCGTTGCTCTACCTCTTCCACTCTTCTTGTTATTTCCCCGAAGGTTTCACCCATCTCCTCAAGCTTCTTCAGCACAGTGTCAAACTTTGGTTCTAATAATTTGACGACCTCTTATGCCATGTCCTCCGGCCCAGAGTCAACGCTTTCTTTTCCCGGAGAATCGAGCAAGGCCGCGGCTTTAGCTGAAGACGCCATCTTGGTGTCCCGCGTGCTCACGGCTTTCTCTCTCCTCGCCGCTGCCTTCATCCCTTCCCCCGGGATTCACCAATCGACTATAGTGTGCTGCAGCTTACTCTCTAATGGACGAGGCAACGCTTGCCCCACTTAACATTGATGTCGCCGAGTTACTTGCAAGGCTTCTTAGGGCGGCCCGGGAGCGCGACGAGGAAGCTCCTCACCCGCTCATGTGCTCACGTGATCCTCCCACCTGGGATTTTAGATGGGTGGTATATACATTTTAAAATAAAGTATGCTAAATTTATGCAAATGATGCCTCAATGAGTCTCCGCACATGGCCCTGCATCACCCTCATGCCGCCCCTGGGGGAAAGTAGACAGGGGGGCACTGGGAAGTGGAGGAAAGCAGAAACCTCAAATCGGGGGACCAGCGTGATTAGAGAACAAAATGGTCAGACAACAAAGGTAGAAGAAAATGTTATTTTCAAGGGAAATACATCTCTTTTTATTTCTGTAGTGTTTCATTGTATGCAGAATCTGGCTTCTTGGGGTTGCAGTTTAATTTTTATCTACATGTGTTTATTTTTAGGTTATGGTCACTTATTCTGTACTTGGTGAGGATCTGTGTTATGAGAGTGTGACCAAGGCCAGGTGTTCTGTTAACATGTAGTTTGTATTTAGGATCTGGACTGTAGTAATCTGAATTGTTCAGCTTTTTAAATAGGTGTTTAGATGTTCCAGGCCCACAGTACTATTTACACTGATGTTTGGTTTTTGGGGGATAGGCTCCTTATTTGAATTTTGGATGTTGGTGCCCCATCTCATCTCAGGCAATGGATTCCCTTGAGCCATACCTAAGTGGGCCCTGCAAGGATGAGAGCTGTCTACATTGCCTAATATCCTTGCACTAGCTCTGGGCCTTTAATGAGTCTAGCTCCAATGTGTTTGCTCCTATAGCCAGACTGAAAATTAGTTGCAGTAGTAGTAGCCTAGTGTTTTGAGCAGTGGGCTGAGAAGCAGGTCCCAATCCCACTGACACTCCTGGTGATCTTGGGCAAGTCGCTTAACCCCCCACTGTCTCAGATATTGTAAGCTCTCCAGGCACAGGAAAATGCCTACCATTCCTGAATGTAACTTACCTTTGAGCTACCCCTGACAAGGTGTTAGTAAATGCCCTAAAATAAGACAAAAATATGTACAGGACCGCCCACCATTCCAGACTCATCACTCTTCTCTCCCCACACACTTGCCTGCCATGCAGCATAAAGCTCTGCCCGCCTCCTATGTGATATCATCAGTCTGTGCCACTTAATACAATCCTTAAGCCTTCCCCTATGTGATGTCATCAGTCTGCACCCAACAGGAAGAAGAGTTGCTGTTGGCAGGAGAGAGGCACATAAAGGGTCTTCTTTCTTCCTTTAATAAGACGACAATTACAGCTGGAGACCAGAATCTTCTAGCCCCCAAATCTCAGCTTCTTCCCCTGAAACTCCATTCCTGCAAGAAGCAAACACTCAGTTTTTCTGGAAAAGCCCCCAATTTATTTTTAATCCTGCAAAGCAACAAAAGCAGAGAGGAATAGATGCCTGCAGAAGCTTCAGTTCAGGTAGGAGATTGCTCTCAACCTCTATAGAAACATTGCTGCAGCTTTTTAACTTGGGAGACTGCAGAGCCAGCTCTGACTTTAATAGGACTGGAACAACCTGAGGCTGGGGAAAGACACTTTGGAATTTTCCTGAGTGTAGGGGGAGAGAGAGCAGGAGTCTCACAAGTTGATAGTTTTATCCTAGGTTCTGTGTTTAACTGGTTTTCTGTTAGTCTAATCCTGCCCTGTGACTTTAAGGCACATTTTAGAAAGGCCTTTTAGGTGAAATCTGAAACATCCATGTCAAAACTCTGAAATTCTGTGGAAGGGAAACGGTGAAGGTGGTAGACACATGCAAGTGCATTTTAAACTAGACCTGTCTCTGCTCCAGAAAAATTAAACATGTCCCAGCCTGCAATTTTGGAAATGGACTTTCATGCCAAAAAAAAACAAAACAAAACACTGGAGGTAAAAAGAAAATAAACCTGTGCGAAAGAGAAAAATGAACCCCCTCACAAAAAGGAATATCTATTACAAATCTCAGCACACATATATAAACCTACAAAAATAGAGGTGAAAGATCCATTGGAATGGGGCAGGGGGGCAAATGTATCCAGAGGTCCTTGTGGCTGTCACTTTCCACCCATAGCCCCCCTTATCAATCATTCAGCTTAAGTTCACTCTCTTAAAACTGTTAAATTTATTGGATATATCTACATTTTTTTTCTTTTGCTTTTTGCTTAAAATTTTCTTATATTTTTGTGTACTATAAAAAATTCCATATATGGATTTAAAAAACAAAACCAATGTGCGCCGATTATTCCTTTAAAACCACAGGTCACCATTCTAGGACAGTGCTTCCATTACTGCACAGGAAATGCTGTGAAGAACTTGTAGTAAGATTATAGCAACATTGTAGCAAAAAATTAAAGCCACTACTTAGCTCAATACAAATAACGGTAGCTTGGCAACATTTCACTTTGCATTGCTCAGCTCAATGCTAGCAACTTTCCCAAACATTTATTATGCCATATGTTGTGTACTCATTGTGCAGTATTTTGCTGTGCTGTAGTGCCAACTCAGATTCCTTATCGTCTCTCCGGGCCAGTCCAGAACAGATGGGTAGTCAAATCTCCCTCCTCTAGCAGCTGAGGACTGAATACTAATTCTTGTTTCTAGGATACCCAGCACTCCCCTGGCGACAGGAGTCAGTCTTAATGTCCTCAGCAGCTGAGCTGGAGGTGTGAAGATTTGACTCCCCACGTAGTTCTGTTCTAGTTGCTCTATGCCCTGTTTGTTATTTTTTTTGGAAGAGTTTCCCAGTGTGTTGTTTGCTTTGCCCTAGCAGGGTATTGAGCACTTTATATTTTGGAGCGGTTAGCTTCTTGCTGGTGCCTGCGAGCTGTGTACTCGCCCTAGAGAATGGGACAGAGCCTGTCTCCTCTTCTCTCTTCGCTCACATAATTGGGAACAGACCTGAGGGCCCCAGCTGCTGTTACCTGCTGCATTTCTTCCTCTCAGGGAGCCGCGGGCTGTGCTTCTGGCTTTCTGCGGGCTCTTCACCCGGACCGGCAGCCTTTCTTCAGGTATTTTTGGCGAGCCGCGGCAGTTCCCCTCCCCCTTCGGATTTGGGGTTTGTGGTATCACGAAGGTGCTTCGACGGTGGGCTCGCGTTCGCTGTAATTTTCGGCATTTCTGAGTGCCTTCCGTACTGCGGGTCTCGGGGGCTATGCCGGATCAAGTTAGTGAACAGACGGCGAAAATGCAGGCCGTTGGGGAAAGCGTGGGAACGGCGGCCATTTTATCGCAGCCGTCCGTTTCAGCGCTCCCGCTCGTGAAACCGGGCAAAAAGAAAGCTAAATCGCGCCATTGTGCAGTAGAGCAGGCGCAGCCGGTGGTTCCCCGCGCTGCCAGCTCTGCCGGGGGTCACGGACCCTCTTTTGTCCCCGGAGTTTATCTTGGCTTTTCACCGGGCATATTTACTCAAAAAGGCGCAGTCCCCTGCTCAGCTGGGATCAGATTCACTGGCGGCTCCAGCGGGGGTCTCTGGTCGGTCTGCACTTAGTGAAGGAGCTTCTGCCTTCTCGGCTCCTAGAGAAGATAAAATAGAGGAATTTTCTCTGGCGGTGGAGGCCGTGGGGCCAGAGGAGGGAGAACTCTTGTCAGATTCGGGTTTGGACTCCTGGCCTGCGGATTTGGAGGAAGGGGAATTGGGTTCCGGGGAGGACCCTAATATTTTTCGAGTTTTCAGAAAAGATGAGTTGCCAGCCCTGATTGCTCAGTCGCTTTTGGCTCTCAGTATTCTTCCTCCAGCTGGTCCGCAGGACACCTTAGAGGATCCTTTATTGCAGGGGTTCAAGTCTGAACAAAAGTGTTTTCCGCTCCACAGGGTTATCCGTCAGATGATCGAGTCTGAGTGGGAATGTCCAGAGGCTTCCTTACGGGGAGCTCGAGCTATTTATTTATTTATTTATTTACAGTCTCTTATATACCGCACTATTCAACATCAGCGCGGTTCACATGGAACAAAATGCTCAGTACATTTAACACGTATGAGTTTACAGGTAACAGGGTATAAATAACTTGGATAACCGGGGTAGCTATTTACAAAACATACTACATGGAATCATATACACAGAAGATACATAGAGAAACCAGCCCACTATAGGAATGAATATCACACTTGGTGAGTTGTTGATATACCCTAGATTTATCTGGGACTGGTATCAGTGGGTGTTATTGGGCTCTAGGTATCAGTGGAGCGATGACACGCTTGTATCCGATGCCTCAGGAGGAACGGGAGCTCCTCCGTCTGCCCAAGGTTGATGCACTGGTTTCGGCGGTCACTAAGAAGACCACCATTCCTGTGGAAGGGGCTACGGCCCTTAAAGATGTGCAGGACCGTCATTTGGAAGGGCTCTTGAAGCAGGCCTTTGAGGCTAGCGCCCTAGCACTGCAAGCGTCCGTCTGTGGCGCTTATGTCTCTCGAGCGGCTATTCGCTGGAGTCAGTTTGCTTCTAGCCCTGGAGGAGAGGCTTCTCCTTCTGCGGAGGGGGCTAAGCTCGAATCTGCGGCGGCGTATCTCGCCGATGACTTTTATGACTTGGTTCGCATTTCCGCGAAGTCTATGGCTTCCTTGGTGGCCGCCCGTAGGTTTCTTTGGCTACGTAACTGGTCGGCGGATGTTTCTTCCAAGGCCCGGCTCAGTAAACTTCCCTACAAAGGCAAGCTGCTCTTTGGGGAAGCGTTGGAGAAAATTGTTAAGGATTTAGGTGACTCCAAAGGGGGACGGCTTCCCGAGGATCGTCCGCGGGCGTCTAAGCAGGGAGCCTTTCCTAGGGGTCAAGGACGCGAATTTCGACGTTTTCGGGGGGCTCGCTTTGCTCCTTATCAGCGGGGTCGGTTTCAATCCCGGGGGCAGTCCTTTCGTGGCGCTAGAGGCTCCGGAAGGGGTTACTTCGGTAGCGCTCCATCGTTCCTTAAAAAGCCACAATGAAGGGCGGCCGGTCCAGGCGGAGATTCCAATAGGAGGGCGTTTGCAGGAGTTTGTCTCCGCTTGGACCGCCATTACCACCGACCAGTGGGTTCTGCGAATTATCAGAGAGGGCTATGCTCTCGAATTCGCTGGTCCTCTGGCGGACGCGTTCCTTTTTTTCTCCGTGTGGTCCGGTCGCCAAGCGAGCGGCGGTCCGAGAGACGTTGCTGCTCCGTTTACTGCGGCTCCGGGCAGTGGTGCCTGTGCCTCCCGACCAGTGCGGCTTTGGTCGATACTCGATTTATTTTGTGGTGCCCAAGAACGAAGACACCTTCCGGCCCATTTTGGATTTGAAGCAAGTGAACCGGCGGCTGCGGGTCTCTCATTTCCGTATGGAAACTTTGCGGTCCGTGATCAGCTCCGTGCGTCCGGGAGAGTTTCTCTCTTCCATCGATTTGACGGAAGCCTACCTTCACATTCCGATCAGGCAGGATCATCAACGCTTCCTCCGGTTCGCGGTTCCAATGGGTCATTTTCAGTTCCGAGCGTTGCCGTTCGGGTTGGCGACGGCGTCACGCACCTTCACGAAGGTGATGGTAGTAGTGGTGGTGGCGGCTCTTCGCAGGGACGGGGTTGTCATTCACCCTTATCTGGACGATTGGTTGATTCGAGCGGCCTCGCGCGAAGAGTCAGTCAGGGCAACCGCTCGCGTGGTGGCCTGTCTCGAGAGTCTCGGCTGGGTGGTGAACCAGGCGAAGAGTCTGCTCCAGCCAGTGCAGCGACTCCCGTACCTGGGGGCGTACTTCGACACGGACAGGGGGCTGGTTTTCTTGCCTCCGGAGAGGGTTCGGAAGCTTCTCTCTCACGTGGCCGCGTTCTTGCGGGTGCGAGCACCGACGGCTTGGAGGTACTTGCAGTTGCTGGGGCTGATGGCGGCGTCCTTGGATCTGGTACCGTGGGCTCAGGCGCACATGCGTCCGCTCCAGCAGGCGCTGCTCTCGCGGTGGTCTCCGCAACATCATCCTCTTTCGCGTCGCTTGGCCTGCCCCGAGCACGTACGGCTCAGTCTGCAGTGGTGGTTGGTTCCCGACTATCTGGTCGCCGGCGTTCCCCTGGCGCTTCCGGAGTGGGTTTTGGTCACGACGGATGCCAGTCTCTCCGGCTGGGGGGCGCATTGCTTGACACGCATCGCGCAGGGCTCTTGGTCGCCGGAGGAGAGTCTGTGGTCCATCAATCGTCTGGAATTGCGGACGGTGTATCTGGCGCTGGTGGAGTTTGCAGCGCTGCTAGAGGGGCGGCCAGTGCGCGTTTTTTCCGACAACCTGGTGACCGTTTCCTACATAAATCGTCAGGGCGGAACGGGAAGTCTCCATCTCCTCGAGGAGAGCCAGCGCTTGTTCCACTGGGCGGAGTTGCACCTTCTGGCGCTCTCGGCGTCTCATGTGGCAGGAAAAGACAATATACAGGCGGATTATCTCAGTCGCAATGTGCTGGATCTGGGAGAGTGGGAGCTCAACGCGGAGGTTTTTCGCGACATCGCCCTTCGTTGGGGTCAGCCAGTTCTGGACCTCATGGCCACTCTCCGCAATGCGAAAGTAGACCGTTTTTACAGCAGGCGCAGGAAGCATATGTCGGAGGGTCTCGACGGCCTAGTGCAACCATGGCCGTAGGACCAACTCCTGTATGTATTTCCTCCGTGGCCCTTGGTGGGTCGTGTCATTCGGAGGATCGCCACTCACGGAGGTCCGGTGATCCTCATTGCTCCGGATTGGCCCCGGCGCCCTTGGTATGCGGATCTGATGCAGCTTCTGGTGGAGCCACCTTGGCGGTTACCTGCTCGGGTGGACTTGCTGCTACAAGGGCCCGTTCCGTTGCCTCAGGCGGATCGGTTCTTGCTTACGGCATGGCTATTGAGAGGCAACGGTTACGCCGCAAAGGTTATTCGCCGGCGGTGATTGCTACGTTGCTGCAGTCTCGCAGACGGTCCACGTCTTTGGCGTACATTCGAGTGTGGCGCATTTTTGAGGCGTGGTGCGCAAATCGCGACTTACGGGCTCGTTTCTCTTCCATTCCTGATATTCTCGCCTTTCTTCAGTGTGGTTTGGAGAAAGGTCTTGCTCTCAGCACCCTACGCGTGCAGTTAGCGGCGCTGGCAGTTTTCCGAGGTTCGGTTCATGGGACTCGTCTTTCCTTGCATCTGGACATTCTGCGTTTCCTCCGAGCGGCCAGGCATCTGCGTCCGCCGGTTCGTCCCGTTATTCCTCCTTGGGATTTGAATCTGGTGCTGGAGGTGCTGACAGGCCCTCCGTTTGAGCCACGTTCGGCTAGTTCCATCAGGGAATTGACCTGGAAAACGACGTTTTTGGTGGCCCTCTGTTCCGCTAGACGCATTTCAGATTTGCAAGCTCTTTCGTGTCGGCCTCCATTTCTTCAATTCTCGGCGGAGAAAGTGGTCTTGCGTCCGGTTCCCTCTTTTTTGCCCAAAGTGGTTTCGGCGTTCCATCTGAATCAATCAGTCTCCCTGCCCACCTTCGTGGAGGCGGGGTCGGGGGCTTCTCTTGATCGTTCTCTGCGACGCCTGGATATGAGTCGAGTGCTCCGTCGTTACCTTAGAGAGACTGAGTCATTTCGTAAGTCCGACAGGTTGTTTGTGCTGTTCGGAGGACCATCTAAAGGTCAAGCGGCCTCCAAGGCTTCCATTGCACGTTGGGTGAAGCAGGCCATTCGTGTCGCATATGAGACCAAGGGTACGCCTGTTCCTCTGGGTCTTCGAGCTCATTCTACCAGGGGTCAGGCGGCCTCGTGGGCGGAGTCGGCCTTGGTTCCGCCGGTGGATATTTGTCGAGCGGCATCCTGGTCTTCTCTCCATTCTTTCTCGCGTCATTATCGGCTCGATGTGTTCGCGCGCGTCAAGATGCTAGTGTGGGTGCTTCGGCAATAGTAGCGGGGCTCACAGGTCCCTCCCAGGGTTAGATACTGCTTTGGTACTACCCATCTGTTCTGGACTGGCCCGGAGAGACGATAAGGAAGAAGAAATTAGACCTTACCTGCTAATTGTCTTTCCTTGAGTTCTCTCCGGGCCAGTCCAGACCCCACCCTATCTGTGGTAGCGGTATTTTCGGGGGTTTTCGGTTCCAGTTTTTCGTGACATTGCCTCTATGGCGAATACAGTACTAATAGTGAAAAGAAAAGAAAGAAAAAAAAAAAAAAAGAGATGGCACAAAGCGCCGCAGTCGCGGCTCAGAGCAGGTATTTTGCTCTTTCATTGCCCCTCGGTGAGGGGGCACGTCTCAGTATGTTTCACGGTCTCCTGGGTCACTCTTCCATTGTTCAAGGGGTTCCCTTAGTTCTGTTACTCGTTTTCTTATTTTATCTGCTTGGTACGTTAAGACTGACTCCTGTCGCCAAGGGAGTGCTGGGTATCCTAGCAACAAGAATTAGTATTCAGTCCTCAGCTGCTAGAGGAGGGAGATTTGACTACCCATCTGTTCTGGACTGGCCCGGAGAGAACTCAAGGAAAGACAATTAGCAGGTAAGGTCTAATTTCTTCTTAGTGGCACACATTGTTTTTGTTTTTGAAATCCATAGATGGGACTTCTAATAGTAAACAAAAATTATAAGAAAATATAAGCAAAAAAAAAAGTAGATATATCTAATAAATGTAATAGCTTTATGACAGTGAAATTGAGTCGAATGATTGATAAAGGGGGCGATGGCTGGAAAGTGACAGCCACAAGGACTGTTGGGTACAGTTGTCCCCCTACCCCATTCCGATGGTTCTTTCACCTCTATTTTTTGTAGGTTTATCTATGTGTGCTGACATTTGTAATAGGTATTCCTCTTTGTGAGGGAGATTTATTTTTCTCTTTTGGATTTTGGAAATGGAGACGTATTTCCCTACTTGGTCTTTTTGAGTTTACGAAAAATATTGAGGGAAAGAGAGGGCATTCTCCCTTTCTCTGTACTGTTAGCTGGCTGAAACAAGCACTTTTTGAATGTCTATTCTTGTCCAGAGGATTTAAATGTATGTCAGTAGTTTAAAATTGACTGCATATGTGTATCTTTTTTGGAACGGTCTGGACACACCTCCGGCACACCCCATTGTGACATGGATGTGATCACGCCAGGCACATGTAAACTCAGAAGATTCTAAAATGGTTCTTGGGATGTCTGGCTGTTTAGACACCCAAATCATGAATAGGGCTTCTAAAATGACCCCCTTCGTGTTATGTGACTGAATTATATGCATACAGAAAACTATCCCTCTGCCCTGCTGAACCCAAGTGCTGTAATATCCCCTGATGGACGTGATGCTGAGTGTGGAAGGGTTTGTGTTTCAGCTCCCAGTAACCTTTGAGGACGTCGCCGTCTATTTCTCCCAGGAGGAGTGGGAGGAGTTAGAAGACTGGCAGAAGGAGCTTTACACAGATGTGATGCAAGAGAATTATCAGACTCTGATCTCTCTAGGTAAGCCAGCATTTCACGTTTTTACTAGCGACCCCATGACACAATTTAAAAGATGCTTCTGAGTTACGAAGATTTATGGTGTGATGCTGTTAAGAATAAAGTGAGAAAGCAGATTGGACTTGGATTTAGCTCACACCTTTCATCAGAAGTTCAAGGCAAGTTACGTTCAGGGACATTAGGTATTTTTCCTGTCCCTGGAGGGCTTACAATCTAAGTTTGTGCCTGAGGCAATGGAGGGTGAAATGGCTTGTCCAAGATCACAAGGATCAAGAGCAGTGGGATTTGAAGCCTGACTTCCCTGGTTCTAGCCCACCGCTCTAACCATTAGGCTATTCCTCTCCTCCTACAGCTTACTGATCACTTTGTTCCCTTCAGCTATATTGGCTATGTCTTCTTTATCCCCTAGTTTTTCCTTCCCAGCTCTCTCCCCAGTCTCTGATGCTTCTCCTGTTTGCATTCTGATCCCCCTTTCCTTTTCCCATCTCATATTCTTTTTATCCTTCCTCCTTGCTTCCTCTCCAGCTCTTACTCTTCTCTCCCCCTTCTTCCCAGCGGATTGTAGCTGGATGCTATTCTGAAAGTATGGACAACGGACCAGTGGCGCGTACTTTCACTGGGCATGCAGAGGAAGAGAGTATGGCCAGAGCATAGATAGAGTGCACATACCTTACAACATAGACCACTATTTATTTATTTATTTATTTTACATTTCTTATATACCGCACTATTTGCGATCAGCGCGGTTTACATAAAACAAACAGTATCCGACAATAAACTATTGCGCGTAAGATACACGTGGGTCATATCTATCTGCCTTGAGCTGCTATAAGTGACTGTGACAATATTAACATGCACCCACGGCCCCTTACGCTAGTATTCTACAGAGTAAAATCCACACGGATTGGACTTTATAGAATAGGTACTGTCAATGCATGTAAACTTGCAGGTTTGTCCCCTCTGTGGCCCAGCTGACTCCCTTGCAGGTTTCTTGTTTTTTAGTGTATTGGGGGGGGGGGGGTTACATTAGCTTTTGAAAATCTTTCTTCAAGTTCTCTCTTAGCCGAATATTGAACATCTAATTTAGCTGTGCTTACAAATCTTCCTGTATTCCTCATTAGGTTCTGCTTTCCTTTTTTTTTTTTTTTTTAAGATTATTTTTTTTGGCTTTGATAACCTCTTCAAAAGTGCTATTTATAGCCATGCTGACGGGCACTTGTTTTTGCCCACTCATAAGCTGCTGCTGCTGCCGCCACCACACTCGAAACCAGCCCTCCCCCCCCCCCCCCCACACACACTTCCCATTTGTTTAATTTGTCAAATACATTTTTGGGGGCTTCCATGATGGTGTTTTTAAACAGTCCCCATGCTTCGTGTAAACGTTTAACCCTTGTAACTGCCCCTTACTAGCTTCTTCACTTTATCATAATCTCCCTTTTTACAATTATAGATTATTCCAGTAGTTTTACTTTAATGATTTCGCACCAGCAATCATCTCATATTTGATTGTATTATGATCACTGTTGCTAAGTATCTCCACCACCATTACGCCTTGCGCCAAAGCCTGAATTCCATTAAGAATTAGATCTAAAGTACACTCCCTCTTCCAGTGGGCCAGTAGCTCCTAAAGCAATCATTTATGGAGCCTAGAAACAATCTTACTGACATGCCCTGATGAGATATTCACCCAGTCAATACTGAAGTAATTCAAATCTCCCATCGTTATTGTTTTCCGTGTTTAGCAGCCTATCTAATTTCTGTTCGGTTTTCAGGATCTGTTTCACTACATCTGTCAGGTTGCAGTACAGTAAACCCCCTAATAATAAGGAGCAGAGGAAAACTGTACTTAAAAAAAAAAAATAATTACATAATAAACAATAAGTTCACATATAAAAACATTTGAAAAGCCTTAAGTTTTTATGTCGGCTTCGATCACCACCAGCAGCAGTGGGAAGCTGCTCCCTCCCACAATCCACCAATCAGAGGCTGCAGAACTGGCTTAAAAGTAAAGAGCACTCCCAGGAATGCCTGCGCCATGCACGCCCGCGCCTAAGAGCCGAGCCAAGCCAAAGGGCTCTTTGGAGTGGCCCTTAGGTGGGGAACTTAGAGTAACACTTTGCACCGCATGCACTTCATGAACTCTGAACATGTGAGTTTAACCCACAACCGTTTTACTGTCTATACTCCAGAGTGCACCCAATTAATCTGCCTTTACAAAAAACTCCATAGCAGTCATTTCTAGCTTTTAAACATGCCTCTGCACCTAAAACACTATGAACTCAGTTTGTTCACGTTATAGTACTACCATGCACATGTTGGCAGATTAGCATTATTGAAAACTCCTGAGAAGCACAATATAGATTGTTATGCTTATTCTCTTACTAAGTCATATCTACATCCAACAAAACTGTTACTTTGTATCCAAATCTGTTACCCTGTTACTGTATTCTCTAATCTGTTACAATGCTCTTAGGCTTACTGGCTAACACTTTAGTAGAGGGCAACTCATCCACCCATTCCTAACATTTCCAAAATCACTTTATTCAAAAATCTTATGCACTACACAACTCCCACACATCCCCAGCAAACAAAACCCATCACACCAGTCTTACCCCAATCAGATACCAGAGCAACATTATATATCTCATTCTACAATACATTCTACCTTACTCCTACCCAACCAAAATGGAGTACAATATCATAGTCGCCAGTATACTACTGCTTGCTCTACTGACTCACAACATATTGAATGCATACACCCAGCAAGGTGACGCGATCTCACCACTCACCATACCCATCATTACTATATGCCCTAGGCATGTACCCAACCACTACTATAATAATCTTTACTACTCAAGTAAACATAGGCCCTACAACAGACTAATCCACATTAACCCAACTACCATTATCCAAAACATACAACCTTCAAAAACTCCCCCATTAAACTCGTGTTAATCAATGCCAACTCCATCAGGAATAAAATCCCTGTAATAGCAGATCTGATCAGACGAACTACCAGATTTGTTATGTATAACAGAAACCTGGCTATCTGACACAGACAACATACTGACAAATCAACTAAAAATAGATGGCTACAGCTTACACTCATGTCATAGAAACAAACAACGTGGGGGTGGAGTCCTAATAATCAGCAAACATAAACACAAAACTATCCCAAGCATATGCACCCACATAAGCACCCATAAGCACAAAACTATCCCAAGCATATGCACCCACATAAACGGAATAGACTTACTCAAAGTGGAAAATAAAAACTTCACTATATGCTTACTTTACAGCACCATCACCTGACCATGAAAATCTAACCACTATTCTCGAATCTGCATGCAATGCCCCCCTGAAGAAACCTCTCATCATGGATGACTTTAACCTACCATCACTTAACATACAACACACATCATCATTCATTGATACGATGTCGAACATGGGTTACTCCCAGATAATAACTATGCCCACCCACTCAAAGGGAAATACCCTAGATCTAGTACTCCTCCCAAATTCAACCATAGTCCTTCACTCTGCTCCCAAGCATCAGCAAGTCCCCTGGTCAGACCATCACATAATTGCCTTCACCATTTTCACTCCACTTCTGACACAAGTACTAAATACAGATCCACCCGAAAAAAGGTTCAAACACTTTATCAAAGAAGACTTTCTTAACGAAATATTACTAAGCCTAAACTCAACACAATATGATTTAAACAGCTCCCTATACAATTGGAATGTGTCTATACAAAGTGCAGCTACCGCAACGCACAATCACTCTAAAACTCCCCGAACAGCATCAGAAAAATTGTTCACCAAAAAATTAGCTAATTCAAAAAAGCATGTAAGAAAATGTGAAAGCAACTGGAGACACAATAAATCCCCAGAAAACAACATATATACATGTCAACCCTAAACTCCTACAAAGAAGCCATATTTAATGCTAAAAAAGATTACCACGCTAAAAAAAATAACAAACTCCCTCAACCGTCCACGTGAACTATTCGAAATTGTCAAATCACTAACTAACACAACTCAGAATGACATAAATGTCTCCAACATAAATATCCAAATGCTAACCAATTATTTTCAGGACAAATTAAAAAAGAAAAACTCCAGCGATCCCATTAGACACTTACACCACCCCACGAATACCAAGACATTGCACACTCTTCACTCCATAATGCAACAACAACTCCTAAACACTATAATCAAAATAAACACTACCACATCCCCTCTCGACCCTTGTCCAGTCTCCTGGATCAAAGCAATGAAATCAGAGCTAGCTCCACACCTTCTCCAAATAATCAACCAATCCATCCAACAGGAATAATGCCAAATGAACTCAAACAATCCATGATATGGCCAATACTAAAGAACAAATCCCTTGACAATATAGACCCCACATCATACAGACCTATCACTAGCATACCATTTGTAGCCAAAATAATCGAGAAAACTGTCCAAAATCAATTACAAGACTTTATTAGACACCTATGCTCCCTTAGATGATCAACAATTTGGATTCCACCTGTTCCACGTTGTTGAATCCCTCCTACTACTTAGACACCCTCATACATGGCTTAGATGGCATAAAGCAGACTTTCATACTCATCTTTCTCGACATAACTGCTACCTTTGACAACATCGACCATAACAACCTTCTTGCAAGGCTTTCACAAATTGGAGTAACAGGAATAGCTTATCAATGGTTCCAATCCTACATCACAAACCGTATGCAACAAGTCCAATTAGGTAATGAAACCTCCAATACATTTAGACAGGAGCAAGGAATACCTCAGGGCTCTGTGCTATCCACCCTATTATTTAACCTATACCTACAACCAATATGTAACATATTTAAGAAATTTAAAGTCAACTATCACATCTATGCAAATGACATTGTTATATCTCCCCATAGACAGCCTAAACACAGCCCAACACATACTCAAATCCTGCATCTTGGCTAAACTCAAACAATTTGTCCATTAACTTTAAGAAAACTGAAGTACTATATATCTCAAGGAACCCAAATTTCACACCCCCTCAAACATTCAAAATACTTAACTTACTTCTTTTTTTACAGGGATGAATGTGTTATCTTGGCATGATACTCGATCAAACTCTTACACTATCTGCACACATAAAACAACTAACCAAATCTATTTACTTCAAACTAAGAACAATACAACACCTCAGACCCCTCCTGGACACACACTATTTCAGATTAGTAGTTCATGCCCTAATCACCCCCCACTTTGAGTTTTGTAACAGCCTCCTTTGCGGTATACCCAAAAAGTACCTCAAGCAACTGCAAACTGCACAAAATGTACCCGCAAGAACTGTATGCAAAGTCCGGCTCTCTGACCATAAAACACCCCTATTATACACCCTACACTGGTTACCAATCAATAGCAGAATTAAATATAAAACAATAATGACAACATTCAAAATTACTAATAATATTGCCCCATCCTACCTATCAACATTAATTACCCAATCCACTAACACTAAATCGAGAAGGGAACACTCTCTAAACGCCCTTGCAATCCCCCCTCCCCCCCACCTATCGCAAATCAAAGCAATTTACAAGTCATCGAGCCTTCGCTCTTGCTGCACTTATGATATGGAATAAACTCCCGGACTTCCTACTCGCAATCAAAGATATAAAAATGTTTAGAAAAGAGCTAAAAACCTTCCTGTTCACTCAACATTTTGGAAAACATATTGAAGGTAATGGTTCGTCCCCTGCATCACCCCAAAATCAACATTTACAATGACACTCACTTCTGCTCCAATTGTAATTAGTCTCACCTGCCACTGCCTGTACATAGTTCCGACTGTTGGAATTCCCTTAACAGCTTATACCTTACCTTGTACATAGTTCTGCCTGTTCAAATTTTAACATTCTAAAATTGTTTCTATGTAATAATGTTGTTTATTGTACACCGCCCCTGATCTCAGGAAGCAGCGGTATAAAAGTAATGATAAATAAAATAAATAAATATACAGCCAATGCATTTAAAACAAATTTAAAACATATGAAGCCCAACATAGCTATGTTTGGACATAATGTCTGTATCACGGGCATGTATAAAAAAAAGTTCAGAGGCATAGCAGGAATCAATGGGTCAACAAGTGAAATTCCCCTAAGAAGTTGTATCGAAGGACGAAAACAGAACAAAAGAAAGACAGTCTTAAAAATAGCCCAAAGAGCAACAATGTTTTAAAACCAATCAAAATGTAAAGACACACATAACTAATGGAGCCAAACCAATTAAAAAACATAATTAAAAGGTCTCACTGCCACTTAAACGATAATATATGAGAAACCAAGTACATTAAAGCACATATTTTTCTTGCCTATAGCTGAATCTGCCCCGTGAAGGAAAGGTCAATTATGTTTACCTGATAATTTCAGTTCCTTGAGTCCAGCGAAACTAGTCCAGACCTATGGGTTATTTCTTATTTATTCATTTAGCAATGCTTATATATTGCTTTTCACCTGGTCAAAGCGGTGTACATTCAGGTACGGTATATATTTCCCTTGTCCCCAAAGGGCTCACAATTTGTTTTGTACCTGAGGCAGGGAGGGTTAAGTGGCTTGCCCAAGGCCACAAGAAGCACCTGTGGGACTAGAAACACCAGTCGCTCTGGCCTGAGGTTGCTGTCCTCCAGCAGGATTTGAACCCCCGGCCGAGGCAACTTGCCCCAACCACTAGGCTGCTCCTCCTCTTTCTCCTGCTAGAAGATGGAGATGCAGCCAAAACACTTGGCCTCCATATATAGCCTGATGCAGCCCAGAGGCCCTTCAATATTCTCTGCCTGTATCCTCTTAAAGGCTTCAAAACAAGGCAAACATCATTCTATGTTGCTTCCTTTTTTCCATATGGAAGTAATAACATATGTAATTTGAATGTAACTGAAAAACTCATTCTCTAGAATTCAATCTCTCTCTCTCTTGGATGGCAGCACAGATCTAGGAACTTCATCATTAATTTCAGGAGGAAAAACCAGGGGAACCTGGAAGCTGTATCACTAAGAGCTCTGAGTAGCAATAGCCATGTGGAACTAATTTACAGGGCCGACCCCAGAGTTTGTTCAAGGTGTTGGCACCCTAGACAAACCTTAAGCTTTACACCCCTCCTGGATGTCAAAAACTGTTGTTTGGCTTTGAATGCTCCCCCTCAGACGTTATTTCCCTAGGCAACTACCTAGATTGGCTAATGGTTGGGTCCACCCTACTCATTTATCACCTGGCTACAACTGAAAGCATAGCTCGCCAAAAGATTCACATCCCTGCAAGTGAAGTAGCAAAGGAACAAGGTAAGTCTACTTCTTTCTACATATTCTAGCAATTTATCAGACCCAGTTCACTAATCCTGCACAGTCTGTCACTTAGATTGTTTAGAACCACATCAACCACCTTGAGATCCACCCCACAGGCTGCTCAGTTTATTTATTAACCTCTTGCTCTTGATGTATTGTGCTTCACTTTTTTACTGAGTAAGTAAACAGCAAGGGATTACAGTACTCCAGTCCTCTCTGAATTACATTAGCTTCCAATAGAGGCGAGAGTAAAATTTAAAATGTAGTTATTGATTTTAAAATGTTTGGTTCAAGGACATCCCAGATAGCTGGTGGATCGTCTAAAAAAATGGGGTTGAGCCCATTGGCCTTATGATCATCGCAACAGTTTCTACAGATAATATCTCCCCCTAACCCCACCCCCCAAATTTGCTGCTGAGTTATGTGTTGCACCATTATTATGGAATCCTCTTCCTCTTCAATTATGCAGTGACAATAATGATCTGTGTTTTTGGAAGATGGCCACGACTTGGCTCTTTCAATTGGCTCTTTCAAGTAGCATTCCCTGGTTGATAATTTAATTTATTTTTAGGTAGCTTGTATTTATTTATTTAATGCTGACTTATTTTCTTCACAAAGTACAGCGGAATTTAAGGGAGACAAAAGAAGATGCTTTGGGAAACAGGGCGAAAAATATAATATTTTAAATTTGATTACAATGAGAAGTAAAAACGGTAATCATAAGAGGAAGAATTTTTCAGGGGGCACATAGTTGCTACATGAAATAGTGAAGATTATATATTGTGTGGCTAAGAAGGATCTGGATACAAACTACAACTTCTGCTCATTTGTACTGTGCTTTAAGGCGTACACAGCACGGTACAGACACATATAAAAGACTATCCCTGGGAGAGCTGTTTGGAGCCAGTCGCACAGCGTCGGAGGAATCCCGGGTGAGCAGGCTGCGGCGGGGACTGCCCCAGGCGATTTTGGGGGCTTAAGAACGCTGCTGCTCCCTGTGCACAGTGGGAGAGCTGTTTGGAGCCAGTCGCACAGCGTCGGAGGAATCCCGGGTGAGCAGGCTGCGGCGGGGACTGCCCCAGGCGATTTTGGGGGCTTAAGAACGCTGCTGCTCCCTGTGCACAGTGGGAGAGCTGTTTGGAGCCAGTCGCACAGCGTCGGAGGAATCCCGGGTGAGCAGGCTGCGGCGGGGACTGCCCCAGGCGATTTTGGGGGCTTAAGAACGCTGCTGCTCCCTGTGCACAGTGGGAGAGCTGTTTGGAGCCAGTCGCACAGCGTCGGAGGAATCCCGGGTGAGCAGGCTGCGGCGGGGACTGCCCCAGGCGATTTTTGGGGTTTAAAGTTCGTTGTCTCCATAGGCGCGCGTCCTTGGCGCGCGGCCGTGGCGTGCCCTAAGGGGCGTGCCACAAGGGGAGGATAGGCCCCTTGGGAGCCCCTTAGGAGTCTCGTAGGAGCTGGGTGTAGATTTCCTCTGTTTGGATGGGTAAAAGAAAGAAGAAAATATCTCCGTTGGCACCGGGAGAGTCTGGCCCTATGGATAGACACGTTAAGGTTGGGGCTGATGTGACTCTTCCCCCTGCAGGAACTGTGACCCAGGTGCATCCTCCGGAGGGAGCATCTTTGAGCTCCCCTGAGCGCTCCCCGCCACTTCCCCCGTCATTGCAAACGCCGCCGGAACTGCTGGCTAGTGGCGTGCCGGTATTACAAAGTTCTCCCTTGTGTAAGGGTGGGTCTTTGTTACCGGTTATTTGGCTGCCTTCTCAGAACGTCCCTCAGGATATTCCTGATTCTCAGGTGTCCTTGTTGGATATCTGGAAGGTGGTTACACGTACCGAGGTATCGTTGGCGGCCACAGTAGCCCAACTTTGTCAGTTTTCCCAGGGAACTGTGACAAAGTTGGAGGCAGTTGAGGAACGGCTAGATTCCCTTGTAACTCAGGTTCAGAGATGTGATACCAGATATGCTTCCCTTCAAACAATGAGTGTCTCCTCAGTTAAAGATAGTTTAATTATACATCGTAGATTAGAATACTTGGAAAATGCTCATAGGATGAAAAATATTCGGCTGTTAAATTTTCCTGTTACACATTTGTTATCTCCAGAAATATTACTTCGGAAATATTTGAAAGAAGTGTTGGAATTGTCAAATTCAGAAACAATTTCCTTTTCAAAAATGTTTTATATTTCTTCACGTTTGGTTGCATGTGAGACTTCGGGTGAATACGATATATTACAACCTCAGTCTTTGGCTAATCTTACCCAATTTCTGGAAGACTCTCATGACACCATTGCAACAAGAGCCACCTTGGTGGCTTCATTTGTTTCTGAATTTGATAAAGTTTCAGTTTTTAAAAGTTACTTTAAACATAAGGATGTGGAATTTTGTGGTGCAAAAGTACAACTGTTTCAAGATGTATCCAGGGCAACCCAGGTGCGTAGGCGAGCCTTTTTGGCCCTTAAGCCCAGGGTTTTAGCGCTTGGTGCATCTTATTTTCTTAGGTTCCCCTGTAAGTGTGTGGTAACACTGAAAGGGGTTAAGTATATTTTTCTTGATTCTTTACAATTGGAGACCTTTTTGTCAGGTAGGGAGGGACTGGGGGTGGGATGAGGGATAAGGGCGGGAATTATATTTTGGCATGTATTGAGAGTTGTTCTCGGTGTTTCCTTTGGAATTGGATTCTTGATATATCTCCCCAATTTGTGGGCTATAAGGATGTGTTTATGTTTCTTGTTTAGATTATTTCCTGTTTGTATTATTTTATGTTGCCTGTACACTTATTTGATAAGTTTGTATTGAGGAAAACTAAAATGTAAATTAAAAAAAAAATAAATAAAAAAAAATAAAAAAATAAAAGACTATCCCTGCTCATTAGAGCTTACAATCTAGAAAAGTGAAAACACTTAACCATAAGATCAGGAAGGTCACAGGGGGTTACACAGTATGAAAAGTACCGGAATGTTAAGAGACATTGCTAGATTACAAACGGATGAGAGAGTTTTGTCTTTAAGGAGTGTGAAATGTTAAAGGTTGGGAGACCACATAAAGGTCAAGTGTAAATGTCTCTTTGAGTTTAATCTTCAAAGACATGGCAGAATAAGAAAATTAGCAACCCTTTTTCTAAAATTCAAGTAACTGCTCAATATGTAGGTCGTAATACTATAACAAGCCGTGGATATTTTTGTGCCATCAGTGTGTGTAAGTGACCTTTTTTTTTTAAATTGACAGTTTTTATTTTAGAGAAGAACACATGATACAACCAGAACACAACCTACCAGCAGCAATGCACCCCTCATAATCCACTTTGTTTTTGTTTTTCCTCCCGCAAACCTCCCAACCCCCTCCCCATCTTACTAACTTTATAAGAACATAAGATATGCCATACTGGGTCATACCAAGGTTCATCAAGCCCAGTCAGAAACCCCTTTTTTATCTTGTCACTACACAGTACATTGATAAAAGAGAGACCTTAAACACACCAGTTGCCTTTAAAATCCCCCTCGCCCCCGTAGAGATCCTCACATTACCTCTCCCTCCCTCCTACCAACGGCCTCAGGCCTTCAGCTACCCGGATTGCTGGGTCAATATCACCCTCCGCATCAGTTATGGCTTCCCTTCAATACAGCATTGTGCTACAATATTATGCCTTTCTACCAACTGTCTGGTCAATGGGACACCCCATTCACCCTAAGGCCTTGAGCTGTGGGGTTGGACAAAAGGCCGAGCTTATCCAGAAAGATTTATTGCTGACTACACCATAGCTGATAATACCCTCCATTACTCCTGGAAGCGACTGGGATGAGAGCGCCAGCTTGCAGTTGCCTTTCACATGCTATAGATCCAGTCCAGCTTTTTCCGTATCTCGGCCATAGTTGGCACTTCCTTATGCCACCAGCGTCTAGCCAGAACAAGTCTGGCCGCAATGATACACATCCGTGTTGGCCCCTTGAAGAGGCAGGTTTAATGGAAATGTTTTGGGGTCTCACTTCCCCCTTTCTAATCAGGTCCCCCACTACTTCCCAGCACTGGGACATCACAGAACAGTCCCACCAAATCTGAAAGAACATGCCCACCTGCCCATATTCCCACCAATAACATAGTAACATAGTAAGTGACGGCAGATAAAGACCAGCATGGTCCATCTAGTCTGCCCAGCAAGATGGCAAGAGTAGGTGCACCTGTCGCTCTGTGCAGGCCACCCCTCCCCATGTTTTTGTTTCTGTTTAGGGGTGAACTCACCACTCCATGTAGGACACCCTTATTTGTTCAGATGCTAGATAGTTCAGAAGTTAGATGGTACCGTTTATTTTGCTTTTATCCTGTTGCTGTAAAGGGATCCACTGTGTTTGTCCCATGCCGTTTTGAATTCCATCACCGTGTTTGCCCTCACCACTTCCATTGGGAGGGCATTCCAAGCATCCACCACCCTTTCAGTGAAGAAATATTTCCTGACATTGCCTTTCAATTTACCACCTTGCAGCTTCATGTTATGCCCTCTAGTTTTACAGCTTCCCCGTCTTTGGAAGAGGTTTGTTTGTTCATCATTTCTCTTTAAGTATTTAAAGGTCTGAATCATATCTCCCCTGTCCCTCCTCTCCTCCAAAGTGTACATATTTAGGTCTTCAAGTCTCTTCTCATAAGGCTTCTGACGCAGGCTCCAAATCATTTTGGTTGCCTTTCTCTGAACAGTTTCCAGTCTTTTTACATCTTTTGCAAGATATGGCCTCCAAAACTGAACACACTATTCCAAGTGAGGCCTTACCAGTGACTTGTACAGTGGCATAAGTACCTCTTCCTTTCTGCTGGTAATCCCTCTTTGTATGCAGCCCAACATCCTCCTGGCTTTTGCCACCGCCTTGTCGCACTGTTTTGCCACCTTGAGATCATCAGAGATAATCACACCAAGGTCTTTCTCCTGAACCGTGCATACCAACCTCTCACCCCCTATTGTGTACTTTTCCCTTGGATTTCTGCTACCCAAGTGCATGACACTGCACTTTTTCACATTAAATCGTAGTTGCCAAGCATTAGACCAGTCTTCAAGCTTTTGTAGATCTTTCCTCATGTTATCTACTACCTCGGGGGAGTCCACTCTGTTGCAAAATTTGTGTCATCTGCAAAAAGACAGACTTTTCCATTCAGTCCTTCAGCAATATCACTCACAAATATATTGAACAGTGCCGGGCCCAGGACCGAACCCTGAGGCACCCCGCTAATCACCTTCCTCTCATCCGAGTGAGCTCCATGTACCATCACCCTCTGTTGTCTGTCAGTCAACCAATTTCTAATCCAGTTTACTATCTTGGGACCCATCCCCAAGCTACTGAGTTTATTGACAAGCCTCCTAAGAGGAACAGTATCAAAGGCTTTGCTGAAATCCAGATAGATGACATCCATTGCATGCCCCAGATCTAGTTCCTTGGTCACCCAATCAAAGAACTCAATCAGATTTGTTTGGCAAGACCGTCCTTCGGTAAAACCATTTTGCCTGGGATCTTGCAACCTGTTGGTTTTGAGAAAGTTCACTATTCGCTCTTTCAGGAGCGCCTCCATTTACTTTTCCTGCCACCGAGGTAAGGCTCACGGGCCTGTAATTTGACACTTCTTCCCTGTCACCACTTTTGTGTAGAGGTACAACATTAGCCATTCTCCAGTCCTGAGGAACCACTCCTGTTTCCAAGGATCTGTTGAAGACATCCTTTAATGGTCCTGCAAGAACCTCTCTGAGCTCTTTCAGTATCCTGGGATGTATCCCATCCGGTCCCATGGCTTTGTCCACTTTCAGTTTAGCAAGTTGTTTTAACACCTCCTCTTCTGTGAATGGTGTGGTATCTACTTCAGTCCTATTTTTATATTTGGGAGTCACAGCTGGTCCATCTCCAGGATCTTCTTTAGTAAAAACAGAGCAGAAGTATTTGTTTAGCAATTTCGCTTTTTCAGTGTCACTTTCCACGAGTCCTTTCCCAGCACTTCTGAGTCCTGCAATTCCAACTCTGATCTTGTTCCTTTCCTGAATATACCTGAAGAAAGTTTTGTTGCCACCCTTAACATCTTTAGCCATCTTTTCTTCTGCCTTTGATTTTGCTATCCTTATTACTCTTTTAGACTCTTTGAGTTGGATCCTGTATTCATTTCTGTGTTCTTCTGTTTGCAAGCTTTTGAATTTTGAAAAAGCTGTGTTTTTTGCCTTTATTTGCGCAGCCACCTCTAGGTTTCCTTCTCCTCTTGTTTTTATTTATTTTTCTTACATATTTATCTGTTGCCCCTTTTATTGCCGCCTTTAGTTTAGTCCATTGCAATTCCACTTCCCTTATCTTCTTCCACCCCGTCATCTCCTCCTTTAAGTACTCGGCCATTTTATTGAAGTCAGTGTTTTGAAGTTTAGGACTTTGAGCTTGCTATGATTGGCCTGTACCATGGCTTTTATCTCAAACCACACCGTGTGATGGTCGCTGTTGCTCACAGGGGCACTCATGCAGACATTCGACACGTTATCACTGTTGGTAAGCACTACATCCAGCGTTGAGCTTTCCCTGGTTGGTTCCATCACCATTTGTCTAAGTAATGCATCTTGGAGAGCATCCACAATTTTTTTGCTTCTTTCCAGATGTGCAGAAGGAGTAATCCAATCCACATCAGGTAGATTAAAGTCACCTAATATGATCGCTTCCCCCTTTGTTGCTATCTTGGCAATATCTATAATCAATTCGTTATCTCTCTCTTCAATTTGAGTCGGAGGTCTGTAGACTACAGCAATATGGATGACAGTGCCATCTCCTCTTTCCAACACAATCCAGAGCGCTTCTTCTTTTCCCCATGTTCCCTGCATTTCAGTAGCTTTAATACTGCTTTTGACATACAAGGCTACTCCTCCTCCTTTTCCATTTTCCTTTTCCATTTTCTCAATAGTTCCCCAACCTCCCTCCCACGCCGCCCATTTGACTCAGTCTCTCAGGATCCCAGTACATACATTAGAGCATCTTGTACCCATGCACTGCTATAGAGGATGACACTGAGAGCTTCCACAAGGCTTCATAAATTACACTCCATTCTGTCTCTGCTAGACTCTCCCCCAAATCTCCTGCTCAACACATGCTTGTACAGATTGGAAAACATTCCCCTGAAGCTCTTCCACGTCTGATATATCTTCTCAAAACCCCTGCTCTCCCCCTCCCATCCCCTTCCTACCCCCCTCCCTCTGGCTGAACTGCACATAGTGCCCCACCTGCATGTAGAAAAACTCCTGCCCCTCCTTTAACTCATAGTTCCTCCGAAGCGTCTTGTACTCTAACAGCCACCCCCTCTGTCTATTAACTGCCCCTCTTTCTCTAATCATCTCTGCTGCCAGTCCCTGTACATCCTGTACAGGTCCCCGGGCGGGAATCAGGGTTCCACCAAAGAGTTGTAGTCCTGTAAAGCCGATTTGTCACCTATTGCTCACCGTTGGTAGCACATTGTCTGGGTCCCACACTTTGCCCGGTTGCCAGACCAGACTATCCAGCAGGACCCCTCCTACCAATGCTTGCTCGATCTGAACCCACTGCTTACCATTTTTGCCTTTGCTCCATTCCACCACACCAGCCAGCATGGCGTAAATCAGGGACTCCCAGACCGCCACCTCTCCACTTGGTTATTAGTACATCCTTCACCAGTCGCAGCGGCTCCGATGCCAGATGAAGTAAAATATATGCCTCTGCCATAGGCAGAGGACATCGTCTGAGATCTGTACAAGGATCACAATAAAAAGATATAACAGCCTTAGCAACACATTCATCTTAATAGTGGCGATACGCCCCATCCACAACAGAGAGACCCTCTTCCACTGTTCCAGGTCCCCCTTAATAGCCATCCACAACTTGTCATGATTCAGAAGAGCTCCTCCCATCGAGTTCCCACCTGCACCCCCAAGTAATGAATCGATCCTTTAGCCCAGTGAAATGGGAAGGCAGCCCTCAACTGTTCCTCCAATCCCTTGGTCAAACATACCTTTTAAAATCTCTGTTTTAGAGGTATTCATTTTATAGCTAGAATACTTTCAGTAATCCTCTATCTCCGTTATTAAGTTGGGAAGGGTGATTAAATGGTTTTGTCACCATATAAATAATGTCATCTGGAAACAGTCCAATTTTGAACTCTTCTTCCAACGGTTATCCCTACTACGTTATCCCTGCTCTGACTTTAAGGATTTTAAGAGACAAGCAGTTCGATTGAAATCTCGATTTCAAGAACGAGGGTATCCCATAAGGATTATAGAACTAGC
This sequence comes from Ichthyophis bannanicus, assembly GCA_033557465.1. NCBI lineage: Eukaryota > Metazoa > Chordata > Amphibia > Gymnophiona > Ichthyophiidae > Ichthyophis > Ichthyophis bannanicus. The sequence continues at coordinate 157,522,243 of CM066031.1, read as the reverse complement.
GTACAAGAGAGCACTATACAACAATAGAGAATCCTTATTGACCTTAACCCCCCGACGGATAGAGGATGAACATAAGATCAATTTGATCACTAGTCATTCACCTTATAGTGTTCACATACAACGCATTATTCGGAAATATGAGAGTGTACTTCATAGTACGAAGGGTCTTGAAAATAAAAACATATGATGTGTATTGACGAGACAGAAAAACCTGAAAGAGTTTCTAAGCCCAGCTGTACTGAGACCAATGGACCCCATCGAGGGAGTACGAGGAACGGGCCATTATAAATGTGGAGAATGCAATATTTGCTCAATCACAGAAGAATGCACTTACTTTGAACATCAAGATCGCAAATATGCTTTGCACAGCAAGACGTCTTTCACTTCAACACACGTGGTTTATTGTATCCGATGTCCGTGCAATCTGATTTATGTAGGACAAACTACACGTTCGTTTCAAGTGCGGATTCGTGAACATTGCAGTAGACTGAAATGCAAACGTTTAGAAGCGCCAATTGTGGCTCATTGTCTTGATCTCCGGCATTCTTTTGAAGAGTTGAAATGTTTCTGCATCGAGCAAGTTATGCAAGGTAGCGGGAAAAAATCCCGAGAACAACTGCTATTTTACAAAGAACAGAAATGGATTTTCACCTTACAATCTGTGACACCTCTAGGATTGAATCTTCAAATTGACTGGAAAGCCTGTTTATGACCAACAAGAGTGAACCCTCAATGAGATCATAACCAGCAAACATCGGATGTGGTCATAAATATAAAGTATTAATTTTAACTATACCATGGGATCCCCTTGTATATATTCCTCTCACTGAAGCCACACTTTTAAGTCTGATTGATTGACTAGCTACTTTAACCTGGGAATCATTATCACTGATTTTGATGTATATAAGGACCCAGCTATACAGGGAACATGCGCGGCATCTTAGTAGTAAACTGTGAAGAACACCATATGTAAGACGACAGCCACGGTTGAATTAAACGTGAGTGGATTATGATGAAATATTAATTTATGAGAAATGGACAGCATATAGGAGGTAGTTTCATCAGTATATCTGTTCTATATCTTTAGATTGGCGTGAAAGCTGAGTACGGACATGACCCCTTGAAAAAACATTCCAGTGAAACGCAACGGCGCATTGGTTGGCGTTGGGGGAAACTGACCGAACCAGATAAGTACTCTGGTGCCGCTATTTAAAAATGTACTAATAGTGGCTATATATGAAATCTGGTTTGGGTTAAACAACGTCAGTACATTCGCTTTATTTAAAGAAGATAATACTCAGTGAACGAATCAATTAGAACAGTAATATAAGGCAACGTAACGGATCATTGATGTAATCTGAGAGCAAAAAGTTCTGGATTTTATCCTAAACTTGACTTCCCGCTCTAGTACAGTCTGAGATCCGGTTGCCATTCACACAAAAAAAAAATTTTCTACCTCGGTAGGTTAAGAGTGGGGCGGTAACAATTCTGTTAGATGATCCCTACTACGTTCGCATTCCTCCTCACCGGCTCTGCCAATGGTTCAGTCACCAAGGCGAAGAGTAGAGGGGATAGAGTCCCTCATCCCAATGGGAATTCAGCAGAATAAGCTTCATTAACTCAAATTCTGGACTTTGGTTCCACATACAGTGCTTTAATCCACCCAAATTGAGGTCCGCACCCTACAGTTTCTGACACCTTCCACATAAAGCCCCACTCAACTTGATTGAAGGCTTTTTCGGCATCAACCGCCACCAATACAGAGTCTTCCCCTGTTGACCTAGCTTTTCAAATTAGGCTGAGGAGCTTCCTTGCTTTGTCTTTTGCCTTGTTAATTAGTTTGGCTATGACCCGCAGCAGGCGATTCGCCAATACTTTCATGAGGATTTTTGCATCGAGATTAATCAATGAGATTGGGCAGTATGACCCGCAGATTGTCACATCTTTGCCCAGTTTAGGAAACATCGCTATACCTGCCGTGTACATGGACTTTGGCAACTGCCTGTGCCGGCTAACACCTGCACCAGACAGTCCACCAACTGCCCCCGAAACTTCCTATAAAATCGCGCGGTGTAGTCATCAAGCCTAGGTGCCTTACCCTCCTTCATAACTTTGATGGCACATATAACTTCCTCAGCTGCAATTTCCGCATCCAGCCTATTCATGTCCTCCTTCATAAGCCTCCTCAACCCGCACTCCTGTAGCTATCTGTGAATGGCCTCCATCGAGGCCATCTGTTCACTGCTGTAGAGGCTATGATAAAAGCGCTGAAACACTGCGCGCATTTCTTCCTCCCCGAAGCACAACTCTCCACCCTCAGCCCTTATCTTTAATATTTGTTGTTGTGTCTAATTCGCTCCTTCAGTTGACCAGCTAAAAACTTACTTGCCTTATTACCCCACTCAAAGTGGGTCTGCTGAAGACAATCTAACTGAGAGGTGGTGTCTTGGTGTAACAACTGCAACAGCCAATGGTGAACATTTTGGAGATGCTGTAGTACTCCTTCCCTTCCCCCCTCATTGCACTGACCCCTTCCAAAAGCTGTAGCTCCCTTCTAAGATTTTGTTCCTCTCGAATCCTCTCCCTTTTCCAGTAGGCTGCTTCAAACACTAATACCCCTCTAACTACCACTTTCATCCCATCCCACAACAGTTGGGGTCCTGCCTGCCCAGTGTCATTAAGGGCATAATAGTCTTCCAATTGTCTCATCACATTATGGACTGTACCCTCCTGGTCGAGAAGGGAGTCATTAAGTCTCCAAAACTTTAACCCGCCCGATGCATTTTACCATTTTAACTTCAAGCCTATTTGTGCATGGTCTGACCATGTAATGTCACCTATATCCACCTGAATGATGCAGGACACCCATGTGCAATCCAGTCAGATTCGACTATAGATCTGGTGAGGGTTTGAAGAGAAGGTATAGGCCCTCATACTACCTTCCCTGATTCTCCAGCTATCCACCAAACTCAGTGTCCACCAAGCATGTCTGTACTTTCCTATACTTCCTTCCCCCCCAACCTTGAGTCCCCCCAAATTATCCAGTCGAGGATCTCTTGTCAGATTAAAATCCCCTCCTAATATCAGGGGAGCCAAGGAGAATCCCTGTTACATCACAAATATATCCTCAAAAAAGGGCCCTTGATGTACATTTGGTGCATAGATATTCGTCAGCACGATCTCCACCCCATCCCATTGCACCTCTAAAGAAATATATCTATCACTATCCCCCCACAGCTCTTTTTTTAATACCAACTTGTGGCCAGCGGCAGAATTCGTACCCCTCCCTGTTTTGGGGTATCCCGCCCTGCCACCAAATACACATCTGGATATTGCTTACATTTTAAAAGATAACCTTGTCTCCTCAAGTGGGTTTCCTGGAGAAAAACAACATCCGCCTTCCATTGCCTAGCTTCTCTCCATAGCACAGATTGCGCTTTCTCCAGGACGCCAAACCCTTAACATTCAGAGAGAGGCATTCACGGCATTTCCTCAGATCAGTCTGCGCCATGCATTATCCCATTGAATTCACTATAACCGGGCTTCCTCACTGCTCTCTTCCCCTCCCATTTCCCTTCCCTTCCCTTCTGCCCTCCCCTTCCCCAACCCTCCCTTGCCCTCCTAACCCCTCCCTACTGACCTCTCCCTTTCTCTGTCCTTCCTCCCCCACCATCTCTCTCTGCACAAGGCTGGAGTAGTGCCCCGCCCACTGCCCTGACCACCATCCATAGCATACTGTCCCCCCCTCCCCCATCTACACTCAGCTTGTCTTCTGTTCTCCCTGGAACTCTTATTGTTGTTATTATTATTATTATTTTTTTTTTTGCTACACCACAACGCCCAACCCGCAGCCCAGCCCTCACATTCCACATCCTCTCTTCGCATCCATACCCTTCAATTACTCCCCCATCAGTCCTAATCCTCCCCATATGCATCCCACCCCTGCACCTCATGTATTACATCCGAGAGGACCACCCCCTCATTTCCACCATCATTACTTCCCTAAACAGCAAATCCTTTTGTATAGTCCCGTCAGAGTCTTAAACTCCATCTGTAACAGCACGCAGAAATCGGCACCTCGCTCCAGTCCACTACGCTCACTCGTTCTCCTGTGTATCCTCCATCGCCAGCTTCTTGGCTGGTTTCCACTTGTTGCCCCTGGATGTCACCTTCTGCCATTGCACATGTTTTGGGGGATGAAATGTTGGTTCCTGCTCAGGCAGTTCCACATCTGTGATCCCCAGCACACAGAATTCTTGTACTGCCTTCTGCTGCGTCTGGGACGTCTTGGTAAACCCATTTACCGTAAAAGAAATCCCAGCTGGATATAGCCAACAGTAACAGTGTTGGCTCTGCTACAGCCTCATAGTCACTGGGCAAAATGCCCTTCACCTGGCTCTAGTCGCTGATGACAAGTCATTATATACAGAAATTTTACAGTCTTTCCATGTCAGTTGTTGGAGAGCGCGTATAAGCATCATGATCTGCTCTTTCACAGCGTACTCGTGCATACACAATATTATGTCTTGGGATCTTTGCTCATTTGGGTTGCCAAGTGATCTGTGGGTCCTTTCAGTTTTAACATCCGGAGTTACCTTGTCCGTAGCTGCTGTTCTCAATATGGCCGCACACACCTCCTGAGCCACATGCATCGCATTGCTAAACTCTTCTCGCTCAGGGACCCCTCTCAGCCGGATAATACAGCATGTCACTCTTTTCTCACTGTCTTCTATTTTTAAGGCCAGAAGGTCTTTTTTTGTGTCCAATCTCTTGCACCAGCCAGCGCAACCCCTCCATCTCATCCTACATGCCATCGTTCCGCCCCTCGCAATCCTGCACCTGCATGCCGCGTTCCATCACCTCCTGTCACAGCTCTTTCACCAGCCCAAGGATCTCAGAGTGGACATCTCTCAATTCACGCATTAAGTCCTGAAAGCATACCTTCACATCAGCTTTCAATGGGGCTGCCGACTCGTGTCTGTCCGCTGATTCCCCTTCACTCGATAGTACATTGAATAGCATCTTCCTAGCGTCTTTTGACACCATCTTGGAAGGCTGGTAGCTATCTGTGTGGGCTAGTTGGAACGCATACTCAGATCAGTGGTTTTACTGTGTAGAGTTTGGCTGCTTGTTCCCTCCACTTTCTCCATATGCTTTCACAGTCATTGCTCCTTTATTCACTTTCAGTGGTCCCTTTTTTGTTTTGTTTTGTTTAATTGGTGCTCTGTCCGGTGGAGCTCTCAGCGCATCAGTGACATCACTTCCTCCTGGTTATTAAATTTTATAGATCACTGATTAGGATGATTTTTAATTTAGTATCATTGTAGAATATTGAGTCTGGGTTGCTAGGAGTCAGCACTGACTTGACGGCACTAAAAAATAATAAATAAAGTGATTTTTCAAAAATAGAAACAGTGTATTAGGTCTTAGTGAGTTTAAGGAAGATTTTCCATGTTGAGTGCATGAATAAATATACTGTATGTAAATTGTTGTGTATTTTATTTGCATATCGGTGTTTTTCACTGCTATACCCTGCCTTCATGTCTTCAGGAAAGACAGGTAATTTGATGATAACATGCTTTTAGCAGCCTCTCCTGATTACTGTCTCAGACCTATGCTCAGGGAGCATCTGCTGGAGGTTGGAGTCCCCCAGTGGGGGATTCTTTCCACCATTACCTGAAAATCCTTTATTCCCTGTTGATTTCCACTTACATCGGAGCCCTTCACTTCTCTAAGGCGTCTTATTCTGTTTTCAGCAAATATAATAATGCTCTGTGTTTATTTTTCTTTTTTTCCTAGAAAATGATGATCCGAGAAACAACAGTACAGAGAGAGATGACTGGGAGTTCAGTGAAAATCTGGAAGGGGGCAAGATGTTAACAGAAAGAGACAAAGAAGATCCTTCTTGTTCTGACTGGGCAAGAATATGCAGGAGACAATGGCTCTCAGAAAAGAAACAAATAAATTGTTCTCAGTGTGAGCAAAGTGCCAGTAATATCACATATACAGAGGACGAGCAGAAAAATCAGACCACGGAACAAAGATGCTTATGTGATGTGTGCGGGATATTCTTCAGTGATCCTGTGGCGCTGAAGTCCCATCAGAAATCACATACTGCAGAAAGACCATTGGCATGCGCAGATTATGGGAAAACCTTCAGTCGGAACAGAGAACTACAGGAAGAAGAGAGAACTCGCGTGGAGGAGAAACCATTTCGATGCTCCGACTATGAGGAAATGAGGCAGTTTGAATTAAGAAAACTTGGGAAAAGCTTTCTTAATAAAGGAAAATACTCGAAAAGCCACACAGAAGAGAAACAATTTCCATGCAATAAAGCCTTCTTTGAAAATGTTTTCACGGAATATCAGAAAATGTACACCGAGAGGCCATTCTTATGTACCGAGTGTGGTAAAAGCTTCAGTCAGAAAAGAAACCTTTCGAGCCATCGCAGAACCCATACGGGAATGAAGCCATTTACATGCATGGAGTGTGGTAAAAGCTTCAGTCGAAAGATGCATCTCAAAGTACACCAGAAAATCCACACAGACCAAAAAAGCCATTTGCAGCTGTTATGCTAGTGAAATGCCACATACATGTATAGAGTACGGTAAATGCTTCAATCAGAAGATGTTTGTTAATAGACACCAGGGAATGCACGCACATTATACCCTATGAGCTTCAGAAAGAAGCCTTCTTTGGTACAGGGCAAGTATTAAGAAAAGCATATGCAGGAAATTTGAGAATTTAAGATAATTTCCAACATATCCTGGCTTCTTAGTGAGGTTCATTCATGCGCTGGTATTTGCAAAACAGACCCATTTAAAAACATTACCCTTTGAGAAACTTGCTTACCTACAATTTAATCCTGCACAGAGCAGCAGGTGCACCTACTCTTGCCATCTTACTAGGCAGACTAGATGGACCATACTGGTCTTTATCTGCCATCATCTACTATGCTATTATGTTACTAAGTTACTATGTATAAGCTTTTATCATCATTCAGTAGAACAGCTTCAAGTAATTAAGAGCCTCTTGGATTACATCAGGATAGCATTGGCCTGGACAAATGACATACGGCAATTTCCTTAAAGAAAAACTAGGAAATGCTGAAAATGGCTTTCTGATGGAAAATTATAATATCAAGGAACTTGAGCAGGAAGGTGCATATAAATATCTAAGAGTAGGCGATAGTGCGGTAGTCCAGCATAATGTATTGAAAGAAAAGTTCAGGGAAGATAATTACAGAAGACTGAATCTGATATTAAACAGTGCTTTAAAAGCAGAAAATAAGATGCATGCCAATAATCAGCTTGCCACTGCCCTTGCATTTATGCCGGCTTGGAATCATAGACTGACCCAAGAAAGATCTCAACTAGGTAGATATAACAACAAGAAAACTCCTCCATGCCTACCAGATACTCATTAAAAAGCAGTATATGCCAAGACTACATTCTAAGAGCGAAAGCAGTGTGGGTTTTATAGAAATAGATTAGACTTACAAAGCTAATATCATTGCCTTCCAAGCAACCTTTACAGCAGCAATAGAATGAAGTGCTCAAAAAGAATTGAAGTATGAAAGTGTTTGTGGCTGTTCAATCTCCATTCTTAAACTTGACAAATGTTCTGACTGAGAATTCAGCAGCGTACATACACACAAAAAGCAACAGAATTTGCAAACAAGAGACAAATGCTTTAATTTCAAAGAATCAGATTAGCCTACAAGGAAAAAACAAGTGACAAATGCCATGCGAAATAGTTATTTCAGCAATGATACATAGATCAAAGGCTAGAAACTATTAAGGAGCAGTGAACAAAAACCTAAAAAAAGACTGCTAATTGCAGCACGGAACAATGGCGTGCAATACGATGATTCAAACCAGCACAGAAAAATCTGGTAGACCCAAATGCAGATTCTGTAACCCAGAAATAGAAGCAGTAGCACATCTTGTTCCTGGATGGGACATGTTGATGTCCAGCCTATATACAGAAAGTGCAACAAGGTAGCATGGCTCATCTACTAGAAGCTGTGCAAACACTTTGAAATTGCCATATCAGAAAAACACTGGATCAATATCCTAACAAATTTGCAGAGAATAAAGAAAAAAATCTTGATGCTAAAAAAACCCCCAAAACAAAACAAAACAAAACAACCCCCCCCCCCCCGATATTGTGGTAAGAGAAGAAAAGCAGAAGGATGGCATTGCAATAGAGCTGTTGGTATCAAACAAGTGCTCTGCACTACATATGGAAGGACAGAAGATCATCGTGTACTATAAATTAAATCGGAGACCAAGAAAATTTGGCAGAAAAATATAGTGGAACCTATTTCTATAGTGGATATCAGGGGCATTCAACAGGTTTTAGTTGCAGATTGGGGAGCTGCAAAGCTGATCTACTACCCATTTACTACCTTTTCAATAACTTCCCTCTTTGATACTTCCCTTTCCTCTTGTCATTATACTATCCTGTCCGATTAATGGCGTTCTTATTCCTTTATTGTATTAATTGTAGCCCGTTTTGCTGTTTTACAACAAGAAGCAGCAGTGCATTTTTTTCTAGCAAAAAAAGGTGCAGGTTACTCATATGCAGGGCTCTCTTATTAATACATGAGGACCATGGGTCACTTTTAGCAGGCAATGAAAAAGGTGCACGTACTCAGTGCCATTGTGTACCCTCTCAAAAAACACCCTGAGAAATGATAAAGCAAACTCGTTAATAAACACAAAATTAGACCTTGAAGTGTGGCCTGTACGTATTGCACCCTATGAGCCCTAGTAGCAAGCTCTCTTGGCACAATGCAAGTCTTAATAAGAGCACTAAGAGTGATACGAAGACCATACCCAACATACTCTTCCTTAAGGAGTCTCAACCCAGTCCTTGCCACACACCTAGCTGGTCAGGGTTTCAGAATAACCACAATCATTTACATGAGAGAGATTTGCATGTACTGCCTTCACTGGATGCAGATCTCTCTTTCATTGTGGTTACCCTGCTAGGGTCCTGAGGACTGGGTTAAGAACCCCCCGCTGTTGGCTAAGGGTGAGATTCATTCCTGTCACCGTATGTGAAAAACAAACACGAGATGGACCTTTCAGACCTTTCTGCCATCATAGTCTCTTTTTCTTCCTAAAGTTCACAGTCTTAAAATTCTGAAGCTGTCATCCTTAAGCAGATGTCTAGAGGCTTAGTTTTTGTACCACTGTTTTCATCTCTCTGCACTGAAGAAGTTGATTCAGCTTAAGGAGGAACTAGCTAATCTAAGGCTTGTCTTGCTATTACAGAACATCCAGAAAATGTGCCTCTATTACTGGTAAGGACTTTTAACCTGGCAAGAAATGGAGAAGCATAGTACAGGAATTGAAGAACTGAGGGAAGGGATTTAAAAATCTAGCAAATGCCATAGCATTTTTTTGAGGTATTACCTGTTCATGATATAATAGGTGGAGGAATGGAAGCTATAGCATACTATCAACTTCAATATATGGTTCAAAACCTGGTATAAAGAATTTTTCTCTCTCTGTTATTTTTCATTTCATTTCATTTCATTAATTTCCTGTCCTTGTAATATACAAAACACAAGTAAATTAAATTCAGCCAGTATATCCAAAATAATAATCATAAAAAAGATAAAACAAAGCATTATAGTGCATTACAGTTAAAATAATAAATGTTAAAAGAAGGGAGTTTAGCCATAGTGGAGGAGTGGCCTAGTGGTTGGGGCAAGGTACTTCAGGCTGAAAGGTCAGGGGTTCAAATTCCACTAGAGGACAGCAACCTTAGGCTGGAAGGGTTAAGTGGCTTGCCCAAAACAGTCCTCCTGGGGGTTTCTAGCCCCACAGGTGTTCCTTGTAGTTTTGGGCAAGCCACTTAACCCTCCATTGCCCATGTTCCCTGTAAGCATTAGTGTATGTGTCTCATATCCCCTCGTGTTAAATGTATCCCCCAATTGTGTTGTGACCACTTTGATTGAAGAATAAGGTGGTATACAAAACTGTCTAAATAAATAAATAGTGGGGGCTGGTGCTAGATTTGGAGGACTAGAGGGTTATATTGCAGAAATGGCCTATGACTGTCTGAGGGGGGGGGGGGGTTACAAGATATTGGGAGAGAAACTAGAAAAGGATGATGAAAGAAAGCCAATTGATTTGTGCTGTCATCCCAAAGAATGGATGAAACCGATGAAGAAAGACAAAATAGCGTAGACCATATCTTTAGCAACAGGGTAGATGAAAGGGCAGGTATGAGAATTTACATATTGCAGGGAAGAGAAACAAAGTAACTGAAGGGTCCTAAGCACAAATGCTCCTAGTTTAGGTGAAGAACTGAAGTGGGGGATTGGATTTTTCTCATGCCTTTTCTCAGAAGTTCAAGGTGAGTTTTTATCCACCATTGTGTTTAATAATCATACAAGACCTATAACACAGCAAGCCATCTGGTCCAAGTGATTTGCTACTTTGTATCAAATAGCTGTATTACATCTTCCCGATTTATAGAGATTTGATTCAATTCCTCTGATACATCACCTTTAAATATCATTTCTAGCATGGATAAGTTTCAGAAATGATATTTAAAGGTGATATATTGGAGAAATTGAAACATCTTCCCATTTTATCAAGATTTGTAATACAGCTATTTGATAAACTAAAGCATAGCAAATCACCTGGACCAGATAGCATACATCCCTGGATGCTAAAAGAACTGAAATATGAGATGCAGATCTACTTTTTGTAATTGTGAACTATCATTAAAATAATTTATAGTTCTTGAAGATTGGCATGTGGCCAATGTAATGCCAGTTTTCAAAAAGGGTTCCATGGGTGATCTGGGAAACTATAGGCCAATGAGCCAGGCATCAGTATCGGGCAAAACCACTGCAATGCAATGTGTACCATCTCGTAATTAACAAAATTACTGAATGTGTAGAAAGTCATAGTTTAATGGCAGAAAACCAACATGGATTTAGCCAGGGAATGTCTTGACTCACTAATTTCTTATATTTTTTTGAAGATGTGAATAAACAGGTAGTTAAAGGTGAGCTGCTTGATAGAATGTATCTAGATTTTCAGAAAGCCTTTCCAAGGTCCCTCATAAGAGACCCTTGGGGAAATTACCCATGGGATAGCAGGCAATGTATTGTTGTGGATTAGAAACTGGTTAAAAGATAGAAAACAGAGAGTAAGGCTAAATGGCCAGTTTTCTCAATGGAGAAAGGTGAATAGTGGAATACCGCAGGGATCTCTACTGGGCCTGCTGCTTTTTAATGTATTTATGGGGTACGTTTACTAAACTGCGGTAATGTTACATATCGCGCGTTATACGATTGTTAGGTAACAACGCGCGGTATGTAATGTTAACGCGTGTTAATGTTACTTAACGATCGTTAACGTCCCTGGCCGCGGTAAACACTGCAGAGGGTGGAGAGAAGGGGCCAATGGGCGGGGAGTGGGTGGGGAGAGGCTCCTTTCACATTAACACGCTGAACTGAAGGGCTAAATCCTACTGTGAATGAAAACCTGCCATTAGATGCACATTTCCAGGAGAGAGAAACCATTTCAGTGTCAGCAATGTACAGCATAGGCAGGGAGCCCAAGAAATGTGATAGTAGTGCTCCATTTTCAGCAACACCATAGTGCCAAAGTATGAAAGGCCACTATGGCGGTGGTGCAAATGGAGCATAGGGGGCCGCAGGTGGGACATGTAGCATGGGCAGCTGGGGCACAGGGTGGACCAGGCGGGCGCTTAGGTGGCACTTAGGAACATAGAAACCGGAAATCAGCAAGACAGCAGCTGACCAAGGCCAAACACAATCCACCTATATCTACCTGGTTCACCGTAGCCAATAGTTGCTAGGGCACTGACCTGACATCCCGCCCCCAGGTGGAAGGGACATAATATTGGTAGGCAGTGATGGGGGGGGAATGGGAGGATGTCCATGTATGCCCCCCCCCCCACCCTGGAACCTGCTCCCTAGGCGGGCGCCTACCTGCACAGTGGATGGCCTGGGACTGCGCACTACCAGCAATGATGGCATATGGTCATGTCAGCATGGCGGGGGGGGGGTGCCCGTGCTGGAGGGAGCAGTACCACCTGCCTGCAGTGGACCTAGGCCATGCCCTGCATCACTACGTGGTGTGCAGTGCAACATAAAAGGTCTGGCTGAGGAAAAGTACAGGTAGCCCCAGGGACTACCATGCATCTGTGGCAACAGTGTGGTGCAGTACACCCAGCCATTGTGTCCAGAAGCAGAGGGTCACAGGTTCAAGTCCCAGCTGTGGTTCCCGCAGAGCATGTCCCTATATTTTACCCTACAATGCAGATACAACAGCAACATGTGCAAAGCCCAAAGCAGCGGCGAACAGGGGTACAAACACCCACTCACCCAGGCCCCACAATCCAAAGATGCATGGAGATTCAGGCTGTTGGCCCCAGGATTGAGCTGCAGTTATCACCAGAGCACTACTACTATCCCCTGCACAGTTTAGCAATGTCGGCACTGTGATCAGGTCCAGTGTGGCGGGCAGAGTTGCCAGCCACCTCTATCTTTGCACAATGCTGCAATAGGAGTGTGTGTGTGTATATCTATCCATTGTTTTGTGGCTGCCCACACCTCACTGGGCCCACAATGTCCCACTGTTACCAGCATTAGCCTGAATATGTGCATAATGAGGAGCAAGGTATTGTGGGTATGGCCCAGAAAGGGCAGATTGGCCAGGATGCATCTTCACAGGGTGTGGGGCAATGGCTGGGACACTGTAGTACCCAACTACCACCTGCATGGACAGGGTGGCCACAGCATGGCATGCTGGGAGGGCACTCACCCTGACCGAGCAGTAACCATGGCAGGTCTAGGTTCCCACATAGTACTCTACACTATCTTCCTCCAGTGATATATTTGTGTTCCCATTGCTGGGGTCCCAATCACTGAGATGCCTGCTTGCTGCACATAGCTCCTCTGTGAACATGCACTATGGACTGGCTGGTGAACTGTCTGCTGTTAGACTGTGCATGGTCAGAACACCTATAAGATACTGTCTGACTGTGCTGTCTACTGGTGACTGGCAGACAGTGATGTGAGGCAGTTGGGGTTTTCCAGACCTAACCCCAGCATTGCTGCTGGTCTGCCGTTGCCCCAGTCACAGGTATGGCTCTGGCCCACCAACCCTGGAGGGCTGTCTCATACCAGCAGGATGGAGGTTGCTTCCCTGGGGCGGGGGCACCTGTTCATTACCTACAAAAAGGGTGATGTGGGCCCTTTGGGGTATGTAGTGTATATCACTGTGACCTATAAAGGCACTGCTACACAAACCTCATGCAAGTCTAGAAACCCCTCTGCCCTGATAACATCTGCCCATGTCAGCCAGACCCTAACACGGGGTACACACTAATCTGGGTGGTGTCTGGTCCCATAGGGCCACATGTGACTGCAGGATACAGATGGACACCGAATTACCTTCAACTGCACTGCAAGAAACACCTGTCACACACTGGTAGTGATGGGGATATACAGCAGGACCTATCTCTAGCACCACATGTACTGCGGACCTAGTGCTGGGCACCCATCCTATCCCTCAGGGTGAACACAGAACCTGCACAATGTCATGGTCTGTAGCTACTCTGTGCCAGTATCACGCACTGTCAGTTCGTCTTTCCAAGCTGAGTACCAGAGAGGTGCAGGCCCCATTTGGTGATCAGCTGTAGACTGCTATTCAGCATGTGCATTGCATCATGGGTACTGGTGGGGTTACCCTATCCTGGCACTCAGAGCAGACAGTTTGTGCGGTGACCTGCAGTCCTTCTGTACCCAGCCATTGCTGTGACATACACCATGGAGGTATAGCCTACTGGTTAATACAATGCCATTCTTGGCAGTGTTCTTGGGTTCAGTTCCTCATTGCTCCCTCCTTGCATGCCTGTAAAAGTCATATTTTTGGAGATCTGTGCTGCCAGCCCATAATACCCTCGCCACAGTTGTCAGCATTCCTTTGGTCCGTCTATCTGCGTCTGTCAGCTGTGTAGAGTCCTGTCTGCCTGTGCAGGCTGCCACCCCATGTCCTGCACTGCTACCCTTTCCAGCATTGCGCCTCTTCATGCTTGCCTCGCCTGTGCTTGATCTGCATGGCACCACCACTCCTCTGTCTACCCATCATTGTAAATATCCTGCCACCTCTGCCTCCACTGGGGGACACATATTCCCATTGTCTGACACCAACTGTCTTTCCAGTACTTTACATTGCCAACACCCTGTGCTGTGGTACAGCTGCTCCCAACATGTTTGTCATCAGTACTGGCAGTCACATAAGATACCCACAGATATGGCAGGTCCAGCAGCTCCCAGCTCTCCCTCCTTCACTCACCTGTTCATTGCCTTTCCTTAGTGCTCTATCTAGTGTTAGGGCTACATCTGTCTCTGTTCCGCATAGGTCATGTATGTCATCCTGAGGCACCTTGCAGCCCCTAGGGCACACTAACCTAGGGCACCATAACCTTGTTAGACCACCTTAACCTATGGTTCCATAGCCCAGGGTGCCTTCTGCGGTGCCTTGTCCAGGGGTGCCTAATACGGCGCTTAGCCTAAGAAGCCCTATAGGGCACCTTATGAGGCACCTTATAATGCACCTTACAGGGCACCTTACAAGGTGCCTTGTAATGTTCCTTGTAAGGTGCCTTACAAGGTGCCTTGTAACACTCGTTAGTCTACAGTGCCTTGTAATGCTCGTTAGCTGCTACAGCTTGCTGTAATGATGCAACACCCATGCCTTTATATGGGCATCTCTACCTTTACCGCAGAACCTAATGCGAATGACATTACCGTGGTTTAGTAAACATACCCCTATGAGTCAACTCCGACTCGACGGCACTTAACAACAACAACATAAATGACCTGAAAATGGAAATGAGTGAGGTGATCAAATTATTCAAAGTTGTTAAATCACATAAAGATTATGAAAAATTACAAGAGGACCTTGAAAAATTGGGAGACTGGGCGTCCAAATGGCAGATTAAATTTTATGTGGACAAGTGCCAAGTTATGCACTTAGGGAAGAACAACTCAAACTACAGTTACATGATGCAAGGTTCCACATTAAGAATCACCATCCAGGAAAAAGATCTAGGTGTCATCGTGGATAATACATTGAACCCCTCTGACTAGTGTGCATCAGTGGCCAAAAAAGCAAATAGAATGCTAGGAATCAAAGGAACGGAATGGAGAATAAAACAAAGGATATTATAATATCTCTGTATTGTTCCATGGTGCGACTGCACCTTGAATATTGTGTGCAATTCTGGTTTCCATATCTTAAAAAGAATATAGCAGAATTAGAAAAGAGCCACCAAAATGGTAAAGGGGATAGAAGGATGCCCCTATGAAGAAAGGCTTAAAAGGTTAGGACTCTTCAACTTGGAAGAAAAATGGATGAGGGGAGATATGATTAAAGTCTAAAAGAGAAGTCTGTTCAATGTAATTTCAGTTTGGTCAATGTAAACCGCACTGATGCAGAATAGCGCGGTATATAAGAGAATATAAATAAATAAATAATAAATGTAGTGGAATGGGTAAACGTCGATCGGTTGTTTACTCCTCCACAAAGTAGAAAGACTAAGGAAGATGCATTGAAATTACAATGTAGCACATTTAAGATAAATCGGGGAACTTATTTTTTCACTCAATGCGTAATCAAACTCTGGAATTCATTACCGGAGGATGTAGTAAAAGCTGTTAGTGTATCTGGGTTTAAGAGGTTTGGACAAGTTCCTGGAGGAAAAGTCCATAAACTATAATTAAAGTGGACTGGGGAAATCCACCACTTACACTTGGGATAAGCGGCATGGAATCTATATAACGTTTTAGGAACCTGACAGGTACTTGTGACCTGGATCGGCCACTGTTGTAAACAGGATAAGAACATAAGAACTGCCATACTAAGTCAGACCAAGGTCCATCAAGCCCAGTATCCTATTTCCAACAGTGGCCAATCCATGTCACAAATACCTAGCAGATTCCCAAAAAGACACAGTTCCATAATGCTTGTATTGGAACAAGCAGTGGATTTTCCGGGTCCTCTTTTTTATAATGGTTCATGGAGCTTTCCTCCAGGAACTTGTCCAACCCATTTTTAAACCCAGCTGCACTAACAGCTTTTACTATATCGTCCGGTAACAATGCCAGAGTTTGATTAGCGTTGAGTGAAAAAATATTTTCTCTTATTAGTTTTAAATGGGTTACACTGTAGCTTCATTGCATGTCCCCTAGACTTTCTACTTTTTGATGGTGTAAAGAATCTATCTACATTTACCTGTTCCACTCCATTCATTAATTTATAGACCTCTATCATATCTCCCTTCAGCCGACTTTTTCCAGGTTGAAACGCTCTAACCTTTTAAGCCTCTCATCATAGGGGTATCCTTCCATCCCTTTACCATTTTGGTGGCTCTTCTCTGTACCTTTTTTAATTCCACTATTTCCTTTTTAAGAGACAGCAACCAGAATCGCACACAAGATTCAAGGTGCGGTCACCCCACAGAATGATACAGAGGCATTATAATATCCTTTGTTTTATTCTCCATTCCTTATGATTCCTAGCATTTTATTTGCCTTCTTGGCCGCCGCCGCCACTGCTGCACACTGGGCAGAGGGTTTCAACGTGTTATCCATGATGACACCTAAATCTTTTTCCTGGGTCGTGATTCCTAATGTGGAACTTTGCTTCGTGTAACCATAGTTTGGGTTGTTCTTTTCTGAGTGCATAACTTTGCACTTGTCCCCATTAAATTTCATCTTACATTTGAACATCCCGTCTTCCAACGTATTAAGGTCCTCTTGCAATTATTCACAATCTTCTTGGGTTTTAACAAATTTACTGGGCTTGATGGACCCGTGGTCTGACCGAGTATGGTATATCTTATGTTCTTATGCTCAAGGTCTGTGTGTCCCACCCCCTCTGATATAAACTTCCTATTTTGGACTGGGTGGGACATGGTAGGCCTGTAGTGCAGCCATGCAAAATCCATGCCATGCCCAGGCTGGGGAATCTGGTTTAGCTAATAGCTCTACTCCTGACTCCTCCAGCACTGTGCCCAACATTCCGCTGCCCTAAGCCAATGCCTGGCTCATGTAGTGCTAAGGTCAGCATTTCCCCAGCCCTTTTTATATCATTTTTTTCCAGCACTCAACTGGGTTAGAAAGAATGCTATGTAGGGGGAACCAGGTAGAGCATGGCTCATGGAATTCTTTCCAAACCCCCTGCATGTGTGTGTGTGTGTAGCAGTCTTGTCTCTGGGTGTCTCTGACTTTGAATGGAGAGGGGAAGGCAACTTGAATGGAGAGGTATCTAAACATTTGGAAAGAACAATGAAATTAAACCAAGTGTGATCATATATCAAAGCATTAGATATCACTGTCACCAGATTCCAAGGGATGAATTTTACAGTTTAGCTGGGTTGCCAGGAGTCTGCATTAACACACAAACACCCCACTGTCAAAGTTGGCACAAATCCCCCCCCCCCCCCAAGAAATTTTAGACCTGTGCCACCCTTTCCGGACTCCCTCGCATATCCACAAATAGCTTCTGTCAGATAGGAAGCAGGAGTGCTGCCACATTCTCCTGCCTCGGCCTTGCCATCTTTCAAAATGGCAACACCTGGAATGCACTGTGCAAGGTTGGTCTGACAAATAAGACAAAAATGACCTTATTTGACAGAGAGATGCCCCCTGCAGTGCATCCTGGGATACATCGTGTGGGGGCAGGTGCCACTATTTTGAAAAATGGTAGCAGAGACCAGAGCATGTGGGCAACACTCCTGCCTCCTATCTGATGAAAGGTACTGAGGGGTGTGGGTGGCATCTTGGGGGGGGGGGGGGGGATCAGGGGTAGGGAGTTGTGACAACTTGGCCATTGCTGTGCCCTTACTTCTATCTGCCTGCTGGGCCCAAGCTTCAAAAAATAAAATTCAGCATGGCAGTAGGCCTTGCAGCCCTCATGTGCTCTTTAGGTTGGCTGCATCCCATCCTCTCCAACACTTGGAGGTAATGGGACACAACTGATTTGGAGCCTGTGCAGGTGCTGCAAGGCTTACGATCATGCTGAGTTTCATTTTATAAAGCGTGACCCCCCAGCGGGAGGATAGAGGTCAGGGGGGGAGAGGTGCATGATTCTGACCACTTAAAAGTGCTGCTCTTAGGCTTTGCTGCCATCCCCAAACTCTGCTGCCTAGTGCTCCTAGTGGTAGGGACGGCTCTGCCCAAAACAGACATTCTTGATCCTTTTATACATAATTTCTTTCCAACATCTGAAAATAATGACAGATTAAAAAACGGGTTGAAGACTTATTTGTCCCAGTGTGTTTATGGCTGAAGGTCCAGTATTATTAGTGGGGTGGTAGATTTTGACATGATCCAGGGTAATATTCAGCTCATGGCAATCAGCATTTTTTTAAACACCAGCTGCCGAGGGGAAAAAAATCCAGATATTCAGTGGTACTACCCAGATCATAGCTGCTGCTGGCTATGGGATCATGCAGCTACAATCTGGATAATCACCGCCATTATCCGGATAATGCTGATTTTCAGTCGCTGTCCAGACAAGCTATCCACATAATACTTAGTACGGCAGTTTTGCTGTCCTAAATTATCTGCAGTAAGCTTTTGCAGCTAATATGGCATTTTAGCGCAGATAGCACAGCATTAGCTGCAAAAGCCGTGCAGTATCTGATGGAGGCATGCACAGCATTTCCCCTGCAGATACTGCACCAAAAATGCATGGCGCAGCAGCATTGTTGCACTATGTGCAACTCCAACAGTTACCGCACACCGAGTATGCCCGTGGTAACTGTGCTTTGCAGACACGCCCACTCTCCACCCACTCATGCAAATACCATGGAAAATGCAAATCACAGAAAATCGTCACACTATGTGCATTTTCACTGCGCTGTTACCATGTGCCCATAATGCGCGCTTTGGCCACACGAACGGGTAGTGCAGCTTAGCAAACATGCCCCTTAGAGTTAGCTCAGCAGGGATGGGATGTGGCAGTGGAGAAGGGAGAAAAAGGGATGGATAAGGAGCATGCTTCATGGAATTATTACCAACCCATGTGGATGTTGGCTATGTATGTGTCTGACTGGGAGAGGAGAGGGATGTGCAGTTTGAAAGGCATTCAATATTTTTGCCCCGCCCACATTTGCTCCTCTTCCATTAAATTTTCACACAGAATTATTTTGCCCAGAGGCAGACTGACATTTTTTTTCAGTCCCTTATATATATTTTTTACCAACATTCCCTTGGAACAGAAAGCAGTAATATAAAGGGTGATTTTATCTGTCTGAATGAGACATCGGGGGAATGGTTAATTGCAATTTCTAGCAGACCACGAATTTCTTGCTGCTCTTAGCCAGTGACTTCAAGCAGTACAGTGACAAACTGAAATCAAATAGGTAGGGTTGCCAACTGGCTCCTGACAGGCTTGATCCAGTCCTGGGTTTACCCCATTGCATGCAGTGACTTGTAGTTTTCCTTTTCTTATAGAATGCAATGGAGAAATCAGAACTACAAATCCCTGCATGCAATGAGGTAAACCCAGGACTGGATCAAACCTGCCAGATGCATCTGGAGCCAGTTGGCAACCCTACAAATAGGTTAAAGGGGACATCAAAAATATTTCAAAACCAGTTACTCCAACAGCCCTTATAAGGGATTTTCATGTAATAAAATTCAAATGTTTTTTTATCTTTGTTTCTGAAGAATCTAGTCAAATGCCCCCAACCATTTTGGTTGTTGTTCTCCTTATTAACCTCCAAAAAGTGCAAGGAGCTCCAGCTCATATTGCCACTGTTCCCAGACCCCTTTCCTCAGTATCAAGCCTGTCCCCATTAGCCCTCTATCTCCCTTCCCCTTCCTATCTCTACCTGTCTCTCTTCTCTCTGCCTTTCCTCATTCAGTTC
Organism: Ichthyophis bannanicus; assembly: GCA_033557465.1. Lineage (NCBI taxonomy): Eukaryota > Metazoa > Chordata > Amphibia > Gymnophiona > Ichthyophiidae > Ichthyophis > Ichthyophis bannanicus. Next base: position 157,502,305 of record CM066031.1, on the reverse strand, counting down.
CCACCAGCCTTTCTCTTTTTTTTCTCTCTTCTGTGTCTCAACCCTCCCCCTCCCTGTTCGGGGGAAACCACTGATCTCATTTACAGGGAACCTAAGAAAGTTCTTGAACAAGATACAATTGGATAAGCCATGGGGGGGAAAACCGTGTGAATGTGGGAAGAATGCTTTTTCTTGCTGATTCACCTAATTGGATAAGGGCGTCCCCCTTTTCAGCAAGATTCTGATACTATTTTAGCTCTGAGCCTCTCTCAAGAGGTCTCCCTAGAGTCCCTACCTTAACTCCAAGACCCCTCCCCCAACTAGTTTCCTTTGTTTCCCTTGTGTTTGGAGGAACAGGGGCTGTCTGTAAGGCTCTACTTATGTCTGCTACTGCTACCCAAGTCCTGCCTGACCCTGTATGATGTCATCAATGTGCACTTAATGCAAAGCTCTGCCTTCTCTCGTGATGATGTCATCAGTTTGTGCCCATTAGAGGTAGCGGCCGTACTAGAGATCAAAAAGAGTTTTTTTTCTGTTATTGAATTTGCAGATTAACAGCTATAAGTCTAGCTCCATCAGTTTCTGCCCTTCTCTCCAGTTCTTGTTAACTCTGAGCTCCCCCATCCCAGCACTACAAGAGAGAAATATTTAACTCCTCCCCAGCAACTAGAGAGAGAGAGCTCTCAGTTCATTTCTAACCCTGTAAAGCAGCAAAAGCAAAGAGGAAAATGCCTGCAGGAACTTCTGTTCAGGTAGGAGATTACCCTCAACTTCCTGCTCTCTCTGTACAAACACTGCTGCAGCTTTCTAAACTGCAATACCGCAGAGTTAGTCATGACTCTAATAAAACTTAGAGCAGACCTGGGACTGAGAAAAGGCACTAGGGTTGCCAACTGGCTCCAGATATGCCCGACAGGCTTGATCCAGACCTGGGTTTACCCCACTGCATGCAGGGACATGTAATCTTGCTTTTCTTATGGAGTGCAATGGACAAATCAGAACTACATGTCCCTGCATGCAGTGGGGTAAACCTACAACTGGATCAAGCTGTCAGGCGCATCTGGAGCCAGTTGGCAACCCTATTTAGCACCTTCCTGAGTATAAGGAGAGGGTCAGAAGTCCCATAAAGTAATATTTTGTATTCCAGATTTTATGTGTAACTGGTTTCTATAATCCTGCTGTTTTATTTATTTATTTATTTAACTGCATTTATATCCCGCTTTTCACCCGGTCAAAGCGGTGGGACACAGAATGGGGAGGGGGGGGGGCCATCACCGGGGGCTCAACATTGATGATTTTGGGATGAACATAGAGACTGACAGGGTAGCACAGTTACTGGTCTGAAGTTCTTGAAGAGAAATAGGGGGGTTCCTATTCAGAGATGTTCTTGGAATAGGACAGTTTTTAGCCGCTTTTTGAATGATGGGAGATCATCGTTGTTCCTGATGTGGTTTGGCAGGGAGTTCCAGAGGGATGGGGCATAGAGTTCAAAGGCTCTGTTGCAGGTCCGTTGTGTTGCCTTGGTTCTTTTGTGGGGGACGGCAATGGAGCTGTTGGAGGATTGTCTGGTTGTTCTGTTGTGGGTTGGGCGAGGCAGTAGGGTGCGGAGTGGGGTGCCTTGTGTTTGGTGGATGGATTTGTGGGTGAGTAGAAGAGCTTTGTACTTGATTCTTGCTTCGATGGGGAGAATATGAAGGTCTCTCAGAATTGGTGTGATGTGGTCCCGTTTCTTTGCCTTGTGAATTATTCTCGCCGTGGTGTTTAGGGCAGTTCGGAGGGGATTGGTTTGTGTGGCAGGTAGTCCATGGTAGATTATGTTGCAGTAGTCCAGATGAGGGAGTGTCAGAGCCTGCATTACTGTCCTGAAGTCCTGCGGTTCGAGGAGAGGTCGGAGACGTTGTGCCGTTTTTGCTTTGTGGAATACAGTTCCAGTGGTCTTGTTGATTTGCTGCTTAAGGGTTAGGGCTTGGTCAATGATAATGCCAAAGTATCTTATGTGTGGTTGTATTTGGATTTGGGTGGTTCCCATGGTGAGGTGAGTGGGTGGTTTGAAGTCTGGGTCTTTTGTCACTATAAGAGCTTCGGTCTTCTTTATGTTAATGGATAAGTTGTTGTCTTGTAGCCAGTTGGATACGTCGGTGAAGCAGGCTGATAGCTGGTCGTTTGTTGGGTCTGTGGTTGTAATTGGGGCGTAGAGCATTATGTCGTCGGCGTATATGTGGAAGTTGACGTTGTGGGTGCGTATGACTGAACAGAGTGGGCGGAGGTAGATGTTGAAAAGCATGGCTGATAATGTGGATCCTTGTTGTGTTTGTGTGTTCGCCATGGACAAGCAGGATGCATCAGCCAAACCTGGTGACATCCTCCGGGCGGCGCCATGGATGGAAGTGCTCTCCAGAGCATATGCAGGTAGCCCCATCTCATCGGCCCGCCCCTAGCCTGGCCAGTCTTCTTTCTTTTGCCTTGCCTGCAAGACGGATTGTACAGCTCTCCAAGATCCATCTACAAATCAGAAGAAATCAACTAAGAATGCCTAAGCCAGGCTTCAAAAATTTTCAGGATGTCCCCCAGAGCCAGGAAAGCACAAGGCTACGCTTGAAGGACTATCTGGCCAGTACAGCATCGCCCGCAGAAAACAACCCATCCAAAGAGCCGGCACTCACCTCTTCACATGCAGAAGGTCAGGCCTCAGAAAAAAACTTTAACTTGGCAGGGGATGCGCCTATTAGGGCCTCCATCCCCGGCCAGACAGCTGCAAAGTCTATTGCGACATCCTCCATGGCTCCAGCGACCTCACAAGCTACAACACGAGGATCTGCCAACACTTCCAGCTCTCCTGCAGCCTCCGGCTCTAAGAAACGTGGACATGGAAGTTGCCATCATAGCGCAGGGAATGTGGCTTCTTCAAGCTCTGCCCACCATTCTCCCATTGGCCAATGCAACTGCTGATGTCACCGTGCCAACAACGAGTCAACTTTCAATCAGTGCAAAAAGACCGCCTCAGCCCCACACAGTCTTCACAGACACCACAGCACTGAAGGGGAGTTCCCTAATCGGCACAAAGGAACACACAGCACCGATGGAGATGCCGTGGATCGGCGTGGACACAGCAGCGGCAGTGAAGGGAGGTTCCAGCACAATTCAAGCAGGCGTATCAGCCATGATCGGCTCAGCAGCGGCAGCACCAGCAGAGCCAGCAATGGTAGCAGGTACCAGGGCAGAGGACACCACAGCAGGTATGCAAAGAGGCATAGGAGCCGCGGCAGACACACTGAACGCCACCACTACAGCAAGGGCAGAGAGCAGCCTAGGCACAGAGGACACTGTCTCATCCTCCCAGCCAGAAAATTCAGGAGACATCACTACCGGGACTCGAGCGCAGATAACACCGCAGCCATTCTACAGCTCCTCACCCGGTTAGTGGAGCAGACGGCATCACCAAAACCTCCTATGATCACAGCTGACCGCTCTGACTTGGGGTCCCAAACGGTTCCAAGCAGATACAGCGCCACAACAAGTCCCCACACAGGTGCGCGCCACAAGCCTCGCACATTCTCCCTCACCCGACCTATCATCACTACGCCCTCAGATGGAGAGGAAGACAGTGAAGCAGCCATCCTGGGCTCAACTTCCACGAAAGACACCTTATCAAAGGAAAGTCCATCAGCCATGAACACCGAAGACCAACCAAGTTTGCCCCCTCCCCCGAGGACCCCACCTACCCGAGGTTCCTAAAGAAAGTCGCAACAACCTTGGGCTTGGCACCGCCGGATGCCTCGGAGGAGCTGGAGCCCAAGGTCCTTAAATACCTCAACGTGCCGAAACGCATGCTTGCTCTGCCCATCCATCAGAAACTGAGAGACAACCAGGTGAAGCTGTGACAGACGCCCGCCTCAGGCCACGCTTACTCAAGAAAACCGGACACCAAGTACCAGGTCAAGCCTGCATCGGGGTTCATCAAATCTCAGCTACCCCACCAGTCCATCGTCGTATCATTGGCCCTATAAAGGGTTAAAATCATCATGCACTCATGCCAATAACCCACCTGGGCGGGACCACAAACTCCTGGATGATGTCGGGAAGAAGGTCTTCCAAGGGGGAATGCTTAGCGCTAGGATTGCGGTGCACCAATTTCAGCACATCCTCTTCCAGGACGTACTGATGGCAAACCTAAGGGGCACCATTGCAACTGCCTAAAGAGGCCCAGGCGATGGCCTCCACCACACTAGCCGACATCACCGAGAGCAGCAAGCACCTATGAACACTGCCTTTGATGCCTTTGACTGGTCATCGGGACAGCAGTATCTGCCAGATGGTGGGCATGGCTCAGGGCATTCGGCTTACATGATGACACGCACAACAGGATTGCGGACACGCCCTGCGTGGGGGCATTCCTCTTTGGTGACAAAGTAACGGACACGGTAAATGACATGAAGGAACACTGTACTACTTTACAAACCTTGGCAGAGGATGGGCTTGAGTGCAATACCCACTCCCAGAAGAGCATCTACCACCACAAACCTTACTACCCCTCCAAGAGATACATGGCCAACCGTAAGTGGCAGGGCCAAAGATATAAGCACAGCTTTTACCAAGGTATTTCACACCAGCGCCAAAACCAGAGGGAGCACAAGCAAAAGAAGCAACAACCACCCACATGGGGAAATACAGGTCCTCCTTTTGACAATCAGCGCCAGATGGCTCTCCCAGTCGGGGGATGGCTGTTGGCCTTCCTGTACACATGGAAATCCATTACAACCGAGAAATGGGTCCTTCAAGTCATCCGGGAGGGATACTGTATTCGCTTCTCTGCCCCGCCCTGCTAATGCTGCTGACCCATCAGCGAGACACCGCCCCACCTTGTGACCCCCATGGCAACAGAACTCATACGCCTGCTGGCATTGCAGCTATAGAGAGGGTGCCGGCGGACGAAGCCAACACTGGGTTCTACTCCAGGTACTTCTTCATCCACAAAAAGTCAGGCGGAGTATGCCCCATCCTGGATCTCCACAAACTAAACAGATTCATAGCCAAGGAGAGGTTCAGAATGTACTCCCTCAGCTCCATCCTGCCGCTCTTGCAGTCTGGGGACAGGCTAGCCTCTCCAGACCTTCAAGAAGCCTACACCCACGTTCCCATCCACGAGTCCCACAGGAAATACCTCCGCTTCCAAGTGCTGAGACAGCACTACCAGTACAAGGTCCTCCCCTTTGGACTGTCACCAGACAAGCGCATCTTCACAAAGTGTGTTGTCGTAGCAGCAGCGCACCTCCGCAAACAGGGTATCAATGTCTTCCCATACCTGGACAATTGGCTTATCACAGTGCCCTCAATGCGAAGGGCACAGGCAATGGTGCAGAAGACCCTTAGCCCTGCTGTCCTCCCTGGGATTCCTCATCAACCGCGCCAAGTCACAGTTACAGCCATCACAGTACCTAGAGTTCATAAGGCTGATCATTGACACCCACACCGCTAAAGCTTACCTTCCAGACCAGCAAGTAAACACAGTCACCTCCTTGGCACAGGATCTGTCCACGGCAAAACAAGCCACCGCACGCACCTTCCTGCGCCTCCTGGGACATGTGGTGGCGACAGCTGTCCTCCCGCTAGCAAGGATGCACATGCACTGTCTCCAATGGTATCTGCGCACACACTGGAGACAGCACTCACAACCCCTGACCACACACATTCCCGTAAACCCTTGGGTCAGGAGCAGACTCCTTTGGTGGACCTCACCAGCAAATCTGTCAGTGGGCAAGGACCTCCACCAGCACAAGCACCACATCATGCTGACCACGGATGCATCCAACACAGGATGGGGAGCCCACCTACTTCAACACAACACACAAAGGGCATGGACCATGCGGGAAAGAAATCTACACATCAACCTGCTCAAACTCAGAGCCATCAAGTATGCACTAACGTTTTTTCAACAACATCTCCGAGAGAAATCCATTTTGATCCAGACAGACAATCAAGTAGCCATGTTCTACATCAACAAACAGGGTGGAACAGGGTCATGCTCCCTTTGCAAGGAAGCTCTCGTGATATGGTCCCTGGTGCTTGCCAACAGCTGCCTGCTACAGTCCTCATACCTCCCGGGAGAACGGAACACTTTGGCCGACAGGCTGAGCCACCAACTAGAGCAACATGAGTGGACCTTGCTTCCGGCAGTGGGGGACACCACAGTGCAATTTCTTCACCACAGAAGAGAACACGAAGCACCCATCAACCAAAGGCCTAGCAGCAGATGCATTCGACATGTTCTAGGGGGCGTGGTCACTGACGTACACCTTCCCTCTGACCCCCTTGATATCTGTGACTCTGCAGCGAGTCATCACGGATAAAGCTCACATTATCCTGGTGGCACCAGATGTGGTTCTCCCTCCTACTCCACCTCGCCCAAGATCTGCCGATGCGGCTCCCCTTGAGGCCGGACCTCCTCACCCAGCACAACAGGAAGACACAACACCCCAATCTTCAAGCCCTCATATTCACAGCCTGGAGATAGGTTCAGCCTCTCAATCAGCCCTCAACCTGCCTGTGGAGATGCAGGACGTGGTCCTGGCAGCCAGGAGGCAGTCCACACAGAAATCCTACAGCCTCAAATGGAAGCGATATCAGTATCTCATGTCCAGTCGCAAAGATCATTCAATACCTCACTTCCCTCTTCGAGCTCAGCCTAAAGACCCAATCCATTAGAGTCCACCTCTCAGCGATAGCCGCCCTCCATGATCGGGCGGACAAGACCACCATTAGCTCCATCGCAACACTACCAATTGTCGCACGGTTCATAAAGGGCCTAGCAAACCTGAGGCCACCTATCAGACCACCGATAACCACCATGGAACCTCAACATCCTCCTGCAGCAGCTGATAGGAGCCTTTTGAACCGCTCCAATCAGCGGCCTTAAAGTACGCATTTTGGATAACCCTTTTCCTGGTGGCTATTACGTCCACCAGATGAATCGGCAAACTGCAGGCCCTCGTGGCTCACCCACTGTGCATGCAGCTCCACCAAGACCGTGCCTCCCTGCGCACCAACCCAAAGTTGGTTCTGAAGGTGGTGTCAGCGTTCCACATCAACCAATTCATAGAGCTGCCCACATTCTTCCCGGAACCCCACTCTTCCGCGGAAGAGCGAAGGCTGCTTACCCTGGACTGTGTTAGGGCTCTGTACACCTACATCCACAGGACAAACTCTGTTCAGCAAGGGGCGCAACTCTTCGTTTCCTTTGACCCCAACAGACCCGGCAAACCCATCACAAAGATGAGTCTATCTCAATGGGTCTGGCACCGCGTCGCCAACTGCCTCAACAAGGCACGCGTGCAGGCTGGCCCCAAAGTGGGGGCGCACCAGCTCGGGGTGCTGGCACCTCAATCGCCAACCTAAGCTCGGTGCCAGTGAGCGACATGTGCAAAGCCGCCACATGGTCCTCAACACTCACCTTCCAAAAACATTATTGCCCGGACCTCGAGGGACAAGCAGACAGCACCTTCGGCAGGGCCATACTTTCTGCCGCAACGGGATGGCAGATGCCGCACACAGTCGGGTGACCAGTGGCCTGTCACGTTTACGATGTGACAGGGATTAGTGTGTAGCTTTATCACTACCTGGGGGTTGTTCAGCTGACTGTTCCAGTTGTATGTCGTTGTACTACCTCAAATTATTGTATGTTTGCACTATGTTGGCACCTCAGATTCTTGTATGTTTGCACCATGTTGCATGATGTTCACTTTAACCCTGCACTATGTTCTCGTTACACTATGTTCACTGACATGCACCTTTGCACTAGGCCAAACTGTTTGTTTAGGCCACTATGGAGCAATAAATTAACTTGCAAGAGACACAGTGACTCCGTATTCTCCTTCAGCAAGCGTCCACACCTCCCTCATCCACCACAGTGCGCGTGCGGTGCAGCTAGAGAGGCACCAGGTGTGGCTGATGCATCCTGCTTTTCCATGCAGAAAGCGAGGTTACTTACCTGTAACGGGGGTTCTCCATGGACAGCAGGATAAGTCAGCCACACAATCTCACCCACCTCCCCTGGACAAGGTCGGCGCATGAAACCTAGCCAGGAAAGGCGTAGCTGGGACACACTGGCCAAGCTAGGGGCGGGCCAGCTAGGGGTGAGGTGAGGCTACCTGCACATGCTCAGAAAGGTTCACTGGAGAGCACTTCCGTCCATGGTGCTGCCTGGAGGACGTCACCAGGTGTGGCTGACCTATCCTGCTGTCCATGGAGAACCCCTGTTACAGGTAAGTAACCTTGCTCTATACACATAGACACCGAGAATCCTCTATTTCTGCCCTGCTAAGTTCCCAGCACTGGGAGGTCTCCTGATCTGATGAACATGATGCCAAAAGTGCTGAGTATACAAGGATTTGTATTTCAGATCCCAATAACCTTTGAGGACATCGCCGTCTATTTCTCCCAGGAGGAGTGGGAGGATTTAGAAGAACGGCAGAAGGAGCTTTACAAGGATGTGATGAAGGAAACATATGAGACTCTGATCTCACTGGGTAAGAGAGAATTTCACTTTTTAATTGTTGGTTCTGGGCTGTAAAGTGAAAGACGGTGAATGTGACGGAGAAGTATCAAATATGGGGAGGGAGGGAGGGGGAAGGTTAGCTTGATGAGGGGAAGATACAAAGAACCAACGTGATGATAATGTGAAGGGGACATACCAAGTATAGGACTATAATAATTTATCAGTGGCCATTTTGCAACAGTGACATCAAGGGAGGAGGTTGGGAACTACAGGCCGGTTAGTTTGACTCTGATGAGTAAACTAATGGAAATGCTGCTAAAAGAGAGGATAGTGAAGCTTCTGGACTTCAGTGGATTGCAGGAATCAAGGCAGCATGGTTTTATGAGAGGCAGGTTTTGTCAGATAAATCTCATTAATTTTTTTGACTACATGACCAGAGAGTTAGACAGAGCGGAGAGCTCTAGATGTGGTGTACTTAGATGTCATTAAAGCTTTGACACAGCTCCACACAGGTGAATTAGAAATAAATTGAATATCCTAGGAATGCATCCTAAAGTGACTGACTGGGTTAGAAATTGGTTGAGTGGGAGGCGACAGAGGGTACAGGTAAATGGTGCTCATTCTGAGGAGAAGGGTGTATATTCAGTGGTATATCGCTAGGATCTGTCCTTGGTCCAATTCTTTGTAACATTTTTGTAAGTGATATTGCGGAAGGGCTGTCGGGTAAGATTTGCTTCTTTGAGGATGGTACCAAAATCTGCAAGAGTAGACACCCAGGAAGATGCAGATAACATGAGGAGGGATCCAACGAAGCTTGAAGAATTGTTCAATAATTTGGCAGCTGAGATTTAATGCTAAAAAATGCAAGGACATGCATTTGGGCTGCAACAATCAAAAGGAGTGGTACAGTATAGGGGGCAAAGAGCTTCTGTCCACAAAAGAAGAGGAGGGCCTGGGCACGATTGTTTCTGATGATCTTAAGGTGGCTGAACAGGTAGAAAAGGTGACAGCGAAAGCCAGAAGGATACTTGGGTGCATAGGGAGAGGAATGGCCAGCAGGAAGAAGGAGGTGATAGTGCCTCTGTATAAGTCTTCGATGAGACCTCATTTAGAGTATTGTGTGCAGTTCTGGAGACCACCTCCTCAAAAGCATATAAATAGGATGGAGTCAGTGCAGAGGATGGCTCAAAAATAGTCAGTGGGCGGCTTAGTCATAAAACATATGGGGACAGACTTAAAGATCTCAATATGCATACTTTGGAGGAAAGACGGGAGAGGGGAGATATGATAGAGATGTTTAAATACCTCCATGGCATAAATGCACTAGGGGAGAGCCTCTTTCAATTGAAAGAAAACTCTGAAACAAAGGGGCATAGGGTGAAGGTGAAAGGAGATAGACTCAGGAGTTATTTATGGAACTGTTTCTTTCCAGAAAGAGTGGTAAGTGCATGGAATAGTCTCCCAGTGGAGGTAGTAGAGAGAAAAACTGTATCTGAGGAGAGAGGTGTAAAACTGTGCAATAGGATTAGTAATGGGTGAAAAAGTGCTGAAGATGGGGCATTTGCTCTAAAGGGATTTAAATCTATTTTTTTAAATATGTAAAGATTAAATTTGTTTTTAATTTATGGATGGCTGAATGTGTGGTGTTTAAGGAATTTTATATAGAATTTTGGCCTCATTGTGAGTCTACGGTACCATATCCTCTTTAATTCAGTGGAGTGCTGGTCAGTTCTGTACTCTGCAGAAGGCTCATACACCCCAGGTCAGCAGGGGGCGCTGTTTTCACAGCCTTTAGGATGTAGAGAGTGACGTGGTCGTTGATTTTTTTTTTTTTGGGGGGGGGGGGGGTATTTCTCTTTCAACTCAGCAGAAACCAGTGCTGGTAGTTAAAACCATCATCCTTTGGTAACCTGTTTTGTTTTTTCTTCTATTTTAATAGACCAACCTACACACTGTTCCTAATCTGATCATTGCAAGCTGCAGCATGGGCTCTAAATCCAACCACCAGGTGTCACCCTTTACAGCACCCTTCCGCCCACCCACCCACTGCCCCCAGGGGCTGTGAATGCTGCCCATGTAACTTTTCCAGCCAACTTTGCATCGACTCCAAAACATCAGAACCATTCCTCCAAACACAAGGGGTTCCACAAGGCTCCTCTCTATCGGCGCTCCTCTTCAATATATATATGCAGCCAATTTGCCAAATCACCAAATCATTTAATGTTTCCTGCCTAATTTACGCTGACGACGTGCTTATTTTCACCCCGATTGATAGAACGAGTCCAAATTACACCAACTTAACCAACTGTTTCAATGCAATAGCAGATTGGCTTTTAGATCAAAACATGCGAATCAACTTCAAAAAGACTGAAGTTTTAATGGTCACAAGAAACAAGCTCTTCTCCCCCCCTGCATTCCTCAAAGTACGGGACGCTGAGCTCCCAATCAAGAATACAATCCGTTACCTAGGTGTGATCCTTGATCAACGACTGGATTTTACCTCTCACATAAAAAGCACGGTAAAAACTATTTACTTCAAGATAAAAACATTACGCCACCTAAGACCCATGCTAGAATACAACGACTTCCGCTCAATATTCCAAGCAATAGTCACTCCACACTTTGACTATGCGAATATTGTATTACATGGTCTTCCAAAGAACACCATTAACCCCTGCAACTAGCAATGAATGCTGCGGCCCGTATCCTAGTTGGAGCATCAAAGAGAGACCATATCACGCCAATCCTTAGGGACCTTCACTGGCTCCCTATAGAATGTAGAATTAGCTACAAAGCTCTCCTCATCACATTCAAGGCCTTAAATAATCTATCACCAGCAACGACTTCAGACCTCATCAGTCTACCTCCCAAGACAAGATCCAGGAGACCACTCGCTGAAAATACCCTAGTCATTCCCAGTGAATCCACAAATTGGTCCCAATCAACAATTAACAGAGCATTTAAATCTTATGCGCCTAGATGCTGGAATAAACTTCATCCAGATATGAGAGCAATACGAGACATGAAGCAGTTCAGGAAGGCTATCAAGCACTACCTATTCACTGAGTACTTCCAGCCACCGTAATGCTATTATAATATGTCATAAGACAGATTCTTATGCATAACCACTCCATAAGACATACCTTCTAGAACTAAAAATTTTGATGTAATTACTCTGTTCATTAAAATCTCGCTGCTAATTGATTTTATGTAAATAGTTCAATCGTTATTGTAGATAGTTACCCTTGTTACCCAAGTTTATTGCCCTGTTATCTGTAACTCATACGTGTTTTCAAATGTACTGAGATTGTTTTGTTCCATGTAAACCGCGCTGATGCTAAAGAGCGCGGTATATAAGAAACTTTAAATAAATAAAAATAAATAAATAAATAAACTTAGGAAGCTGAAAATCCAACTAAAGTTCAAAGTGACACCTAATGGATGGATTTTGAACTCATGATTTCAAGGTTTGGAAGGAGCCCAGTCCCTGACTGTCATTCCAATGACTAGACTTTAGGAACAGAGGGAGGGTGGGTTTATTAAAATAGACACCAGAATCCCAGTGCTGGTTCTGATTTGCGTTGGAAGAAAAAAGAACTAAAAAATCAAAATAAATAAATTCAGTGGATTTTATTATAGTGTTTTTCTCTATATATATTTTCCTTTTTCCATTGATTCCTTTGAAGTTAGGGCATTTGAGGGACTGGAAAGTGTTTTGCATGGAGAGAGATGTCTGAGGACATTTTATTGATTTCCTGCTCTGACTTGGAGCTGACATCAGTCTGAGCATGCTCATTGTGTTTCTTCGACCCTATTCCAGATGTCCTGGATGTCATGAAAAAGACTTACTTATCATATAAGGGATAACAGGACTCCCACATAGTGAAATAAGTTGATAATGTATTGCACTATTCATAGTAAGAGTCGGATTAAAAAGATGAATTGCCGACTTCCGGTCTAGCCACGGAGGTGAAGGGACGTGTGTAGGCGTGCTCCGTACCCCGCACCCATAACAGAGTGGTAGAAACAGCTCCCCGCGGGCCCCCCGTGCTGGAAAATATGCCCAAAGTGGTAAAGTTAAAGCCGGGCTCCACCATCAAGGACTTATATGCGGCGAAAGCCGGGAGCGGGAAGGCGGCGGCGACGAGTCCGGGCGCGAAGGCGGCCCCAGCTTCTCCGAGTAGCTCTGAAGCGGCGGAAGGAGAGGATAGTGCCGGTCTGCAAGCGGTGGATGTGGCAGCGATTCTCCGTGAAATTCGAGAGACTAAGGAGGAAATTGTGGACCGGGTCTGTGGGCGTCTGGAGGAAAAATTTACGGGGATCGGGCAGCGGCTGGAAGAGGTAGAAAGCCGCGTGAGCCAGACTGAAGACGCCCAGGCCTCAACAGACCGCGTGGTACGGTCCCTACAACAGCAAGTTAGCTGGCTACATACCAAAACGGAGGACATGGAAAATAGGGACCGTCGCTCCAATCTGAGAGTTTTTGGAATTCCGGAGGGAGCAGAAGGGGACAATGCTATTTCCTTTATGCAAGACCTGCTGGTCACCTGTTTTACGGACCCCCCCTCGACGCCGCAGTTTGAGATCGAGCGGGCACATCGGGAGTTGCGGCCTAGGCCTGAGAAGGGGGGTAAGCCACGTGCCTTAATTGTGAAATTGTTGCGGTTCCAGGATCGGGAGCATGTTATTCGCGCAGCTCGGAAATCTAAGAGCGTGCAATACAAGTCTTGGACTGTGTATGTGTTCCCGGATCTGGCTTCGGAGACGGTGAAGAGGCGCAAAGATCTGCTGCGGCTGAGAGATCAGATGGCGACGCGGGGAGTGCACATTGCGATTTGGTACCCAGCTCGCATCACGATGGTGGTCAACGGAGTGCGTAGATTTTTTGCATCTAAGGAGCTGTTGGAGAAGTACCTGCAGAGCCGGAAGAGCCTGTCAAGCTCCCCTGCACGGCGCGAGCAGGGCGAGGAGCTGCCGACCGCGAGCGGAGGGACCGGAGACTTGGAAGAGTGATCCCCTGCATGGGCGGACTTTGCGGGACCTCCCTGAGAGGATGGACACTGGGTATAGTGTGTTGGTTGATGGGGGGAAGCGGGTCTGAAGGGGAGGGGGGTGGCCGGGAGGCTTGTGGATTGTATCTGAGGAAGCAGCGGGAGTGATATGTGGTGGGGGAGGGGGGTTGGCGGGGTGCGGGTTAAGTCTGTGGAAGTTGGGTGCGGGGGGCGGGAGGGGAGTGAATGGCGAGGGTTGGAGAGTGGCTAATGGAGGTCTGTAAACGACAAAATTGTGAGGGGTTAGGGAGAAGTGGATGGTGTGGAGGGGGATGTGTGGAGCAAAATGTGTGTGCTGGAGGAGTGCTGATGTTGGGGGGGACTCTGCAGAACTTTTGGGTACGCTACCAGTGGGATGGGGGGGACGTAAGATTGCCTCGTTTAATGTGAGAGGAATTCATAGCCCCATTAAGCGCAAGAGGATTCTCACGCAGCTGGTGAAGCACAAGGTGGAGGTGGCCATGCTGCAGGAGACTCATCTGGTGGAGACGGAGCAGGTTAAGCTGAAGGCCCATGGGTTTGAACAATTGTTTGGGGCACCTTATACTTCTAAGAAACGGGGAGTGGTGATCCTGGTGCACAAGAGGCTGAAATTTGTTCCTTATGCCTCAGGGGGGGATAAGATGGGCAGGGTGGTGTGGGTGGTGGGGAGGGTGGATCAGCAGGAGGTGTCCTTTTTGAACTTGTACGCCCCCAACGGGCAGAAAGGCTCCTTTTTTCGGAAAGCTTTGAGGGAGTTTGAACAACAAGCCCGGGGGGACTGGGTGATTGGAGGGGATATGAACTGCGTGGTGGGACCGGAGGATCGGTCCAATTACCAGCGGGTGAAGCACCGGAGGGAGGGGCGGGAACTGAGGCAATGCTTAGTAGATTGGGGATTGGTAGATATTTGGCGATGGGAGAACCCTGGGGCCCGAGGCTATACCTGTTATACATCGCGCTTGGGGTGCTACTCTCGGATCGACATGCTTTTGGGGCGTAGGGGGCAGATGGGGGCTCTGGGGAATGTCCAACTGCACCCGGTGCTATTATCGGACCACGGGATGGTGACGGGGGAGTGGACACCGGGGGGGGCGGGGGGAGCGGCCCTCAGGGGAGTTGGCGGGGGAATATCACCTTGATTCAGTCGGAAGAGGGGCAGGCGGGCCTAAAGAAGGCATGGCGGGAATTTTTAGAGTGGAATGATAACGGGGAGGTTTCGGACGCTCTGATCTGGGATAGTGGGAAGGCATATCTGAGGGGATTGTTGATACAGCTGGGGAGTAAACGGAAACGGGAGAGGGAAGCCCAGCGGCAGGAATGGATGAGGCAGTTGGAACTGGCCCAAGGGGAGCATAGTAAGACGGGGTCCCGGGCCGCGGGGGAGCGAGTCGCCCAGTTAAGAGCACGAGTGAACCGTTTGGACGTGGAGGGGTTGGAGAGGATGATGAGAGCGTCCAAGAGGAATTTCATGGAAAGTGGGAATAGGGCAGGGAAATTACTCGCGAGGCAGCTCCGGCGTAAGCGGGAGAGCCGGGTAGTGGCGGAAGTTCGGGACGAGAAGGGGGCGAGGGTGGCGGAGAGCCGAGAGATTTGTGGAGTGTTCCGCCGCTTTTATGAACAGCTATACACGGGGCAAGAGGGGGCCACCCCGGAGCGGATCCGGGAGTATTTGACTGGGATGCCAGTTCCGCGGATTAGTCAAGAACAGGCAGACTGGATGGGGCGGCCGATTGAAGTGGGGGAGGTGCAGGGAGCAATCCGGCGGCTTCCCAAGGGTAAGGCGGTCGGAGAGGATGGGTACCCGGCGGAATTCTACCAGGTATTGCGGGAGGAGATGGCGCCGTTTTTGGCGCGGTTGTTCACGGGGTTTCTGCGGGGGGAGCGGTTGCCGGGGACAATGACACAGGCGAATGTGGTGGTCCTTCCAAAAGAGGGGCGGGACCCGGAACGATGCGAGAACTACCGGCCCATTGCCCTGATAAATTGCGACGCGAAGCTGTATGCGCGTGTGTTGGCTGGGCGCCTGGAGGGACTTCTCCCGGCCCTGATCCATCCGGATCAGACGGGGTTTATCAAAGGTAGAGCCATCTCGGATAATGTGCGGCAGGTGGTGGGATTACTCCACTATGTGCAGGAGAGGCGCATCCCGGCGGTGTGTGTGGCCTTGGACGCCGAAAAGGCCTTCGACCGGGTGGAATGGGAGTTTTTGTTTGCCATGATGGATAAGATGGGGCTGGGGGAGGGGTTTGTGCGAGGGTGAGGGCGCTGTATCAGCACCCGAAGGCCCGGATTCTGGTGAATGGCCAGGGTTCGGATTGGTTTGACCTGCATTGGGGGACCCGACAAGGATGCCCTCTCTCTCCCCTGCTTTTCGCGATCGCCATAGAGGCGCTGGCGATTCGGGTGCGGGCCCGGGCAGCGATCCATCCAGTTCAGGTGGGCACGAGTAAGCATAAGATCCTTCTTATGCCGATGATACGTTGATTTTTCTGACGAATCCAGCCGGGTCTCTTCCGGTGTTGGTGGAGGAGTTGGAGGCGTTTGCTGTGGTCTCAGGTTTTAAGGTCAATATGGCCAAAACTGAGGCGATGGCCCTTGGCGGATTCCAGCGGGAGGAGTGTTGGGATTTTCCTTTTAAGTGGGCACCCGGGCACTTTAAATACCTAGGGGTGCAATTGCCGGCTGACCCAGGCCGGTTGTTCGAACTTAACTATCAAACGCTGGGGGGCAAGATCGGCAGTCTTTTGGAGGGGTGGAAAGACCTGAAACTGAGTTGGGTGGGTAGAATAGAGGCATTTAAGATGAGTGTGTTGCCCAAGTTTCTATACCTATTTGTACAGCTCCCATTGTGGATCCCGGGGGGGTGCTTCGGCGGTGGGAGGAGGTGCTTCGGAGATTTATTTGGGGGGGGCGAAGGGCTAAGATCCGGACCAGCCAGCTGCGGATGGCTAAGGACCGGGGAGGGGTTCGGTTACCCTCTTTGAGGTGGTACCAGAGGGCAGGCATTCTGAAGGCCTGGAGAGACCACTATCGGCGGGGGGGAGAAGCTGCGTGGGTGGACTTGGAAATTACCTTGATGGGTGCACAGTCCCTGACTCAATGGTTAGGTGGTTCGACTGGGACAGGGGGAGGGGGGAGGGGGAAATCGCATCCTTTCTTGGGGGCTATGTGGAGACTCTACCAACAGGGGGAAGGGCGGCAGTGGTTTCCCCATTTCGTCTCGGCCTGGACTAGGGTGCGGGATCTTTTCCCCTTTGGCGGGGCGGCCTGGCTGCAGGATAAACTTGCTAAATTTGGGGATTGTTTGGTGCAGGGGGAGATAGGATCACATCGAGGGTTGGAGCATAAGGCGCAGAGCCCTGTCCCCTTCTATCAGTATTTTCAGGTCCGGCACTTTTTGCAGACGGGGGAGCATCTTAGCTGGATTCGCCGCCCCGGCACTGCCATGGAAGAGGCGTTGTTCCGAGGGAATAAGGACAAAGGTATCATTGCTAAGATTTATAGGGTTTTGTTAGAGGCGGCGGCGGAAGTGGAAGAGGCGGCCCAGTGGGGGCATCGGCACGGTGGCATCATTGGGTTGGGGAGGAGTGGGATGAAGAGCAATGGCAGCGGATTTATGGGGCGATTAGTAAGACCACGGGCATTGCTTCTTGGAGACAAACCCAGTTACAAATACTGCACGGGGCGTATGTCACTCCGAGCAGGCTGGCTTGGCGGGGAACTCAGGGGTTGGGGCTATGTTGGCGGGGCTGTGGGGAGCGGGGTGATTTCTTGCACATGTGGTGGGGGTGCCGAGTAATTCAGAGTTTCTGGCAGGCGGTGCGGGCGGGCATGAGTAGTGGGAAGGGGGGTGCTGACTTGGGGAGTGAGAGGGACTTGGGAGGGGGGCCCCGGGAGTGGGTGTTGGGGGGTGGTCCCCAGGGAGGGCTGGGTAGGTGGGCCCATCGGCGGGAGGCGAAGTTGCTGTTGGCGGCGAGGCTTGCAATCGCCTGGCGCTGGAAATGGGCGGGGGGGGGGGCCGGGGGTGGAGGATTGGAAGAGGAAGGTGGAGGAGATGATTCAGTTTGATAATCTGACCTACCGGTTGCGGGGTAGGGAATGGGAATTCCACAAGATTTGGGGCCCCTACCTGCAGGGTTCAATGGGGAGTACGGGGTGGCAAGGGGAGGGGAGGTTATGATGTTCACAGCACACACAGCACACAATGCACATATGGTACATATTCCACACGGCTTGGGGATTACGTGTTAGACGTAATTTTTGTTCTGTATTAGGTTAATCTAGTTATGGTTGTTATTTGGGTTTGTGGTCTGTTTTCCCTTTTTGTTCCTTTTTGTTCTTTTCTTTTCCTTTCTACTGTTTTTGTTTTTTAGTATTGTGGTTTGAGGCTGATGGTGGGGGATGGCAAAGCAAATGAGCCCCCATGGACTGGCAGCCTGAGGGGGGGAAGGGGACGGAAGAGGTATTTGTTGGCAATATATTTTGATGGTACCCTGCCTATCACATGTTTAATAAAAACAAAGTTTCAAAAAAAAAGATGAATTGCCTGAGACACTCAGGAACCAGCAGCTGTTCCTCTTTAACTGAGGATTTAAATATTTTGTTTATTAAAGCGGGTGATATTCTTTATGCCGGAAATCCTGAATTTGATGAAATTGCAACAAGAGCGATTATGGGAAATTTAATGAGGTGTTCTTATCCCAGGAATAGGCTGTCCAACTGTCACCCCTGAGATTATATCCCACATTGAACGAGGGGAAGAGCCGTACATCCGGGCTGAGATATTCTCAGAGGAAAGAGAGATTGGGAAAAGCAGCTGCTCAGGTGAGTCCAGTAGTAGAAGGGATCAGTGTAAAACTGCTGAGCTGAAGAGTGGAATGAGAAGCTGGAAACTGCAGAGACCCCGTCACAAGCTCCTCTGAAGATCTCTGCAGACCCTTTATAATGCATCTCAGTATGCTTATAACACGGTCAAGGATTGGACCTCATCATTTTTTTGCTGTTATATAATATGCTGTGGACCTAATATAATGCAAATTCACTTATAATTCGGTCAAATATCTTGGACCCAATGTCAATGTGTTATGAGGTCTATGGTGTGCTTCATCCCTCATTAGAGTCATTGGGTTTGCAGTACACAATTCCCGCTCTAACCCCTGTAACTCCAAACTGGAGCATGATCTATGTAAATAATAATCCTTACTTTACACTCAGTTGTTCTACTTATGAACATCATATCAATACTAGTACTACTACTTATCAATTATATTGCCCTACTAGGCATACGTAGCGCTAAACAAGCGCACAAAAAGACGGGCCCTGCTCTGCAGAGCTTACCATCTGCTAAGACAAAACAACCGGGAACAAGGGAAGTTTTGGGGAAATGATTAAAATACAGATGGGTGAAGGCAGGAGGGGTAAAGGGTCAGAATCCAAAGACAGCCTCGTAGAGATGAGTTTTTAGCCTGGATTTGAATTGGACCAGGGATGGATCCTGATATACCGACTCAAGTAGTCTATTCCAGGCATACTGTGCAACAAAGCAAAAGGAATGGAGTGGCGTATAATTCCTGCCTGTGTCTCCTACTCACCTCAGCACACCCCACACATCTATCCAGTTAGGATACCAATGTCATATTTCTAGTCCCACAGGTGCTCCTTGTGGCCTTGGGCAAGCCACTTAACTCTCCGTTGCCTCGGGTACAAAACCATAGATTGTGAGCCCTTCGGGGACAAGGGAAAAATATATATACAGTAGCTGGATGTACACCGCTTTGACTGGTAAACAAGCACTATATAAGCCTAGTTAAATAAATACATATTAAAATCACTCCCCAGAATAACTCCCCCCCCCTTAAAGTTTAACATCCAGTTCTGCTTATAGAACTCATTTTGGTTACTGTTGGGCATAAATATTAATAAACATAACCACTTTTTCCTGAATTTGTCCACTTCGTGCAATTCCCATCTCCCTTCCGTCTGCTTGAGCACCTCTTCAACTTGTAAATGAAAAGGTTTTTTCGTATCAGAATAGCCACCCCTCCCTCCTTTTGGGTCCAAATCTCAAAAGCATTAAAATATATTTGACTAAACATTTTATTTTGCAACTATCTTTTGTCTCGCACCCATAAATGAGTCTCTTGAAGCAGTACCACCACTCAATCCTTAATCTCTTCCCTTCTACCTATTCTTTATTTTTATTCAAGACTTTATGTACTGCCTTTCACCAGCGAATCAATGTGGTTGACAATTTGCTGCTATACAAAGAGCAGAATTACATGGGTAATAGAGAATCAGAGACGTATAAGAGAAGGTCATAGCACAGCCCCAAGGGATTCTCGCCTGTTACCAAATCTACCCTTTCAGTCAGGCCAAGTGAAGGAATAAAAGTAGGATTTTAGCCATTTCTTGAACTTTGAAAACAATGTTTCAGTCCAAAGGTAGCGGGCTATGGAATTCCAAAGAGATGGTGCTAAATAAAAGAAAGCCGAATAGCGAAAAATCTCCAGCTTTATGCTGAAGGAGGAGAGACTGTCAAGTTTTTTTCATTTTTTGAATGAAGTGCTTTTCTGGAATTAGCAAATCAAATAGATAGGCAGGCTGGCCGGAATGAAGAGTTCTGTGTCTCATGATTCATATTTTATATTTAATTCTATATGTAATTGGCAGCCAGTGATTTTTTTTCAGTAGCACGGTAACTGCTCAGCATCCTATCCCCTCCCCTTTCCCTTGCCCCTCCCACCTCCCCATTCCCAAATACCAGACACAAGCTGCCTCTGTTCCCATGGAGGAGTTGATTCTTGAGGGTGAGGCGCTTGCTTTAACACACACACCCATGGAGCCTTACAAATTGTTTTCCAATCATTTCCCCGCCCCTACCCACTCATTCTCTAACCACCAGGCTACTCCTCCATTCGATTCCCACTGGCACTCTTTGTGACCCTGGGCAAGTCACTTTACCCTCCATTGCCCTGGAAGAAAAGGCCTGGCAGTCTACTTCCAGTGATACATTGCCAAGAAAACCCAGAGGCAGCTGGGTTGCCAGGAGTCAGCACTGACTTGATGGCACTAAAAAAAGAAAAAAGCCCACTCACTCAAACCTTCATCCTTTATACAAAACTCGGATATTTCTTCTTATAGCCAGTAACAAGTCCAGGAGGAGAATGGAAAGATCCCTGTGCCCCTCCCTCACACCCAGCAATATGACATACCCTCCCTCACACCCAGCAGTGGGGCATATAAAAAAAGTCTCAAAGTCCCCTACCTGGCCCCTCCTCTATCTGGCCCATTCCAAGTGCACCTTACAAGCCAAATTCCTCCTCCTCCCATTGGGAAAGCCAGCTCAATCCAACATTATTCATCTTCTTTTGTAGGTTGACCGATGATATATCACTAAAGATTTCAGTTTTAGCAATTGCCCACTGGAGTGTTTCCATCTTCTTGGCCTCCTCTTTAACTTTTGTACTCATGCATGTAAGCTGCAATATCTCTGCAGCCTATGTTGGCCTTTCTTTGTACCCAGGCTTTGATGAGCTTGATCACACTCCATATCCGATCCAGAGGCCTCCATGCACCTTTAGTTAGTTTAGCTTATTTGATTTTGTGATACATCACATTTAGGCCCAAATGAATGCTTTACACTATTCTTGCTCCTTCTCTACAGCGTAGGGCAATTTAAGCAGCTCCATTTTCTTTTTTACTGACTTCATTCATTATCGACCCTAATTGGATGATTTTTAACACTTCATAATAGATGGGGCGCTTTTCTTATGGCTTTTATTCAACGGCCCTCCTGAAGCTTTCCGGTTATGCTGCCATCGCCCTCGGTGACATGGCATCTGGCCCATTTTCATACTCAGTATGTCTTTTCTCACCTGTTTTATCCCTACACCAAATTTGTTCCCGTTCCATTAAATTTTTGGAGAGTTAGTTTACCCCCAGACAGACATCCTCATAGTAACATAGTAAAGGACAGCAGATAAAGACCAGCATGGCCCATCTAGTCTACTGCTCTATACAGGTTACCCCCACTCTAGGCTTCTATTTTTACCCTCTGTGTATAATTTCTTTCCAACATCTGTTGAGTTGGAAAGAATAAAGAAATGTTGGAGTAAATCTGCCCTTAAAAATTAAACTATTCTCATAAATAACGTCCCAGTGTTTACTTATTTCTTTTTCTTTTTAATTTAGAAAAAGTTGATCCCAGAAACGGTGTTACAGCGCCACCCCACTGGGAGCTCAGTGGAAACCTGGAAGAGGACAAGATGTCATCAGAGAGAGAAGGAGAGCAGATTTCGTATTCTGAGTCAGAGGAAAATTATAGTATCACACAGAAAGCGAAAGAGCAGAGCAATAAGATGTTGATACAAAGATGTTTATGCGAAATATGTGGGATAGTACTCATGGACCCTGCAACTCTGGAATCGCATCACAGATCTCACGCTGTAGAGAGACCATATGCGGGTGCAGACTGTGACAGGACCTTCAGTCAGAAAGAAATAGCACAAGGACGACAGAAAACACGCGCAGAACCGAACTCTTTTATTACTTCTGAACGTGGAAAAGATCTCAGTAAAAGGGAAGAACTAACAGAACACCAGAAACTCAACGAAGAGAGCGTGATTACGTATAAGGAATATGAGAAAATCTGTGGCGGTAAAGTAAATCTCACAAACTACCAGAAAAGCTACACCGATAATAGACCATTTTCATGCGCCGACTGTGGCAAATATTTCAAGCGCAAGGTATGCCTCACAAGGCACCAAGAAATTCACCTAATAGAAAGACCATTTTCATGTATTAAATGTACCGAAAGTTTCAAGAGAAAGGCAGACCTTGCAGAACACCAGAAAATACACCGAGAAGAGAAACAATATACATGTGGTGAGTGTGGTAAAAGCCTCAGCCAGCGGTGCCACCTTGCAAGGCACCAGAGAATCCATACAGGTGAGAAACCATTCACTTGTAACGAGTGTGGTAGAAGCTTCAGTCAGAAGACACACCTTGAAGACCATCAGAGAATACACACAGGAGTGAAACCATTTATATGTAGCTATTGTGGTAAAAGTTTCATTCAGAAGAGCTCTCTCACAAGTCATCAGAGAATCCACACGGGAATGAAACCGTTTACGTGTCCTAATTGTGGTAAAAGCTTCAATAAGAAGATTTTATTTGTCAAACACCAGGAAATCCACAAAGGAGAGAGAGAATGTACACATCCTGATTGTGGTAAAAGCATCATTCAGAAGAAAGAACTCGCAAGGCATCAAGAATTCAACTGTAAATTTCAGAGCTGGAACTTGTACCCAGTATATCCTGTTTTAAATGTGAAGTTCATTCCTGTCGTTTATACGCAAAATCAGACCCATGACAGAGTTTCAGATGATAAGTGACTAGAACCAAATTTTCTTGGTTAATATCTAAATCAAAACTCAGTGAAATGACTGCTGTTATGGAAGGAACAAAATCATACTGTCTGTTTGTTGCCTAAAATGAAAAAGTGCCTTCCCTTGACATAATCACTAGGGCTAATGATGGTGGTAGAAACCGTGCAGAGCTTTTGGCAGAAGATAACACCCTTGGTGCAGTTATAGGCTATGGTGAACCAGCACATGAGCCCACAGTAGTAGGAAATGGACCATAGCAGCTATTAAAATAAGTTGTAGCCTCCTTCATTGGTCCTCCTTGCAGAGAGCTAATACTTTCTCTTACCTCCTTTTCTGTTCACTAGAGAGACATTCCTCCTTAGGGAATCAAAAAAGTTAAAAAAAAAAAAAAAAAAGGAGCTGTGCTTTAAAACTTGTAAGAAGAGCCCCGCAAGTTAATACTTGATCTCTAGAGCGCTGGAGTAGAAGCACCCTGAGTGAATCTGTCCGGCTACGTTTTTATTCTTTGCCCTTTGCTTGCTTTTGAATAATTGTAGCCGCCTGTACCTTTTCTATTTCTTTGAATAAGCTGCTCAAAAAATTGCCTTACTTGCTGTCTGTGCCGAAAATTGCTTGACAGTCTCTCTATGCAGGTTTCTGTCACCTTAAAGAAGCTATTAGTGTAATAGAGGAATTACTTAGCTTTGTAGCTAAAGAAATGTTTTTTAATATTTTCAGCCTTTTCTGAAATAGTAGCTTAAAGGAAAAGCTTTGGCCTATACTGTAGTAGCAAGCCTAGGCTGTAGTAGTTAGAAGCCCCCAGCAGGGGGTTTCTGTCTGAAGAGGTCAAGTCATAACTTATTGCCATTTTGTTTCAGGTGAGTTTGCAATATATTTCCCTCCCACCGTATTCCTCACCCATCCACCCCAGGGCTGAGCTTTTTTTTTACATATTCTTTCTAGGACACACACAGTCACTCGTCTTGTGGTACAAAAACTGCCCCATATTAAACCCTATAATCAAAACGACTTCTATTCAGTGCAGTAGCTGTTGTGTTTTGATCCTCAGAAAAAACATTTGGAGCCTTAGAGCTTGCCTCATGTGTCTTAAGCTATCTGCTATGGAAAAAGAATTGACTCAACTAAGGGAAGAATTAGCTGCAATAAAACAAACCTCCCCCAAAATACTAGGAGACTCCATTATCAGAGGCATTAACTTGGTAATACGGTTCCAGTGTCAGAAGGTAGTCAAATGCCTCTCAGGCGCTTCTGTCAGCAAGAATACAGACACGATTGTTAATAAAGTCGCAGAGGAAAGTAAGATTTTAAAAATGATGATGTTATCCATCTGGGAACAAATAATCTTGCTAGAAACTGTACCTCTGCAGTGCAAAAAGACTTCCAAATTTTGGGAGACAGATTTAAACCCACTGTCAGCACTATAGCATTTTCAGAAGTTCTACCTGTTCGTGGTAATGGGGAAGAGAGGCTGCATCGCACAACCAGTTTTTAATACGTGGCTCCAAATCTGGTGTAAGCATGAAGACTTAATATATAGGTGGCTGAGGCAATAGATGGAACAACAAGAGGTTATACTGTAATCATGGTCCACATCTTTCTGTAGCAGGAAAAAATCCTAGGTGAAAAATTCAGACAATAATGTAGACAGACATTTAAACTAGAGAAAGGGTGTGACAGATGGAAAACAAGTTCAGCATGTCACTCTCAGAAAAAGCATTACGGTGATGGTGAAAATAGAAAGATACATCATCTTAACTCATGCGTCAACAGGAAAGGGGAAGAGAAGTCAGAAATAAAATGCATCAAATAGAGGCAAGTCGCCGGAAGGCAATGAGCACAAATGCTCACAGTCGAGGCAACAAGGGTCCTGTCCTAGAAGCCCTGATAGTGGAAATTGATTTGGGCATTGTGGCCATTATAAAAACATAGTTACATAAATCATTTTTATTGGCATATTACAACAACAACAGGAACAAGAACAGAGCAACATCAAAGTCAGAACACCAGGGACACAATGTTGCAATACAAAGACAGAAATAGAACTGACCTTCCCCCCCACACCCCAACCCTACTCCAGGGGAAAATGCCAGTCAAGTAGCACTGATACAAACAAAGCCACCAGCCCCTTCTATGAGCTCGTTCTTTTGTCAAGCTCCCCCCCCCACCTCTCCCTCCCAATCCCCCGCCTAACCCCACCCACACCTCCCCCCAATCCCCCAACCCACCCCGTAGCACCCACCTACACAAGTCACCTAGCAATCCTCATCCAATACCTCCCGCAACACCAGAGGGGGTCAGATCGCCCAGGGGACTCCACACCGCTGTGAACCGTTCCCACGCACCTCCCGACAGTAGCCGAGCAGTACGCTGCTCCATCATTTGCAAGTCCCGCATAGCTTTCTCCCACTCTCCCACCCCCCCCACCCCAGGGGCAACTGCCTTCAACCAACCCCGCAATATACAAAGCTTAACCACAATAAAGCCCTTAGCACATAACCGCCGCCCACTGTCCCCAAGGGATTGCACTCCATCACAAGACCCAAAAAGACACACCACTCAGGGGTAATGAGCACTTCAGAGTGTAGCCACCTCGCCAACTGTCGGCCCACCGCTAACCAGAAGTGCTGGATATGGATACAAAACCAAAAGCGATGAGCAAAGCCCCCTTTTTCTACCTGGCAGAGACTACAAAGTTCCGACGACGACAGACCCGCCTTCGCCGCCCACACATTATGGACATAGGCTCTCCACAAAAATTTAAACTGAATTTCCTGCAGCTGCACAGTTTCCGAAAGTGTACTGATATCTGTAAACGCGGCTCGCAGCTGGCCAACAGTAGCCTGCGGGATCCCATCCTTCCGCCATTTCTCCCCCAAATTCTCTAAACAAACATCGCGCCCTGCCGGAAATAGCGATCTAGTCAGGGCGCCGACGGTGATCTTCCCATCCAAAGAGTTAAACAACGCCAACAGCCCATCACCAGAAAGCACCACAGCCGATCTGCGCCGGAGCGCTGCAACATAATGCCGCACCTGGAGAAAGAAATAGAAATCCCGCGGTTCGAGACAATAACGCCCCCGGAGCGAAGAAAAAGAATCTAGCTCCGCGGCCGTCTCCATCCTGAGATGACCTACCAGGCACAATCCCTTAGATGCCCAGGCCGTCACCACCCCAGCCTCAAGCCCAGGCAAAAAGGCCGGATTCCCACTCAGCGGCAAGCAATCCGTCACCTGACTACCGCTACCCCGATGGTTGCACAGTGCCGCCCATGCTGCCCGCAGGGCCATCCAAAACACTGAGTGTTGGCATCGCACTGGGAGCTGCCCCCGCTCTGCATGCACCACAGCCATGCGGTGCCACGGGGCTGTCATCTCATCCAACAGGGCCAAAGGAACCACCTCAGAGGCATCTCCCAGAAGGTCCCGAATAATCCGCGTCCAACACACTAAGTTATACCACCGAAGCGAGAGCAGCCCCGCACCACCATCCCCCCGGGCTTGCAGCAAAGTGTTCAGCGCGATGCGGGCCCTCCGGCCCCTCCACAGGAACTGCGAAAGACAGCCACCCAGCTGCCGCAGATCGCAGCGGGTCAGCCACACTGGGACATGACGTAGTACATACGCCCAACGGGGAAACTCTACCATATTGAAGAGCGCAATTCGGCCCCGCAACGACAGTGGTAAGGCCTGCCAGGCCCGCAATCTACGAGCCGTGCCTTCCAGTAACAAAGAGATATTCACACGGTATAGCTGCTCAAGCCGCTCGGGGATCTGTATACCCAAGTAACGTATTTGCCCTGGCGCCCAAACCAGAGGAAAGGGGCCACCCCACGTCCGCCGGCAGCTACCCCCTACATCCAGCCCTAAAGACTTAGCTTTGTTAATCTTCAAACCCGAGAAGGCCCCAAAGCTTTCAATGGTGCTCAGCGCCCTCTCCAAAGAAACCTGCGGGTTCGTCAAACAGAGCAGTATATCATCTGCAAAGGCACTCAATTTGAACTCCCCTGCTGCCCAAACAACTCCCGTCACCGCGCCGTGGCCCATCAACTTCACCAACAACGGCTCCAAATGCAAAATGAAAAGGAGAGGCGATAAGGGGCACCCCTGACGAGTCCCTCTGCGTAGAACGAACGGCTCCGACCGCTCCCTGCCGACCATGAGAAAGGCTCGCGGCTCCTTATACAAGGCCCGAATCCACTCCACATAGGGACCCGCAAAACCAAACCGAGACAAGGCCTCGAACATATAGTCCCACGAAACCCGATCGAAGGCTTTCTCCGCGTCCAGGCTAGCTAACAGAAGAGGACAATTGGACTGGAGGCACCGCTCCATACTCAACAGTACTTGGACGATGTTGCGGGCTGCCGCTCTGCCCCGCACAAAGCCCGCCTGATAGGGTCCAATAATATGGGAAAGAACCTCCTGCGCCCGCAGCGCTAACACCGAGGCAAGGATCTTCATATCCACATTGATAAGCGAGATCGGCCGATAAGAGGCCGGATCCTCAGGGTCCTTCCCCGCCTTAGGTATTAAGGAGACGGCCGCTGTCCGCATATCCCGTGGGAACTGTCCCACCTCCAGTACTTCCATATATACCGCTGCCAGAGTGGGCACAACCTGACTCTCCACAATTTTATAAAACTCCATACCATACCCGTCAGGGCCCGGCGCCTTATGCAACTTCCCATCCCGAATCACCCTCTGAATCTCGGATCCCGAGATCGGTTGATTCAGCATCTCCCGCTCTTGCGGAGTCACCTGATCCAGGCGCACACCACTCCAAAAGGCCTGCGCCTGTCCGAGGTCTGCCCCATCCGGGGTATATAGGCACTCATAAAAGCGGTGGAACACCTCTGCTATCTTAGCTGGGTCCGTGTGCACCCGCCTTGCTCATCGCGGATACGAGTTACCAAATGAGACCCCTGACGGTCTCGTACCAGCCGCGCCAACAATCGGCCCGAACGGTTCCCAAACCGAAACAACTGGTGGCGATAGTACTGCAGGTCAAAAACTGCTCGCTCTTGAAGGAGGTCATTTACCCTCCGTTGAATCGCCAGGTACTCCTGCACCACCGCTCCCCGTGGGTGTCGCGTAGCAGCCCGCTTCTGCGCCTGCAGATCGTTCATAAGCCGAGTCAAGTCGGCATTGATCTGACGCTGACGGCGCGCGACATAAGCAATCACCTGTCCACGGATTACCGCCTTCCCGGCCTCCCACAAAGTTGCCACCGAGGAGACACTCCCCTCATTATGCCTCAGAAAGTCACACCATTGCTCCCGAACAAAAGCCTGAAAATCCGCCCTGTGCCAGAGATGCCGAGGGAAGGACCACCGTCCCCCCATCTTGCGGCCACCGGCCCAGGCAAGAGTCACCATCGCATGGTCCGAAACCACAATCGGGCGAATCTCAGCCCGCCGAACTCTCCCAACATCCACCGACCGCACCAACATATAGTCAATGCGCGACCAAGTCTGGTGCGCGCGGGACAGATGAGTATAGTCACGTTCACTACCATGCAACACCCGCCAAATATCAATCAATCCACTAGCTTGACTGAGATAGCTCACCCCTTTAGAGGCCCAACTACCAACACCTGCCCCTGGGGCAGATTTGTCCAAGACAGGCTCGTGGGGGGCGTTAAAGTCACCAGTGAGAATAACCGGGACATCCGGTAAAACACCGAGCTTCCAAGCCACAGCTTCGAAAAAGCCCTGAGAGTATTGATTAGGAGCATAAATATTACCGAGAACCATTTCTTCTCCATTAATTTTCGCATGTACCCAAAGATAGCGCTCCATAGGATCCAAGTCCTCACTTAAAATATCCACAGTAAGGTTCTTATGAAATAGGAGTGCAACCCCTTTCTTCCGGCCCTCTACAGCTGCCGCGGCACAAACCCTCCCCACCCACTTCTTTTGAAGCTTGGCATGCTCACAGGCACTTAAATGCGTCTCCTGTAAGAAGGCCACCTGAGCACCCTCCTTCTGTAGCGCCTGCAGTACTTTAGTGCACTTTATCGGAGTATTAAGGCCCCCCACATTCCATGATACAAAGCCCACATCAGTCCCCATTAACCCCCATTACCTACTTTAGAGCACTTCAACGTCCACAGGTGCAACCAGCAGAGCAAGTGCTGCCCAGCCCCAGCACCCACACTCCTCCCCTTCCAACTCTGGCGCGCTATTCCCCACCAAAAGGATTCGCCATGATGGCATGCTACATGGGCCCCCGTTCCCACCCTCCCCCTTCCCCACCCACCAGCCCTCCCAACTCTACAGTCAACAAAACCAGTACCGCTGCACACATCCCCCCTCTCCCCCCCCTCCCCCTCCCCCCCTTCCCCAGATAAAAACCAAACATACCACTCCTGGCCCCCCCTGCCAGGTCCGAGACCACCACAGTGCGCTACAGGGCCGCCCCACCCACCACCGCTCCTCGCAGTCAAAACCATAGCACCCCATGAAGCAACACCCTCCTCACCCCTCTGCCCCCACTAACACACGTAACCATTCAGACACACACACTCAATCAAAGCAAAGACAGGTACAAACTATCCCCCACATACACCAACACACACCCCAAACCATTGCAAGACAAATTGCCACCCGCAGTAGTAGCAGGGAGAGAAACAGGCCCACCTCACCTAAGCACCACACTCAAAACACCCGCCCCAACCCAACTGGGCAACAAACTCCAACACACACAAACAGCCAGTCAATTCCACACCCCAATACCAGCGCAGTCCAGCTGGGCAATTAAAGCAGTGTAACGCACAAGTCCACTGTCAGGAACATAGTCCATTAGTACACTCCGCTGATCTGCAATCACCACTGCCGAATCTCCCGCCTCCAGCTGGGCTAAAACAAGTCATACTCCACTCCCGGCTCGCTCACGGGCCTGCTCCAGACGTGCCCATTTTGTCCAGGAAGTTCTTCGCCTCCGCTACTGTGGACAGAACATGTTGCTTCCCATCATAATGCACACGGAGAATCGCTGGGAAAGCAAGGGTAAAGCGGACATGCCGCTGAAAGAGTGTCGCACAGAGCGGAGAAAACTCTTTCCTCCTTGCTGCAACTGAAGCCGAATAATCCTGGAATAAGAGCACTGTAGAATTATCCAAAGTCAGATCACGTTTCTTGCGGAAGGCTTGTAGTAGTAACCACTTGTGGTGAAAATTTAAAATCCGGGCGATAACCACTCTGGGCCGCTGTCGGTGGTCAGTCCTGGGCCCCAAGCGATGTACACGCTCCACTTTCATGGGCCCCACTAGCTCCTCCAGGCCGAGCGCACGTGGCAGCCACGTTTCCACTAAATCTAGCAATAGATCGTCTGTCTTAGTCTCCGGGATACCGACTAGCCGCACATTGTTCCTTCTTGAGCGATTTTCGAGGTCATCAACATTCCCGAGAAGGGCCTCCACTTGTTGCTGCAACCGGCTACTCTCCCGGGCCTGCTTCCCCTCCTCCTCCTCAAGCGCCGACACTCGGTGTTCCAGCTCCTCCACCTTATGTGTGCATTCCGTTAGTGTCTCCGCCACTGTCTCCAGCTTACTGAGGAGCAAGTCAAATTTGGGCTCAAGTAACTTGGCCACTTCCCGCGCCAATTCTTCGGGGCCTGAATCCACACTGTCACTGCCTGGCGAGCGGGGTCCCGCCATGCTCGCCGATGGGCCTGCCGTAGTCGCGGTCCCCGACTTCGGCCCCTTCTCCCTCTCTTTTCTCGGCGGAGCAGGCATATTTGAGCAGAAGCGAGCGCCGGTACAGACACCTCCACACCCCCTTCCACTCAAGGTAGGTATAGCAAAGATACGTCGGGGAAATCACAGATTATTTGCCGTATAATAGCAGGGCGGCCCCGGAGCGAGCAGAGACACCTCTTACCCGCTCATGCAGCACGTGGTCTCTCCATAAAAACATAGTTAAATACATCTCAAGAATGGGATATAGCTATACCTGGATATAATCTATTTAGAAGGGATAGTGAGAACAGGAAAGGAGGAGGACTAGCTCTTTATGTCATAAAGAGTATTAAAGCGACTGATATATAGGAGAATTGGGGGGGGGGGGGGGGAAGCACTGTGGATCATTTTGGAAAGTGGAGAAGGCACTACCATCTGCTGACCTCCAAGTCAAATGGAAGAAATGGAGAAAGACTTGATCAACAATATTGCAAAGGTGGCAGAAAAGAGAGAGGTGATAATACTGGGGGACTTTAAATCTGCCAGATGTGAATTGCAGTATCCCAGCTGCAAATATGGAAAGAGGCCAGGGTTTGATTCCCACTACTTGTGGCCTTGGGCAAGTCACTTAACCCTCTACTGCCTCAGAAAAATCCAAGTTATCAATGTCCCTGTTTAATGTACATGACCAAGTTTAAGTTACAATGTAAATCGCTTTGACTGAAATGATAAAATGGTATAAAAAAAAGACCAAAAAAACTCACAAACTGTTAAATAAATAAATAAATAAAAATAGAAAGATTGTGGATGCCCTACAAGAGGCTTTGCTCAGATTGGTGAAGAAACCCACCAGGGAAGGAATGATACTGGATCTAGTGCTCGTGAATGGAGACAGTGTACCTAATGTTCAGGTGAGTGCCTGTTTGAACAGCACTGATCACATGGTATAGTTTGAAGTAAAATCCGAGGCAGAGTCCAATCGCAGAAAACACAAAGTCCTAGATTTCAAAAATGCTGACTTGCATAAAATGGGAAAGTACCTGAAGAAGGAGCTGTCAGGAGGGGAGGAGATAAGAGAAGTAGAAAGGCAGTGGGCTAAACTGAAAGGTCATGGCAAGGGCAGCAGATCTATATGGAAGGAAAATATATTAAAGCAAGAGGATGATATGGTTCTCCAAAGAAGTGCTGCAAAAATAAAGGCAAAAAAGGCAACGTTCATAGAATTCAGAAGAGCACAAAAAAAATGAGCACAGACTAGATTACCGGATAAAACTGAAAGAGGCAAAGAGAGAAATCAGGAGGCAAAAGCTCGCACAGAAGACAAATTGGCTACAAATACGAAGCGAGGTGATGGCTTTTTTCATGTATATTGGGGAGAGTAGGAAGACCAGAGGTGGAATTGTAAGACTTAAAGGTGCCGAGACCAATGTTGTGGAAAGTGATAAGGAAACAAAAAAAACCCCTTATGTTCCATGTTTTCAAAAGAAAATCCTAGAGAAGGGTTGTGAATGATTGACAAAGGTAGCAAGGAGAAAGGAGTAAATGCTACACAATTCACAGAAGAAGATGTTTATCAACAGCTTAGCTGAAAATGAACAACACTATGAGATCAGATTAGATATATACCAGGATACAGAAGGAGCTCAGGGAGGTTCTGGCAGGACCTTTAAGAGATGAGTTTAATAGATCCTTGGAGACAGGGGAGGTTCTGTGGGATTGGAGAAGAGCTGATGATGTCCCTCTTCACAAATGTAACAGAGAAGAGGTAGCAAACGACAGGCTTGTTAAGCCTTACCTCGGTGGTGGGAAAAGTAATAGAGACTTGGGGGAGGAAATGACATCATCGGGAAGCGTGGAGGCATAGTCGGTGAGCTCCATTTCCCCCACACCTAAAATTGTGTTGTGTTGTAAGTGCCCCCGATGATCCTGAGTGCCGCAAACAGCGGCGGAATTCATTTACAATGAGACTGCATGGCTGCAGAAGAAAAAAAAGTGCTGGACCTGCAAGCCTTTGCTTATAGCGGCGGCTCTAGCACAGCCAGATGATCTCAAAATGGCAGCGGGTGAGCCCATGCAGCAGCGAACAGGCACAGAACGTGCAGGTAGTGGAGGGCACGAGCAAGCAGCCTTGAATCTGATAACGGGGCCAGCTCGGTGCTGAGTTTCAGCGCTGGCGCCCTGAAAAAACAGCAGAGCTTAGCTCCGTGAGAGCAGACATACTGAGCCTTGCAGCAGACTTGATGGGAGAGATGGCAGACCTCTGCCGCAGGATGGAGGATACTGAGAAGCAAGTGGAGGTAGCAGGGGAGATTGTAGCAGCCTTGGAAAAACAAGTGACTGCATTGGAACACACAAGTGCAGAGTTTGCAGATAAATTAGAGGACTTAAAGAATCAAGCTAGATGAAATAATCTGTGCTTCAGGGAAGTTCCTGAGGAAGAGGAAAATCTGGATTGTAAGGCTATGGTGCAGCGTATAGTGACTCAACTCTGGTCCACTGCCCCAGCAGGTGAAGAGGCACCAGTGGTGAAGAGGGCGCACTGGGTGCTGGGGCCTCCTGTGCAAATCTGCCCTGAGACATTGTGGTTCAATTCCAGAAATATGCGGTGAAAGAAAGGGTGGCAGCGTGAGCCAGGAAGGTCACCCTCAAGTGGGAGTCATATAGCATTGAAGTGTTTGAAGACCTGGCACTTGCTGCTTTGCAACACAGAAAGGAACTACAGGATGTAACCTACAAGCGTCGAGAAGGGGGCTGTTGGTATAAGTTCCCTTTTGCTCTTGTGGTCACTAAGGACAGCTGGACTAGTCGCATACGGATCCAGGAGGAAGCCTTGATGTCAATTTGTGACCTTGGAGTGGGAAGCATGGATGACCTACCCAAGCATCCCCAGGAGCCTCGGCATTCCATGGTGTGCTGGCAGCGGGTCGAGAGTGGGAAAGGCCGGCTTCGCCGACGGTCTGAAAAGCAGCTTGGACACAATCACATGGACATGAATGATTGACTAATAATCATTGCATTCCTGCATTTGTTCTTACTATAATGGAATGGTGTTACAAGGTGCACAGTTAGATAGTGTTTTTTGAACTTGGAAGGGCAACAAGGCTAGCCAAGGATGTAGCAGAATGAGTGGGGTGTGTTTGTGCTAGAATGAGATTTTGTGAGCAAAGTTTGGGGGGGGGAAAGGGGAGAGACTGGATTAAGTATGGAAGGTAGTGGGTGTTAGGGGGTGGTCGTTGCAGTGTTGGGTGTGGGGGAGCATTGGGGGGGGTTAGGAGGGACTGGGTGGGTATGCTTGTTTGGGGATGGGGGAGGCATACCTCCATGCCGTTTGGGGTTTCCTCCATGGGCTGCTGCCTAATGTGGAATAGGTGGCTGTTGATAGTTGGGGAGGGGAGGAAGGGGGGAATAGGGAGGGACAAGTTGGGGAGGGAAGGGAGTTGGGGGTTGTGAGGGGGCAACATTGGAGTAGGCTGTGAGTAGGTGGGAGAAAGTGGCAATGGGTCAGTTGACGATAGGAGCTCTTACTGCTAAGGGCCTTAACCTTCATTGAAAGCGGCAATTGCTATTTAAGGAACTTAAGCAACTCCAGTGGGTTATCGCTTTGTTACAAGAGACACAATTGTATACACGGGACCAGGGTCTGTTATGAGATTGGGATTACCCCCAGATTTTTTGTGCTTCACGGCAGGGCCGGGGGTGGGACAGGAAAACTGGAAGAGTAGCGATACTCATACACCGAAATCTAGATTTTGAGCCCCAAGAAGTCTGTAAAGATGTGCTGGGCTGCTACATAGCATTTCATGCTTTGCCAGCTGGGGCACAGGTCACTGTACAGTATTTTGTGTATCTGTGCCTAACCAGGGGTAAGGAGAATTCTATGAGAGACTAGGATTGTAGCTTTCTCCTTTTATCAAGGGTCCGCTGGTAATGAGGGGGGATTTAAATATGGCATTGGACCTACAGCTGGATCGCACTGAGAGCAAGGTGAGGGCAGAGCGGGCCCATCATAGCAAGCTGTGGGACTTGATATGCCTGTGGCAACTGGTGGATAGTTAGCGATCCTGTCACCCCGGTAATAAGCAGTTCTCATTCTACTTTCCCGTGCATCAAACCCATTATGTCTCGACTTTTTGCTGATAGATCGTAACCTTTACGTGGCGGTTGAAGATGCAGGTATAGAGCCTATCATGTGGTCTGATCATGATCCAGTGTGGATATCCTTGTGAGGCCTTGGAGCCCATGGAGATGTGCATTATTGGTGACTCAATGACAGTTTGCTGCGATAGGGGAAGATATATCGGAATATTTTTGTCTCAACAATATTGGGGACGTGGATGTTCCTCACAGGCGACTTATAAACTGAGCACCCTAGGGATGGACCCTAAAGTTACTGCTTGGGTTAGAAATTGGTTGGGTGGGAGGCGACAGAGAGTACAAGTAAATGGAGCTCACTCTGAGGAGAAGGATGTTACCAGTGGTGTGCCCCAGGGATCTGTCCTTGGTCCGATTCTTTTTAACATCTTTGTTAGTGATATAGCGGAATGGCTGTCAGGTAAGGTTTGCCTCTTTGCAGATGATACCAAAATCTGCAATAGAGTAGACACCCAGGAAGGTGTAGATAACATGAGGAGGGATCTAGCTAAGCTTGAAGAATGGTCTAGAATTTGGCAGCTGGGATTTAATGTTAAAAAATGTAAGGTCATGCATTTGGGCTGCAGCAATCCAAGGGAGCACTACAGTATAGGAGGTGAAGTACTTTGTCCACTAAAGAAGAGCGGGACCTAGGCGTGGTTGTGTCTGATGATCTTAAAGTAGCTAAACAGGTAGAAAAGGCGACGGCAAAAGCTAGAAGGATGCTTGGGTGCATACGGAGAGGAATGGCTAGCAGAAAAAAGGAGGTGATAATGCTTCTGTATAAGTCTTTGGTGCGACCTCATTTGGAGTATGGTGTGCAATTCTGGAGACCGCACCTTCAAAAGGATGTGAACAGGATGGAGTCGGTGCAGAGGGTTGCTACTAAAATGATTAATGGGCTTCATTATAAAGCATATGAGGACAGACTTAAGGATCTTAATATGTACACCTTAGAGGAAAGGCAGGATAGAGGTGATATGATTGAGATGTTTAAATACCTCCGTGGCATAAATGTTCAGGGAGAGAGCCTCTTTCAATTGAAAGCAAGTTCTGCTACGAGGGGACATGGGATGAGGGTGAAGGGAGATAGATTCAGGAGTGATATGCGGAAATATTTCTTTACGGAAAGAGTAGTGGATCTGTGGAATAGCCTCCCAGTGGAGGTGGTAGAGATGAGGACAGTAACCGAATTCAAAAAAGCATGGGACCAACCCAGAGGATCTCTAAAGGTAAAAAGTGGACTGTTGTAGTTGTTGTTATGGAAGGACAGACTAGATAGGCCATGTGGTCTTTTTCTGTCATCATGTTTCTATGTTTCTATGATGTTGGCATGTTGTGGACTGGCCAGAAGGTGATACTTTGCAGGAAGTTCATTATGTGGGCTGCAGTGAAGTGAAAAGAGCGGGAGAGGGAGCTGGAGGCCAGGTACACTACTGTTCAGGACTTGGAAGCAAAGCACTTTCGCTTGGGCATGGCTCAGACGTGATGGGATTTGGAGGTAGCGTCTACCCGCTTAAAGGCTCTGCAGCTGGATGATCTCAATTATCACCTACAACATTTGAAGCAGCGCTATTACAAGGGAGGGAATAAGTCATAGAACTACTAGCACATATATTACATGCCCAGCAAGCCCAGCACACGCTCTCTAGGGTGTGGAGGTTGGTCGGGTGCTGGCAAGTGGGGGACGAACTGGTGCGGCAGATCTTCCAGGAATATTACTGCACATTATATGGAGAGAGGTGGGTGGTAGGAAGGAAGGGATCCCCACTTGGAGGGCATAGCTCTTCCAATATTGACAGGGGTAGAAGTTGAGAGCCTAGAAAGCCCTATAACACTGGGAAAGAGGTGCAGCAAACCATACAAAGGCTAGTCAATGATAAGGCACCAGACTTGGATGGCTTCACTGCTAGATTTTACAAAACCTTCCGAATGCTTTTGCCTGGCCCTCTTACTGAGCTCTTCAGTGGTTTATCTGATGGCATCCTTCTCCCTCGTTCTATGCAGCAGGCTGGTATCAGCATTCTCCTCAAACCGGGGAAGGAAGTAGGGCAGTGCTTGTCCCACTGTCCGATCTCATTCCTGAATTGATGTCAAGCTCTGGGCAGGTATATTAGCAGCTGCTTTCCGTCTTAATGCCACGGTTGATCAGTGCATACCAGACGGGGTTCATTAGCAGTCAGCAAATGTCACATAATATTAAACATGTCTTGAATCTCGCATAGTTGGCCTAGACAGCAAAGACTTCAGCCATGCTTCTTTCAGTCGGTGCGGAAAAGGCCTTTGACCGAGTTTCTTGGCTGTACCTGTTCGCGGTCTTGGGTAAGTTCGGTCTAGGGGGCAAATTTTTGAAGTGGGTCTGTAAACTCTATGACCGGCAGGAAGCATACATGAAAGTTAATGGAGGATAACTGAGGATGTTTTCATTAGAGTGTGGGATACATCAGAGTTGTCCCTTATCTCCGCTGCTATTTGCCCTCTCCGTGGAACATTTCACAGCATGGATTCGGAATTCAGCTGTGGTGCGGGGCATGCAAGCAAGAGAGGTGGAGCATAAGATCTCATTGTTTGCGGACAATACTTGCTAACTTTGATGGATCCCCTGACCTCTGTGCCAGGGATGGTTGAGGAAATGGCCGCTTTGAGTGGTCTCAGGATTTAAAGTCAACCTAGCTAAAACAGAGGCATTGAATTTGACTATGCCTCCTATTATGAAGGTCCTCCTACAACACACTCGGTCTTTAAGTGGGCCAAGTATTTAGGTGTTTATATCGGGGTGACTTGTCTTGGTTCTACCAGTGGAACTATCCGTGCTTGTGGTGCCAGGTCTATTCTGAATTGGCTAAATGGTCTAAGCTCACTCTCTCATGGATGGGCTAGATCGCTTGTGTAAAAATGGTCGTATTGTCCCAGATGCTCTACCATTTATTTATTTAACCTTTTTTTTAATACCGCTTTATCATTTCAGTCAAAGCAGTTTACATTGCAACTTAAATTTGGTAATGTACATTAAACAGGGATATTAATGATTTAAATTTTTCTAAGGCAACAGAGGGTTAAGTGACTTGCCCAAGGTCACTAGGAGCGCTAGTGGAATTGAACCCTGGTCTCTTGGTTCCCAAGCCAGTGCTCCATTTCCAAGTTACCAGTTCTAGTACCTAGGGGATGCTTGGAGCAGCTCCAGCAGTGGGTCTTCCAATTTATTTGGCATAACTGGATTCCCTGGGTGACTCGGGGGATACTGTTCAGGGGGAAAAAGAAGAATGGATTGGGAGTCCCCAACTTGTATTTTACTATCTAGCAGCTCAATTAAGAGCATCATTGAATGGTGGGAGGGAGGAACATGCAGGTGGGTGCAAATAGCACAAACGTCTGTTCCTGATATGCACATATGATATTTGCCTTGGGTGGGGAGCCCTGGCAGCCTCGGTCCCAACCAGTTTGTACGTAGTATGTGTATCTTATGGCAGCGCCTGGCCAAGGGCTGCAGCCTTAAGGGGGAACCTTTGTTGCTGCCTTTGTGCCGTAACCCACATTTCCCCTTTGGTAGCCAAGACCCACTTTTCCGTAGGTGAGAAGCCTTGGGGCTGAGCACACTGATGCAATTCTGTTCGGAGGGAGAGGTTAGATCTTTCACAGAGCTGCAGGAAACCTTTGGCCTACTGTACAGAGATTTTTACAGCTATTTGCAAGTGTGCCACCTTTTGTGTTCCGGGCTTGGGCCCAAGCTACTGAGGCCAGCCTACGCGATTTTGAGAAACTCCGCTAGTATCCTGGTCCACATGAGGGTCAACTCTTGTTGATATAAAATCCTCTTGAGTGGGGGAGACACTAAAGCAGCTTTCCAGCATCACTGGGGATGGGATTTGTGTCTTAGTTTGGAACCCAAGCAATGGGAAATGATTTTCAGATGGATGGGGAGGGTATCTCTGTCCAGTGCTATTGTGGAACATAGATACGTTTATATCATTGGTATCTCACCCCAGTTTGGCTTTGGAAAATGAAAGTGATACCTTCTCCCATATACTGGTGAGGCTGTGGGAATCAGGAGAGACCTTTTACATATATGGTGGCATTGCCCAGTGGTTCAGATGTTTGGAAAGCAGTGGGAGAATTAGTTCGCAAGATGGCCCATCCCATGGCTTGGGTACTGTTGGGGGTGGGTGGGGAGGGTTGAAGAGGGAACTTGGGATGATTGTTGACATTCTGTGCAACGGGAACTAGGTGTGAAATAGCACTTTACTGGAAGGCAGCTCACGATCCATTCATGGTGGGTCCATATGCACCAAGTGATGCTGATGGAGCACTTGAAAGCTCTCTGCAATAACCAGCTCCCTAAATTTGACAAGGTTTGGGGTCCTTTAGTCATATGTCAGCCTACTACATAAGCTTGCATTATAGTACTTTGGGGGGGGGGGGGGGAGGTAACTATTTGCTGTGTGTTCATTTTTTTGAAGTTTTGTATATACAGGTATACTTGACCGTAATGTAAGTGATGCATAAGGTTGGGAAAAAAAGTTGAAAAATCTAATAAAAAGTACATTTCAAAAAAGAAAACGTAATAGAGACTCTGCTGAAAGAAAGGATAGTGGTCTTTCTAGAATTCAATGTGTTGCAAGATCCAAGGCAATAAGGTTTTACAAAGGGAAGATTGTGACAAATAAATCTGATTTCTTTGAAGAGGTGATCATAGAACTTGATCAAGGGCATGCGATGGAGGTGGTTCAATTAGATTTCAACAAAACCTTCAATACTTTTCCTCATAGGATGCATATGAATAAACTGAGCAGTCTGGGGATGGGTTCCAAAGGTGTAAACTGGATAGAAATTGATTGACAGACTACAGGAGATAGTGATGAATAGAATTCACCCTAAAGAAAGGAGGGTGAGTAGTGGAGTGCCACAGGGATCAGTCCTGGGATCTGTACTGTTCAATGTCTTTGTGGGTGAAATTTCCGAAAGGTAATAGGAAACATTTGCCTTTTTACAGATGACACAAAGATTTGCAATAGAGTGGACACCTCAGAGGGAGTAGACGACATGAGAAAAGATCTACAAAAATTAGAAGAAGGGCCAAATGCTTGGCAGTTGAGATTTAATACAAAAAATGCACAGTGATGTACTTGGGATGCAGAAATCCAAAGGAGCAGTATACGATAGGCGGTGAGAGGCTGATGTGTAATGGGTCAGGAGAGGGACCTTGAGACGACTAGTGTCTGAGGATCTCAAGGCAGCGAAACAATATGACAAGGCAGTGGCCAAGCCAGAAAGATGCCAAGCTGCATTCAGAGAGGAATAATCAGCAGGAACAAAAGGGGTATTAATGCCCCTGTTATTGGTGAGGTTTCACCTAGAGTATTGTTTTCTGGAGAACTGTACCTTGCAAAATATATAAAAAGATTTGAAACTGTTCAGAGAAAGGTGACCAAAATGATATGGGACTGTACCAGAAGACTTATGAGAAGATATCTGAAGATCTTAATATGTACACCTAGAGGAGAGGAGGGACGGGGGGGGGGGGGGGTGTGGATATGATACAGACATTTAAATACTTAAAGGGTATTAATGAACAAACAAACCTTCAAAGACAAGGAAGCTGTAGAACTAGAGGTGGTGGATGCCTGGAATGCCCTCTTAATGAAGGTGGGGACAAGAACAGTGCCAGAATTCAAGAAGGCATGGGACAGACGCAGGGGATCATTTATATGGCAAGAGGATGTTATCAAAGCAAACTTAAATAACTTCAAAAATAAAGAAGAGTAACCTGCACGGAGCAGCAGGTGCAATCCTAAACAAAAGCATAGAGGTGGGTAATCTGCATGGAGCGGCAGGTGCAGCTCTACAACTTTGGATACCTTACTGAGCAGACTAGATGGACCATGTTGATCTTTCTCCGGGAACAAGCAAGAAGTCAGTCCTCACATATGGGTGATGTTGGCACCGACGGAGCCCTCACAGAAGCATCTCCACAGCTTTCAAAGAAAGCCTTTGGGAGA
This sequence comes from Ichthyophis bannanicus, assembly GCA_033557465.1. Taxonomy (NCBI): domain Eukaryota; kingdom Metazoa; phylum Chordata; class Amphibia; order Gymnophiona; family Ichthyophiidae; genus Ichthyophis; species Ichthyophis bannanicus. The sequence continues at coordinate 157,461,612 of CM066031.1, read as the reverse complement.
TGCCATCAAGCATGCGTAGTCCTCTTCTCGCCCATGGGTGCCATCTTACTCAGTCTCCCTTCTTCCACAGAGCCCATCAGACGTCTGTCTGCCTTCCCCTGGAAAAAGTTGGTTATTTTGCTGAGTTTCATACTCTCCCTCCGGTTGCACCAGTTCTCTTCCCGTCACCCGAGCCTGCTGCTTTGGCATTGAGTCTCGGTCTGTACTCATTTTTTCACCTTTGGCACCTTCATACCTTTTTTCCAACTGGCAGCATCGTGGGTCTTCAACCTTGCCGGGGTAATTTTTTCACCCATGGCTACCAGTGGTTTTAAGAAGTGTGATTGGTATAAAGATTATGCCTCTCACCGATACAAACAACTGCTGTCTATGCTGCCTCGGACCAGATCACAACCCCGCGGCCTGTGGTCTTTGTAAAAGATGTTCACCAAGGCCCTCATGAGCCATCAGCAGCAGCACAACAAGTTTTTTTTCTGGAGTCCCCAGCGCATCCAAAGGCCAAGGCCCCATCTGAAGCCTCGGACTCCTGTGGTGCCCCCACGGATTCTGTGGGCCTTCAGAAAGGGGGTCTTCCTTGAGGGAACACAGAAAGAAGAAGAAACCCTCGAAGGCAGCATCCCTGGATGGTTCCAACAGGCCAGGTAAGTCCCGAGCCAGGTCCCGCAGTCCACACTGCTCGTCTGAGGGCTTGGAGCGAGAGCAGCCTACCAAGGTCACCTGGAAGGAATTGTCTGGAGATTGGCTGTGGACACCCGAGCCCATTCCCCAGCTAGCGTACATGACACCAGCCGAGGAGCCTCCAAGGGGCTTAGACCGGGCTCAGGCCTGGAGCCCTCTGGTCACCCTCCCCTCAAGTCTTCCACCAATTACTCGGAATGGGAGACCTAGGACAAGGAGGCCCCTGATACTCGTCGACATTGCGATGTTCTCTCAGATCCGTCCCCATCTGAATCTCAACGTTGGTCTCCACCCGAGGACATGGTGTTCCTCAACTTCGTGCAGGATATGCCAAAGGCTCTAGCGTTCCCAACGGAATCGGAGGAGGACCCTCATATGAAGGAGCTAGAAATCCTCCAATATGAGACTCCACTGAGGGAATCATTGGCGGTGCCCATCCCGCCCATCCTGGAACGGCTCATGCTCCTCATGTGGGAAACACCCGTGTCGGTGCCCGTCATTAGTAAGCAGCTCAACTCGATAAATTGAGTCTGCTGGAGCCCTGACTTCCAGAAGGAACAGCTGCCGCATAACTCCATGGTGGTGGAGTCGGCCATGCGTCAGCCGAAGAGCCAGAAGATGCATTTGTTGGTGCCCCCAGGTAAGGCCCTCACCTTGGACGCTCTCGGCAGAAACTGCTACCAGGGCTCAATGCTTATCGGCCGGATCCAGGCATACCAGCTGTTAATGGGCATATACCTGAGAGACCTGGTAAAGGAGCTCGTTGGGTTCTCAGTTGGTCTCTCCGAGGAACCCCTATAGCGGTTCAAGTTTGTTAATCGAGCAGCCTACGATGGCTTTGAGTCAGCAACTAGAGTAGCCGTGGCAGGCATCGGTGCCTGACGCCAAGCCTGGCTATAGTTTTCCGACCTTAAGCAATGGGTTCAGGACAAATTGGTCGCCCCATGCCAAGGGGAGAACCTCTTTGGCAAACTCATGACAAGGACGAGGCTGTCCAAGAATTGTATCTTGTCTGATGTTTTCTTGTTCTATGTAAACCGCGCTGATTATGAATAGTGCGGTATATAAAAGATGTTAAATAAATAAATAAGAAGACTGCTACCCTTCCCCAGGGGAAGGGCTCGGGGGAAAAAGTCCTTTTACCTAAGGAAAGGGGCTACTTACAAAAACTACCCACATTTCCAAGCCTCCCCAGCAGGGTCAGCAGGCTAAGGGACAGGGGTATGGCCCTCATAAGCAGAAGGCTCGGCTCTGGCCCAGCCTGGGGGGGGCTTTTGACTCCTGGAGGACATCAGCCCACAGGGAGATGTCTGATTCACTATGTCCACAGGTGGCCAACCATCACCACCGATTCCTGGGCACTCCAGGTGGTCAGGGAGGGCTACCTTCTCCACCTGGCACAGACACCTCTCCCCTTCTTCCCAGATCGCCCCTTTACCAGGATCTTCTACTACAAGAACTCACAGGTCTTCTCGAGGACAAGGCAGTGGAACCAGTACCCCAACATCTCAGGGGCAAAGGGTTCTACTCCAGGTATTTCCTCATGCCAAAAAGGACAGGAGGTCTAAGGCCCATCCTGGACCTGCGAAATCTGAATAAGTTCCTGGTGAGGGAGAAGGTCAAGATACCCTCCCTGGGAACATTGCTGCCTTAACTCCAGCAGGGAGATTGGCTGTGCTCCTTGGATCTGAAGGATGCTTATACCCACATCTTCATTCACAGGCAATACCATTGCTTCATGGTGGGGGGAGTCCACTACCAATACAGGGTATTTCCCTTCAGACTAGCATCTGCTACAAGGGTCTTCACCAATGCCTGGCAGTGGTGGCTACCTAAAAACATCTCCAAGGGGTATGCGCCTTCCCCTACCTGGATGACTGGCTCATAAAAGGAAGCACAGCCACTGAGGTGCAGTAAGCTATGGCTCGCACCATCCACATCCTACAACATCTGGGGTTCATAATAAACCACCCAAAGTCTCATCTCCTCCCAACAAAGGGTCTAGAGTTCATAGGGGTGAAACTGGACACGGCCTTCCTCCCCCTGGATCGGGCCGATCATCTCAGAGCATTGGCTGCAGATGTGCAACACCGTCCCTCAGTGTCCGCCCAGCTTCTGCTGCGCCTACTCGGCCACATGGCATCTACAGTCCATGTCACCCCATCTGTACATGAGGGTTGCCCAGTGGTGCCTTCGAGACCAGTGGACACAGGCCACGGGTCGGCTCCAAGACAGAGTCTTAGTGACCCACCAGCTAGCCGACTCCCTGACGAGGTGGCAGAAGTCCCAGCACCACCTGGTGGAGATGCCCTTCCAAGCCCCGAGCCCTTTAAGGGTCCTCATGACGGACGCCTCCCTGCTGGGATGGGGAGCCCACTGCGAGGAACTTCACAGCCAGGGCAGCTGATCACAAGCCTAGGGCAATCAGCAGATCAACCTCTTGGAGCTCCGGGCAATATATTGAGCCCTACGAGCTTTTCGCCACCGTCTGAGTCACCAGCTGATCCAAACAGACAACCAAGTGGCAATGTTCTGTGTGAACAAGCAAGGGGGCATGGGGTTCCGCACCATTTGCTGCGAGGTGATGACACTCTGCTCCTACGGGTGGTGTATCTTCTAGGCCAAGACAATACCCTGGCGGACAAATTGAGCAGGGTCCTCCAAACGCAAGAGTGGCAGCTGGATCCCAGAATGGCCACCCGGCTTTTCCAACTCTGGGGACCCCATGGGTAGACCTCTTTGCCAGCCTGGAAAACTAACAGTTGCCTCGCTTCTGCTCCTATCAGCCTTACCTGGGCCGGGTAGCAGCAGATGTGTTCCTCATCTTGCGGTCGGAAGGCCTCATATACGCCTTTCCACCCACGCCGCTGATTACCAAGACTCTCTTCAAAGTTCTGCGCGACAGAGCGTCGCTGATCATAGTGGCTCCCCGGTGGCCCAGACAGCCGTGGTTCCCGCTGCTCTTTCTTTATCGGTGGAGACACTGACCTCCCCTGGTGAGTGCCCCGTGGCTTTTGTCTCGGGAAGAGGACTCTCTTGCACCCCAATCTGGAGATCCTATCACTCACAGCGTGGTTGCTGAAAGGGTAGCCTTAGCCGCCTTCATCCTCTCAAGAGGAAATGAAGGAGATCCTATTGGCCTCCCGTAAAGCTTCCACCAGGACAGCTTATGCCTTCAAATGGCGCAGATTCTCATTGTGGTGTGCAGAGCAAAGGGTGAACCCGTTCTCCTGCCCAGTGCAACTGGTGCTGCAGTACCTTTTCCATCTCTCGCAATCCGGGCTCAAATCAAATTGTGTCAGAGTGCATCTCAGTGCCCTGGTAGCACACCACCATCCTGTTGAAGGTAAACCCCTCTTGGCTGAACCTCTAGTGATCCGCTTTCTGAGGGGGCTCCTGTTATCAAAATTCGCTGTCCGCCCTCCGGTGACGGAGTGGGACCTCAATGTGGTGCTGTCACAGCTCACCCACCTGCCCTTCGAGCTCATGGCTACCTGCCACCTCAGATATCTCTTATGGAAAATTGTGTTCCTGGTGGTGCTCACCTCCACTCACAGGGTCAGTGAGCTCCAAGCCCTGGTGGCAGAGGTGTCATACACCAGGTTCTACAAGAATAGGGTTATGCTATGCTCGCATCCCAAATGCCTGGCGAATGTGGTGTCCTCCTTCCACCTCCACCATGAAGTGGTGCTACCCACCTTCTTCCCAAGGCCTCACTCTAGCAGGGCGGAGACCATCCTTCACACCTTGGACTGTAAGAGGGCCCTGTTCTTCTACATTCATCGTACCCAGAGCCACCACAAAGCTTCTCAGCTTTTTGTTTCCTATGAGCCCAGTTGGCTGGGGGAAGCGGTGACCAAGCAAACACTGTCCACCTGAGTGGTGGATTGCATTGCCCTCACCTATGAGCAGGCTGGGCTCACGCTATATGGCCGGGTTATGGCACACAATGTCAGGGCAATGGTGGCAAACCTGCGCTCCGTCCTGATGTCTAACATCTGCCGGGCTGCCACCTGGCCTTCAGTCCATACCTTCGCAGTTCATTACTGCCTGGTGAGGGAAGTCCTAGTGGGACAGTGCCTTTGGCAGGCCATGCTCCGTAATCTTTTCAGGGTCTAGGCAACTCCTACCCTCTGACCCTTCTGTTTTCAGGATACCGGAACGTTGGTTTCCATCAGACACACAGTCTGTATCCACAGGCTAAATTACTGCTGCTCATGGGCGACCGTGTTTTTTCTCTATGGGTTTTTGGTAGCCTGTAGCTAGGGAGTCCCATATGTGAGGACTGACTTTCCTGCTTGTTCCTGGAGAAAGCGTAGTTACTCACCAGTAATGGGTGTTCTCTGGGGGCACCAGAAATCAGTCCTCATAACCTTTCCTCCTCCTCTTGGAGTTGCTGCATATATATATATATATTTGCCATTTTCTTTTGTCAGCTAGCTATGTCATCTGACTAAGTAAGATGGCACCCTTGGGCGGGAAGGGGACCATGCATGTGTGATGGCATCTTCCAAAGGCTTTCTTTGAAAGCTGGGGAAATGCTTTTGCAAGGGCTCCATCAGTGCCGACGTCACCCATATGTGAGGACTGATTACTGCTGTCCCTGGAGAACACCTGTTACAGGTGAGTAACTACGCTTTATCTGCAGTCATTTACTATGTTGCTCCATGTTCCCAGGTCCCGAATACCAATGCAGTAGAAGACTTTAAACATGGGAATGAGTCCTGCAGCATCTCTCAGCCATGCCACACTAAGGTCTATTTTAGATAGTGTATTGAGATGGGATTTATAATGTCTAGGTTGGGATATGCTTGATTCCTTCTTTATTTTTATCAAAGGCTTTGCTGGTTGCAGAGCCTTTTGTAAAATATCTAGAAGGGCATTGGCAAATTCAAGGATATTTTGCTGGCATTTCCAGAGGAAGTGATGATTTTTAAAAAGCTGCACATGGAGGAAAAGAGAGCATTCTGTTCTTTCCCAGTGTGCACTGCAGATTTTTTAAATCGCTGCTCCAGACACCACAGAAAGCATAGTTACTCACTTGTAACAGGTGTTCTTCAGGGACAGCAGGAATCAGTCCTCACTTATGGGTGATGTTGGCACTGACAGAGCCTGCATGGAGCAATTCCCCAGCTTTCAAAGAAAGCCTTTGGGATTGCTGCCACGCATGTGTGGTCCTCATCCTGCCCAAAGGTGCTATCTTGTTCAGTCAAGTCCCCTAGCTGAAGCCCTACAAAGCAGATGGCAAGGGAAGAACAAAAATAGCAACTCTTCAGGGGAGGTGGGAGGGTAGTGAGGACTGATTCCTGCTGTCCCTGGAGAACACCTGTTACAGGTGAGTAACTATGCTTTCTCCAGGAACAAGCAAGAAGTCAGTCCTCACTTATGGGACTCCCCAGCTACAGGCTACCGAACCTGTAATCCAAAAACGCCTCCGCGAGGCCGTGAGCAGAAGATGATGCCTGGAGGAGCCCGAGTCTTCGGGTTCCCGGGGCGAAGCTCTCGGTAGCCATTGAAGGATCGGAGGGCAGGAGTTGCTTATACCCCGAACAGACTACAGAGTACAGCCTGGCCGAAGGCGCTGTCCTGGCAGGACTTCCTCTCCAGGCAGTAGTGGACAGCGAAAGTGTCCGCTGAAGACCAGGTCACAGCCCGGCATATGTCTGTTCCTGATCGGTCCTCCGGTTTAGTCCTCCACAATCGGGTAGTGCACCTCCTCCTGCAGCCTGGAGACTGGACCAATCAAATCTTCCGTAGTATATATGCAGACGGAGCTCCCAGAAGCCCCCAGTGTGTCCAGTCTCCTTGCAGCTTGAGGACGTGTGTGCCCTGCCTGGGCACACTTAGTGACACTTGGGGAGCAACACTAGTTAGTTCTTTATGGGTTTTTTGCTTTCTCTCCTTATTTCATTACCTTTTCTTTCCTAGGTAGCTGTCTCTTTAAAAAAAAAAAAAAAGGCTTAGACACAGGGGACCTCCCGGGGTGAGAAGCCAGTCCTGCATTGGGCCCCTGTCTTCCTCCCGGTGTATTTGGACAGCCTCGGTTGAGCTCTCCCCTAGACTGTACGGGGAAGAGCCATACCGGGTCCAGCATTGCCTTTCCATCTGAATTGCTGGCTGTATCCTGTGCTGTTTTCAGAGCTGGTAGGACTTTTCTGTTACTTATTTTAATCGGGTGCTGCAGTTCACTCCCGGTGCTATTTTCTGTGGGTCTCTCAGCTCCCCGGCGTCCCGATTTCCTGCTGTGTGCTGGAATTTTGTTTTTTTCTAATTTGCCCTTCTTTGGGGTCCGTTTTAGTTATTTTCATCTTTCTCCGGTTACCTTGTATTTTCGCGCCCTTTTTTTACTGCGGGAGCTCAAACGGCGGCCATTTTGAAGTTTTAAAAAGGGAACTTCTCAGTTTTTAACACTTGTGCATGGGTTCCCCTGGCATTTTTGGGGTTTTTTATGCTGGCGATTTTGCTCAGGACAGTCCTGGGAATCTAGGGAGTATTTTATTTTCTTAAAAAAAAAAAAAAGAAGTTTAATTCCAGTCCTTATTTTCATCGGGTTAGTCCCTTTGGTGTGGGCTTGACCTGATTTTGCTCCCTTCTCTTCCGCTTGCCGGGAGGTTGCCAACAGATGGCTACCAAACCGCAGTGCGTAATTTGCGGGTCCCGCAGAGGTGCGGTTTCTGACTCTGGCATCTGCAGGGGCTGTGCCTCAGCTTCTTCAGACCTGGAACATTCACTTGAACTGAAGGAGCTGCCTGTCCCTACTGATGCTTCTGTAGCGGGGGAGAGTGTACCTTCGTCGGGCGTTCTCCCATCTGGTTCGGTACCGCTGTCTAGTGGGGGTGTCCCTGAGTTGCAGCATGCGGCTGTAGCAGTGCCACCTGTAGATTTTTCCCCAGATTTCGTTCTCCTCATGCATCAGGCTTTCCGCTTGAGTCGGTCCGGTCAGCTGCCGGAGGCTTGGCCCGCGTCCCTTTCCCCTTGCTCCTCGGGGGAGGTTCAGCGCGCTTCTCAGCCGGCCGCCAAAAGGCTCAAGTTTGTGGACCACGATCAGGACACCCTTTGTTTTCCTGATGTTGAGGCGGAGGGTGATCCTGAGGCGGAGGCTGAGGAGCTAGAGGACGGGGAGATCCCGGAGCCAGAAGATCAGGCTCGGATTATTCGCGTGTTTCGTAGGGACGAGCTGGTCCCTTTGATCACGGTGTCCCTTCAAACCCTTAACCTAGCTGTGGTTCGGCCTCTGGAGGAGGAGGGTCTCGAAGACCCTCTCATTCAGGCGGTCAGGGACGCCCAAGTGGTGTTCCCTGTACACCGGGTCGTTGAGCAAATGATCCACTCGGAGTGGGAACAACCCGAATCCGGTTTGAAGGGTGTTCGGACCATGCATCGTCTTTACCCCTTGGCCGACAAGGACAAGGACTTGTTTAAGTCACCGCGGGTAGATGCTGCGGTGTCGGCGGTGACTAAGAAAACCACCATCCCGGTTGAGGGCGCCGCGGCCTTGAAGGATGTTCAGGATAAGAAGGTTGATAATTTGTTGAAGCAAGCCTTCGATACCAACGCCTTGTCCCTACAGGCCTCCATTTGTGGGGCATGGGTTGCCCGGGCTTATTTACGTTGGTCTCAGCATCTGCGCTCGGGTTCCGGACTGGACCAGCAGGGGTTGCTGGAAGCTACCCGCATGGAGTCCGGATCGGCCTACTTGGCGGATCTGCTTTATGATTTGATCCGCTCCTTGGCTAATAGTATGGCCTCCGTGGTGGCGGCACGTCGGTCCATCTGGTTACGTAACTGGGCGGCCGACGGTTCTTCCAAGTCTCGCCTTAGTAAGCTGCCCTTTAAGGGCAAATTGTTGTTTGGTGAGGCTCTGGATAAGTTGGTAAAAGATCTCGGTGAGTCTAAGGGAGGTAGGCTGCCGGAAGATAAGCCTAAACTCAATAGATCGTCCCCCTCGGTGCGCGGTCAATTTCGGGATTTTCGCAGGTTTCGTTCTTCCCGACTGTGGTCGTCTCAGCGCGGTCGATTTGGAGCCCGTTACCAGGGGTTTCGTGGTTTCAGAGGGGCAGGAAGAGGCTTCTCCGGAGCCGCCTCTTCCTCGTCCTCTTCCTTTAATCGCAAGCCACAATGAAGCGAGGCGGGCTCTAGAGGGAAGTCCGGTTATCGGGGGTCGTTTGCGCGATTTTCTTCCTTCTTGGGCCCAGATTACGTCAGATAAATGGGTGTTACAGATTATCGAAGAGGGTTATGCGCTGGAGTTTGCCTGCCCGCTTCGAGATTCCTTTGTTATGTCTCCCTGCAAGGGAGAGCAAAAGAAGCGGGACATCCGCGTGACTCTGGATCGGCTCCTCTCCCTGGGGGCGGTGGTTCCCGTTCCTCCCTTGGAAAGAGGCGCCAGTCGCTACTCCATTTATTTTGTGGTTCCCAAAAAGGACGGTTCTCTTCGCCCAATACTGGATCTCAAAGGCGTGAATCGCGCTCTCAAGGTACCGCACTTCCGTATGGAGACTCTGCAGTCAGTCATTGTCGCGGTACGGCGAGGAGAGTTTCTGACATCCCTCGATCTATCCGAGGCCTATCTTCACATTCCCATCCGATCGTCTCATCAACGGTTTCTTCGCTTCGCATTTCCATGGGGCATCCTAGTCCACCCGTATCTCGACGACTGGTTGATTCGGGCGAAGTCCAGCCCAGAGTGTGTGCAGGTCACGAACAGGGTGGTGGCTCTGTTGCGATCTCTCGGCTGGGTGGTGAACGAACGCAAGAGCTGTTTGTGCCCGACTCAGGAACTCGAATATCTGGGAGTACGCTTCGACACGGCGCGGGGCTTAGTAATTTTGCCGGAGCGCCGTGTCCTAGCATTGCAGAGCCTCGTCCGTCTCTTCCGGGGGATGCCCGCTCCATCCGCATGGTGGTACCTTCGGCTACTCGGCACGATGGCGGCGACCCTGGAGGTGGTGCCCTGGGCCCGCTTCAATATGCGTCCGCTCCAGAGTGCTCTTCTGCGTCGTTGGTCCAACCAGTTCGACTCGTTGAACATGAGACTACCTTGTCCGAAACAGGTTCGCCGTTCGCTCCGGTGGTGGCTTTCCTCCAAGAACCTGGCGCGGGGGATTCCCTTGGAGCCTCCCCTTTGGGTTCCGTTCACAACGGATGCCAGCCTTTCCGGCTGGGGTGCACACTGCGAAACCCGCTTCACGCAGGGGAACTGGTCTCCCCTGGAAGCCTCTTGGTCGATCAACCGGCTCGAGTTGCGGGCGGTGCGGCTAGCCCTCTTCGCCCTCGAAGCCCTGGTCCTCGGTCGGCCAGTGCGGATTCTCTCGGACAATGCGACCACGGTAGCTTACATCAATCGCCAAGGGGGCACCGGCAGTGTAGCCCTGGAATCGGAGGCGACGGCTTTGTTCAATTGGGTGCAGACTCGTCTTCCGGCGATCTCAGCAGCCCATATCGCGGGCGCAGACAACGTTCAAGCAGATTTTCTCAGCAGAGTGCGGGTGGACCCCGGCGAGTGGGAGCTCAACCTGCAGGTTTATGCGCAAATAGTTCATCGGTGGGGTCCACCCATCATGGATCTCATGGCGACGTTCCAGTCGACCAAGACGGGGTGTTTCTTCAGCAGGCGACGAGAGTGCATGTCCGAGGGGATCGATGCCCTCATTCAGCCGTGGCCAACGGCCGGTCTTCTTTATGTATTTCCTCCATGGGCTCTGATCGGCCGAGTTGTTCAACGCATCGAGGCCCACAGGGGTCGGGTGTTGTTGGTGGCCCCGGATTGGCCCAGGAGACCCTGGTATGCCGACCTGGTCAGGCTCCGCGACGGCGTTCCTTGGCTTCTGCCCGCGTTGCCGGATCTTCTTCTTCAGGGGCCCTTGCAGATGCCCCAAGTGGGTCGATTCTCGCTTACGGTTTGGCCATTGAGAGGGCTCGGTTAAGAAAGAAGGGTTACTCTACTGCGGTGATTGCTACTCTCCTGCGGGCACGAAAGACGTCCACCTCTCTTACTTATGTGCGGGTTTGGAGAATCTTTGAAGACTGGTGCTCCCGGCGAGGGATCCGGGCAGCGACGGTTTCCGTGCCCGTCGTTTTAAGTTTTCTCCAAGATGGTTTTGATAAAGGTCTGGCTGCTAGCTCCCTGAAAGTCCAGTTGGCGGCTATCGCCTGCTATCGCGGCAAAGTTTTGGGCCGTCCCCTTGGGTCTCATCCAGACGTCCGTCGTTTTCTTACGGCGGTTTTTCATTTGCAGCCTTCCCGCAGGATCTTCGTACCTCCTTGGGACTTGAATCTCGTGCTGCGGGCCCTGGTTCGCGAACCTTTTGAGCCCCTGCATAGGGCGTCTCTGAAAGACCTCACGCTGAAGACGGTTTTTCTCGTGGCCATCTACTCGGCGCGGCGTATTTCTGATCTCCAAGCGCTGTCCTGCAGGGAGCCCTTTTTGTCCTTTTCCCAAGATCGGGTGGTTCTTCGTCCGGTTCCTTCCTTTTTGCCTAAAGTGGTTTCTCCTTTTCATGTGAATCAGGCAGTGTTTCTCCCGGTACTACCTTCTGGCTCCGCCAAGGCTGCGGACAAGGGGCTTCACTGTCTAGATGTTGGTCGCGTGCTTCGTCGCTACTTGAAGGTTACCGAATCTTTTCGTAAGACCGACCACTTGTTCGTGCTCTTCGGAGGTGCACGGAAGGGGGAGGCGGCGGCTAAAGCCTCCATTGCCCGATGGCTCAAAGACGCGATCGCCTCCGCGTATCTGTTGCAGCAGCGGCCGGTTCCAGAGGGGATCCGAGCTCACTCCACAAGGGCTCAAGCGACCTCTTGGGCGGAGTATAGCCTGGTTCCGCCAGCGGACATCTGTAAGGCGGCTACTTGGTCGTCGTTACATGCTTTCAGTAAACACTATCGCTTGGATGTGTCAGCCGCTCGGGATTCCTGTTTTGGTTCGGCGGTTCTGCGCGCCGGATGGCAAGGTCCCGCCCGGTGTTGACTGCTCTGTTACATCCCGATTGTGGAGGACTAAACTGGAGGACCGATCAGGAAATGAAAATTACACTAACCTGGTAATTGTAGTTCCTGGAGGGTCCAGTTTAGTCCTCCTTCCCTCCCGAGTATCAGCTGGTTTAGTGCGGCGCGCTTTCCGAATGGGTTGGCCCTGAGACGGTTTCCTCTTTTTCGTTCGGTCCTTTTTTGCGGCCGCGCTCTTTGTCAGTGCTATTCCTTCTATCGGATTTTCAGTCAGCTCTCTTGGAATTTTGACTGTGGGCTGTCTTTTTGCTACCGGAGCGTCGCTAGAGGCGCCGTGCAGTGTTCTGGCTTCCTCGTTTGGGGAGGGGGCTGATAGCTTATTGAGGGAAACGAGTTTCTTCTTTAGTATGCATTTTTTTCTCTTACTCTAATGTGTTGCTTCGTTAAGTTTGCTTTGTTACTAGTACACTGGGGGCTTCTGGGAGCTCCGTCTGCATATATACTACGGAAGATTTGATTGGTCCAGTCTCCAGGCTGCAGGAGGAGGTGCACTACCCGATTGTGGAGGACTAAACTGGACCCTCCAGGAACTACAATTACCAGGTTAGTGTAATTTTCATTTAGAGGCACTGAGCACAGTGAAGCCACCGACGCCGCCTTGGCTCGGATGCCGTGCTGACCTGCTGATCCAGAGGGGCGCCCGCCTTTGCTTGGGCAAAGACAATGCAGTCCGCCGCCCAGGCAGAGATGGAGCGCTTGGTGACTGCCTGCATCTGGTGATTGGGGTCATAGGCGACAAAAAGCCAATTGGACTTGGGCTGAACCTGGGTATGCTGTAGGTAGAAGGCAAGAGCCTTCTTGCAGTTGAGTGTATGCAACACTGCCGATTCCTGGTCAGCATGCGGTCTCAGGAAGAAGGTCGGTAGGACTATCTCCTGGTTGAGATGAAAGTTCGAGACCACCTTTGGTAGGAACTTGGGATGGGTGCAGAGGACCACCATGTTCCTGTAGAACCTGGTGTATGGAGCCTCAATCATGATGGTCTGAAGTTCACTGCCTCGGTGAGCCGACTTCAAAGCCACCAGGAATGTCACCTTCCAGGAGAGATGCTGAAGCGAGCATGTTGTCATCGGCTCGAAGGACAGTCATGTGAGCTGCATCAGCACCATGTTGAGGTCCCACTCCACCAGCGGAGGCTGGACGGGAGGCTTGGAAAGCAAGAGACCTCGCATGAAGCGAGAGACCAAGGGCTGCCCCGAAAGGGGTTTTCCCTCAATGGGAAGGTGGTTCGCTGAAATGGTGCTCAGGTGTACCCTGACCGAATTGGATTTCAACCCTGCCTTCAAGAGGTGGAGGAGTTACTGGAGGATCCACCGGGTAGAGCAGGAGAACGGGTCAATCTGAAGCTCGGAGCACCAGATCGAGAAACGTTGCCATTTAAAGGTGTACACCTGTCTCGTTGAGTCCTTCCCTGATGCGAGGAGGATCTCCTCGATGTCCTCCAGGAGACACAGCTGAACTAAGGCGACCCGTTCAGCTGCCAGGCTGCGAGGGATAGTGAGGCCAGGTTCGGGTGGAACACCCGATCCTCCTCCTGCGTCAACAGGCCCGGGGTGCAGCCCAGGAGGACTGGGGGCTCAGACACGAGCCAGAGCAAAAGCGGGAACCAAGGCTGTCGAGGCCATGAAGGGGCCATGAAGATCACCGAAGCTTGGTCCCGTTGAGCCTTGTGGAGGGTCCTCGCAATGAGAGGAGTGGGAGGAAATGCGTAAAGAAGGCCAGAGGTCCAGCTCAAGAAGAACGCATCCGGGGCCACCCTGCTCGAGTGCGGAACTGGGCCGCAGAAGTGGGGAAGCTGCGCGTTCACTGGACTGGCAAACAGGTCCATGGATGTGGTCCCCCACCGATGTAACAAGACGCCGGCAAACTCTGGATCCAGATGCCACTTGTGTGGGCATAGGATCCTGCTGAGTTTGTCCACGAGGACATTCTCCAAGCCTGGGAGGTAGACCGCTCGCAGGGTCATCCCCTGACGAGACGCAAAGGAGGGTTGCCTCTCGGCAGAGGAGGCGTGAACCTGTTCCCCCCCTCCTTGTTGATGTAAAATATGGCTACCCTACTGTTCGTCTGCACGAGCACCGACTTCTCCCTCAGGTAGCCCTCAAAAGCCCTCAGGGCCCATCGGACCACCCGAAGCTTGAGCAGGTTGATCTGCAGCCGAGACTCCATGGGCAACCACTTCCCCTTGGTGCACAATGCACCGCAGTGGGCTCCCCACTCCAGTAGGGAAGCATCCGTTGTTAGGATGAGCTCATGCTGCAGGGTCTGGAAGGGCATTCCCCAAAGGGGAATTTGGGGGTCCCGCCCCCAACTCAGGGAGTCGTGGAGACTGCGGGAGACCCGGATAGATTCTCTGAGGTGGACGAAGGCCTGGCTCCATTGTGCCCTGAGGCACTACTCAGCTGTACGCTTGTGCATATGGGTGTGGGGGACCACATGGATGGTGGAGGCCAAGGAGGCGCAGCATTGCCTGCGCCGTAACCCAAGTTCTGTTTTGGACCTGGGATGCCACAGCCTGAAGGCGGTCCACTCGGTCCGAGGGAAGGAAGGCGGTCGCCCGCACCGTGTCGAGGCATGCGCCGGCACGAGGTGGGATTTGGAGTAGTTGACCAGGAAGCCGAGGCACTCGAGGAGGATCATGCGTGACCCCGCCAAGTGGGCTTTGCCGATCGAGGACCTCGTGACGAGCCTGTCATCGAGGTAGGGAAAGACTGCTATGCCCTGCAGCCTGAAGGAGGCACTTTGTGAAAACCCGCGGTGCGGACGCGAGCCCGAAGGGGAGCACTCTGTACTGGTAATGTTCCTCCTGTACCCTGAAGCACAGGTATTGCCTGTGCTGTGGGTAAACTAGGATGTGGGCATAAGCGTCCTTGAGGTCCAAGGAGCATAGCCAATCGCCCTGCTGAAGGAAGGGCAGCAGGACGCCAAGCGATAACATTTTGAACTTCTCCCACACCAGGAACTTGTTGAGGTTTCTGAGGTTGAGGATGGGGCGCAGGGCCCCGTCTTTTTTGCCACGAGAAAGTAGCGGGAGTAGAACCCCTGATCTCGAAAGTGCCGTGGTACCTTCTCGACCGCCTGCTGGGTAAGGGGGTTGGACAGTTCCCGCTGCAAAAGGTGTGGTCTGCGAGGAGCCGAGCAGGCTCCGCTGGGGAGAAGGGAGGATAGCGTCTGTCCAGGCGGAGACGGTATCCGTCTCGGATTACCCAGAGGACCCAAGTATCCGACGTGATCGACGCCCACTCTGGGGCAAACAGGGACAGGCGTCCCTCCACCGGTGGAAGAGCTGCCGGGGGGCGAGAGGCTATGCCGACCGTCAAAAACCCCTGCATAGGCTGGGGTGGTGCCGGTGGTTGGGCCTTAGGCCCTTTAGGTTTACAGTGGCCATGTGCACCTCCTTTCCCCTGTGTGCTGGGAGCCAGTGCAGAGGTGGGTGGAAAAGGCTTGTAACCCGGTAAGGGAGCCACTTCCTTTGGAAGAACGGTTCTCAGGCTGCTGCTTCTTTCTAGAGAGGGAGGAGGTTTTGCGCGACAGACGAGTTCGAGTCACAAACTCCGTTTCTGTCAGCAGCTTTATCCTCCATAGGTTTACTGAACAGTTGCTCGCCAAGGCAAGGGACATCCAGGAGTTTCTCTTGGACCCACTGCTCCAGGTCCAAAGACTGGAGCCATGCCTGGTGGCGGGCCCCGACTCCGGCCGCCACCACTTCGGCGGAGGACTCAAACCCGTTTATATGCGGCACGGGAGAAGTACTTCGAACACTTCGCAACAGATTTCAGGAGGGTTTGGAACCTTAGGAGGGGTTCACCCCCAAGGCCTGCAGCGAAATCTCCGAGCTCCTTGGTGAGGTCACGAAGGAACATGCCCATATACAGTCGGTATGCCTGGATACGACAAGCGAGCATGGAACCCTGCTGGGCCTTATGCCCCAAGGCATTGAGAACTCTCAACTTCCTACCTGGGGGGACTGAAGATTGAGACTTTGGGCTCTTTTGCTCCGCATCACTAACTCCACAACCATGGAAGTGTGTGGGAGCTGGGTCTTCCGGAATCCCAGGCCACGCTGAACTCTATACATGGCGTCGAAGCACTTGCTCAGAATGGGGACCTAAAGCAGGTGTCTCCCACATGCGGAGGAGCAGCCTTGACAATATGGGGGGAACTGGGACAGTAAGAGACTCCCGAGGCGGGGACTTAATACTGTAGAATATCGAGCTCCTCAGCTTGTGGCTCCTCTTCAGTCTGCGTAGCCAGGCTGAGAGCCCGTGCCATGTCCCGCATGAATGCCAGGAACAATGTGTCCTCGGGTAATGAACACCTCTGATAGGTGGGCGGGGATGGGTCTGAAGGGAAGTCCCTCTGGGCACGGGTCTACGGGAAGTATCCCTGTCTGACTCCCAGCCCGAGAAGTTTGAGGAGGAGTCCGACTCTGGCAGGTTGCCCCGTCCAGAGGCCGAGGTCCGCTTGGAGCCAGAAGCCTTGGAGGATCGTGCTCCGAAGGACTGGGAAGGCGAACGAAACTGACGCCAAGGACCCTCACTAGGCCCGTGGCTCTTGTGTGTTTCCAGTGTGGATTTTGGTGTCCCTCTCCTGGGCCGCTAAGAAGGCAGAAATGCTGTGCTCTAGTGCCAGCATTCGGGACGCCCACGCAGGCATGGGATCCTGCAACGCCGTTACCAGGTCTGGTGTGGAGGAGGAGAGGGGGTCCTCACTGGGATGACCTTCAGGAGATCGGGCGCCATCGCTGGAGGCCTCTGTATCTGTATGAGGTACCTTTGGAGGCCGCTCCTTGTCCGACTCTCAGGAACGCTACTAGGGACTGAGTGATCGAGCGCAGGAGCACCCGTGCTTATCCAGAACCCCCGACAGTGACTTTGAGGCCGCCTTCTTCTTACGCCATTCCATTTCAGGGGAACCCTGGTTGGAGTGCCATCGAGAACATGGAACCGAAGTGGGGGATTCCACCAGCAGAGGGACGACCAAGGGTGCCGCCGAGGATTCCGGGGCCACCTTCCAGAAAATGTCATCGGACTTCTGCTTACGGCTGAGCAGGGCCTTGGAGGACATTTTCTTGTAAAGGGAGCAGAACTCTGGGTCATGGCTGGCTCCAAGACACCGAAGACAACAATCATGAGTGTCCGTGAGCGACATGTTCTTGGAGCATCTGTCGCATTTTTTAAAACCGGTGCCCATAGGGGCAAAAAGGACTCCCGCTAGATTGAAGACCTTTGTGGCCAGCAGTTGGGAGAAAAAAAGGCATGAAGCCTGCAACACGGAAAAAATGTTTAATGAAGGATATCCCCTTACTCGAGGATAAAAGGAGAGCAGGAGAGGATGGAAGAGGACTGGTTCAACCGGAAAAAACCATGGCCCAGAGGCTGAAAATGAAACACTTTTTCTGAGGGAGAAGGACTTGTGTCCAAAGGGCTCCATGGAAAAAGGGAGACTGAGCAAGATGGCACCCTTGGGCGGGAAGAGGACCACGCATGCATGGCAGCAATCCCAAAGGCTTTCTTTTAAAGCTGGGTAATTGCTCTGCGTGGGCTCTGTCGGTGCCGACATCACCCATAAGAGAGGATTGACTTCCTGCTTGTTCCTGGAGAATACTCAACTCCCCCTATTCCTTTCCTCCCGCACAGCACAGAAACTTTCACAGCTGTCTCCATATCCCTCCTCCCCTCTCCCCTGGGTCAGTTGGCACCATTTTGAACCATGGTGCCCACAGAGCAGGAGTCTCTGTGGGTTGCTCATACACTTACCACTACCCACCAAGGAAACCCCTAATAGCTGCTGGGAGGGTGAGGGGAATGTGTGGGCTTGGAGTCTCTGTGCTCCTCAGCTGTCAGGGGGTTTGGGGTTTCTGTGCTTTGGGAGGGAGGGATCAATGCTGTTTTGTACCTGCTCCTTTATTTCCATTTACGCATACCTTGGGAAGGTGCAGGTGCTGACATGGAAATTCTTTCAAATAGACATGTTTTTCCATTGTGAAATGGGAAATACACATACATGCTCAGGGTCTGAGTAAATCATGGTTCCTACACATGCAAATAGCAGCTTTATAAAATTGCTATTTACACAGGTAGATGCTTGTAAAGTAAAGGCCTGTATGAGGCTGTTCGATAGAGGCTTTGGATGGATGCAGTGGAATCATCATATCACTATCAAAGATTGAATATGTGCATGAGTAGCAGAGGTGGAGGCTCCTGTGTGCAATGGCTTATGCCACATTCGAGCCTGGCCAAGTTAATTCCACTCTTAACCACAAGCCATGTTTGATTGTGCAAATGCTATACTGTCTCTCCTGCTTGGCACAGAAATGGGTGTAGTGTGATCTATCATGGAGAAGTCAAGTGGCTGCATCCTTCTCCTCCACAAGGTGTGGTGTGGGGGAAGCACCACTTCAGGGCCCTTAAGGACGGGATTCAGATTTTCTCCAAGGACACTCTCCACACAAGAGCTGGTATGCCAACAAATAAAAGTTTATTGAAGAAAACTTATTTAATAGTGCTGATGACTTCTTATTTATTTATAGTGCTGACTCCTAGCAACCCAGTTGCCTCTGCGTTTTCTTGGCAATGCATCACAGGAAGTAGATTATGAGGCCTTTTCTTCTGAGGCAGTTGAAGGTACAGTGACTTGTCCAAGGTCACAAGGAGTGCTAGAGGGAATTGAATCCTTGACATTCTGGGTACTAGGCAGTTGCTCTAACCACTAAGCTACTCTTCCACGTGGCACAGTTTGCATGTTTAAGACACAGAGGGAGTGGTAGAGTAGTATAGTGGTCAGGGCAACAACCTGGGATCAGAAAGACCAGGGTTCAAATCACACTAACTCTCCTTGTGGCCTTGGACAAGTTGCTTAACTCTCCATTGCCTCAGGTACAATCTTAGATTGTAAGCCCTCTGGGGACAGGGAAATATCTACAGTACCTGATTGTAATTTGCCTTATTCTACTTCTGGAAAAGGCATGAGCTAAAATCTACTAAATAAATAAAAGAAACAATGAAGATAATAGCAGATAAAGACCATATGGCTTATCCAGTCTGCCCATCTGTAAGAACAATAAAGTTCTACAATCCCATCCTCTGTTTCAGACTTTGTACCATGCTTTTTTTAAAATTCATATACAGTTCTTGTCACCACTACTTTCACTGTGAGAATGTTCCACTCGTCCACCATCTTTTCCGTAAATCCATATTCCATATCCTGCTAGACCAATCCAGACAAGTGGGTTGTGCTCCCCTACCAGCAGATTGGTGGAGACAAAGAACCAATGAAAAGCTCAGATTTCAATGACATCATTCCTATGCTTCTATTCACCTCAGCCACCAGAGGTCCCTTCAGTATTTCTTTGTCTCCAGCAGATAGTGGATGGATTTTCTCCTCTCTGAAGGAAAAGAAATCTGAAGATTGAGAAGAAAAGATTGATTAAACACTCATGAATGACCACCTTGAGTGCAACATGGCTGTGATCTTTTTGGTAGCCATAGGGGGAAGGAGAATTGGTTTAGCTCCACGCTCTTACGCTGGATAAGAGCCTATTGAGCAGCCAGAAAACTGGAAGGTTGGCAAAATTCAGCAGCCTCACACAACCTCAACGCCCCCTCCCTCCTCTGTCCCCCCTGCTCTCTCCCAAAGATTGCAAAAGGTTCTCAAAGGAATCTGCTTACCAGCCATCTTAAACGCAGTGCTGCCAAGCCAGAGAAACAGTTTGAGGAGAGTAGAGCTAAGCCCAGCATGGATCCTCTGTCTAGGGCTCTCAGGCGGTGAGTACCAAGGTTTGACCTCTTCATTGTCCTTGTTGGGGGCTCCTGCTTCAGTCTTCCTGGGACACAATTTGGGGTGAACCACTGATGACCATTGGTGCTGTGTGGGGGTTTCCTGATGTTTTCTGCACACATAGCACAGTTACTTACCTGTAACAGGTGATCTCTGGGAACAGCAGGAATAAGTCTTCACATATGGGTACGTCGGTACTGATGGAGTCTGCGCAGGAACGCTTCCCAGCGTCCAATCAAAAAGCTTTTGGAAGCATCCCACCATGCCTGCGTGCTGCCTTCCCGCCTTTCCCAACTGCCTCTCCTCAGTTAAGTTTTAAAGCTGAGACAAAGAGAGAGAGAGAGAAGGGAAAGATAGAGATAGAGAATACAACTCCTAGGGGAGGTGGGTGGATTGTGAAGACTTATTCTTGCTGTTCCCAGAGATCACCTGTTACAGGCAAGTAACTGTGCTATCTCCAGGAACAAGCAAGAATGAGTCTTCACATATGGGGACTCCCAAGCTAAGAGGCCTGGAGTCCCAGCATGTTATAGATTGGAACATGCTACACCTCATATCGCCAGGCATCCTCAGGATGGAGGGTAGGAGTTGAAACAGAAAGGTGCTGTAAAAGACAGCTAACCTAGCATAGGACTGCAGGCAAGAAGTCCTTGTGTGGATGACAATTATCATCAAATATATTGAAAATGAAATATTGCAGAATGGACCTCCCCTAACAGGATTGCAGAAAAGTAAGGAGGTTCATGAGATCTACCAGGGATCCAGTAGAGGAACCTCAAGGAGGACCTCACTGTGAAGTGGAGGTAATAAACCTGTTGGAAAAAAACAGTGGAGGTCAGAATCCTGAAAGGTGAGAGGTAACCCCAGAGATCAACTGGGGTAGAACAAAAATGGTAGGCTTTCGGCGGAAGGCTTTATGGAAAAAGTCCAAACTCTTTTGGCTGCAGAGTGGCTCACTCTTAGGAGCAAAAAGAGGAAAGGCTGACCGATTTGGACAAACCGGCCTAGTCCTTGTGGGAAGAAGGGGTATGGAAAAACCTTGTATCCCAAAAAGAAAGGACAAGTGTCTGAGGCGTTAGAGCCTCAGATTAACTGAAGATCCGCAATGTCTTTCCTAACTGGTGGTAGCTAGGAAAGATACTGGAACATGGAGAGCTTCAGGGGTACCTAAACCTTAAGGTTATGGTAGAAAAGTTGTTAACTACCACGGGAGTGGTTGTGTGAGTAGCACCCCAACATGCTGGATCAGCATGGGTATGGGTAGAGCCCAACTGTCAGAATCATATAGAGACATATATATCTATATGAGCATAGACAGTCAGATAGATAAGTATGTAAATACATATCTACCTATAATAAATATCTCGACAGATACACATATATATACGTATATATATATATATATATATATATATACATATAGATAGACATATAAGAATATATATCTATAGCGAGATATAGAAGGGCATAACATATACACACACAAATGACAGACATATATATCTATAGAGATGTATACAGATATATATATAGATAGGAATATATAGGCCTATATATATAGGTGTCTGCAATTAAGCAGACAGAGATATGCCTATAGAAAGTATATTCACATAGGAGATGTGAAGAGGAAAGATTCATCTAATAACAAGAAGGTGGAACCTACTTGAGAAGATATATAGAGAATCTATTCCCCCTGGTTATGATGGAGGGAGTCAGGGGAAAAAACTCCCTGACAAGGAACAGACTAGATTGCTGCAAGAATGCTAGCCAGTGAAATAACCAGGATGGTTACGTGAAAAGCAGAGGATAATATCAGTCTGCAGACAGCAAGTCCCGAGTCCTCCAGAACTCCTCTAGCATGGTAAATGGACAGAAGACGCATAGGAATGAGATACCATGTTGACCTACTTAAGGGGCAAAAAGAGTATCATGCGTTCTTTAGCTAAATATGCGCTGTCCATGAAGGATTAGGATACCATGAGGACGAGCTGCAAGGAAAAAAAGAGCATATTCCCGGTGGGAAACCTGAGGACCAAACCAGGGAATTGAACAACTCTTTAGGCTTTCACGTAAGAGAAGGCCCATGTCCTTTGTTTTAAAAAGGAGATAGTAGGGTAGGAAGAACCCTTCCAGTCATGAGGGGCATGACTGAGGGAGCCTTTTCCAACCATCTAGGACAACTGTTTGAGAAAATCCTAATGCTCTCTAGCAAGGGCCCATGGTGAAAAGCTTCTCTGTAGAACTGCAGAGAGCATAATGCAGGAGAATTAGGAGATAGAACTGGCTGCTGGAAAAGCCAGTACCTACGTCAACTATGCTGCCAAACCCAAGGGAATTGGAGATGGCAAGAATAGAAGACAATCCGAGAAGCCTGTAGTGATAAGATTTCCCAAGAAAGATGAATCCACTGTCTTGGAGTCACTACTAAGGCCAGAAAGAATGTAGTGGAGGACAACTCTGGATGCTTGTGGAGAAGAACCTGTGGTCTAATCACTAGGGCTCCTGCATGGGTAGCTGCTAGTAAGACAGCAGAAAGAGTCTTTCTGTTTAAAAACAGAAAGAACAGACAGAACAGGAGTAAGGAAAACTCTGGACCTATCTGATAAGCTGCCCCAAAGCAAAAATGAAGAAGGGAGTTAACTCAGAGAGGAAAACTCCACACTGGAATAGTGACAAAACTAGAGGGGCTGAAAAATTCATGCTGGTACAGAAAACTATCGTTTGATAGTTGTTAAACCTCTTTCCCTAGCAGGAAGAAGAGGAGAAACCTGTGACCTATAGGCATGAACATTCTAAGAGCTCGTATAACAGAGAAAAATGGATGTCTTGTGAAAAGAGATCCATGCCTAGAGTTTAGAATGAAAGCAGTGGAAGGCTTCTACTGAGAAGAAGCCAACTGCAGGTTCTAACCCCAAGAGGCACAAAAAATATGATGATGATTAATCAGAAACCCTGCGGTTGCTGGGTTTGCTGAGCCTGGTGAGAGTTTGGATTCTTCAGACCAGGGCGATGTTTCCCTTGTTTGGGAACATCTGTATGATGGGCAGAAGATGAATAAAACCTTCTCCCCCTAGGGGAAGAAAGTTTGGTAGGGCATTTCCTACCTACTGGCAAAGAAGAAGGCGTAGAACAGCCCTTAGAAACAGGTAAGTCAGTGGACCACTGAGTAACCTGATGTAAAGACTCCTTATTGAAGAGATTTTCTCCAGTGCAAGGAGTATTACCCAGTCTTTGTTGTGCCCATTTGTCTAAGTCTGAAGCTTGGAGCCAGGCTCTACGTCGTGCCCCTATAGCTATAACAGAAGTTCTGCTAACAGACTCAAATGAGTCTAGGGAAGCACGAGTAAGGAACCAAGAGATATTTTGAATATGACTAAGCAGCGAGGAATAGTCTGCACTCTTGGGCTCTGAAAGAAAAGGAGTCAAAAGATGTAATTTCTTTGTGACCTCCTCAAGAGATAGACTCATATAAAAATATATGAGAGAATTCTTGCTGAAAGCATGGATGTCTGGAAGGTTTGACGTCCAAAGGCATCTAGTGTCTTAGACTCACGACCTGGCGGATAAGAAGAGTGCTTTTTCTTACTCTTCACCCGCCTCATTGCTGATTCCACTACAATGGAATGATGAGAAAGTTGATTCTTTTGAAACCCTGAAGAGGGGGGCACCTAGTATAGAGGATCAGTTGCTCTGGAAGGTGGGGGTACCCTTAAAGGTGCTTCCCACATTCCTAGAAGAAGATCCTGCAAGGAATGATGCAAAGGAAGCATTATGTTTTCCTTTGCTTCGGTAGAAACAGAGCCTTGTGTAGGATCATGTCCAGGGATAGGAATGGCAAGTGATCTTGCCATATCCAGGAGGAAACTCTGAAAAGAAGGATCTCCAAAGAGAACCTCCCTTGGACAGATTAGACCTGAAGAACTAGCCTGGGCACCGGAGGATCTACTTGAGAATATAGGAATATTTATTTATTTATTTAACAGGTTTTATATACCGTCTTTCTACAAATCAAGACGGTTTACATAGAACGTTTAAAATAGAGTGTTTCCACTGTTTACATAGAACTAGTAACAAATATATATAAAATAACAATGAACTAATTATATGAATAAAATAAAAGAACAACTATTTACATAGATATTTACTGAGGTATCAGTTGTCAGTATGAAGGTTTAGAAGGGGTGGCACTGGAGGGAAGCAGAAGAGGTTAGTACTAGGGTGGAAGGGAAAAATGTTCCTGAAAAAGGAGGGTTTTTAAGTTCTTTCGGAACTCAAGGTGAGTTCTAGAGTTCCGCAGCTCATGGGGAAGGGAGTTCCATAGGGTAGGAGCATAAAGGAAAAAGGCCCTGTTACAAGTAAATTGTTTACTATATCTTATGGTTGTTGGGATAGAGATGAGGTTTTTGGTAATGTTACGGCGGGATCTAGAGCTAGCAGAGAGGGGAGTGAGAGGGGAAAGGCAAGGAGCTGATTCGTTGGAGATGATTTTATGTATAAGGGTAAGAACTTTGAACTTAATCCTACAGTAGATGGGGAGCCAGTGGAGGTCATATAGAGCTGGGGTAATGTGCGATCGCCTGGGAGTGCTGGTTAAGATTCGGGCAATCGTGTTCTGGGCAAGTTGGAGCGGTTGTATAGCATTCTTGGGAAGGCCATGATAGATTAGGTTGCAGTAATCAAGAGAGGGGGTTGTGAGGGCTTGACAGACAGATCGAAAGGAAGTGGGGCTTAAGAGGGGTTTGAGATTCCGGAGGGTACGTAGTTTGGCATATATTGTATTAGTAGTTCTTTTTATTTGATTAGTGAAGGAGAGGTTCTGATCAAGGATAATGCCAAGATACTTCACCTGTTTTTTTATAGTTAGGGTGAAATCTCCAATAGTGATGGTTGGAGGGGGGGGGGGGTGTATGAGATAGCGGAGAACACCTGCAGCACTTCAGTCTTAGCTTGATTTATTAGAAGGTTGAGATAGCCATGATTTCAGTGTAAGTAAGCAATCGCTTAGTTTAGAAAAGTCGGGGTTGGAGAGATTAAATGGGGTGAAGCACATCATATCGTCAGCATATAATTGGTACTGAATGTCAAAGCTCTGAAAGATATTGCAAAAAGATTGAAGGAAAATATTGAAAAGGAGAGCGGAGAGGCTCGATCCTTGGGGGACACCTTGCTTAAGTGTAAATGGGAGAGAGGTATCGTTGCCAATACGAACCTGTTGGGTTCTGTCATTTAAGTAGGATCGGAACCAGTTTAGGGTTGTGCCTCTGAGCCCTATTTCATGGAGCCTGCATAAGAGTTGATGGTGAGGAAGGGAGTCAAAGGCGGCTGATAGGTCAAGGAATATGAGTAAGCATCTTTGAGTAGGATTCTGGGTATGCAAGTACAGGGAGTCTAGTAGGGAGGTAAGGAGTGTTTCAACACCATGATTCTTTCTAAAACCATGTTGAAATGGGTCGAGGGGAGAGTGTTCATCAATATAGTCTTGAAGTTGGGTTTGAACTAATTTTTCTGCTATTTTGGCAAGGAAAGGGATGCTAGAAATAGGTCTGTAGGAGGTAGGGGAAGTGGGGTCAAGTTTAGTTCCTTTTAGTATTGGCCGAATAGAGGCGCGCTTAAGAGGGGGTGGAACAAATCCAGTCAGGAGGGAGGTTTGTATAATCGATAGGATGTAGGGGCTAAGGGCACCTCTAGTAGCCTTGATCCAAGGGACAGGACAGGGGTCAAGGGCAGAAGTGGAGGTATTAAGGTCTTTTATTACATTGGAGACATTTTCAAGTGTGATGGGATCGAATTCATCCCAAGAGGGTCCTGGAGGTTGGGTATTGTAGTCAGGATTAAAGTAGGAGTTGTCGATTGAGGAGGGTGGGAGGAATTTAGAGGTAAGGTGGTTGGCAATATTTTGTGCAGATATTTTCGGGGGCTGGTCATGCAGTGAAGGTTCATTTATTAAGGATTTCGCTATGGCGAAAAGTTCCCTAGGTTTATTGAGAGACTGTTGGATTATGTTTTCATTATATTCTCTTTTATGGTTGAGGGTTTCAAAGCAGTAGGTTTGGAGTTTATTTATGTATGCAGAATGTGCATTGGGATTATGTGAGCGTCTCCAGATACGTTCCAAACGCCTAAGTTCCCTTTTGAGATTTCTTAGTTTTGTAGAGAACCAGGGTGCTCTGTTGCGGTGCTTTTGAGGGAATTCTTTAGGTGGGAGGAGAGAGGCTGCAGATATGATTTCATTCCATTTGGAGATGTGAGATTCTAGGTTAAGTCCCATATCTTTTAGTAGGTTGAGGGATGGTATCGTTTGCTCTAGGAAGTTGGGCGCATTGAATTGTCTAAATTTACGAGAGTGTTGAGGGTGGGTGGGGGGTTGAGCTTTATGAGTTAAGTAGGGGAAGGAAAAGAGGATGAGAGCATGATCAGACCAAGGAATAGATTGAACGGTGTGAAGGATTTGTTCAGCGAATGGAGCTTGTTGTGGAATAAATATTAAGTCAAGAATGTTTCCTTTGGAATGTGTGGGATGATTTAAGATTTGAGTGAAGTGGAGGGAATTCATAGCTTGGAGGAATATAAGATCCTGCACGGTGCAGTATGGGATCCTTAACGGATGGACGCTGGTACTGGAGGTCAGGACCAGCGACAGTCAGTACGACATTGTCCATGCCAGGTATGGACTCCAAACTTGGTATAGAAGGGAGCGATCCTGTTGAAAGAAGCATGGAAGGAGCTGGCCATGATGCTACTGTAGATACCGATACCGATACTGGTACCGCTGTCGGAACCGAACCCGACACCGACATCGGAGCAGTAATCGGTGACAGCCCAATCGGTACTGAGGTAACCAAAAGCCTTCGGCAGTCACCCTCGGTACCGAGCGTCCGGTACCGATAGGTGTCGGTACCAAGACGTGTCGGTACCCAGTCTTCCAGACTAGAGATCGATTCCAGACTCGGCATCGAAGGAAGCGAATCTATCGATGCACGTCTGGAGGCTACTGACGTCAGTGGTAGTATCGGTGCCGGTACCGATACTGGAAAGTCAGTCTGGAACGTATCCACCAGTCCTGTAGGTACTGAGGACGCCAGACGACGATCCCTGGTGAGGAGTGTTTTGTCCAACACCAGTGCCGATGCCGGGGTATCGGTACCGCTCGAAGCGGATGCCACCACCGGGCATGACTCAGGTATGTTCCGTGAGGGGTGAGCCCCAGGAACAACCTGAAACCCCACATAGGCTTTGGAGGCCGAAGACTCCCGCCGGGGTTTTGAAGCCAATGGGCCCTCGAGGGCAAGGCCGGAGCCGTCTACATGCTGTGCATGAGACCTACCACTCGAGGGTTGGCTAGTCTTAACAGACTGTTTGTGGGTTACCTGATCCTGTGTAGAAGAAGAAATGGTTGGTGCCCTGAAGTTGGAAGGGAACCTCATATCGAGGGAAACTCGATGTTGAAAACCTCTTCTCACAATACTGTTGCCTGAGGGCTCCGGAGGAAAAAGGTCAGGACCCAAACAGGTTAGACACCAATTTTGGGAGTCTAAAAATAAAGTTATACCGCCATTGAACATTTCTTGGAGAAAGTGGCTGGCAGTTCCATGAAGGACATGGAGAGGCCTAGAAGGCCTGAAAAACTGTAAGACACTCAGAAGAAAAAATATTCCCTTAAAGGAAAAATTTTACAAGGGAAGAAAAAAGAAACACCGGCAGTACCGGTGGCGTCGGGGAAGACAGCCGCGACCACAAGAAAACTAAAGAATTAAAAGAAAAATTTTCTGCGGTGACAGGAGGACGTCCTGCTGGCTCCGCGGAAAAACGAAAACTGAGGAGAGGCAGTTGGGAAAGGTGGGAAGGCAGCACGCAGGCGTGGTGGGATGCTTCCAAAAGCTTTTTGATTGGACGCTGGGAAGCGTTCCCGCGCAGACTCCGTCGGTACCGACGTACCCATATGTGAAGACTCATTCCTGCTTGTTCCTGGAGATTAGTAGCATTTCTATCTAATGTGTGCCTGGTGGTCACGCAGTCTTGGTGTACGTTCTACCCAAGTGGCTCCAACACATTTCCTTCCTTAGTGCCTGTAATGCGCATTGCAATAAAAGTGCAGTTAACACACGACTTTGGTCCACTGCAGTCTTAACGCGTGCTGTTGTGATACTTGCCTTAACTCTGTGTCTTCTTCCAGGAAATGTTGTTTGACCTGTGGCAAGCAAGATGCCCCATCTCTGGATTCTGGACTGTGCTCTTCTTGATGGCAGCATCTGAGTCATCCCTTGGAGAGCCTGCTTCCCCTCTTCCAGCCGGGGGATACAGTTAGTCTGGTCTTACTTCCCTTAGGGCAGGAGATGATGGATGGCTCTATGGGTAACAATATCCGGCTGGAAGAGGGGAAGAGGATCCAGTGACTGTGCTGTGAACCGCTCATCATTCTCTAGGGGGTCTGTGGTGGCT
Organism: Ichthyophis bannanicus; assembly: GCA_033557465.1. NCBI lineage: Eukaryota > Metazoa > Chordata > Amphibia > Gymnophiona > Ichthyophiidae > Ichthyophis > Ichthyophis bannanicus. The sequence goes on along the minus strand of CM066031.1, from coordinate 157,433,712 downwards.
GTGCCCTCTGGTGTTGGGGGGTCGTTACTGAGAGGAGAGCTTCCATATTCAGGATTGTCCTCACCAGAATCCTCTCTTTTTGTAGCAAGCCTGGTCCTTCTGGCATGCAAATTCAGACCCTGCAGTTGCTGGGTGCCCCCGGGTGCAGTCTCATGCAGGGCAGGCTGAGAATGGAAGCCCGGGTTTGATTACCCTTGGCTAAATGTCCCCAGCAAAGGGTGCTCCCTGGAGATGGGGAACAGCTGGGAGCTGTCCGAGATTTTAACTAAGATTCATATGGCTCAATACTGGGCTCTGACATGGATGAAGTACTTTCGCCTTCAGAAGATTGTGAAGAGGCCAGAGTGATTCGCCTATTCTGGAAGGAGGAGTTGGCAGCACTGAGGGCTAGGATCTTATCCACCTTTGGCTCTTGCTCCATGCTGGAAGCATCCATTATGTTCAAAGATATACCCGCTCCTTCAAGGGATTTGGAAATCCACTACTGTCCTCCTGTTTCCAGATGTGATCAAAGATATGATCCAGATGGAGTGGAACTCTTTTGACTCCTCGGCTAAGGGGTGTAAGAAGATCTACGCTCTCCTGGAGGAGGAGGGCATTGAGTTGTTTGGCATTCCCAAGGTTGATGTGCAGGTCATGGCAGTTACCAGATATACCACCATTCCTGTGGAAGGAGGGTCAGTCTCAAATAATTTTCTGGACCGTAAGGTAGATTCATTGTTGCGGAGCCAGTTCGCCATGGTGGTGGCTATTCTGCAACTGGTAGTATGTACCAGCCTGATGTCTCTAGCCCTGCTCCAATGGATTCCATGTCTTCCACTGGATGATACCACTCTCCTTTTGGAGTCAGCTGCGGCCTTCCTTTCTGATGCCATGGATGACCTGGTACGTTTGGCGACCAGGGATGGTGCCCTGATGAGTGTCACAGCATTGGTTTTGGCTCTGGCACTGGGCAGCAGACTCATCTTCCAAAGCCCGGTTGGCCCAAATGGTTTTTAAGGAGCCAAATTGGAGAAACTGGTGAAGGATCTGGGCAAGACAAATCTTCCAGAAGACAGGTCCAATGGGCATGTGAAGCAAGCTGATGCCCCTTTCTCATCAGCCTCTGCCCATCCACCGAGGGCATGCTGGTCAGATTCCTGAGGATCTCAGGCCTCTCATCATTGCTGACCTGGAAAACCTTTTTTCTCCTCTGCTTCTGTGCTTTCGGCTCATTCTCCATCCTTTCGTGGAGTGCTTGAGTCCAGGGACTCAGTCCCTTCCACAGAAGGACCCTCCCAGGCTGATATTGAAGGTTTGGGGGCCCATTCCCTGGTTCCTCCAATTGGAAGCAGGCTTTGCCTTTTCTTTCAGAAATGGGCCTAGGTTACCAAGGATCACTGGGTGTTAGACACCATTCAGTTTGGCCATGTTGTGGAGTGCAAAGAGCTGATTTCAGATGCCTTCATCATCTCCCCTTGTGGGCCTGTAATCAACATGCTTCTGTGCGGGCCACCTTGGACAAGCTGCTGTACCTAAAGGAAGTGGTGTCCATCCTGCTGGATGAGCAGGGCAAGGGCTGATACTCCATCTATTTCATAGTGTCCAAAAAGGATGGTTCCTTCTGGCCCATCTGGACCTCAAGAAGAGTCAAACGAGCATTTGGGTGTCCTATGTTTCCGAATGGAAACCTTGTGCTCCGTGATCCAAGCAGAGCATCGAGGAGAATTCTTGGCTTCTCTGGATCTGGCTGAGGTGTATTTTCATATCCCAATCCAGGCAGATTAACAGCAGTATCTGTATTTTGCCATGCTTGGCTCTCACTTTCAGCTTGCTGCCGTCCCTTTCAGGCTATCCACCACCACGAGGATGTTCTCCAAGGTCATGGTGGTAGCAGCTGGGGCGCTGCAGCACCAAGGGATCTCTATCCAATCATATCTAGATAACTGGGTCATCCGGGCCTATTCCTTTCAGAGGCTTCTCAGGTGGTATCCTTTTGGAGAGCCTCGACTGGGTGATCAGTCAGGGAAAGAGGCAGCTGTTGCTTTCTCAGTCCCTGGAGTTTCTAGAGTGGATATTTGCCTCCTGTGATACCTTGCTGTGAGTTCTAGCTGTTTATTTAATTATTTATTGTTTGTCTAACTGTTTATTTAATTAATTATTTATTGTTTGTCTTAGTGGCGTGCTAGTTCAGCCTTCTCAGCTGTACTTACCTTGCCTCTCTCAACTAACTGGGCTTTGTGTGGTACCCCCCTCCCCCCTGCTGAGGGTTCAGGACAGGGTACCTTGTAACTGCCCTCTTTAATAGGACTTATCTCCCTCCCTCCCTCCCCAGCACCCACCCACCCCTGGGGTAATTGTAGCTTTATAGGTACTTGCACATCTTAGAGGAAAGGGGCTGCTCTCAGGTGCAGCTCTTTATCCAAATCAGTCATACACGGAGGACCTGAGATTAATTAATTAAGCTTCAGGTACACAGGGTGTATTAGGGGTATTAGATACACTTTTATTAGTATAAGCATCTACACCAATCCTTATTATATACAGAATTTAAAAGACCTAAACACAAGCTTTAAACTAAGATGCAGACAGAAGTCCAGCAACGAGATGGGGGTTCTCCGGTCTTTTGCATTGAGTGTCACATGTATGATTTTCTCCCAGTTGGTGAGAGGTCTTACGTATGCACTAAGTGCAAGGAGCTCTTTGCTCTCAGGGAACGAGTCCGTTCTCTAGAGGCTAGAGTAGCAGACCTGGAAGACATAAGAAAGACAGAGAAGTACATGGACGAGACCTACAGGGATATAGTCCTGAAGTCCCACCTCCAGTCTGGCAGCATCCCTGTTGCCATGGAGGAGAGAGGTCACGTGACAGGAGAGCATCACCCTGGTGTGGCAGGAAGTGATCCTGTAACTAGGACCTGTCCTCCAGGTGATGTAAAACCCTCTCGCACCGAGGACGTTTCTCCAGGGCCATGTCCCCATGAGGGGAGGGTCAGGACAGCTGTTATAGTTGGTGATTCAATCATTAGGAATGTAGATAGCTGGGTGGCTGGTGGACGTGAGGATCGCCTGGTAACATGCCTGCCTGGTGCGAAGGTAGCAGACCTCACGCACCGCCTAGATAGGATCATAGATAGTGCTGGGGAGGAGTCTGCTGTCTTGGTACATGTTGGTACCAATGACATAGGAAAATGTGGTAGGGAAGTTCTGGAGGCTAAATTTAAGCTTTTAGGTAGGAAGTTGAAATCCAGAACTTCCAGGATAGCATTCTCCGAAATGCTTCCTGTTCCACGTGCAGGACTCAAAAGACAGGCAGAACTCCGGAGTCTCAATGCGTGGATGAGACAATGGTGCAAGGATGAGGGTTTTGGATTTGTTAGGAACTGGGGAACATTCTGGGGAAAGGGGGGGCTCTTCCGAAGGGATGGGCTTCACCTTAATCAGGATGGGACCAGACTGCTGGCATTAGCCTTTAAAAAAGAGATAGAGAAGCTTTTAAACTAGAAAATAGGGGAAAGCCGACAGTCACCCAGGAGCGCATGGTTCGGACGAAGGTATCCTTGAAGGATTCTACCAAAAGCAGTGAGGTTCCAAAAGGGAGTATAGTAGCCCAAATGCCCTTGAGTAAGGAGCAGACAGAGCATAAAGATTCCAAATTACCCATGCCTACCAATAGCCAGATTAATATTAATAAAATACAGTCTCTAAAATGCTTGTATGCCAATGCTAAGGATGTTACCCAAGACTGAAGTGGTATTTAAAGGTGATACTGCAGAGGAATTGAGAGAAATATCGCTACACCGGGAAGATATATTACAACTATTTGATAAACTGAATAGTAGCAAATCACCTGGACCAGATGGTATACATCCCAGAGTGTTGAAAGAACTGAAATATGAGATTGCAGACCTGCTATTGGTAATCTGTGAACTTTCATTAAAATCATCTGTAATACCTGAAGATTGGAGGGTCGCCAACGTAACACCAATTTTTAAAAAGGGTTCCAGGGGTGACCCGGGAAATTACAGACCGGTGAGCCTGATGTCAGTACCAGGGAAAATGGTAGAAAACCATCATAAAGAACAAAATTACACAGCATGTAGATAGTCATGGCCTAATGGGAGACAGCCAACATGGCTTTAGACAAGGAAGATCTTGTCTTACTAATCTGATATGTTTTTTTGAAGGTGTGCAGAAACAGGTAGACAAAGGTGAGTCGGTTGATATAGTGTATCTGGACTTTCAGAAAGCTTTTGACAAGGTCCCCCATCAGAGACTTTTGGCGAAGCTAAAAAGTCATGGGATAGGAGGCAGTGTACTATTGTGGATCGGGAACTGGTTAAAAGATAGAAAGCAGAGGGTAGGGCTAAATGGCCAATATTCCCAATGGAAAAAGGTGAATAGTGGAGTACTGGGTCCGCTACTTTTTGACATATTCATAAATGACCTGGAAAAGGGAATAACTAGTGAGGTTATCAAATTTGCAGATGACACAAAACTGTTTAAAGTTGTTAAAACCCAAGAGGATTGTGGAAAACTGCAGGAGGATCTGGATAAATTGGAAGACTGGGCATCCAAATGGCAGATGAAATTTAATGTGGACAAGTGCAAAGTTATGCACCTAGGAAAGAACAACCCACACTATAGTTACACGATGCAAGGCTCCACATTAGAAACCACCACCCAAGAAAAAGATTTAGGAGTCATCGTGGATAACATGTTAAAACCCTCCGCCCAGTGTGCAGCGGCGGCCAAGAAAGCAAATAGAATGCTAGGTATCATAAGGAAAGGGATGAAGAATAAAACAAAGGATATTATAATGCCTCTGTATCGCTCCATGGTACGACCGCACCTTGAATATTGTGTGCAATTCTGGTCACCGTATCTTAAAAAGGACATAGCGTTATTAGAAAAAGTACAGAGAAGAGCCACCAAATTGGTGAAGGGGATGGAAGGCTACTCCTATGAAGAGAGGCTAAAAAGGTTAGGGCTCTTTAACCTGGAAAAGAGACGGCTGAGGGGAGATATGATAGAGGTCTATAAATTAATGAATGGAGTGGAACGGATAAACATGGATCAATTGTTTACGCTATCAGAATATAGAAAGACTAGGGGACATGTAATGAAGCTACAGGGTAAACTATTTAAGACAAATAAGAGAAAATATTTTTCACTCAACGTGTAATCAAACTCTGGAATCTGTTACCGGAGGATGTAGTAAGGGCTGTTAGTATAGCTGGGTTTAAAAAAGGTTTGGACAAGTTCCTGGAGGAAAGGTCCATAAACCACTATTAAAAAGGGACCCAGGATATCAATGCTTGACCCGGTACAAGCATTGTGGAACCTGTGTCTTTTGTGGATATTGCTAGGTACGTATGACCTAGATTGGCCACTGTTGGAAACAGGATACTGGGCTTGATGGACCTCGGTCTGACCCAGTATGGCATGTCTTATGTTCTTATGTTTCAACACCTGAATAGGCAGAGTTTTCTTGTCAGAAGAGAAAGTCAGAAGACTGATCCTCACCACAGTCTCAAATTCCACTACAACCCACTTCCCCAGCTACATTGCTATCCCCAGCTCACGATCCCCTCTAACACACTCATCATCCACCCCTCTGTTCCATCACACCAAGCCACACACAACCACTGTTACTCTAATAGCCCACAATATAGCAGAACAAACAGGTCAAGGAGAAAAAAAATAGATTGTCCAGCACTCCTGACTCAAACAAGTCCTCAATTTGGGGTACTCTCCGTAGTCTTAGTAGACTCCTTCAAAGTCCATTTTACAAAGTCATATGCTGCCACTTAGCTTGCTCTCAGTGCAGCTTCTACATTTTAACAGCATTCCTCACTGCTATTTGAAATCCACATAGCTTAAGAGCCTAGACTGCCTCACTTCTTGAACAAGCTCTGCTTGATTTTCAACTAAGATTGTAAGCCCTCCAGGGACAGAAAAATATCTGCTGAACCTAAATGTAATTCACCTTGAAATCTTGAGAAAAAGCATTAGCTAAATCTGATTCCCTTTCCTACTGTGAAAGAGAGTCCAAAAGACAAAGTCCATTTGTCCTGAATGTTCTCCTTCCTCAACCGCTCCATAATGTTCTGCTTCTCCCATCTCCTCTTCAAGGTTACTTTACAAGATCTCCAGCTAATGAGGCCCCTAGAGTGAGTTTTGGCTGCTACCTACTCCTTCAATATATAGTCATGAAAAAGAGCAATTATGTCCCTAGATAGGTTCCTACAAGCCACCCCCAAAGCTCTTTGTGGACATTCCACTTTTATCTTGGAGGTCTCCATTGCAGTCTCCTCCATGCCCAGGATGGCTTGGACCAGTTGTACCACTACTTCCTTGCAATCAGCAAACTTAGATGTTTTGAGTATGCCTCAAAATCAGAGATTCTGGCATCCTGTCCTGTTCTCAATGTCCTCCAACTTATCTGCTATGTCATATGTCCTGACTATTTCAGTATATAACATCTATATGTCTTTTGATATGCATGAAAATCTCAGCCTGTTCATCCAAACATACTTCATCTTCCTCGACTCTCCTCGCTTTACCATTAACATCGCTATGATATCAGTTCAGCCAGCTCACCCTTCCCCCCTAATGGGCTCTGCTGCAGCTCTCTGAACCAGATTCTCATCTCTCTCCACATCCCACATTCTGCATTGCTATCTGGGGAGGAGACTCTGCTACTACCATGGGACTTATTTGCTCAATGCAAGGCCACTGCCACTTGGTTGCTGGCATGCTGCCAGAGTCAGCACCACTATAAAAGGATTTCTTAAGATCAAACGCTTTCTTGCATGCAGTAATTGCAAAATCATGTACTGGGAGAGGTCACCGATGATACCTGGTCTTCTCTGAATGCCACTCCACACTTTTAATGAGGTTGCTTTTATTTCTTTGTCATGGGTCACATGGCACCACAAGACTACACCAACATCCTGGTCAGTGACCTAACTGCCTCTCTTCTGAACTCCTATTCCTGGTCTGTCTTAGGTTGGACTCTCACCACTTGCCAAGATCTCACTCATCCAATTGCTCTTGCCCTTTCAGCATCTTTCTTCTGGTTCTGCTCATCAAACTCCTTTTTCTCTTGCTCTCTTTTTCAGAAGATCGCTCGGTTCTTTAAAGCTATTAGCACTTAAACGTTTATTTTTATTTTTCCAATTAGAGATCTTGAATTTGCATCAGTTGTTTTCTACATCTCTTCCATTCTTTTCTCCAGGGCTCTGTGCATAAGTGCTAATATCTTTACAGAGTTGAGAAATGCCCCTGAAAGAGAGTAAGGCAAAAAGCAAATCTAATGAGCAGAACCAGAAGAAAAGTGCTGAAAGGGCAAGAATGATTGGATGAGGTGACAAGCGAGATCTCACCGAGGGGTGGGGGTCCAACATAAGACAGCCCAGGAAGAAGAGTCCAGAGGAAAGGCAGGAGAGACACTAAGAGATGGAGGAACTGGTGCCTAGGCTCCCCCTGGAGGGTTATGTTATGAGTCACCATTCTTGAGCAAAAATTTAACACAAAGTGGTTTACAACAGAGAGAAGTCACAAGGCAAACAAATAATCAGGCTGGTGGCACCCAGTTCAAGAGAGACTATTTCTTTCTGCCATATCTTTTAGTCTCGTGAGGGTCTTCTCTTTGCCTACGATGTATAGAATAGTCACATGCCACCGATGCTTCTAATAGTAATGCTATTCTTGTGATTTTGTCCATTACCACAACATCCAGTTTCTTGCATCAAGCTTTTAACAATGGAAATGAGAATGTCACAGGTAATCAAAACTTCTTCAGTGATTTAGTTCCGGCAGGGTTGTAATCCCATTGTTTTTTTCTGGTACAGAAATGTTATAGTATTTATATAATTTCCAGTGATGAAACTTGCAACTTTATTGTGCATTTCTATGTACAGGCCTTCTGACATATACGTCTCATCATTGAGTGTGATGTGCATATCTGTGAACCATCTAATTTGTGATCCACTGTCCTATGCTGCAGTTATCAGTCTCTCTTGTTTAGGTTTAAGTTCACTTCTCCTTATCCATTCCTGTGTCACGTTCTGATTGCTTGTGGTTGCTGAAGTAACAGCAATCACATGCTGTAGTGGCAAATTTGCCAATCATTTTTAATTGTTTGCTAATTTGGGTTTTGTTTTGGTTTTGTTTTTACAGATTTCTTGCTCTTATTTTTTTGAAACTCTGCTACTTTCTCCATGTGTGCTGGTGCCTGTGTGGATTTTCTGATGCCTTGTTAGGTTGGTTTTCTGGCAAAAGCCTTTACCACATTCACTACATGTATATGGTCTCACTCCAGTATGGATCCTCTGGTGTCGTGTGAGGTCTCCCTTCTCCCTGAAGCATTTACTACATTCAGAGCATGGAAATGGTTTCACTTCAGCATGCACTGTCTGATGACTTGTAAGGCGTCTCCTCCAACGGAAGCTTTTGCCACACTCAGTACATGTATATGGTTTGACCCCCGTATGGATTCTCTGGTGGCTCCTGAGGTCTCCCTTCTCCCTGAAGCTTTTACCACACTCGAGACATGCAAAGTTTTTCACTTCTGTGTGGCTTCTCTGGTGTCGTGTGAGGTTTGTCTTCTGACTGAAATGTTTGCCACACTCTGTACATACAAATGGTTTAACTCCTGTGTGAATTCTCTGGTGAGTGATGAGGTCAGCCTTCTGGCTGAAACGTTTACTACAAACAGTACACACACATGGTTTCACTCCTGTGTGAATTCTCTGATGCCGTGTGAGGTATCCCTTCTCCCTGAAACATTTACTACATTCGGTACAGGCAAATGGTTTCATTTCTGTGTGAATTCTCTTGTGGCTTGTGAGACATCTCTTCCAACAGAAGCTTTTACCACACTCAGTGCATGTAAATGGTTTCACACCTGTATGGATTCTCTGGTGGTTTGTGAAGTCTCCTTTCTCCCTGAAGTTCTTACCACACTCAAGACATATAAAGTTTTTCATGCTTGTATGGCTTCTCTGGTGCCTTATGAGGTTGGTTTTCTGACTGAAACTTTTACCACACTCTGTACATAGAAATGGTTTAACTCCTGTGTGGATTCTTTGGTGGGTGGTGAGGGCAGCCTTTTGGGTGAACCTTCTACCACACTCCATACATGCACATGGTTTCACACCTGTGTGGATTCTCTGGTGAATCGTAAGCAGTGTCTTCCTTCTGAAGTTTTTACCACATTCAACACATGCAAATTGCTTCACTCCTTTGTGAATTTTCTGGTGGTTTCTGAGGAGGTCCTGGTTCCCAAAGCTTTTATCACATTCAGCACATGTAAAATGTTTCACTCCTCTGTAGATTCTGTGATGGATTTGGAATTGTACCTTGTGGCTGATGCTTTTATCACATTCAGTACCTGTAAAGTGTCTCTTTCCTTTGTGGATATTTTTGTGTGTGTGTGTTCTCTGGTGTTTTATGAGGTATGTTTTCCCTCGGAACCTTTTCCCACACTCACTGCATGTAAAATGTCTCTCTCTTTGGTGGACATTTTTGTCTTGTGATAGGTCTGCCTTACTCCTGAAGCTCTTATCAAATTTAGCATAAGAGAATGGTCTCTCACCAATAACGTTTGTTTGGTATCTCGTATATGAGTTACTCTGGCTTAGGTTTGTATTATATTCATTCATTTTATCACAGCAGGAAAATGTTCTCTCCATAGTGTGACATTTCTGACATATTGCGAGGTTTGCTTTATGAATCAGGCTTTTTCCATATTCTATACTTGTACGCTGTCTTTCTTCTTTGTATATAGTCTGGGGTTGCAGTAATTCCCTTTTCCTACTGAAACCTCTGTCATACTCAGAATATGTAAAAGGTTTCTCTCCAGTGCATGTTTCCTGGTCTCCCTGTAGTTCTCCTTTCTGACCAAAGGATTTCCCACAGTCTGTACACATAGATGGTCTCTCTTCAGTGTCAGATCTCTTCTGTGATTTCAGAGTTACAGAATCCTTGAGGTATATCCCATAAACATCACATACACATCTTTGTTCTCTTCTCTCGTTTCTATGCTTGGCCCCTGTATGTGTGACATTAGTGGCACTTTGCTCACAATGACCTGGGTTTCCTGTTGAATTTCTTTGCTTCTTTTCTGAGATACACCGTTTCTTGCACTTTGATCGCCCGTCAGAAGAAGAAGAAATATCCTCTTTGTCTCTTTCTGATAACGTCTTGTTCCCTTCTGGTTTCTCACTGAGCTCCCAGGGATGTGTCTTGGTATGGTTTCTGAGAATATCATTTTCTAGATAAAACAAAGTAAACTTTGGTCAATATTATAAGAGGAGGATAGTTTAACGAGTTCAGTAATGCAATAACATTTGGGTTTCTTCTCTTCCCCTGAAGAAGGCGCTATATAAAAGGTTTTCAACCATTGAGGCCAATAGTCAGAAGATCTATGTGCCGAATCTTAAAAGTCAAGTCCTGAGTCTATCAATTTTGATCTCTAAAAAGTGAGAGATATCATGGATAGGGCCAGGTCAGAAGAGCCAAGTTAGGTATTGTACTTATTTCTACCACTTGGTGCATAACCTTAGACATTTCAATAGTTGACCTAAATTTAGAATCCTTGGGAATGATAGTCAAAGGGATTAACACAGTTAGCAAACCTGCTGTGTTAATCCCCAAAGATCCGTGGGTGCTGCCGATACACACCCCAATGCTAACCGGTTATAACCAGGCAATGGCGATATTGAGCCGCTGTCCGGTTATCGCAAAACAGCAAAAGGCAGATGCAGCAAAGGCTGGCCTAACTTCCGCCGCTGAAGCTAATCGGGCAGCGGATGAATAGTGCTGCTGCCCTGTTAGCTTCATTGCCATTTGGGCAACCGGGATAGTCAATGATGGGACACGGATATGACCCCACCACTGACTATCCGGGTTTAATGTTCAGCTTGGTTTTAAGTTGCTTCTGGCACATATGGATTGGGATTTAGTTATGTGTCTTTCCAAATGTGTGCTCAAGATGAGTTACATATTCAGGAACAGTAAGTACATCCTTACCTTAGAGGGTTTACAGTCTTTCTACTGTCCTTTCTTTATTCCTTTTAATTCTTTTGATTTTAATCTATTTCAAAAAGGGGTCAAAAATGTTAACTAAACTAAACTAAGCTGAAAAGCAGGACAAAGTGACCTACCCAAGGTCCCAAAGAGCACCAGTGGGGGAAAAAGCAGGATTTAAACGTGGGCTTCCCTGGGTCTCAGCTTGCTGCTCTAACCATCAGCCACTTCCAAAAAATAGTTGTTCATCCTTTACCGTCTTGTGGTGATTGTAGGGAATGATTTTCAAAGCCGGGGCTGCAGGCAAAAAGCAATTTGGGTATTTAAATTTCATGTCTGAAAGCTGTGTTCCCTCAATGAGGTTAGAAGTAGACACACTGCATAAGGCACATAAATTTACCTACCTTTAGGAGACACATTTAAGTTAAGCAGGAAAAGTGGAAGCATGGATTATTTTTTTACATGCAAAATTTGGAATTACAATCTGTGCCTTTCACTACATCTGAGGGGCAATTTTCAGCTGGTTTACAATGGGGCAGAGTCATGTTGGAGGCGTATGCATGGGGACACAAAAGTAGTAAAGGGAGGAGTGGCCTAGTGGTTAGGACATGGTACCTCAGGCCAGGGGTTCAAGTCCCACCTGGGGACAGCAATCTCAGGCTGGAGGGACTGGGGTTTCTAGTCCTATAGGCACTCCTTGTGGCCTTGGGCAAGCCACTTAACCCTCAGTTGCCTCAGGTACACATAGATTGTGAGCCCTTTGGGGACAAGGGAATGTATCTAGTACCTGCTTGTAGAAATGACATAATGTAAACTGCTTTGATTGAAGGATAAGGCGGTATAGAAAACTGGTTAAATAAATAAATAGCATAGTAGAGAATATTACAATGAAAGAGTGGAGGCAGAGGACAGAACATCAAGGACTGAAGAGAATTATTACAGTGGTAAGTCTAGGGGAGATGCATTTCAGTAGGTGAAGCAGAGCATGCTACAAAATCACCCACTTGATACGTAGGTAATCGTCTGCACATACAAGTTGGTCTATACAGAAGTTTGTTCACTCATTGAAGAGGCATTCCCACTGGCTAGAGCAAGCAGAGTTTGCACTTATATGCATGCTTTTGAAAATTCCATCATCTATGAACATTTTAACCCAGAAAATGTGTGCACCCCAAAGCATAGGTGTAAATATACGTGCATAGAGTTTAACCTCCCTATTTATTGAATTCTTTTGAATAAACAGAAGCATGAGCATTCATAGAAGTAAATCAGCAAATACTTAAAACGAAATAAGGAATAAATTCATTACATCATAAAAGAAATAAGATGCAAATCCCACAGTCCACAGTATCTAGAGAGGATCCAATAAAGGAAAATGTCTCAGAACAATCAATAAGGCAAATATAATGTATATAGCATAGATACGCACCTGTAGAAGGTGTTCTCCATGGACAGCAGGAATAAGTCCTCACATATGGGTGATGTCACTGATGGTGCCCCGTGTGGGAACGCTGGAGCAGATGGTGCCACGGCAGGCGGGGTGGTAGGAGCACAAGCACAGTGGAGCCTCTCAAAAGCTTCTAATGGAAGCTAGGAAGTGCTATACAAATGTTCAGTAGTAGGGAACGCTTCCCAACTTCCATTGGAAGCTTTTGGAAGGCTCCATCGTGCTTGCACTCCTACCTTCCCACATGTCGTGGCACCATCTTCTCCAGTCTAATATCAAAGCAGTAGCCAGAAAACAACTCCTTGGGGAGGTGGGATGATTGTGAGGACTTATTCCTGCTGTCCACAGAGAACACCTACTACAGATGAGTAACTACGCTTTCTCTGTGATCAAGCAGGAAGTGTCCTCACATATGGGACTCCCAAGCTACAGGCTACCAAAAACCAAGGAGGTCAACAGCCCAACAGGGGCAACAAAACTGGAGAACAGGAAGAACAGTGTGGGTAGCCCTGTAGGAACTCCACAAATTCAGCATCCTCAGTGTTCATCAGCATTGAGGGGTCTTATTGTTTGGTAGCCTGGACGGACAGAAGGGCTGGTGGGAGGAGCTGGACCTAAGACCCAAAGAGATGCCCGAACATGGCTTGGCCAAAGTTGCTGTCCCATCGGGAATCCCCATCCAGACAGTAATGAGCTGTGAAGGTGTGGACCAAAGACCACATAGCAGCCTTGCAGATCTCCTCCACAGAGACTGAGCGCAAGTTAGCGACTGATGCAGACCTGGCTTGGACATTTTGAGCCATGACATCACTGTCGAGGCTCAGGCCTGCCTGAGAATATGCCAGAGAAATGCAGTCAGCTAGCCACAGAGATAGTGTGTATTTAGAGATGGCAGTACCCAGCTTACTGGGGTCAAAGGAGACAAACAGTTGGGCCCACTTCCAGTCCAGTGTATGCAATTCTGCCTCACCCTGTTTGGCATGAGGCCTAGGAAGAATGTTGGCAGAACTATCGACTGACTGAGGTGTAACGCGGAGACCACCTTTGGCAGAAAACATTGGTGCATTCATAAGACCACCCTATTCTGGTAGAATCTGGTTTATGGCAGGTGAGCCACCAAGGCTTGCAGCTCACTGATGCAGCATGCTGACGTGACCACCACCAGAAACAGGACCTTCAAGAACTTCAGAGGACAGGCGTCAAGCAGCTCAAATGGAGCCCCCATGAGCTGAACAAGAACAATGTTGAGATCCAAAGTCACTGCAGGGAGCATGAAGCGAGCCACCAGAGGCTGAGCTGAAATGGGCTTTCCCCCTGAGCTGTGATGGAAGGCCCCAATCACGCTGAAATGAACTTGGATGGAGTTTGACAAGGCCCGAGTCCGAGAGGTGTAGAAGGTACTCCGGCAACTGATCCACTGTGCAGGAAAAGGGATCTAGCGCCCTGTCTGTGCACCAGGAGGCGAACCTCCGCCACTTGAACACGTAAGCTCTGCATGTCGAATCCTTGTGAGAAGCTAGGAGGATGTTCGTGACATTCTTGGGTAAATTGAGCTCCAAGAGGACTACCCATTCAGCATCGAGGCTGTGAGGGTCAAGAAACGGACATTGGGATGCAACAAGATTCTGCTGTCCTGGGAGATGAGGTCTGGGGCAGAGCCCAGGCAGAGAGGCTCCCTCCAAGAGAATTGGAGCAGCAGAGGAAACCAGGGCTGCCAAGGCCAGAATGAGGAAATAAAGATCATAGTGCCCCAGTTGGCTTGAAACGTCAGCAGGGTTTTCACCATGAGTGGGATCAGGGGATAAGCGTAAAGCATCCAAGGCCAGTCACTCCTGAAGTCAACTCACCTCTTTGCTGCCGCTTTTGAATCTTTACTCACCCAGTCTCCTTTGTGCTCCCTTACCATTCCCCCTTGATGTATCCCATGTCTACAGCTACCGTGTTGTCTGTCTTGACTAGATTGTAAACTCTGATGAATAGGGACAGTCTTTTACATGTGTCTGGGCAGCACTGCATATGTCTTGTAGTGCTATACAAATGCTCAGTAGTAGCAGTAGTAGTGGAGCAGAACTGGCCCACTTGGGCATTGTGCGGCATGGCAAAGAGATCTATCGTGGGGGTACCTCACTCCCAAAAGATCTGTTCCACCACTCCTCTGAGGGTTCACTCATGCGGTTGGAGATCTCCGTTCAGCTGATCTGCCAGAATGTTGAGTTCACCAGGCAGATAGGTTGCCCTCTACTCCATCCTGTGGGCCAGGGTGAACTTCCACAACTGAACTGCTTCCCAGCAGAGGAGGTACATGCTCATGCCTTCCTGTTTGTTCACACAGAACATCACTACCTGGTTGTCCGTCTGGATGAGGATCACCTGATTTGCCAGGTGCTCCTGGAAAGCCCGGAGGGCATTCACTATGGCCCACAACTGAAGGAAGTTGATCTGGTGCACGCTCTCCTGCTTGGACCGGAGGCCCTGTATATGCAGGCCGGGGAGGGGGGGGGGGGTAACGTGCACTATGGAGGCCATGTGGCAGAGAACCTTCAATATCCCCAGGGCTGTCGTGTGGCCCCAATGTTGTACGCTGTCGACCACTTCTGTCAGCTGCTGCATGCGGTCCCTCAGTAGGAATGTCCGAGCTCAAGGAGGGCCCCGATGAACTTCAGTTGCTGTGTGGGCTGGAGATGGGACTTAGGGTAGTTGATTATGAACCCCAGCCTCTCGAAAACTTGTATGGTAAGATGGGCAGATTGCTGGACAACATCCGGAGTGGGACACTTGATCAGCCAGTCGTCCAGATAGGGGAAGACAAAAACCCACATGGTCCAGTGGTAGGAGGCCACTACCATGAGGCACTTTGTTAAGACTCTGGGTGCAGAAGTCATCCTGGAGGAGAGCACCTGGTACTAATAGTGCTGAGCCCCCTAACACAAACTTGAGGTATTTTCTGTGACTTGGATAGATTGGGATGTGTGTAAACGCATCCTTGCGATCCAAGGAGCATAGCCAATTGCCCTTTAGGGGGTAAGGAAGCAGTGTCCCCAGCAAGACCATCTTGAACCTTTCATGCACCAAGAATTGGTTGAGGTTCTGGAGGTCAGGAATGGGCCTGAACCTGCCCATTTTTTGGTGACCAGGAAGTACCTGGTAGAAGCCCCTTATGACTTGAGCTGGCAGAGCCAGCTTGATGGCGAGGTCAATCAGGAGAGCGAGACCTCCTTCTGCAACAGGCTTCAGTGCAGCAGGT
Organism: Ichthyophis bannanicus; assembly: GCA_033557465.1. NCBI lineage: Eukaryota > Metazoa > Chordata > Amphibia > Gymnophiona > Ichthyophiidae > Ichthyophis > Ichthyophis bannanicus. The sequence continues at coordinate 157,418,009 of CM066031.1, read as the reverse complement.
CCAGGAGGCACTCCCCCTAGGCAAAAGGAGGCAGCAACTGGGCAAAGTACAGCCTGCATCTGTTCTGGACAAGGTGCAGCACCCATGTGTCTGAGGTGATAAGGGGCTATCTGTGGGCGAAATGGACAAGCCGTTCTCCTATCTGAGGGGATACCCCAATGGGCAACAGTCAGTTGGCTATGCTCCTGAGGAATCAGTCAAAAACCCACCCCCGGCTTGGGTTGTGGGACTGGATGGGACTTCTGAGGCTTCTCCCTTCACTACTGGTGATGGGCCTGTGCCTTTAGTTGGGCACTCTGGTGGCCCGGATAGTACTGGTGTAGACATGGGTAGAAGACCTTCTTGCCCTGGTACCTTTTGTGCAAGAGGTCAGTGGTCTTCCTCAAGAGCCTGGAGAGCATCACGTGCTCCTTCTCAAGTTCTCCCACTTTGTTCTCCCCTCCGCAGGGGACATTGGCCAATTTGTCCTGGACCCACTGCTCCAGGTCAGAGGACTGGAGTCAAGCCAGTCAGTGGGCATCAATGCCCACAGCTGCCACTCTGCTTGTGGACTTTAAGGCATCATAGGTGGCTCACACCATGTACTTTGAGAAATCCTTGCAGTGGCCTATCAGGACTCAGGAGTCAAGGTGATCCGCAAGGACATGAGAGGCAAAGTCCACCAGATCAAGCATGATGTCCTTCAGGAACATATACAGCTGGTAGAAAAGGATCCTGGCTACCAGCAGGGACCCTTGAAGCATCTCCTCCCAAAGGAGTCCAGAGTTCTAGCCTCCCTGCCCGGGAGCACCAAAAAATGGGTCTTGATGCTCTTCACCCGCTTCAAGGCTGATTCCACCATGATAGAGCTGTATGGCAACTGGGGCTTCTCGAAGCCCGGGGCCTTTTGAACCTGGTACATCAAGTCTAGCCTCCAGTTGATGGCTGCAACCATGAGAAGATTCCCTCTCAGCCTCAGCATCAGCCACTGTAAGACATGGGGGCAAAGGGATACTGGAGGAGCTCCTGCTCCTCCGTTCTCGGCTTATCATCTGTTTCCAAGTAGAAGGGTATGACCTACAAGGACATGTCCTCTGGGGGGTGATTTGCATACTCATATGGAGGAAAAGGGTCAGAGGGAAGGTCTGGGGACCTTCTGTCTAATACCGTTGATTCCTCTTTGGTTTCCCAACCCTCAGATTTGGACTCTGCAAGGAAATCAAAGTAGTGTCAGGTCTTCTCCTGCCGCCTGCTCTGGTCATATAGACAGGGCGAGCATTGGTGGAACCCATGGCACCCCAAGGGCGAATTCAGGTGCCCCAGGACATCAGAACCTGAGACGCTAGATAGGGAGATAGCTGTGGGAACCGGCATCGATTCTGATCTCCCGCACAATGCCCCTGCCTCGACGGGCAGCACATAAGTCTCCAGGATGGACTGGACAGAGTGTGGTGATGCCGCTGAAGGCATCAAAGGGCCAGCTTGCTGCAAGGCCAGAACCGCCACCATGTGAGCCTCGAGGATTCTAAGGCATTCCTCCAGTACTGCCGCCTCCAAGGAGACCGAGGCTAGAATTGTGACTTCGGCCACCGGTGCTGATACCTCCAGTGGGGACTCCACAATGACGGGTCATCAAGTGACATCCAGCTACCCTCCAGGGCTATGGGGGTCAATTCCTCCCACCTGAGAGCCGATTCCTCCCATCAGGGAAATTTAGTGGGCCGCTCCCAGCCCTTGCTCTCAGTTTCGCATCAGGAAGGGCTTCGGTGCCGATGCTTGGGCACCCCCTTCAACATCAACGGGATCGCTGTCTGGTCCTTCCTCTATTCCGGTCAGATATCAATGGTGAGTCTCCGCTTGATACCCCAGCCCCTCAGTTCTGAGTGTACCCAGGCATCTCTCGATGCCATCTCCGATACTGGGGCCAAAGATGCTGAATTGGATGTTCCGAAGAGAGACTCCTTCTGCTTTTTCTGGCCCTTCAGGCCCTCTACCCCCATCTGCAAGCAAAGGTTGCAGGAAGCGGGCTACACACACAGCTGCAAGACCAATCTGGGCCGGAGACTCCTATCTTTTCAGCTGAGAGAGCTTGAAAAATACATATAATGGATGTTATTCAATTTTATCAGACATTTATAGGGAACATCTAGAGAAGCCTATAGTTTTCTGAGCGTAGCATACCATGGGTCTCTAGTACTTATAGGCCAGTGATTACACTTGTGCTCCCCACATATATCTCTTGCCCCCTCCTTCACCACAGCTCTTGAGTGCAGTTGGCCATGCAGCAGACCTTTTTTTTTTTTTTTTTTAAGTGCCGTCAAGTCAATGCTGACTCCTTGGAACTCAACAGGGCATTGAGCACATGCATGGACTCTCTCATGCCCAGCAGTCCTCTCAGTTCTCAGCTAGTTTCAAAGCTAAAGAAAAGACAATTCTCAGGGAGATGGGAGAGACTGGGTACCGTATCAATCCTGTTGTCTAGGAAAACACCTGTTACAGGTGAGCAACTGTGCTTTTTCTGCAAACAAACAGGATTGAGTCAGTGGGTGACTCCCAATCTTGATATCAGTTATATAGTTACATTTTTAGAGCAACCTGCACAGTCTAAAGCAAGAGTTGCTCGAAGAAGAGGACAAATTGTTTAATACAGTTGAAGCAAAAGCACTGCCCTTTGATTCACTGTAGCAGTGGTATGAAAAGAAGACCAAGGGGTTTGTTTACAAAGCCACGGTAGCGGGGCCGCGGCTCCGATAACGATCGCAAACCACTACCGCGGCTTTGTAAACAAGCCCCCAAGTCTCTGCTTTAATAGGGGCATATTTACTAAGCTGCACCAACATTATTGTATGTCAAGCCATCATTAAGGCACGTTAATAGAACTAGGTTGGGATCTGTGTTAAAATAATGTGCTCTAATAGTGAATTAACGCACATTAGCCATTAGTGCAGCTTAGCAAACATGCCCCATATTGTCTATATCACAGCAGATTTCAAGAATGCCACTATTATTGTAGTAGCTCTGTTCTGATAAGACCTGAATTTAGAGCTAAGAGATTGTTCATAGCAAAACTGTGTACATTTATTGTCACGCCGCCACCGCTCGCCTCAAGCTAAGAGGGGCATGGTTATTTTATAGGAACTTTTTGCTGTCTGTTTTTTTTAGCCCTTTTCAACTATTTCCCCATAGTGCCTTCTGGGAAAGGTAGTCTTTGCTTGGTTGTATGTGTGCATCTAACAAAAAGCTGTAGTTAGGCTCCAAGAGTTAAGGCAAATGACAGAATTTATTTTACACAATGGTTCATTCTCACCACGTATAGGATATTGGTTCAGATCTCTGTGAAACAGAGTATTCTCCTAAAAACAAACACAAACTAAAAATGTCTGTTTAAAGGTTTTCCATATTGCAGGATACACAGTCTTTTAACAGAATGGATAATTCACTTCCTTTGTAGCCTTGCTGGCCAAAAGCACAAACAAAAATCACAATCACTGTCCGTGATAGTATAGCTTCCCTTCCCTGGTAAACTCTCTCTCAGGATTGGCTTGTTTTCTCCCTGTTCCTCAGGTTTAAAGCCTTGCACACAGAACAGTCCATAGGAATCTCTTCCCCATTTAGCTTTACCTCAGGCTCTCCCAGCTGCATAGGCTCAGACTCTCCCAGCTCAGTCCTCAGCTACCAGCCACCCAGGGAATCCTGGAGTCTCTCCTGTTCCTGGCTTCAAACCCTCTGGCAGATGTGCTATATTCCACTTAGCACCCTCCTCTCTTGGAAGCTCAGGGGCTCTGCTCTGCTCCGCACCGGTCAAGCTTTGCCAGCTTGCAGCTGTGCCTTGGCTCGTGGCAGTTTGGCTTCCTGCTTCTCCTTCTCCCCTGCTGCTACCTCCGTCCTTGCTGCTACTCCTCACGACGACGACCCTGCTCTCACACTCTGGCTTCAGTTTATACTTCCAGGGCTCTCTCTTCCAACCCTCCCTAGCCAGGTGATGGCAATCAGCCTGACTTCGTGCACCTGCATACTTGGAGCACTCCCAGCCTAAGGGGTTCTGGGCTCTGTATCCTCTCCCCTTCCTTCCACTAGGGGGAGCATGGAATGTGGGCCATGTGGAGGTTTTCTGATTCCTAGCTGTGTTTGTGTCTTTCCTATTCTGCCTCGGCAAAAGGGGGCCCTTTGCTAGGGTGAATTCCCTGTCCCTTTGTCCTCCCTCATACTCTGGATAGGCCTCCTTGCCACATTACTTATTAGTATTTAGCTCATGCTTTTCCAGTGGTAATTTAAGGCGAGTTGCATTCAGGTACGGAAGGTACATGAGGGTAGCCAGTTTGTTAGAGTCCTTTCCTCAACTTCTAAGCCAGGTTTATTAAGATTAAAGGAAATAAAAAGCTTAGTAGACTAATATAGAGATTAAGTTCTATTTAAATAACAAACAAAAGACCACTTACAGTACGAAGGGCTTTTTCACAATGTTTCAAGCAAGGTTTCAGAGAATAAGTGGGAAGAACTATTTCCTGATTGATGCAGAAAGAGATGACCACTTTAGGTAAAAAATTAGGATGTGTCTGAAGTACTATTTTATGGTGCTGGAACTGTGTTGGTTCATATGTCACTAATGCTTGAAGCTCACTTATTCTTCTAGCTGAAATGAAGACCACTAGGAAGAAGACCTTCCATTTGAGGAATTTAAGTGAAGCAGATTCCAGGGGCTCAAAAGGTGATATTATAAGGCCAGAAAGCACCATATTTAAGTCCCATGGTACAGGAGGCTTTTGTAGAGGTTGGTGGACATGAAGACAAATATTCATGAATCGGAGGAGTCGTCAAGCTGGAGCCACTGGCAGAGTATGATAATCTGATAGGACACTTAAATACACTCTTAGAGAGGAAATCTGCAGATTACTGCAGTATAAGTGATAACGATACTGAAGAATTGTAGGAGGAGGACAGGAAATGGGGTCTTACACATTTTCAGTACACCAGACTGAAAATTATTTCCATTTGAAAACATATGTGCGTCCAATGGATGGTTTTCTGACAGCTATTAAAATGTCCTGAATTGATTGCTGAACACCTAGGGCTGATACTAAAGACATTTCAATGTCCAGGCTACGAGGGCTAGAGACTTCATGTTTGCATGAAGGAATCAGCCTTCAAGCTGTGCTAACTTTGGGAATTCGCTCACTTTGCAAGGACCGCCAGTTTCCAAAGAAGAAGAAACTAGTTTTGTTGAGGTCAGTAGGGTGCTATTAGAATCAAGGTGGCTTGAGTCTTCTGGAATTTGCTAAGTGCCCCTGTGATAAGATAAACTGGAGGATAAGCATAAAGCAATGCCAAAGGCTACTGAGCAGCTACGGCATCGTGAGCTGTTTGGCATCTCAGCGGTAGAATGGAACAGAAAAGAGAAAGCTTTGAATTCTCTGCTGGTGAAGAGGTCTATCTGAAGAGTTCCCCATTCTTGGAAGAGGGACTGCAGAAGAGATTCATTCAGGAGGATGAAGCATTCTGCTCAGATCGTCTGCTAATTGGTTCTGAGGACCTGAAATGTAGGTCGCTTGCAGTTGCATGTGGTTGGTTAGAGTGAAATCCCAAATTCTGAGTACTTCTCAACAGAGTCAAAAAGAACTAGTGCCCCCTTGTTTGTTGATATAAAACATTGTTACTTGATCGTCCATTTCAATGAAAACAGAAGAATTATGAAGTTTGTGCAAGAATACTTGTTGGGCACAGAATGCTGTTCTAAGCTTGAGGTGATTGTTATGGAGAGATATCTCATAAAGCAACCAATGACCTGTGAGTGAAGATCTTCCTGATGGGCTTACCAACCCCTTTTGGAAGCATTGGTAGTAAGGACTACTGAATTCTGCATGGGTGCAAAGGATACATCCAGTGCCAGATATGATTAGAGAGTCCACCACTGTAGGGTGAGATGTAGGGTAGATGAGGGAAGACAAAGGTTGGATACACCGATTTCACAGGAACTTGAGATCCCATTGTGGTCTCCACATTTTTAATTGAGCAAATGAAATGATATATACAGTAGCAGCCATGTGTCCCGACATTTAGAGTTAGACCCTTACTGTGACTCTCAATAGGTCTTAAGTTCACTTCTCCTTAACCATTCCTGTGTCAAGTTTTGATCTATTTGTGGTTGCTGAAGTAACACTGTGGATGTCTATATTGGGAATCATTCCAATATCAGAATAGTGGGGATGGACGCCTGGCTTGTATGTCCAATCCCCACTATTCCCCTGGACCTGATGCCGGCAATAGAGCTCCCCACACGTACAAGGCCATTGTGTGGGCAGCTCTGGAGGGGGAGGGACAGAGGAGCATGGACAGGGCAGAGGAGAGACCCTGACCCCAAACATCCAGGACCGATTCCAGTCACGGCTCTGTACGTCCAGGGCAGCAAGGATGGCCAGGTAACTTATTTCTCAAAAGTGGAATAAGTCACTCCATGGGTGGCAATCAGCTGTGGAGGACTCCCCAACCCAAGTCAGCGGTAGCGGGAGGTTCCCCGCAACCTGATCCCAGCCTTAACAGAGCCTATCGGGGGTTGGGAGGGGGGGAACAGGACCTTCAGTCTGGTGTGGGAAATCGGAGTACTTGCATCACTGGGACTCCACGCTGGCGCTTCAGCTGAGCTAGCTGGGGATTTTGCTGGATGTGCGATGGCACAGAATCGGGGCACATCCAGCCCGTCCAGGTCCTTTGCACCTGATTCTACTCCTGCGGGAATGTCTAGCTCCTGTGGGTGCAGAATTAGGTACAAGTCCAGCCTGTCCAGATTATGGACATCTGGACAGGCCCCAATCAGGATGGAACCCACGGTATCTGCATTTTTACCAATAGTTTTTAACTGTTTGCAGGTCGGATTCCTTAAAGATTTCCTTTTATTTTTCCAAGCTACGCGGCTTCTTTCTCCATATGTTCTGGTGTGTGGCTCTCTGATGTCTTGTAAGACTGATCATCTGACTGAAGCTTTAAGCACACTCAGAACACAGAAATGGTGTCACTCAGGACAGTTTCTCCAAATAAGTTAATGCCGCACATACCAGTGTATAGCATCTGGGTGCGTTAGGGACATATCCATGTAGGCGCCCTTCGAAAATCTCAGATAAGGCATTTACATAGGTAACTAGGGACGTTACCCATGCAAATGCCTTTGAAAATCGAGCCCCTTAAATTTGGCATCCTCAGTTTTAGATGTTACAGGCTAAAGTCAGGAACCTATTTTCAGCTCAGATGTATTAATTAGGAACTTATTTTCATCTGATCTTGTGCTCCTAACTTAGGTGCAACACTTAAGATGTTTAGTGATCTTCGAACATCACTCTCAACTTTATAGGGCTTTCAGGTCAGAAAATGGCCACTGAGGTCTGTATTTACGTATACGCTTTGCACTTCTAGGTCACTGATTGGCTGATCCAATAGTATGATAACATCGGTTCACAACAATGTCATGTCTTGTCATACAAGGGCTTGGATTTAATTACTTTGACTTTCCAAAATTGTGCTCAGGACAAGTTACAATTAAGGGACACTAAGTACCTCCCTGCCTCTGAGAGTTTATAATCTAAGTTGAAAAATGGAGCAAAGTGACTTGTTCCATGTCGCAATCAGCGGCACAAACGGGATTTCTTGGGTCTCTAACCCCTCTGTCACTGCTCCACTCCTGTACCTGTCTGTGAGGTTTCTGGGGGATAATTTTACAAACCCTGACTACAGGTAAAAGTAACTTAAGCATTCACATTGCCTGTCTGAAATGTATGTTCCTCTCAATGAGGTTAAAAGTAGATATGTTGCCAAAACACATGCATTTACCTGCATTTAGAGGCGACACATTTGGGTCGTGGAAGGAAAAGTGTAATTCCAACTTTTGCAGGTTAAAAAAAATACCCTGACACTTTGCCCCAATGTGGACAGTAGTATTCTAAAGAAATACAGAAAACCGTAAAACATGAACCTAAAAACACTTATCCTAAATGGGTAAAGCAGTGCACTAATTATTACAAAAGCGCCTGCCTGATGATATGTGGGTAGTCTTATGGGCATACAAGCCTGCATATGAATGTGTTTCCCCGCTCTTTGAAGAGGCATTCCCAAGGGTGAAGTCTAGAAGATTCTGCCTTACATGCATACTTTTGAAAAGTCAAGCATCTATGCATATTTTAACCCAGAAAATATTTGTGTTTCATAGTACTGTTTTCTTGCTGGTTTTGTGTACCCCCGTGAGTACCCCTGTTGTGCTCTGGCTGCCATTCCAGCTCACTTCAAATGTGGTGGGGTTAAGCCCCAGCCCCTGCCCGCTTACCCCCCGTGGTGACGACATCGAGCTTGGCTAACTTTCAAAGCAGCCCTGAAGAAGCATGCTTAAGGAGCATGTAGTGCTCCTCTGGTTTCTTGTCATCTTCTGCCATTAACTGCTCTCATCACTGGATTTTGCTTCCTAGGATGTATATCCCTGGCCAAATTCCTGTACTCTAGGGCTGCAGGCCTTCCAGTTCCACCTTTCCGCATCACCTTCAGCAGGTAAACGTAGCCTTCTGTGCTACTTCCTGCCTCCCTGTCTTTTGGCGCCTCACTTTGGTGCTCTTTGCTTTTGCACTCTCCTCGTAACACCAGGCTTCTGAATGTGACGTCTCTGGGGAGCAAAAACCTATCTGGTTGAGAATCTCATTCAAAGTGTAAGCCTCCATATTCTTTGCCTGGTGAAAACCTGGCTCGCCTATGCTGATTTCTTATATATAACTCGGGCATATCCCCAGGGATACCATTATATATACTGTAACTGTACATAACAATGGGGGGGGGGTGTCTGGCAGTAATTTATGCCAACAGACCTCCCCTTCAGATCCCGTACTGCATTCCTTGCCTATGGTAGAGAGCTTAATCTTTCAGCTTGAAGGACTCCTACTCTCGATGTTTTACTTGTCTACCAGCCTCCTCCGGTATCTTTATCTTCCATCTAGACTTTATATGATCTTGTTAGTTCTCAGGTACTAGATTCTTCTACTCTAACACTGCTTTGATGCTATTGGCTAAAAAACAATATATCAAGTATAAAATAACCATAAATCATTGAATGACTTTAATATACACCTTTACGATTTGTCCGCTCCACTGTCTGACTTTTTCAATGCTTTTTTGGGGTCTGGCATAGTCCCAGAGGACTGGAGATGGGCGCTTGTGACCCCTTTACACAAAAGCGGAAGTAGGGATGAGGTTGAGAACTACTGGCTGGTTGGTCTGACCTCGGTGGTGAGGAAACTAATGGAAACGCTGCTAAAACAGAGAATCTCTGGAATCCAATGGATTGCAGGATTCAAAGCAGCATGGTTTTACAAGAAGCGCATCTTGTCAGACAAATATATTTATTTCATTGGGTGACCAGAGAGTTGGACCAAGGGAGAGATCTAGATGTCATATATTTAGATTTCAGTAAAGCCTTTAACATTGTTCCGCACGGGTGGCTTATATATAAATTGATCGCTCTAGGGATGGACCTTAAAGTGACTGACTGGGTTAGAAATTGGTTGAGTGGGAGGTGACAAAGGGTACAGATAAATGGCACTCACTCAGAGGAGAAGGATATTACCAGTGGTGTTCTGCAGGAATCTGTCCTTGGTCTATTTTTTTTTAACAGTTTTGTAAGTGATATTGCAGAAGGTTTGCCTCTTTGTGGATGATACCAAAATCTGCATTAGAGACCCAGGAAGGCATAGATAACATGAAGAGATGGTTTGCAAAGCTTGAAGAATGGTTGAGAATTTGGCAGCTGAGATTTAATGCTAAAAAAATGCAGGGTCATGCATTTTGGCAGCAGAAATCCAAGGGAGCAGTACAGTAGGGTTAAGTTCTTCTGTCCACGAAAGAAAAGCAGGAGCTGGAGGGATTATTTCTGATGTTCTTAAGATGGGCTAAATAGGTAGAAGAGGCAACAGAAAAAACAGAAGGATGCTTGGGTGCACGGGGAGAGAAATGGGCAGCAGGAAGAAAGAGGTGATAGTGCCTCTGTAGAAGTCTTTGGTAAGACCCCATTTGGAGTACTGTGTGAAATTCTGGAGACCACACCTTCAAAGGATGGAGTCAGTGCAGAGCGTGGCTACCAAAATGGTCAGTGGGTTTCGCCATTAAGCATATGGGGACAGACTTAAAAATCTCAATATGTATACTTTGGAAGAAAGACAGGAGAGGGGAGATATGATACAGATATTTAAATACTCCATGGTATAAATGCACAGGAGGGGAGCCTCTTTCAATTGAAAGAAAGCTCTGAACAAGGGGCATAGGATGAAGGTGAAAGGAGATAGACTCAGGAGTAATATGCAGATATATTTCTTTACGGAAAGAGTGGGAAATGCACTGAATAGTCTCCCATTGGAGGTAGTAGAGACAAAAACTGTCTGAATTTAAGAATGCATAGGATAAACACAGAAGATCTCAAAAGAAAAAAAGAGGCTGTAGAGTCTAGTGGTTGGTATGGAAGGGCAAACTTGATAGGCCATATGGTCTTTAACTTCTGTTACTTTTCTATGTCCAGTTCAGTAAGTCATGACTTTCTCTCATTCATCCAGGATGCTGCTTTAACTCAAGTGATGACCACATCCACTCATACCACTGGTCATATACCTTATATTTTACTTCTCCAGATCACTGTGCCCCCTTAATTAGTGATCTAATATCTAGTCTAATTCCATAGGCTAATCATTTTGTGATTTCCTTTTACTGGTCTCTCTCACCAGCACTGGAAGTCTGCTTTTGTACTGCCTCCAGAAAGTCAAGGAACCTCAATAAGCTTGATGTTGACACCTTTGTGGCTCACTGTGATCCTTTCCCACCATGTTTTTAGGCTGCATAGCTGGATAACAGGCCCGCCTAAGGCAGCGCCTGTAAAGGAATATACTATTTGGCCTAGGAATTCTTATCAATGGTACGATCAGAGATTGTGGCTTCTTAAGCAGCAACCGTGCCATGCTGAGAGATGTTGGTGTAACACACACACTACTGTCTCCCTAGCTACATACAAGGAACTAGCTCTGCTGTATAATCAATCACTCACAGCAGCAAAAAGGGATTATTTGTCTTCCCTTCTGCAGAGATTCAACCTCCTCAAGATTCTTTAAACTCTTGGAAGAGTAGAATAATCAGTCCCTTGAGCCTACTTCCTTTATAGTCTTTGCAGACCAATTCACCGTAGGTTTTGTAAACAAGATAGATGCTATCCATACCTCTCTTATTCTTTGGTACAATCTTCATGTTCCCCTCCCTCTCAGTTAGTCTCTGCTTTGTCCCTCTTTCCAGTGTCTAGTAACTCCAGCTATAGCTCCCTCTCTGACTTTACTCTGTCCTCCCCTTTGGAGGTTGCAAACGTTGTGGCCTCTTTGAAGTCCTCAACTGCTTTGACTGACCCTATTCCAGCTCATCTACTGAAAGAGTTCTTGGATCCATTCTTAGCATATTTGCGTACCAGTATCACATCTACCCTTTAACTTGGTCAGTCCTCACAGGCACAAAAGCAAGCAATTGTTTGCTCAATACTTAAGGATCCAAAGGCTGACTCCTCCATTGCCTCAAACTAATTGTCCCAATTCCACTCTCCCCTTTTTTTTTCTTCAAAAACAAACATACTTACAAAGCAAGGACACAGGAAACATGGCCAAAAAATAAATTCAAATGAGACATATAAAAGGAAAACCAACAAGTCAAAAAGCCCACATCTTGGGGAGAAACAATTGCCAATAATACTATAAAGGTACAGTAAGGAACAAAGCTCCACTACCACAGCCTAAATCAATTATCCACCCACACTACAACCTATCCTTCAGGGTTTTCCTTACTAAACAGAAAAGCATCCAACTGAAGAGGGTCTAGAAATATATACCTAGATCCCTGCAATGTAATCAAACATTTGCAGGGATATTTTATTTATTTATTATTTATACTGCGCTCTTTAGAATCAGTGCAGTTTACATGTATACTAACAGGTACTTTTTTTATTCCCTTGTCCCCGAAGGGCTCGCAATCTAAGTGCACCTGAGGCAATGGAGGGTTAAGTGGCTTGCCCAAGGCCACAAGGAGTGGCCATGGGACTAGAGACCCCAGTCCCTCCTGCCTGAGGTTGCTTGTCCCCATGTGGGAATTGAGCCCCCGACCTTCTGGCCTGAGGTAACCTGTCCCAACCACTGAGCCACTCTTCCCTCCATCTAACAACAAAAGAGGCCTCCAGAGCTAAAACTCTTGGTTTCAGAGCCAGGCTCCGGAGCTGCGTAGCTCTGGAGGTCTGGAAAATAACTGTATCAAAGCACCACAAAAGGGAATAGTTCTGTTCTTAAAGTGGCTTTCGAAAGAAGTAGCTGAAAAGGTGAAGAAAAAGAGGGAGGCCTTCAGGAAATACAAGAGATCACAGAGAGGAAGACAGGCATCTATATTTGGAAAAACTTAGAGAAGTTAGCAAAGTAGTCAGGAAAGCAAAGATTCAAACAGAGGAAGAAATAGCCAATGCAATAAAATGGGGGGGGATAAGACATTTTTCAGATATGTTAGTGAGAAGAGGAAGGGCAAAAGTGGTATTGTCAGACTCAAGGGTGAAGAGGAGGAATATGTAGAAGCTGATGAGGATAAAGCGGAATTGCTTAACAAATATTTCTGGTCTGTGTTCACAGTGAAGAACCAGGAGCAGGACCTCAGAAAACACCCACAAACAGGAATAGAAGTGAGGGGCATTTTGAAGAATTTTCAGAAGACTGTTCGTGAGAAACTAGCTAAACGTAAAGCAGACAAAGCAATGGGACCAGATGGGATAAACCTAGAATACTGAGTGAACTTGGGGATGTTCTAGCAGCTCCACTGACTGACCTTTTCAATGAATTGTTGGAGTCGGGAGTGGTGCCAAAAGACTGGAGAGAGGCTCATGTGGTGCCTTTACACAAAAGCGGAAGTAAGGATGTGGTTGAAAACTACAGGCCGGTTAGTTTAACTTCGGTGTGGAGTAAATTATTGGAAGCGCTGCTGAAAGAGAAAATACTGAGGTTTCTGGAGTCCAGTGGATTACAGGATACGAGGCAGCATGGATTCACCAGAGGCAGGTCTTGACAGATAAATCTGATTGATTTCTTTGACTGGGTGACCAGGGAGTTGGACCGAGGGAGAGCCCTAGATGTGGTGTATTTAGATTTCAGTAAAGCCTTTGAAACCGTTCCTCACAGACGACTTATAAACAAACTGAGCACCCTAGGGATGGACCCTAAAGTTACTGCTTGGGTTAGAAATTAGTTGAGTGGGAGGCGACAAAGAGTACAGGTAAATGGAGCTCACTCTGAGGAGATGGAAGTTACCAGTGGTGTGCCCCAGGGATCTGTCCTTGGTCCGATTCTGTTTAACATCTTTGTTAGTGATATAGCAGAAGGGCTGTCAGGTAAGGTTTGCCTCTTTGCGGATGATACCAAAATATGCAATAGAGTAGACACCCAGGAAGGTGTAGATAACATGAGGAGGGATCTAGCTAAGCTTGAAGAATGGTCTAGAATTTGGCAGCTGGGATTTAATGTTAAAAAATGTAAGGTCATGTATTTGGGCTGCAGCAATCCAAGGGAGCAATATACTATAGGGGGGGGGGGGGGGCGAAGTACTTTTGTCCTCTAAAGAAGAGCGGGACCTAGGCGTGGTCGTGTCAGATGATCTTAAAGTAGCTAAACAGGTAGAAAAGGTGACAGCAAAAGCTAGAAGGATGCTTGGGTGCATAGGGAGAGGAATGGCTAGCAGAAAAAGGTGATAGTGCCTCTGTATAAGTCTTTGGTGTGACCTCATTTGGAGTATAGTGTGCAATTCTGGAGACCGCACCTTCAAAAGGATATAAACAGGATGGAGTCAGTATAGAGGGTGGCTACCAAAATGGTTAGTGGTCTTCATTATAAAGCATATGAGGATAGACTTAAGGATCTTAATATGTACACCTTAGAGGAAAGGAGGTATAGAGGTGATATGATTGAGACGTTTAAATACCTCCGTGGCATAAATGCACAGGGGGAGAGCCTCTTTCGATTGAAAGCAAGTTCTGCTACGAGGGGACATGGGATGAGGGTGAAAGGGGATAGATTCAGGAGTGATATGCGGAAATATTTCTTTACGGAAAGAGTGGTGGATCCATGGAATAGTCTCCCAATGGAGGTGGTAGAGATGAGGACGGTATCTGATTTCAAAAAAACATGGGACAAACACAGAGGATCTCTAAAGAAAAAAAGAGGACTGTTGTAGTTGTTGATATTTATTTATTTATTTATTTTATAACTTTTATATACCGCGCTATTTGTTATCAGTGCGGTTTACATACAACAAGGGTGCACAGTCAGAAGTCTGTTCTGTGCTTACATTGTAACAGGAGTTTAAACTTGGAACATACATTGTAACAGGAGCATAAACTTGGAGCAACAGGGGAACTAAAAACATATGTACAAAATATAATTAGATTTGGATTGTATATACAGGAGGTCTAAGGCGGGTTCAAGATACTTGTGACAGGGTGCGGTTTGTAGACATTGGCAGGTGGGCGAGTAGAGGTGGGGTGGATGCTTGAGCAAAGTGAAGTAGGAAAATGTGGTGTTTAATTGCCTTACGGAACTGCATAAGGCCTTTGATGGATCTAATTTCAGGTGGAAGTTCGTTCCAACATTTTGGGGCATAGAAGGCGAATGTTCTTTTCTTGGTCGTCTGTGTGCACTTGATGGATTCTTTGGGGATGATCAAGGTATTGTCAGTTACTGATCTTCTGAGTCTGTTTTTCGGGGTGAGGGTGATAAGGTCACTGAGTGTTGTGGGGGCTAGGTTGTTGATGATCTTGAAGATGATGAGAAGGATCTTGTATGTTAACCTGCAGTGAATAGGGAGCCAGTGGAGTTCCTTGAGTATCGGGGTAATATGGTCTGATCTTGTTAAACCACAGAGAACACGCGCGGGCCGCATTCATGGCGAGTTGTAGCGGATTAAGGGTGTTCTTGGGGAGTCCATAAAGAGCCACATTTGCGTAATCAAAATGTGGGAGAATGAGGGCCTGGAAGATGGTCCTGAAGTCATTATGAGGTAACATGGGCCTGAGGTGTCTTAGCGTTCTAATTTTATTGTAAACAGCTCTGGTGGTGTTTCGTATGTGCTCCTTAAAGTTGAAATGCTGGTCAAGAGTAATCCCTAAGTAGCGAATGGAAGGTTTGCTAGGGAGTTCCGCATCTCTTACTTTTAGGGAGGATGGAGGTGAGAAATCTTTGTTCCTTGAAATGAAGAGAACTTCCGTCTTCTTGAAGTTTATGCGGAGATTTTGAGATAGTAACCAGTCAGTGATGGCGTTGAAACAGTTGATAAGGGTGGAGAAGTCTGGTTGTTTGATTTTGAATGGTGTAAACAGCAGGACGTCGTCTGCATAGATTAGAGTGGAGATATTGAAGGAGCGAATGATGTCGCATATCGGCTGCATGTATACATTGAACAGCAGCGCAGACAAGGAGGAGCCCTGCGGAACACCTTGGTGTTGGCGGAAAGGCGTGGATGTGGTGGAACCAACTCTGACATGCTGCCAACGATCTGATAGATAAGACCTACACCATTCCCAGGCGAGGCCACAGATGCCCTTCTCCTGGAGACGAGTGAGAAGTTGAATGTGATTAACGGAGTCAAATGCGGCAGAGATGTCTAGGAAAATGAGAGCGAAGCCGTTTTCAACCTTGTCCAATCCTCTGTTCAAAGCGTTGGTTAGGGTGGTGAGGAGAGTTTCTACATCGTGAGACTCCCTGAATCCGTGTTGACAGGGGTCGAGAGGTGCCACCTCATCAATGTGGTGTTGAATCTGCCGCTGAACAACCTTCTCTATTATCTTGGACATTATAGGTATACTGGAGATTGGTCGGTAGGAGTCAGTTTTTAGTGGGTCAAGTCTGTTATTCTTCAGAAGTGGTCTTATTGATGTTTGTTTGAGGAATGTGGGGAAACAGCCTGTTTTAAATGAGAGTTTAATGATGTTGATTAGAGTTGGGCTAAGTTCAACTCGCAGAGCTCTGATCCAGTATGCTGGACAGGGATCACTTGGAGCTGTAGATGCGTTGATGATGGCGATGAGGTCTTGGATGTTTTTCTCTGTTGGAGTTGTGAACATTGTGATAGGTGGAATTGAGGTGGGTGCATAGCTAGGATTGGTTGCTGAAACTGTGTTGGTTATAGAAGTTTTAGATTGGAGGTAGTCCGCATAAGATTGGGGGGAGATAGAGTCAAGTTGGGTAGGTGAAGGTTCCTTGGTTAGGGATTTTACCAGGCTGAAGAGGTCTCTAGGTTTGTTTAGAGAGCGGAGAAGGAGTTTGGCATGGTATTCACTCATTCTGAGGTATATGGTTTCACGGTGGAGTTTAAGGCTGGATAGGTATGTTTCTTTGTCGATTTCGGATCGGGATCTTCTCCATTTTCTTTCAAGCTTCCTAAGGGAGAGGAGGGATAACCGAAGATCTGTTGTAAACCACGGGGCTGGATGTCTCCTTCCTTTAGGTCTCTTAGGAGCTAATGATTTGTCTATGGCTGGTAGTTGAGCAAATGTTTTCAGCGTGATGTTCCAATTGGTGATTGCTTCTTCAAGGTTCAGAGGCATTGGATTAAGCTTAGGTAAGGCAAGTTTAACGAACTCATCTTTATCAAGTGTTCTGAAGTGGGAAGTAGGTCTGGATTCTGTACTGGAGTCTTTGGATGAGAAATGAGTAAGATGGGTGGGTATCTGGAACGTGATTAGCTTGTGGTCTGACCAAGGAATGGGGGTGATCTCCATGTTTAGGTTGGCCTTCTGGTTGATAGCGGATTGGGGAGCAAAAATTAGATCCAGTGGATTTCCTTTAAGATGAGTGGAGGTGTTCACTATTTGCTCGAACCCAAGTGTTTGCATAGCTTCTAGGAAGGCATCTGCTTGGATGGATTGCAGGGAGGGCAGGTTAAAGTCTCCAAGTAGCCAGTTGGGGTTGCGAGGGTTAGTTGGGTTGCAGGCAAGGTCAATAAAGGTAGAGATGACCTCCGGTGGAGAGGAGGGGGATCTGTAAATTAGGTTTATGGTAAGATCTTTGTTGGCAATGGTGATTATGTCCGTGTCTATGGTGCTCTTGGCTGTGAGTAGTTGAAATCCGAGTTCAGTTTTTGCAAGTATAAAGACTCCGCCACCTTTCCGGTTGACCCTGTGGCAGGTATGAATGGAGAAGTTGGGAGGGATCAGTTGGTTCATGAGGGCTGTATCAGTGTCTTTAAGCCACGATTCTGTCACCATGAGGAGATCCAGGCCATGGACAGCTATCAAGTCAGTGATGACTGGCCATTTTTTGCGTACTGAGCGTGAGTTTACAAGGGCACATTTCAGAAAGTGTTGTGACTCTGGTTTCTGTTTGGGATTGTCGGGATGATTGAGGGCTACGTACAGTAGATGAGAGTGTCTAGAGTGGTGTGAGGGGCTGGTATCAGGGTGGAAGGGGTTAGAATGATTCCTCTTGCCCAAGTAGGGTATGGCAGAGATGTGATATTGCCCAGCCGAGAGGGCTATTGAGTGTTGAAAGATGTTTGCTAGGAGGAATATGGTAGAGAGGGTAAATAGTGGGATGGCCATGGTGGCTGTTGCTTGGGACAAGTTACAGTTGAGACAGTGTTGAGAGAGGTACAATGGGACCTTACCGACAGTTTGTAGGAAAAGCTCTGCAGTACAAGGAGGTGATTACATAGTATCATACAGTGGTAATTATCATATGACAATGTTGTTTAGGAAGAGCTTAGGATAACAAGAAGCAAGATCAACTAATTACACACTTGTGGGGTTTAACATAAGGAGGGGTAACAATGTAGCGTATGGAACAGATTATTCTATAACCTCATGTAGCAGTTAAATATACAAGACAGACAGTGCAAAACACAGAGTTACTGAGGGTACCTTAAGCAGAGAGTTATGTAGAGTTTGTGCAGGTAGCAGGGCACAGCGGACTGGTCGAGAGAACGCCCTGGATAGTGGCCCTTCACGCCGCGCCTTATAGTATGCCGATACCGAAAGGTTCAGACGTTGGTAGTCGCTGGATCGATATACAGGCCTCGGGCAGTTGGGTAGTAGATGAGGGCTCTGCTGTGCCGCCTATCGTGCTCCGCCTAAGGGCCACGCCAAAGGGCCCTCTGGCGAGGCCCTCAGGCGCGGGCCCGCCAGTCGCGGGCGCGCCTGATGGCGTGAAGATTTAAAGGCGTCTGCTTCGCCCGGATTGGGCTCCGGTGCTCGCTGGCCCCTCCTGCCGCTGGCGGCTCAATCCCCAGGGAAGGGGAGAGCTTCTGGTGGTAGCGGGGGCTTGCTGGTGCCGGCGCCTGATGGCGCGAAGATTTAAAGGCGTCTGCTTCGCCCGGATTGGGCTCCGGTGCTCGCTGGCCCCTCCTGCCGCTGGCGGCTCAATCCCCAGGGAAGGGGAGAGCTTCTGGTGGTAGCGGGGGCTTGCTGGTGCCGGCGCCTGATGGCGCGAAGATTTAAAGGCGTCT
The DNA here is from genome assembly GCA_033557465.1 of Ichthyophis bannanicus. Taxonomy (NCBI): domain Eukaryota; kingdom Metazoa; phylum Chordata; class Amphibia; order Gymnophiona; family Ichthyophiidae; genus Ichthyophis; species Ichthyophis bannanicus. The sequence goes on along the minus strand of CM066031.1, from coordinate 157,399,517 downwards.
GCTTCGCCCGGATTGGGCTCCGGTGCTCGCTGGCCCCTCCTGCCGCTGGCGGCTCAATCCCCAGGGAAGGGGAGAGCTTCTGGTGGTAGCGGGGGCTTGCTGGTGCCGGCGCCTGATGGCGCGAAGATTTAAAGGCGTCTGCTTCGCCCGGATTGGGCTCCGGTGCTCGCTGGCCCCTCCTGCCGCTGGCGGCTCAATCCCCAGGGAAGGGGAGAGCTTCTGGTGGTAGCGGGGGCTTGCTGGTGCCGGCGCCTGATGGCGCGAAGATTTAAAGGCGTCTGCTTCGCCCGGATTGGGCTCCGGTGCTCGCTGGCCCCTCCTGCCGCTGGCGGCTCAATCCCCAGGGAAGGGGAGAGCTTCTGGTGGTAGCGGGGGCTTGCTGGTGCCGGCGCCTGATGGCGCGAAGATTTAAAGGCGTCTGCTTCGCCCGGATTGGGCTCCGGTGCTCGCTGGCCCCTCCTGCCGCTGGCGGCTCAATCCCCAGGGAAGGGGAGAGCTTCTGGTGGTAGCGGGGGCTTGCTGGTGCCGGCGCCTGATGGCGCGAAGATTTAAAGGCGTCTGCTTCGCCCGGATTGGGCTCCGGTGCTCGCTGGCCCCTCCTGCCGCTGGCGGCTCAATCCCCAGGGAAGGGGAGAGCTTCTGGTGGTAGCGGGGGCTTGCTGGTGCCGGCGCCTGATGGCGCGAAGATTTAAAGGCGTCTGCTTCGCCCGGATTGGGCTCCGGTGCTCGCTGGCCCCTCCTGCCGCTGGCGGCTCAATCCCCAGGGAAGGGGAGAGCTTCTGGTGGTAGCGGGGGCTTGCTGGTGCCGGCGCCTGATGGCGCGAAGATTTAAAGGCGTCTGCTTCGCCCGGATTGGGCTCCGGTGCTCGCTGGCCCCTCCTGCCGCTGGCGGCTCAATCCCCAGGGAAGGGGAGAGCTTCTGGTGGTAGCGGGGGCTTGCTGGTGCCGGCGCCTGATGGCGCGAAGATTTAAAGGCGTCTGCTTCGCCCGGATTGGGCTCCGGTGCTCGCTGGCCCCTCCTGCCGCTGGCGGCTCAATCCCCAGGGAAGGGGAGAGCTTCTGGTGGTAGCGGGGGCTTGCTGGTGCCGGCGCCTGATGGCGCGAAGATTTAAAGGCGTCTGCTTCGCCCGGATTGGGCTCCGGTGCTCGCTGGCCCCTCCTGCCGCTGGCGGCTCAATCCCCAGGGAAGGGGAGAGCTTCTGGTGGTAGCGGGGGCTTGCTGGTGCCGGCGCCTGATGGCGCGAAGATTTAAAGGCGTCTGCTTCGCCCGGATTGGGCTCCGGTGCTCGCTGGCCCCTCCTGCCGCTGGCGGCTCAATCCCCAGGGAAGGGGAGAGCTATGGAAGGACAGACTAGATAGGCCATGTGGTCTTTTTCTGTCGTCATTTTTCTATGTTTCTATCTCTTAAACACCAAGATTTTATCTTGCTCACAAACAAATGTACAATCAAGATTGCTCTGGTAGGGATATTATCTTGGGAGTCTTCGAGGAACAGAGTTAGATCTAAATCAGTAGAAGGCTGCAAAACGTTAAATCCTCCAATACACTCCTCAGAAACATCTCTGCCAGTAAGGTAAAACAGTTTTGAAAAGGTAATCACATCAGCAGTAGACAATCCCAACACCTCTTGAAAATATTTCCATAGTAGAATCTCTGGTGCTAATAACCGACACAAGGGAAAGTTCAAAAATCAAATATTTTTAGACTTAGCAATATTTTCAAAAGCTTCTAATTTAAGGTGGATTATAAGACTGTCTTTCATTGCAGATGCACTGACTGCTTGCAAAGAATCATATTGAGATTCACATTTAAGAGTGGAGGAGTAGCCTAATGGTTAGAGCACTGGCTTGGGAACCCAGAGACCAGGGTTCAATTCCCACTAGCACTCCTTGTGGCATTGGGCAAGTCATTTAACCCTCTATTGCCTCAGGAAAAATCCAAGTTATCAATATCCCTGTTTAAGTTACAATGTAAACTGCTTTGATTGAAATGATAAAGCAGTATATAAAACCTGTTAAATAGAAAGAATCTGAGAACCAAGGGAATCCACCCGCTGTTCTGTTTGACCCAGTCTTACTACCGTTTCCTGGGAGAAAGTGCAAAGCAGGGACACTGTGGAAACCAAAGTACGTTCTGTCCAAGTCACCACCCTCCATATATCAACCTGAGAATCAGGTACCCCTCTAATTTTAACTGGGGGAGGAGTCAATAGTACAAGCTTAAAAGTTCCCATAAATAACTGAGGAGTACTAGTGGAAAAACAATTACAGTAGGGGGGTTGGCATACGGTCTGGAGAACTCTGTGATGCCCCCCCCCCTAAACTCACCAAGGGGGAATCAGTACCTGAGGGAGAACCAACCTTTTTGGCCACAACGTGTTTTTCCATTGGTCCATTCATTGGTTCCGACAATATTACAAACCTTTTCTTACGTTTCCCTAAGGGCAGCCGACAATAGCCAGAAGGAGTAAGGTGCTTCAAGGGGCTCCCGAGGGACTCAACATGTCACTTGTATTGCACCAATTAGATCGCACCACAGCCGCATACCTAGCAACAGTTGGAATTTAAGCAAGAAAGCCCCCTATGACATCAGGGCCGTACTGCCTGCAGCCTGCTTCTCCAAACACCTGTGGCTGCCCGATAACATTCCTCTGGGGGAAGGTACCTCTCAGCTGGCTTTTCAAGGTCCCCAATGCTGTCAGGGCCATCCTGCCCGCAGCCTGCTTCTCCAAACACCTGCGGCTGCGACTGCGGCTGTCCGATAGCACTCCTCCCCTCCACTCTCCTTTTTGCCTCAAAATTAGAAAAATTGACAAAATGACAGTTGACTAATTTCTGGAAAACATTAATCCGCTTCACCCACGCAAGCTGTTTTTTGCACCCATCATTCCACAAAGCGCACCCTGTTGACCTTGGTATATTTTGTCTGGCTTAATTTAGACAAAGGTAAAGTCCTTCTTTTATCCTTAGGCCTTTCTATTGCATTCATTTTGTTTGATGGCTCTATTTTAAGAACATAAGAAATGCCATACTGGGTCAGATCAAGGTACATCAAGCCCAGTATCCTGTTTCCAACAGTGGCCAATCCAGTTCACAAGTACCTGGGAGATTCCCAAAAAGGCCCACAGGTTCCACAATGCGTATCCTAGGGTAAGCAGTGGACTTCCCAGGTCCTCTTTAATAATGGTTTATGGACCTTTCCTCCAGGAACTTGTCCAAAACCTTTTTAAACCCAGCTACACTGACAGCTTTTACTACATCTTCTAGTAACGAATTCCAGAGTTTGATTACATGTTGAGTAAAAAAATATTTTCTCTTATTAGTCTTAAATGGGTTACATTGTAGGTTCATTGCGTGTCCTCTAGTGTTTCTACTTTTTGATGGCTTAAACAACTGATCTATGTTTACCCGTTCCACTCCATTCATTAATTTATAGACCTCTATCCTATCTCCCCTCAACCACCTCCCTTCCAAGATGAAGAGCTGTCTGATCTCCAGATTACTGGGACTGCAATTTCATGGTTCCAATCATATATTTACACCTTTACAATAGCCAGTGCTCAAAATATCATCCTCACATACCTTTTACCTAAGAATAGTATGCAGCTGTGCTATAATACTAACTTTAGTTGCTCTCACACACAGCCTAAACAACAAATACTATAAACCAATCCCAATCATACAAAGTCTTAACCGACCTCACCTACCATCAGCACAGGCACCCACTAGTCTCAATTCAAAGGTAAATCATCACCGCCTTATACATATAAAACCCACTACACTATATCAAGCAAATACCCTACCAAACAAAAAAGACCCAGTCATATTATCATGTATTCTAACAAATGCTAGATCCATGAAAAATAAACTCCCTATCTTCACCGATCTGCTAAATGACAATAAACCTGATATCCTATGTGTTACAGAAACATGGCTGACTGACACAGATGTGGTTTACCTAAACCAATTAAATAAGAATGACTATGACATTTATCATACGCATAGAAACAATAAAAAAGGAGGAGGAGTACTTATAATGACTAAAAAAGCCCTAAATGCTAAACCACAATCCTCTGAACCCATTAACAATTCCGACACCCTCATCATAAAGATCAACCATTTCAGAATCTGCTTGATATACAGACCACCTGATCATAAATCAGAAAACATGGACGCCCTAATCGAACTACTTAGCTCATCCACTGACCTAAGTCCAATAATAATGTTAGGTGACTTTAACCTCCCATCCCTACCTCTTACACATTCAACCCTCTTCCTTGAATCTATTTCCGACACAGGCTTCCACCAAATCATTAAAACAAAAACTCATAATAAAGGAGGTACCTTGGACCTCATCTTTCTCCCAGAAGCATTCCATAAAGCCTTTAATCAGGAATCACTGCAGTGCACACCTATCCCATGGTCAGACCACTGCCTGATTAAGTTCAGTCTTACATACACTGACTCAAATAACAAAAGTAGCCCACAAAAATCCTCACCCCCCAGATTTAAAAATTTTAATGCAGAAGATTTCCTCGATCTAACAATCCCTCACCTCTCTCCATCTCCTTCCAACCTTGACAAGGCTATTGCAACCTGGCATAAAACAATTTCAAAAGCAGCTGCATATAATCAACCAAACAAGAAGAACATCTGACCCAGAAATAGCGATGCCCCTTGGTTTAACAATACCTTAAAAGCAACGAAAAAAACACTCAGGAAAATTGAATTAAAATGGCGCAAAACTAAATCTACATCATACAATGAATTATATCTTACTCACCTCAAAAATTACAAAGAGGCTACAGACAGTGCTAAGAAAAACTTCCACTCAACTATTCTAACCAAATCTATCAACCGACCAAGGGAACTATTCTCCATTGTCCAGAACTTAACTAAGAACACATACAACTCCAGCCATGAAGTTAATGATATATCTGCTCAAACCTTAGCAAACCACTACATAAATAAGTCAAAAATATATAATTCCCCACCAATTACACAAGCCATCTCTCACCAACTCCTACCAGATGATTGGAATGAATTCTACCCCATAACTAAAGAAACACTTAAGAACATTATGTCAAACCTAAATACTACAACTTCTCACCTAGATCCCTGCCCTATAACTTGGATAAAGAATACCCTTCCAACATTATCCCCCTTCATGCTAACATTAATTAATCTCTCATTAAATCAAGTCTACCTTCCACCCATACTAAAACATGCACAAATTCCACCTATACTAAAAAACAATACCCTGGACAAAACATCACCGAATTCATATAGGCCTATTTCAAGTATACCTTTTATGGCCAAACTCATAGAAAAAGTAGTTCAAACCCAAACACAGGAACACATCGACACATCAGCTCCCCTTGATGACCAACAATATGGCTTTCGCCCCGGTCATGGAGTCGATACACTCTTAACAGTACTCCTTGACACCCTAGTAAGAGGAACTGACAGTCCTAGAAACGCATTCTTATTACTTTTTCTGGACATATCTGCAGCATTTGACAGTGTACACCACACACTAATGCTCAACAGGCTCAGACAAAATAGGTGCTAACTCAATAGTACATAAATGGTTCACTTCTTATCTATCTAACAGAACTCAAACTGTCAGGATCAACACCCAAACCTCCACCACATACAAACAGGAAATAGGCCTCCCCAAAGGATCTGCCCTCTCTGCACTCCTTTTTAATATTTATATACAACCAATTTGCAACATCTTTAAAAAATTCAAAATCCACTACCACATATACGCAGATGATATCATGATGTACATTCCTTTCACGATCCCTACGCTTCCACTGCAACTATTAACTGACTGTTTCAATGAATTAACAACTTGGTTAGAAGCTCACAACCGTCACATTAATCATTCCAAAACTGACATATTGATTGTAACAAAAAACAAATCGTACACCCCCCCTACCCACATTACACTTCAGAAACATGAAATTTACATAAAAAATGAGATAAAATACCTAGGGGTGATCTTAGATACACACCTCAGTATGAACACCCACATAAGAAATACCACGAAAAAAATATACTTTAAGCTCAAAGTATTTAAACAATTATGCCCACTAGTCCACCTGCATGACTTCCTGAGCATAATTCAAGCCATTATTACACCGCACTTCGACTTTGCTAATCTCACACTACTAGGCACAACTAACCAAAACATCAAAAGGCTTCAACTGGCCCAAAATGCTGCAGCTAGAACCATAATGAAGGCACACCCTTTTGAGCACATATCACCCTATCTAGCTAAACTACACTGGCTCCCAATTTAATGCAGAATAAACTATAAACTAATAATAACCACCTTCAAAGCTTTAAATAATACTGCCCCAGCTACTCTAAACAAACTACTCACTAAAGACACACCCCAATCTGCTCAGAGAAGAGGCAACGCCAATAAAATAAGGATCCCAAAAGATTTCACAAAGACTAAAAAAACAACAAATAAAAAAGCTTTTTCCCATGCAGCCCCTATGCTCTGGAACTCCCTACCTGATGAAATTACAGCCTTAACTGATCTTAAAGAACTACGCAAAACATTAAAAACCCACCTATTTAGCTCCCACTACGGTCCACTTGCGAATTCCCAATACCAAAATGAAAAGGGATAATACATAACACATTGAGTCTAACACCATAATGTCCCATGAAAACATGACCTTTAACACAGTTTATGATGCTTGTAAATAGCTACCTTGCTCGTTGAACTCAACTTCTGTTGACTGTACATAGTTGATTGTACATAGTTCTCCAAAGTTTATTTGTTAAAGTTAAGTTGTACATAATTCAAGAATGTTTAATGTAAAAACAGATATGTTATACTGTTTCTTTACCTGTTATATGTAAACCGCACCTGATCATTGGAAGGCAGCAGTATATAAGCGACTGTTAAATAAATAAATAAATAAAATAAATATTGAAAACAGACCCTTCTCTGTGTGTTGGTCTAATTCTGTTTCCTTCCCATATGCACTGTCTTGTGGTGTCTCTCAGGGCTCTGTTCTTGGTTTTGCCCTTAAAGGTTTTATAGCATCTCTTGCACTATTGATTGAGTCTTTGGTTTTCACGTTCTTCACGTATGCAGATGATATTCAGCTATTGAGTATTCTGCACACTCACTCCCCTACCTTCATCTCTAAGACCCCCTTGAAACTGCAGTACATTGCTAATTGGCTGTAGACCCTGGTAGGCAGCTTGCTAGGGCAGTAGACCCTGGTAGGCAGCTTGGCCCTAGACAGTCTCTATGTGCCACCTCCACCGTACCGCTTGCCGTTGCCACCCTGCCTCTGACATCCAGCCTCTCACCAGGGGTTGATGGGTGGCAAGGCGATCACCTCTTTGAAGCTACGGCAGTCTTTAAAGCACACATGTTCATGCACTTGCATCATGTCGCTCCTGTGCCCTCGGACAGGAAGTCAAAGGGAGTAGAAGCGGCAGGCCATGAGTGCACGCATGCGCTTTAAGGCCTGCCATGGCTTCAAAGAGGTGATTGCCGTGCCACCCATCAACCCCTCTGAGAGGCTGGATGTCTGGGGCGATGTGGTGCGGTGGGGGCAGCACATTGGGCCTGCCTAAGACGGCAAGAACTCTTGGGCCACCCCTGCCATCTCTTCCCCTTAAACCAACTTTTGGAGGCATTATGATTCCACTGAAAGATTCAGCAAAAGTCCTAGGTGTCATCCTTGACCAGAACCTACATTTTGATTTACACAGTTCCCTCAGTGGTGTAAAGATCTTTTTACTTCTTAAAGCAGCTACATGCATCCCATTCGCTCCTGGAAAGGACAGAACGTTAAATTAGACTTTACCTGCCAATTGGCATTCCTTGAGGAACTCCAGTCCAGTTCAATCCAGTCCTTCTGGGTTGTGCTTCCAGCAGCTTGGAGACTGAGCATGTCATCTTTTGATGACACAAATGTACTTAAGCAGCTGGCACCGCCTACCAGCCCCAAGTAACCTATTGACAAAGCAGACTCACAGGAGCAACAAATAAGTAACCAATAGTAACCAAACCTTGTGCCCCCTCCCACCATAGAAGGGATTCCCATGTCCGCCGTCCCCCAAACGAGGAGGCTTACCTGTAGACTGCATGAGAAACAAAGCCACTAAAGGGCCACTGATCATCAAAACCACGTAAGCCTGACAGCATTCCTGCCGAACCTGGTCACCCCCTCCACTCTTCAAGACCCTCAATGCCACTAGCCACTAATGGTCCACTCTTCAGGCCCAGGGTCACGAGACAGACTATCATGCCTAGCCCATCAGGGAGGGATCCGAAACTAGACTGGTGTTCCTCAAGGAACGCCAATTAGCAGGTAAGGTTTCATTTAACTTTCCTTATCGTACCTCCAGTCCAGTACCACACTTCTGGGATGTAACAGAGCAGTTTTATCCATGGGAGGGACCCGCGAAACTGGCCTGAAGCACTGCTGACCCGAAACGGGTGCCCCCTACTGCCTGCACATCCAGATAATAATGCTTAGCAAAAGTATGAAAGTAAGCCCATGTGGCTGCCCAACAGATCTCAACCGGCGGCACCAAACCATACTCCGTCCAAGAAGTAGCCTGCACTCGCGTGGAATGTGCCCGCAATCCCGCCGGCACTGTTTTTCCCTTCAAAATATACACCGATGCAATGGCTTTCCCTGATCCAATGCGAAATAGATGCCTTGGCCACTGCTTCTCTCTTGTGCAGCCCCCCAAAAAGTACAAACAGGTGATCTGATCTATGAAACAAAGCTGTTCTCTTCAAATAACGCCACAGCACCATCCAAACATCCAAAAGTCGCAACTGCGGATCCTCAGCCTCACCCCACCCCGCACTTCCTAGAGCTGGCAGAGCCGCAGGCTGGTTCAAATGAAAAGCCGATACTACCTTAGGCAAAAACAAAGGCACCGGATGGAGAATTACCCTCTCCTTCGAGATAGAAAGGAAAGGCTCCTGACAAGATAAGAATTGAAGCTCCAAAATCCTCTGCGCTGAGCAGATCACAACCAGGAAAGCAGTCTTAAGGGTCAAGTCCTTCAGCAAAGCCCGACTGAATGGCTCAAAGGGTTCCCCTGTAAGGGCCACTAACACCAAACTGAGGTCCCAGGGCGGCACCACTGACTGCCTCAGCAGACGGAGGTGACCCACGGCCTTCAGGAACCACACCACATCCAGGTGTGAACCTAACAACACCCCCTGGGCCCTACCTAGCAGGAAATCACTGCCACTTGTATCTTTAGGGAACTGGCGGTCAAGCCCTTCTCAAAACCGGTCTGCAAGAATTCTAAGATATCTGGCACTTTAGATGAGGATGAATGACACTGACTTTCCTCACACTATGCCTCAAAAATGCGCCACATGTGGATGTATGATAGGGACATGGACCTCTTCCAGGCCTTCAGCAACATGGTGATGATTGGCCCCAAGTAACCTCTCTTCTTCAAATGCACCCTTTCAAGAGCCATACCGTAAGCAAGAATCAATCCACCTGAGGCATGCATATTGGCCCCTGAATCAAGAGATGCTGTTATGCCGGCAGCCTCCATCGCCACTAGCCATATCAGATCGGCGTATCACAGGCATCTTGGTCAATCCAGGGCGATCAGGATGACCAACCCCCTGTGAGTTTTGATCCACTGCACAACCCTGTCTATGAGTACCCATGGAGGAAAAACAGAGTAGCCCTTCCTCAGGCTACTTCTTCACCAGGGCATCCAGACCTTCTGACATCCGTTTTCTTCTCCTGTTGAAAAACCAGCTCGCTTTGGCAGTCTCGAATGTTGCCATTAGATCCAAGATCAGTGTGCCCCATCTGTGCATCACCTGCAAGAACACCTCCTGGCAGAGCACCCATTCACTCGTGTCGACTTGCACCCGACTGAGGTAGTCCACTGTCACACTGTCGATGCCCACCATATGTGCCTCCAACAACACTTGGAAATGGCTTTTTGCTCACGACAACAGAATTTTGGGCTCCTCCTCCAAAGCCTCGCTGCCTGTGCCTCCCTGGTGGTTGATGTAGGCTACTCTGGTGGCATTGTCTGAGAAGACCCAGACTTCCTTTCCCTGCAACCAGAGACTGAAGCTCTGCAGTGCCAGAGTCACCACCCTAGGCTCACAGCCTGTTGATTGACCAAGGGACTTCCTGCGAGCTCTACTGTCCCTGAGAAATGTGCCCTTCGTAGTGAGCCCCCCAGCCGGCTGTGAAGACTCGAGGGGCATGCCCTCCTCCAAATTTCCTGGGAGAAGCCACCACCTGAGTGCTCTGGTCACTCAAGGACGGGAGTCTGCAGCAAGGGATGCCTTTGGTGGGACCATTGGCAGAGTAACACCCTTTGCAAGGGGCGCATGTGTGCTCTGGCCCAGGGCATGAGCTCGAGCGTCGTTGCCATAGTTCCCAGTACCTGCAGATAATGCCAGGCCATCAGTTCAGACATCCTTAGGAACTGCTGCACCAATCGCCGCAGCCCCTGGGTCCGATGTCTCAGAAGGAAAACTTTTCCTAAGTGGGTGTTGAAGCACACTCCCAGATACTTGAGCTGCTCAGATGGTACGAGATTACTCTTGGTCCCGCTGATCATCCAGCCGAGACTCTGCAGGAAATCTACTACTCTCACCGCTGCTCGTTCACTCTCGTCCTTGGACTTTTCTCGAATCAGCGAGTCATCGAGGTAGGGGTGTACCAAGATCCCTTCCTTGCGCTGTGCCACTGCTACCACCACCATGACCTTGGTGAAGGTATGAGGAGCTATTGCAAGTCCGAATGGCAAAGCCCGAAACTGGAAATGCCCCATTGGCACTGCAAAGCAGAGAAACCGCTGGGGATCTGGACAGATGGGTATGTGTAAATACACCTCCATGAGATCAAGAGATATCAAGAACTCTCCGCTCCTGACTGCCACTATGACTGCAACGTTTCCATGTGAAAACACAGCACCTGCAGCCAATGGGTTACACGCTTGAGATCGAAAATCGGCCAAAATGAGCCCTTCTTTTTGGGAACCACGAAATAAATGGAGTACCGACTGGAGCCACACTGGTCTTGGGGAATGGGCACCATGGCCCCTAACTGCTGAAGTCTTGCCAGTGTCCTCTATTACTGCCGCCTTGCTTTGTGTTCTATAGGGTGAGTGAAAGAAAGACTGGCCCACTGGATGTGCGAACTGCAGTATGTAGCCATCTCGGATGACCTCTAGGACCCACTGGTCAAATGTGACCTGGACCCAAGGCAGAGTAAAAATCCCACAGCTGACCTCCCACGGGCTGCACCGCTGCCTGGGCCCCCCTCACTTTATTGTGCTTTTTTTGGCCTCAAGGAGGAGGAGGAGGCACCAAAGCCCCTACCAGCTCCTCGAAACCCCTGGCATCATGAGGGAAATTACCCCCTCTGTTGGGGGCCAAGCAGGCCATATGAAACCGCTTAAAGTCTCATGGCTGACCCCGCACTGGAGGGGTGCCATGACTCTGCTTCTGCTTGTCCTCGGGTAGATGTCCCCCTTGGACTCCCCCAAGTCCTTCACCAACTTGTCCAACTCCTCTTCAAACAGGAGCTTCTCTTTGATTGGCAGCTTGCTAAGCTGGGCCTTGGAGAAACCATCCAACGCCTAATTCCGCAGCCAGAAATAGCAGCATGCTGCGACCACCGAGGCCATACTCTTGGAGAGACCTCTAATGAGATTGTAGCAGGCGTCACCAAGGTACGCTGCTCCCGATTCCAACTTAGCCGCCTCTCCTGCCTGGTCCATAGTCGCATTACCCGGATCCAGAACCCGTTGCGACCAGTGGAGGCAGGCCCTAGCCAACTAGGCCACACAAACAGAAGCCTGTAACGAGAGGGCATTGATATCAAAGGCTTACTTTAACAAGGTGCCCAATTTCCTATCCTGGACATCCTTGAGTGCCGTACTACCTTCTACTGGAATTGTAGTTTTCTTGGTCACTGCTGACACTGCCACATCCACCTTCGGAGGCCGGAGCAATTCTTGCTCCTGCTCTGGAAGCAATATAGGCGCGACATCATTCACACCCCTCAGAGACCGGCTTCCGGCAGATCCCACTCGTCTTGTATCATCTGCCTGACCACTCTATGCACTAGAAACACTTTCTGTGTCTTCTGCACCACCTATAGCAGTCCTCTAGCACCTCTTCTTCCACCAGGAGTCCTGCAGGCATATTTAGGGCCTTTAAGGACTCCACAATGAGTGCTGGCAACTATTCCCGGTGGAAGACTCATACAATCCATGCCTGTTCCTCCTGCAGGCTCTCACCTTCCTCCAGATCTTCTCCTTCCCCATCTAACTCCATGTCCGGGTCCTCTCCCTCAAGACCTTCCGACAATGGCGACAGCTCTCCCCAGTCTTCAGACAGTCTAAGTCTCTGTGCCGCTTCCGCGGCAGGCTCGCTCCCCTTCATGTCCACTAACCTTTTTCGACGGTGCTCCTGTGCCAAAGAGCAGCTACCCACCCCTTGCTGGCACATACAGAAAGCCCTATGCATCAGCAGGACAAATTCCAATGAAAAGCTTCCTGGGTCTCCTCCATCCCACAGGATTTGAGATGTGGACGGACCGGGTGAAGGCTGGGATCCACTCATCAGCTCTAGCAGTGGAAGTGCGGTCCCCGCTACCCTGGGATATCTCTCTGTTGTGTTCTCCAGGGTCTCCGAGGGACACTCCTACTCTGTGCCTTTGTGTAGGACCTGCTCCATGGACCAGGCCATTGTCTCGCATCTACAGCACATGCTGGTGTCCGAGATCACCCCTCTCTGATAGCCGGCACACTAAACACTGTGGTCTCGCAGGCATGGTCTGTGGACTACCCCCTTCTAATAGCCTAGCCGAAAAACACGGGCTGCACCGGAAGAAAGGGAAGACAAAAGCCAAAATTAAAACTAAAATTAAAATTAAAGACCAAGTGTCCCCCTAAGATAAAGACAGGGTATTCCTGTAGGTCTTGCCCTATCTTTTTTTTTTTTTGTAACGCTAGAATCTAGCAGGAGATCTATTATCTATTTGAAGTCTGTCCCTCCAACCCTCAGATGAAAACACAGAGACAGACCGGTATGTAAACACATGCTGTTTATTGTGCGCACAGTCTCAGGCAGAGCCGGCACCCTGAACTAAACGATCTGAGAGCCCAAGTGGTGTCACACACTGTCTTATATACAGTAAGTTTTCAAACCCATGCTAGCTTCTCATTTATCTCAGGTATCCCCTCTTCACCAATCAGTAGCCCCTGGGGGGGGGGGGGTTTGGGCTATCATATAGCATGCCTAAATGACCTGTCTAAACTGGTATGCTCCAGTCTGCTGGACTCTGGGCGAAAGGGTATGTGTTTAAGCTTTGTTTCACTGTAACTCAGGCTAAGAGGGGAGGGGTTACCCTCAGCTATCTCCCTGGCTGCCTCACTCCCCCCTTTTTAAGTGCGACCTCAACCGCTATGGGCGGTAGAGGGCTGTATTACTGGAGGCAAGCCGCAGAGGAGTATATTGGGTCAGGGCCATGACAGCGGTAGCCGCCTTGCGTTCTACCAGGGTGTCAAGGGTGGTGGTAATGAAGCGGTAAAGAATGGGGATACAACATGGCAGAATGGCACATAGCAGTAAAATAAAAAGAACCCCTACCACTAGGGTTTTTAGTCCCCCTAGCCAACTGAACCACTTCATAAACCACCCAGGACCCATGGACGGGTCAGTAATATGATTAACTAGATCACGTAGGTCTTGGATAGAGTGTTCAATGGAAACACTTGCGTCAGTGAGGTTAAAACAACACATACCCTATACCCTCTGTAGCAACTCCTACACAAAAGTTATGTTCCGTGTGCAAAGGTTGCTGTACTGTCTGTAAAAGGTTGTAGGGCCTGCAGAGGCCTCTTTCCTTTGGGACAAAGGAGGGCTGTGTGCAAAACGTCTGCAGAGGCCTCTTTCCTTTGGGGCAAAGGCTCTTTCCCTGGGATCCACCCTTAATAGCATATTAATGGCTTTTATTCTTGCTAGTGTTGAGTCATTCTGGCTACACCCTGCCATTCCCTTTGTTTCATTAATCACTGGCACTGTAGTCTTCAGGGCTTATGAGCACTTTGTATCACCAGCTTTGTTTGGCCTGATTGACTTGCCCAGGCTTGCCCAACTTGCTCAGGCCTGTTCAATCTGTTCAGGCCTGGCATGTCTTAGTTTTTCTTAGCTGGGTCCATTTTCTGTGCACTTCTGCTCAGAGTATGGTTCCCCCTGGCTTTACTCTTGTTGTGCTGGGCTCTGGGTACTCATTTTCTTAGCCCACATGTTTTTTCCGTGCCATCATAATGTATTACAGCCTCAGGCAAGGATGCAGCCATACTAGACATACCTATCAGCCAATTTCCCTTCATTCTCCAATTTTTCTTTTTCTTTTCTTGTGAATGGGGCAAAGGTAATCCCACTAAGGGCAATGGACAACAATCATTTGAGACAGATAGGGGTCATCAGAAAAGCAGCTTCTGGTACTATTCCCTAGAGACAACATACATTGTAACATCATTTTCTTGCAGCAACTCAATAATAATTGAAAACACATAACATGAAAGTATGTCAAAAGCAGCAGTGCTTAATAATGTGATAAAGAAGACTCTGAGAATAGTACAGCAAAACTTGAGCTGGTGTGGGTATTGCAATTGCTGAAGCCCAAATGGCTTGTAGATTTCAGTTACTTTCTAAGAAAACAATAATAAAAGGATAACAATACAATCATTCACAAAAACCCCCAATCAGTCCAATAGTCCTCTTCCCATTCTCAGACAATTTGGTCCTGCCTCTCAGCAGTTCCCCAGGACCTCGCAGTATGCTTCACCTTTCTCTGAAGTTTAAGTTCTGTTTCTCTCAAAATTTGAACCTCTCATTCTCATAGGCAGATATCTTAGCCCTTTTTCAATGTGACACACTGATCCAGATAGGGACTCCTTCACACATTTCAGCGGTGTGTAGTTCTGAGTTCTTGGGATGGTCTGTTCCATCTGGACTCTGGCCAGTTCCCTCCGCTGGACTCTCTGGATTGCAATTGGTGACATGGCTCCAGGCCTCATTCAGAAAAGCAGCACCAATATTGAATGAAAAGACTAAATATGCTAGATTAGATTTCACAATGAGATAAACTTAACTTCCTCCACATTTACTACGATCACATCCTACAAATATTGCTGTATAAACTTTTAATGGTCTACCAGTAACTATCTTGTATGGTGTTAATTTTTATCTGGCAGTTTGATTAACTCCTTGTCTCTCTATCACTGGAGATTCATTTGCTGGTAGTGAATTTTACATTATGCCCTTGACTAACCTTTACATGTTTACAGATCAGTTAAGTTGCACGCACGTGTTCTGCAATTTTGGCAAGTTTTAGAATTATATCAATTTTGTGAGAATTTGTCATCAAATCATCTCCCTTTGCCCATGCATGCCTGGTCAGGACATACAGAGGCAAAAAGGAGGCAACAAAAGCATCTGGAAGTACCACATGGCCAGTGTGGGTTTTCCAAAGCTCATCAGGGTGCAAGGTGCACCCAGCCTGTCTCCAGGTGTCTATTGCTAATTGAGTATGTGTTGGGGCTTAGATGACTTCCTAAATTAAAGATTCTGGAGACGGCATAGTTGAATAAAGTGCTCATCATTATTATTTTTTTTTTGTTTACATATTCATTAAACAGATACGTCACTTTAAATTATCTTCATCACTTTAATGACCATCAAAGCCCTTCTTCTTAATATCCCACTTCATCCCTCACAACACTCCCCCATCACCTGCATCATTCCACCAACCACATACTCCCCCATTACATGCATCATTCCACCAATCACATACATAGGTCCCTTTCATGTTTTTATACCACACTAATGTATCCTTATTTGGCAAGGCTGCTAAGAATATCAAACAATTGTTTAAAAACTTAGTATTGTTTCTTTTCTCTCATTCTTTTTCTCAAACCTCACCTGGATCATTGCTAACAAGCAAGATTTGATTTGGTCCAATCAACTCAAGTTAATGTTATTGTTTTTATTTGTAACTAACTTTACAAATATTCTCATATTTTCTGGGACCTCAGTTCCATCTTTCCACTAAATGTGCTCTATATACTTGGGAATAAAGCAATTTCAGATCAGCCTCTTTCCAAAATTTCAGCAAACTTATTCATATTTACTCATCTTGTAATTGCTGTGTGTGTACTGAACCTCTGCATAATGTACTACTACAACAAGTGTATTTGGTAACATAAGTGCAAGTGTATAAACTACAGAAAATTAATATCTCACAGTGCTGCAACATATATCTGTTTTCTCAGGAACTGTACTCCTGAAACTGAAATAAAAACTTTCAAAACAAAGTACACTTTTTCTCTGGACACCAACACGTAAAATTCAAATACAGAAAAACAAGTGAATTTATCCCAAAATCCAATATTGTAACAAATAAAACTGTGATGTTACTGTCCTGTTCATCAGTCATCAGCACAGAGCTTAACAAGGCAAAGTAATTACCTTGAATCTTACAGTTCAGGAAACAGACATTCTCAAATGACATGAAACTGCAAAGAGGTGAATTCAAAATCATGCTTTGTCACATTTAAATTAAAACCTTATACCTGAAACTGGTATCAAACTGATCTGAAATGTTATCTTCAACATAGACAGCAGAACAAACAATAGGTCTCTCTTGTGTCCAGATTCCTTCAGGCAAATGCAGATTACTATGTAGCTGAACAATTAACCTATAGTTATAGCTGTTTAGGGTTCTGTAAAATATAAACAATAACTATGCCCTCTGAGGTGCTTGCCACAATATATAAAATCCCCCTTTAACTTTTAAGTTTGCTTGATAGCATATACAGTCAAAGGCAAAGAATAGATGCATTAACCAGGATTACCTTCTTATTTACTCAGGATTTAAATCATTTGCAAACTGGCTCAGGATGCCCCATTGTCCTGTCAGGGCTCTTAACCTCTACTTTGAAGGTCAAAGAAAAACAAAAACAGTTTCCTTAGTTTCATGCCTTGTTTGTTTGATCTAGTCACTTCAGCATCCAGGGACCATAAAATCTACTGGAGTAGCCAGTAATGAAAGAAAAACAGTATTTACTGCAAACAAACATTTAAACACAAGACAAATCGAAGCTTACAAGTGCTTTACATCACAAGGTTACATATTTTCCTAAACAGTTTTTTATTATTTTTAGATCTCTTTTCCTTGGCCGCAGATCCAGCTGCAGTCATTTCCCTTATGAATTTGAAATTGAATTTGTAAAGTCATAATAACATGACAAAACTGTTCTTGTATCAGTGGGTCAGAACTAATCAAACAGAATTTCTTAGCATGCATTTCAGCGGAGTCCTATTCTTGGATCCACTAGACCCCATACTGTAATTATTCTCCTAATTCGTATACAACACTCGCGTTTATAACACAGAACGAGACAGCAGAGGGGAGACAACAGGCAGGGACACAGACAGACAGACAGGCACATATATATATATATATATATACCCTCCCAGACTCCCGTTTCCCGAATCCAGACACCAGGACAGGCGGTGGTTTCAGAACCCAATATCTCAGACTACGGTTCTTACTCAGACCGCCCGTAGGGGGTGGCCAATCCCATACCAGACTTTAAAGCGTTTCAGAAAACCAGACTTTTCAACTCGTTTCAGAAAATTAAGAGAGTGAGTACTCACCGTCCTGAGGAGTTTGGATGCCAGTCTATCAAGCCGGATTTCTGTACCCAGGGAGTCGGCCGTCCAGGACCGAGTGCGCAGGATACGCCGAGGGATCCCTCCGGAACAAAGGGTCCAGTGGCGCTGGGGACCGTTGACGAACAGGAAGTCGGTCCCGGATCAGGCGAGTCCTGGTTGCGCAAACCGCGATGCCTTCACCTGGGGGTGCGAGGAGACAGACGGAGGTTTCCTGGCCAATGCACCAGGACATGTAGCAGGAGATCTATTATCTATTCGACGTCTGTCCCTCCAACCCTCAGATGAAAACACAGAGACAGACCTGTATGCAAACACATGCTGTTTATTGTGTGCACAGTCTCAGGCAGAGCCGGCACCCTGAACTAAACAATCTGAGAGCCCAAGTGGTGTCACACACTGTCTTATATACAGTAAGTTTTCAAACACATACTAGCTTCTCATTTATCTCAGGTATCCCCTCTCCACCAATCAGTAGCCCCTGGGGGGGGGGGGTGTGGGCTATCATATAGAATGCCTAAATGACCTGTCTAAACTGGTATGCTCCAGTCTGCTAGACTCTGGGCAAAAGGGTATGTGTTTAAGCTTTGTTTCACTGTAATTCAGGCTGAGAGGGGAGGGTTTACCCTCAGCTATCTCCCTGGCTGCCTCAAGAACTCTAAAGAAAATTTTCAAAATAGACAAACCAAACTAAACAGCCCTAGGGAAACGCGCTATGCTGCCTTATCCCCGGGGAGGATCTAATTAGCCCCCCCCCTCCTGCACAGTACCAAGGACTGCCGAGGTTAAGAGGGATTTCCCATGCAGCTGCTAGGCCACCGAAAATTACACGGTCTGTAGCTTGTGATAAGGAAGCTTATCATAGCTCAGGAAGGAGCTATAGAAAAGGTGAAGTGACTCTGAACAAGCAACCTGTCAGTTCTGGTAGAAATAAGAAAACAGAATTTTCCCATAAAAGACTACCAGTCCCAGAATGCACCAGGTTTCCAACAGCCATTAGAGGAGCTGAAGTGGGGAAACGTGTGTTCAATCAGGAGGGCTATGAGGTAATCCCTAAGCACTCATCTCAAAGGGCAGGGCCTGATTCAGCACAGCTGCGCTGTGTTAGGGAGGATCACTCATCTAAGCAGAATAAGAGTAGAGTTTATTCTACAGATGACCATCTTCATGATCACCTTGGATATCCAGAGAATTGTCCTCAGTATCCTGAGAATCAGCTTGAGTTTGATCATCAGTTTCATCTGAAGGATCATCAGAAGCAGAAGCCAAACCGGACGGACAGAGAGGGAAAGAGACCCTCTGGAAGAAAGAAGAGAAAAGCCTTTGAGAGGTCTAGAAGAGTCCAAAGCAGTACGTATACTGGGAGGTATTCCAAGGGCCAGCATACACCATTGGACTGGGGAAAGCCAGAGGAATGGTGCTGCAGAGCTAGGAATCTCCAGACGCTACCTGTGAGGGAGACGGCTGCACGTGGAAGGGACCCTAAGACCCGTGCCAGAAGGTATGTGAAGAGAGATCCAGTGTCCAGGGATCTGGATTGGAAGACTGGACATAAGAACTGGACTACATACTGGCCAGGCTATATAGAGAGGAACTCTAGCAGCAATGGAAGCTCAGGTATGAACACTGATCTATGCCCTAGCTATAACCTTGAAAGACAGCAGGGAAACAAGTATTCTCCTGAAAATGCTCCATTGAGAGATTCATCTGTGCCAATCCATGATATTGAACCCATGCTTGTTGAACAAGGGGGAATAATAGCAGATGAGGATCCTGTTTATATGGACTGCTCTCTATCTAAACTCCGTTGGTAACTTTCTGTTATAAAGTACAGCAACCGTCACAAAGAAATACAAATTTGTTCTTTAATCTACTCAGAAAAGCTCCTGAAGCAGGATTTGACCCACGCAGTGGAAGGCAAGCCAGCTAAGGGGTTTCAGCTGGTGACTGCTAGCAATTAAGCCTTACCTAATTGCTTGTGAGCTAGGAGAGAATCACTTCTGTATCTATGTGGGAAGTAATCAGAAGTTAACCTGAAAAGAACAGTTTGTTTCTTGCTTTGTGACTTTTCATTTGTTGTTTTCCTGATTTTAACTTTGTTTTTCCAAGTTAACACTAAAAGCAAGTAACCTAATTTATGTGCTACCAAGCATATCTGTGTTGGGAGAAATAACCCCATAAATAAATATCTTATTGGCTTTACCCAAGAGCACAACTAAATTATTGTCAGCAGCTGTGTCTGGTGTGAATGAACTACATTGCCCACAATACCTTGCAAATCATATAGATATATGCATTTGCCAAGAGTGTGAAGATTTTCACCCAGGCAGCTGTCTGACAAATGGCGTAGTTTTTCGGATTGCTTTTGCACAAAAGGGGATTTACTTGCTGAGGATTACAACTACAGTTCAAGTTTAAAGCTGGAAAAAAAAAGATTTTCCCTCAACTGCACTTTGGAGGAGAAGTGGTTGTTCCAGGAACCTGTCCCAGGAGGAAAAGACCCTCTGCAGAACTGGATTCATCACTGAGACAAGGTAATAAGTACCTGGGCATGTCTAGTGGTGGATGGGAGTAAGCACAGGGGTAATTGAAAAAAAAAAGTAGAAAAAAACACACCTGTTTGGAAGGTGGTGCACTTTGGGGGTTTTTTTCTTTGTTTCTTGCAGGGATCAAGATGGATCCAAGGGAACTAGCTGAATGGATGGCAGCCCAATTTAGCAGGCAACAGGAGCTAGCACAGCAGGCTCAGGACACTGCTATGAAAGCCCTAATGGACCAGCAGAAGCCAGTGCTTCATCTGGTGCAAGCCCTAGTTCAGCTGCAGAGCCAAAGTGGAACAGATGCAAGACCAGCAGTAAATACTGGTACACCACATGTGGACAGTGTGGGACTCAATCAAGGGATTGAGGCATTTAGTATTGGGAAGCTAACTCCAGATGATAATGTTGATGATTTTCTAGAGTCTTTTGAAAGAGTGGCACAAGCATTAGCATGGCCAGAGACCCAGTGGGCAGTAAGGCTGGCAGCCTCATTAACTGGAGAGGCGCTTGCAGCATATAGAGCAATGCCAGCAGCCCAGGCTTTGAATTATAATGATGTAAAGGCTGCTATTAGAGATCGCCTAGGGTTGTCTATTTCAGAGTATAGGCGAATGTTTAGAGCTACTACATTGAGAGTGGGTGAGACACCCAGGGCTCTGAGTCAGAGAATCAGAGGTTTAGCTGTAAAATGGTTGGAGCCTGAGCAAAAGACGGTAGAAATATTATTAGACATTATAATGCTGGAACAATTTATGTCTGGGGTGCCTAAAGATTTGCACACTTTCCTTATACAGCAAAATTGCCAAAATCTTGGAGAGGCAACCATGCTAGCAGAGAGATTCTTGGAAGCCACGCAGGCTTGCCATAGAATGGGTGGCCCTCTGAAGATTGGTGCTGAGGCTAGATGTGCTGTATCAGAAAAGAAAATAATTAAAAATGTTTCTGAAAATGAATGTACTGTATCAAACCAGATGACACAGTGGAATAGAAAGAAATGTTTCAAATGTGGAAAATGGGGACATTTAGAAAATAGATGCCAGACACACACTAGCTTAGTGGGTGTGGATTTAAAACAGCCCAAAGAAGGATTTCTTTTGATGGTTGATGTGCAAGGAATTACCCAAATGCTTTGTTAGACTCTGGGGCAGACCAGAGTATGATGTCAAAAAGGCTTTGGAAGAGGATAGAGGCCCAAGAATGATTTGTGCCTAAAACCCCTGAAAGCCAAGTTCACATCAGATGCATTCATGGTGCTGCAACATCATATCCCACCTATAGGCTAAAGGTTAAGTGCCTGGGGGGACAAGAGGAAGTCCTGTTAGCAGTGGTGCCTAGGCTACCCTTTGATTTGGTTCTAGGAAGAGACTGGCCAAGATTTAAGCAGGGTCTAGTGGAAGGACTAGGAGAGAAGGAGGGAGAAGGTTTAATGGTAATAGCTCTCGGGCCTTTATTTGGAAGTCCTCAGACCCCAGCTAAAAAGATGGTTAAGCGTCCAGAAGACCAAGCTACCCCAAAGCAGACATTCGTCCTAAAGTACCATAGGGTCACAGAGAAGGCCCAAGCTCCTAAGCGGGCAACCCCTCAAGCTGCTGGGTTTGACCTGTGCAGCATAGAAAATGTGACTGTACCTAGCCAAGGGAGAGCCCTGGTTGACACCGGTCTCCAAGTGGAAATACCTATTGGATGCTATGGGAGAGTAGCCCCAAGGTCCGGATTAGCCCTTAAATATTTCATCGATGTGGGTGCGGGAGTAATTGATCCCGATTACAGGGGCAATATTAAAGTTCTGTTGTTTAATTTTGGACAGAATGATTATCACGTGAAGACAGGAGACAGAATTGCCCAATTGATCTGTGAGAGGCTGGGTTTTCCACCTGTGGAGGAGGTCACATCCCTGGAGAATTCTGAACGTGGAACCAAAGGCTTTGGTTCTACTGATGTCAAAGGGGTTAAAAGCCTAGCTGCCACCTGTGCCCGAGAGAGGGAGGTGAATGAAGAGGAAGATTTGGGACCCCAGGTATCTGATTGTAAAGAAAAATCAGAGCCCCAAGTAGGTGAGGACCTGACAGTGGTACAACAGGAAGAAATTAGGAAATTGCTTAAAGAATTCACAGATGTGTTGACACCCATACCTGGGGAGACACATTTGGTTGCCCATGAAATAATAACTCCACCTGGGAAATTAGTTCGTCAAAGGCCATATCGCTTGCCTGAAGCCAAGAGACAGGAAGTAGTGGCACAAGTCCAGGAGATGTTGGACATGGGAGTAATAGAGGAGTCAAAGAGTCCCTGGAATAGCCCCATAGTCCTGGTGCCGAAGCCTGATGGATCTTTAAGATTTTGTATTGACTTCCGGCAGGTAAACGCCATATCAGTTTTTGATGCATATGCAATGCCAAGAATTGAAGAGCTGTTGGACCAGCTGGGACAGGCTCAATACTTAACCACCCTTGATATGACAAAAGGATATTGGCAAATCCCTCTCACCAGGGAGTCGAAGCTGAAGACTGCGTTCAGCACCCCCGTTGGCCTTTTCCAGTTCAAGAGGATGCCTTTCGGACTGCATGGAGCAGCGGCTACCTGCCAAAGGTTAGTGGATCAGGTACTTCGACCCCACCAAAATTATGCTTTTGCATATATGGATGATGTCATAATCCATAGTAACACCTGGGCGGAGCATCTAAAGAGGATCAGGGCAGTCTTGTGCTCCATGAAGCAAGCGGGAATCACTTTAAACCCGAAGAAGTGTGCCTTTGCAAATAGGGAGGTAAAATACCTGGGCCACCTAGTGGGAAGAGGAAAAATTAAACCTCTAATGAGTAAAGTAGATAGCATCAGGAATTTTCCTCCTCCAACAACAAAGAAACAACTAAGAAGTTTTTTAGGACTTATTGGATACTACCGCAGGTTTATACCGCAATTCGCAGAGAAAAGTGCAATTTTCACGGATATGCTGCGGAAGAATTGTCCAAACCAGCTAAAGTGGACACCTGAAGCTGAAAAAGCGTTTTCAGTCTTAAAAGGAAAATTGTGTACAGGACCGGTACTGAAAGGGGTGGACTTCAAGAAACCCTTTCTGGTTCAAACCGATGCATCGGATGTAGGGCTAGGAGCGGTTCTATCCCAGTGTCATGATGGGGAGGAGCATCCTGTGATGTACCTGAGCAGGAAGTTGTCACCGGCTGAACAAAAGTATTCCACAATAGAAAAAGAATGTTTAGCTATCAAGTGGTCAGTGGAGGCGTTAAGGTTTTACCTTACAGGGAGAAAGTTCCAGTTGGTCACGGACCATGCCCCACTTAAGTGGTTGCAGCAAATGAAGAACCACAATGCCAGGTTGACACGCTGGTACATGGCCTTACAGGCATTTGATTTTCAAGTTGAACATCGTGCTGGGAAGTTACACAAGAATGCGGATGCCCTTTCCCGGATTACGGACTGTAGAGAAGAAGTTTCACCAGTTACACCAGTCCGTAATAACTTAAGCAGGGGGGTATGTGATAAGGAAGCTTATCATAGCTCAGGAAGGAGCTATAGAAAAGGTGAAGTGACTGACTCTGAACAAGCAACCTGTCAGTTCTGGTAGAAATAATAAAACAGAATTTTCCCATAAAAGACTACCAGTCCCAGAATGCACCAGGTTTCCAACAGCCATTAGAGGAGCTGAAGTGGGGAAACGTGTGTTCAATCAGGAGGGCTATGAGGTAATCCCTAAGCACTCATCTCAAAGGGCAGGGCCTGATTCAGCACAGCTGCGCTGTGTTAGGGAGGATCACTCATCTAAGCAGAATAAGAGTAGAGTTTATTCTACAGATGACCATCTTCATGATCACCTTGGATATCCAGAGCATTGTCCTCAGTATCCTGAGAATCAGCTTGAGTTTGATCATCAGTTTCATCTGAAGGATCATCAGAAGCAGAAGCCAAACCGGACGGACAGAGAGGGAAAGAGACCCTCTGGAAGAAAGAGGAGAAACGCCTTTGAGAGGTCTAGAAGAGTCCAAAGCAGTACGTATACTGGGAGGTATTCCAAGGGCCAGCATACACCATTGGACTGGGGAAAGCCAGAGGAATTGTGCTGCAGAGCTAGGAATCTCCAGACACTACCTGTGAGGGAGACGGCTGCACGTGGAAGGGACCCTAAGACCCGTGCCAGAAGGTATGTGAAGAGAGATCCAGTGTCCAGGGATCTGGATTGGAAGGCTGGACATAAGAACTGGACTACATACTGGCCAGGCTATATAGAGAGGAACTCTAGCAGCAATGGAAGCTCAGGTATGAACACTGATCTATGCCCTAGATATAACCTTGAAAGACAGCAGGGAAACAAGTATTCTCCTGAAAATGCTCCATTGAGAGATTCATCTGTGCCAATCCATGATATTGAACCCATGCTTGTTGAACAAGGGGGAATAATAGCAGATGAGGATCCTGTTTATATGGACTGCTCTCTATCTAAACTCCGTTGGTAACTTTCTGTTATAAAGTACAGCAACCGTCACAAAGAAATACAAATTTGTTCTTTAATCTACTCAGAAAAGCTCCTGAAGCAGGATTTGACCCACGCAGTGGAAGGCAAGCCAGCTAAGGGGTTTCAGCTGATGACTGCTAGCAATTAAGCCTTACCTAATTGCTTGTGAGCTAGGAGAGAATCACTTCTGTATCTATGTGGGAAGTAATCAGAAGTTAACCTGAAAAGAACAGTTTGTTTCTTGCTTTGTGACTTTTCATTTGTTGTTTTCCTGATTTTAACTTTGTTTTTCCAAGTTAACACTGAAAGCAAGTAACCTAATTTATGTGCTACCAAGCATATCTGTGTTGGGAGAAATAACCCCATAAATAAATATCTTATTGGCTTTACCCAAGAGCACAACTAAATTATTGTCAGCAGCTGTGTCTGGTGTGAATGAACTACATTGCCCACAATACCTTGCAAATCATATAGATATATGCACTTGCCAAGAGTGTGAAGATTTTCACCCAGGCAGCCGTCTGACAAGCTGTACACCAGAGCAACCTACAGAGGCTTTTCCTGATGCACCTCAGTTCCCAGCTGTTCTGCCCTTCGGACAAAGATTATCTCTCTTCACTCCGCCGTGAGCTTCTCTGGCTTGCCTGCCTCTCCCGTGCTCAGCCGCATTTCCTGGCTTGGGGGCAGGGAGAGGGCAGAAGTGCTGCCTGTCGGCCTGTGATCAGAACGCAGCTCCTCACCTGGTAACTGGTTCGGGAGCCGCTCTACACTCTCACTGGCCTTTCCTCTGTCCTTTAACACCACTGAAACCTCCTCGTTTGCCCCAATGGATCTAAGGGGAAAGGAGGGGGGGGGGACAACCCCTCCGGCAGGCTCAAGAGCTTCCTGTCTCTTTCTTAACTCTTTTTTTTTTATCTTTCTAGCTAATGCAAATTAAAGAGGGAGAAGTACAAATAAAATTCAAAACCCCCTAACTCCCTCCTTAGTTGTTCCTACAGTGAGTCCAGCACCCTGGCTCACTGCTTCTTCCAGCTGCTTTGAGACGGAGCATACTGGGGCTGGTAGACGGTGCCAGCTGCTTAAGTACACTGGTGTCATCAAAAAGATGACATGCTCGTCTCCAAGCTGCTGGAAGACAAGCACAACCCAAAAGTGCAGGACTGGACTGGAGGGACAATAAGGAATTGCAAATTTTCATTCATGTCTTCACATAATTAGTTGGCTATATTTTTGCAACTTTTTGGGGAGGGGGTCTTTTACTAAACTCTGTTTAACTGACAATGCATCTTCTGGCACATGCTGAATATGTATTGAGATAGACGTTGGCAGATGGCATAGGACGATTCCCATGCTAACTCACGTTAGGGTCACAAGTGAGTGAGGGTGCTCCGTGCAGTTAGTGCTGGGTTCACACTATGCGCTAACTGCATTAGCACGGGATCACCTAACGCCACCTCAATAGGTGAAGTTAGGTGCACCCACACTATGCGGCGCAGACTAGGGGGCAGGGCTCTGTGTTAACTGCCAGGGAAATGCTTACCATGCTCCCGATAGCTAATGCAGCGGTCTTGCAGCTAACGCACCAGTTTCAGCACTTTGGGCGCATTCGGTGTAACACCCTAGTGCCCTTTAGTAAAAGGGCCCCTTTGTTCCATAGGTTGAAATCCTTACAAATAAGAGACCTGCAAACTATCCAAAATATATCTATGGTGCTAAAAGGCATAAAGCGAGGTTACTTACCTGTAACAGGGGTTCTCCGTGGACAGCAGGATAAGTCAGCCACACCTGGTGACGTCCTCCGGGCGGCGCCATATGGAACTGCTCTCTAGAGTTCAGGACTCTCTGGCCATGCCCCACTAGCCCACCTCCCCGACCCGCCCCTGGGCCGGCCAGTCTTCATCCTTCCGCCGTGCCAGCAAGACGGACCCTGCTCTCTCTCTCACTTTGTTTTGTTCTTTGTTTTCAATTTAATTCAGCATGCCAAAATCCAATTCAAAGAAGTGCCCACTATGTGGCAACAGATCTTACTCTTCCGTGAAAGGCTGTAAGCTCTGTGGGACCGGCACCAAAAGGAAGAAAGGGCAGCACGGATCAACTCCGGGCTCCGTTCCCGGCCTTCTGAATGTCGCTGCCCCTCTGCCGGCTTGGGATGTGCCTGGACGGGCCTCCATCCCCAGCCGTGTCACCGTTGCCGCTGAAGATGCTCCCGCCCAGGCCCCGGCACGGGACGTGCCCGATCGGGCCCTCGTCCCCATCTTTATGCATCCAACAGCTACGCCGGTAATCAGCTCTATCACCCGCGGCGGCGCGGAGGTAAGCTCGGCCCTCCCTAACGCGGCCGCGTCTGTATCTGAGCCTGACCTGCAGTTCCCGGGGCCCTCCACATCTTCCCCTCAAGGCCATGTGGAGGTCTGCAATGGCGCCCGACAGGAGTCCTCCAGCTGCACCCGGGAGTCCTCCAGCTCCTCCCATCGTGACCCAGCAGCCTGCGCGGTTGTAAGCTCTGCCCCCTTCTCGGGCCTTGCATCGGGAGCTGGCGCCTCCGCCTCTGGACCAGTCTCCTATTCGGCAGTTCACCTTGGGGTATCATCGCGTCCGGAACACGTGCAGCAACACCGGCGGAGCCCCGAATGCAGAAAACACCACGGAGGAGGCGGACATCGCAGGCAGCGCCGCAAGGCAGAAGGATGAAGACTGGCTGGCCCTGGGGCGGGTCGGGGAGGTGGGCTACCTGGGGCATGGCCAGAGAGTCCTGAACTCTAGAGAGCACTTCCGTATGGCGCCGCCCGGAGGACGTCACCAGGTGTGGCTGACGCAATCCTGCAGTCCATGGAGAATCCCATTACTCCACCCCCCCCCCCCCCGTTCTCCTTTCAAAACCATTCTCATTACTCATCACACCGGCCTACCATTTTCCTATCCAGTTCTCTCATTTCTTATACTCCTGCGCAAACTTGCCACGCCTCCCAGTGTCATCTCTTGGTACTACCATCCCACAGAAGTGTTTGTCTTGATGGTAACAAGTCACTCCTGTTTTAGTGTTGTTGCTCCATCTCTTTGCAACAGTCTGCCCCTTGACATAAGGCTGGAATCTTCCTTTAAGCAATTCAGATCCTCATTGAAGGTATTTCTTTACACAGGCCTTTCCAGTGTGTTGACCTCTGCTGATGCCTGGCCTCCCATTTTTGCTGGACTTTGTCTCCCTTCCAGCTGACTGGGGATAACCTGCTAGTTTTCCCCTCTCTCCTTACAGTCTCTTACCCATTTTATTTTATTGTAACTTAAGCCTCCTTGTGGTGTTTTCTTATGTTATCGCCCCCCCCCTACTTGTCCCTTGCTTGTCTTGTGTTTTTGTTATTCTCCTTTTACCTTCTTCCTTGTAAGCCACTTAGATTCAATTCGCAATGATTTGCGATATATCAAATAAACATAAATGTAAATATGAAATTTGTCCAAAAAAGCAGGTTCAATGTAAGCATAGGATTTTTAAAAATGGTTTATTTATTGAATTCTTTTGAATAAATACAGGTATAAACACCTGAAGTAAAACAGCAAAAGCTGAAGAAGAACTAAGGATTAAATTCATCACATCATAAAAGACAGACACAAACCCCGCAGTATCTTGAGAGGATCTAATAAAGCAAAATGTCACAGGGCAATCAATATGGCAAATTAAAATGTATAGGAATTATTACAACAACAAGGAAAAAATGCATCCCTTAACAGAAACAAGCAAGCACCCCCGACAGCTGCATGACCAACCCAGTCTTTTCAACTGAGGGCTCATCAAATATATATTATGCACATTATTCAATTTGATCAGACAGACATTTACAGGGAAAATATAGAAAAGCCTACACGTTTTCTGGGCAGTAATGTACCATGGATCTCTGCCACCTGGGGGCCAGGGCTTACATTTGTGCCCCCCACCCATGTATCCTGCCTCCTGCCCCACCACAATGATCCAACCACAGTTGTTGAGTGTAGATGGTTGGCAGTGGGGCCATCTCTTCTCCGTCTTATTTTTCTTGCTAGCCGTGCCTCTCCTGCCCGCATGGTTCGCATTTCAGACCACTTGTTTGACCTGCCTAGTGCAGCATAGATTTCTATCATGCACCAAGAGAAACACCAGCAGCAAGAACAGGAGATATTTATCTACCTCAAATTGTACATATACTACAGATCCAAATCATCTTCACACTCCGCATTGTACAATGTTAAAACATATATAAAAGTGTCAGGCCTGCCATGTCACTGACTTCACTCAAGCTGGGGTCAGGTGGCAAGAGGTGAGGAGGGAACTAGAGGGGTGGAGAGAAGAGAGGTGATGGATGGTACTAATCAGCAATGGGGAGAGGCATTACCAGGTGCTTAAAAGAATTTGGGCTCAGGCCCATACAGCTCCCATGCAAGATTTTGATTACTAAAGCAATAATCATAACTTTTGAACTTCTACCATGAATGATCTCATAAAAACACATAAGTAGACATCATAATCTTTAATATTAAATGAATATATTAATGTTTGTGTCACCTCAGTAACAGCAACACACTCATCCAGTGCTAATTGCCAGGTTTAACATGAAGTAATTTAAAACCCTGCAAAAAGCGTACTCAGTCTATAGTCAACCTGCCATAGCATAACATCATTCCATGACTCAAACACCACCAGCCCTTTTTATAGAAAGGCAGCATAACAAATATTACATCAGGAACTAGAACACCAATACATATACTATTCTAAAAATAGAACAAGCAGAAAACTACTAAAGATCGCTATACAATCTACATACTAGCAGAATCTCTCACTTTGATCACAAAAGCAAAACACATTCATCCTCTCATCAAGTACAGAATAAGGTACCATAAATTAGAAAAAGTAGTATGCAGACAAAAATTTAACTGAGAGTCACGATATCATATCCTACATGCAGTGCTATACTGGGGAAATAGCAGCAGAAATGCATTTCCTCTCGTAATGAGCAAAATACAAAGAGATAAGACATGCACATTTCCCAAATCTGACTAAATCCAAAATAAAATGCATCTTTCATCTTTCTAACTTTGTTGATTGGGTATTCTATTTTTATAATCAATTTGGTCTCAATCTCTCTCCTGCTATTCTGTCTCCTCCTAACTCTCTTCCAGGATGTTCTATTTATTATTTCTCCTGCCTCTTCCTGTCTTCTTCCATTCTTGCCCCACATCTGTCTCTAACATTGATCTTTCCCTTTCACTTCTTTCCTCCGTTACTTCCTTTTAATGCTTTTCACTCTTGCTTTCTCTAGAGTCCTTGATTTACCTCTTTTTATTCTTTCCAACCCAACAGGAGTTGGAAAGAATTATACAAAAGGGATTGAGAATGTCTTTCTGAAAATTTAACAGAATGGGATGAAACACTGCACGTAGAAGAAACTGGTAGAAAGACATATTGAGTTCAAAAATGGCCAAAACCAGACCAGACGTTCCAGAGAAATAAAAAATTAACCCTATATATTTCTATAGGAAGATTTCCAGATTCTGTGGCATAGAAACTTACATACAGTGAAACATAGCAGTTAGGGAATTGCTCTCCCACTTTTCCTACTCCACAAAATGCCCCCTCCAAAAATTATCCCACCACCATAAACACTGCCGTCACCTCCAAAACATACTCCCTTGCAACTGTCCTATCAACCTCCCCAAATGCTCCTACCCAGCAAAAATACTCCCCACGCTTGCCCCACCACCCTGCACACTGCTCCTCCCCAAAAACAACCTTCTGCAACTGCCTCTCCACCCTGCAAACAGTTCTCCCCCAAAAAACACCCCTGTCCCCAACCCCATAAACGGCTCTACTGGAAAAAATAACCTCTCCTGCAACTATACCAACATCACGTCAACTACCCCCACCCATAAAAACTATTCACTCCGCCATTGTAATACCACCTTACAAAATGTTCCACCCCAAAAGCTACCCTGCCACAACTGCCCCACCATGCAATAAAACGCCAACACAATTACCCCACCACCCCACAAACTACCATCATCCCCAAATACTACCCTGCCCCAAATACCCCACCCCCAAAAATTACCTTCCAGCTGCCACACTGCCCCGCAATCTACCCGTCTCTAAAAAACTATTCTATCCTAACTTCTACTCCACCTGACAAACTACCCCTTCAAATACCACACCCCAATTGGCCCAATGCTATCCAAGCTATCTCCATCCCAAAACTAAATCCCAAAACTACCTCCCTGCATCTGCCCTACCCTCAGAACGTATAACTTGGAAATGCCACACCACCCCCAGCTACCCCAAACACAGACACAACATATGCACAGCACACATGGAACAGACAGAGATATACTAATTATTCCCTAGCTGGGATGTACTGCATTCTGTTTCCCTTGTTCTGTTCGAACTGTTTCTTTTTGATCAATGTAAAGGTTGTGCAAGAGAACTATCATGTGTTCTAGTATACCCATGCTTCTTAATGTGGCCCAGAGTTTCTCATGAATCACACAGTCAAAGGCCTTGCTGTAGTCAATAAAACATATATAGATATCCTTTTGGTATTCTTTTGTCTTTTCAAGGATCCATCTCTCATCCACTATAATGTATCTCATTCCTCACCCATTCCTGACCCCTGATTGCACTTCAGGCAGTTCTTGTTTCAGGAATGGCTGTAGTCTCCACTTGAATAGAATGTGGGATCAGAAAACTTTTGCGATAATTTCCACAGTCAATCGGATCACCTTTCTTCAGTATTGGTATGAACACAGATCGTTTCAGTCATTTGGCCATGATGTTGTCTTCCAGATTTCCTGGTAGAGACTTGTAAGTTTGGTAACAGCTGCATCTGATTACTGTAATACTTCAGTGGGAATGCCATCAATGCTTGGTGCTTTGTTCTTTGATAATGCCTTTAGTGTAACTGCTTCAACCTCCGTCATCACCAATGGTTCCTGATCATAAAGTACAGGTTGAAACAACTGTTGGTTCACTTTACCTTCATGGTATAATGACTCTGTATTTCTTTCCACCTTTTCTTGATCTTCTCAGCATCATTCAATACGGATCCTCGAGCATCTTGTAGCATTCCAGTTTGAGGCTGGAATTTTCTCTTTAACTTTTACAGCTTTAGGAAAGCCAATCTTGTTCTTCTTCTAATGGTTTCTGATTCTATTTCCTTGCATGTGTCATTGTAGTATTTCTCCTTGTCTCATCTTGCAGCATGTTGTAAATCTCTGTTAAGTTCTGTGATTAACTCTCTATTTCCTCTGGCTTTCAGATTTTCTTTAGTCGTCTATTTTGGCTTTTTCACCTTTTGTAAGGACTTCTCATTTTCTTCTAGTACAATTTTCTTGATGTCATCCCATAATTCTTCTGGTACTCTATCATTTGTATCCAAAGCAGCAAATCATTTTCACAGGCAGTCTTTAAATTCTGGTTGTATAGGATGGCTGCTGACACTTTTGCATTTACGGAGGAATATTTGGACAAATTGCGGCAATGAAAATCTTTGTTTGATTCCACCGATCAGGACTCTGATCACCAGTCACCCAATGTATCAAAATTAAAAGCTCTTCGGAAGAGATCTATACGAGCCCACCTGCATGGGGCTGCTATGCTCCAATATTTAAAAACCCGAATTATACCCCGGGGTTTGAGAATGCCACATGCTCCAAAACGTTTTCTTTCAGACGCAGATTTTATCTCCAAGTGGAACTGCATTCTGAACAAGTGCAGTTTCGATCTGATAGCTTTAATCATTGATCGTACAGCGTTGGAGGATGAAAAAATCTCTACGGAAATTGAGGAGTTAAAGGGCTCCCTCCAGGAGTCATTGAGTGAAGAGGCATTTCAGACCAAAATGGAGGATATGGAGCGTCAGCTTCAAGGTTTTTTTGATTACCTTCGAGGATTCAAAGCCAATAAATTTCAGTGAGATAAGATGGATTATGATATGGAAAGGGTGTTTCACTGGATGTATGAAAAACCAGATTTGGAGAACAGGGCTGTGGTACAAAATAAGCATGTTACCTTTGATCATTCATCAGAGGACACAGATGCAAGCGATACCCCACGGGAGACTGGGCGGTCTCATAGGGGGACTGAGGCACAGAGGGGTTTTCACACAGGCCAACGGAGGGGTGGTTGCACCCGTCGGTCCTATTCCGACGACCGATGGGAACCCCCCAATACCAGACAACGGTCTCGTCGACAACAACAGTCATCAACGTCTCAGGACTAGCTTTAACGTCGACCCAATTGGAGGTGTTGAATCTGGGTCTTTCTTTTGTTCCTATGATGCGTTCAGAATGTGGGTCGTACTCTATCGATGTTTTAGAAAATTGAGGGTGATACAATTTTTTGCAGAAAAAAGTTCTCCCCAGGATGGTTCAATTTTGACTTCTCCCCTCATGATGGGTTCCCCCGGGGGCAGTGGACCCGGTGATTTTGACATATCAATCTTTAGTATTAAAAGAACTGACCTCTAAAGAACAATTTTTTGTGCAGCGTTTTTCCAACATGTCTAAGATACAACGACAGGCTATTAGCCAGTTAACAAAAAACAAGAATCTGGTTATACGAGGAACGGATAAAGGAGGCACTGTGGTGGTGCAATCATTTGATTCTTATCATAAGGGTTCTTTATCTTTGTTGAATGGTACCAGCTATTATAAACCTTTGAGAGGAGATCC
The DNA here is from genome assembly GCA_033557465.1 of Ichthyophis bannanicus. Taxonomy (NCBI): domain Eukaryota; kingdom Metazoa; phylum Chordata; class Amphibia; order Gymnophiona; family Ichthyophiidae; genus Ichthyophis; species Ichthyophis bannanicus. The sequence goes on along the minus strand of CM066031.1, from coordinate 157,366,082 downwards.
CACACTGCAATTACAAATCATGATCCGAGCTTTGATAAAAGAAGCTCTGGAGAAAGGGTGGATCACCACTAGGGAGGCCACTTTCTTGTGCCAACGGCACCCAAATATACCGGTTTTCTATACAGTACCTAAAGTGCATAAATCCATATCCTCCCCACTGGGACATCCAATAGTTTCTTGTAGGGGCTCGGTGCTAGAGCCCCGATCACAATTTGTGGATGTATTTTTAAAACAGGAAGCTTGATGTGTAAAATCATATTTAAGGGATACATCCCATTTTTTGAGTATATTGGCCACATTCACAGAGCCATTGGATAATGTGTGGTTAATGACTCTGGATGTGGTGACTCTATATTCCAATATCCACCAGGAAGAAGCATTATCCTTGTTGGAATCGGCATTTACTACAGCGCCGGCTCGCATTCCAAAATCCTTTTTGTTGGATATGACCAGTTGGTTTTGACAAAGAATTGTTTTCAATATCAGGATCAATTTTACCAACAGTGCCATGGTATAGCTATGGGAGCTACTGTAGCCCCTTCCATTGCCACTTTATATCTGGCAGCAATGGAGGAACATCAGATTTATAGGGCCGGTGTTTTTCAGCATGTCAAACTATGGCTGCGGTTCCTGGATGATATTTTCTTTTTATGGACTTCCACGAGAGAGAACCTTATGCTTTTTATTACGTGGTTAAACTCCTTAAAAATGAACATACAATTTACAGTGCATATAGATGACTACCAAATTGAATTTTTGGATGTATTGGTGAGGAAGGGAGATGGGGTGTTTTGCACAACTTTATTCCGCAAACCTAGTCAGCAGAACAGTCTTCTTCGATATCATAGCCATCACCCTTACCCATTACGAAGGGGTCTTCCCTTGGGACAGTTTTTGCGTCTTCGAAGGATTTGTTCATCGTTACAAGATTTCAAAGTACAGGCAAGATCTCTGAGGTCTCGTTTGGTTGAGCGAGGCTACCCCAAGACAGTCATAAAAACAGCATATAATCGGGCATGTTTTTCACATTGGGAGTGGTTGCTCAATCCCACTGAATCTTCACAGGAGAAGCTGATTGATGGAGGGGATTTGAAGACAATAACTGGGATTTTACCATTTATGACACACACATGACTATTAAGAAAGTATTGGCGGGTTTTGCAAGTACATAAATGTTTTCAGAAGCCAGTAAGATTTGCTTACACGAGGGGGCAGAACTTAAGGGATCAATTAGTACAAGCTGTCCCGGGAGTGGAACCCCTTTCTGAACATGATTTACGTCAGGGCCATTGGGCATGTAGCAATTGCAAATATTGTTGCAATACCTTACAGGGCATTCAATGGTCCCATCCTACTACGGCCCAGATGTTCTCTTTTTCTGGGGCTTTGACTTGTCAGACAACTCATGTGGTTTATTTACTCCAATGTCCCTGCAATCTTCTGTATATCGGTAGGACTATACGCCCGGTGAAGATCCGCATGGGCGAGCATGCTTCTAAAATTCGAACTAAATGTTTTTCAGCACCGATAGTAGAGCATTGTGTGGCATTATCTCATTCCTTTATGGATTTATGGTGGAAAGTCATTGATTGGGTTCCACCGCATCCTAGAGGCGGTAATCGTGAGCAACGGCTGCAGTGGAGAGAGCAATATTGGATTTACCACCTGGAGACAGTGACACCGTTGGGCTTAAATTTAGAACAGGATTGGTGGAGTCTTATATGATTGAATATTCCTAAGATGGGAAAAGAAAGGTGGGGTTTCCCCTTTATGACTTCTGGAGCAATGGGATTTAAAGATGAGGTCATGGGGATTCCTGGATTTTGATTGTCTTTTTCCGAACCCTCTGATCATGTGGTTAAGTGGATTCAGCCAATGGTTAGCCACGTTTAGCTATAAGAAGAACCGTTGGGTTTGGCATGTGTTAGGGTGATCATTTTGTGGAAAACTAATGGGATCACTTGACACAGAGCCCAGAGGAGGTCCAAAACATGCATGTCGTGGTGGATGAACAGAGGCGGCAAATGAACAGAATCGCCTTTATTTCAAAGTTACAGTGGAATGGAATCGCCTTTATTTCAAAGCTAAGTAGTGAATGTTGAATGTAGTTGGAGAAGGACACCCTTACCCTAGTTAATTAATTAATTTATTTATTTAAGGGTATTTCTATCCCGCCTTATCCTTCAATCAAGGCGGTGAGCACAGCAAACGATCATTAGCAAGTGTTGTGTGTGTCAGGTGAGAGTATGTACAGTGGGGGTGCGTGTGTGCGGATGTGCTGATTAGAGTGAGTTATTTACAGTGTGCGCTATGTACAGTATATAAATGGGTTTTCTGGGTCTGTTTTTGGTTGTGGGTGAGCTGTCATTGAGTCCTGATTGGATCCGGTTTGTAGATTCTGGTTAAGCGTTTGGGCCGTAGTGCTCTGTGAAGAGTACAGTCTTCAGGTGCTTGCGGAAGTCCTTCAGATCTTCAGTTGATCTTAGGTCGTGAGGGAGTGAGTTCCATATTGATGGGGCCGCCAAGGAGAGTGCTCTTTGTGTGGTGGATTTGCATGCTTTTGTGTAGTTGCATGGGGTGCTGAGTGTGTCTGCTGTGGTTTTCTTCTTGGTCTGTTGCTGGTGTCAGGGAGTATGAGGGCTTGGAGGCTGAGTGCTGAGCTCTTGTGTCTGATTCTGAATATGTTCAGGATCATCTTGTATTTGATGCGGTGGCTGATTGGGAGCCAGTGGAGGTCTTTGAGGATGGGGATGATGTGGGCTTGGGTTGTGGAACCGGTGATTATTCTGGCTGCTGTGTTTTGAGCAATTTGAAGTGGTTTGAGTGATTGTTTTGGTATTCCGTTGTAGATCGGGTTGCAGAAATCCAGTATGGGGGTTATGAGCGCTTGGCAGACTGTGCGGAAGTGTTCATGGGAGAGTAGAGGCTTGAGGCATCTGATTATTTTCATTTTGTAGTATGCGTTTCTGGCGGTTCTTCTGATGTGTGATTGTAGGTTCAGCTCTTTGTCAAGGGTTATTCCGAGGTATTTCACTTCGTCCTTTAGTGGTATTATCGTGTTGTTGGTTGTGATGAATGATGGGGGGCTGAAGTTGGTGTTTCGTGTGATGATGAGTGCTTCTGTCTTGTTGTAGTTTATGGCTAGGTTGTTATGCGTGAGCCAAGTGGACATTTTGTCGAGACAGTTTGTTATCTTGTTGTAGTCAGGGCTGTTGAGGTTGATTGGCGTGTAAATCATGATGTCATCCGCGTAAATTGTGTAGTCTATTTTGTGGGCTATCATGATGTCGCAGATCGGTTGGATGTATAGGTTGAATAGTAGTGAGGATAGCGCGGATCCTTGTGGCACTCCTTGCTTGATCTTCATGGGTTGTGAGGTTTTGGTTCCAATTTTAACTTGGAACTGCCTGTTTGTTAAGTATGAATTGAACCAATTTAGGACGGTGCCGGTTATTCCGATGTTCTGTAGTCTGGTTAGGAGGATTCTGTGGTCCATTGTGTCGAAAGCCGCTGATATGTCTTCGAAGATCATTAGAGTTCCTTGATTGTAGTTGTCTATGGTCTGGATGATGTCATTGAATAGGTATAGTAGAAGTGTTTCAACTCCGTGGTTCGGGCGGAAGTCATGTTGATGTATATCCAGTGGGGCATGCTCGTCGATGTGGTCCTGGAGCTGTTGTTGCACTGCCTTTTCTATGATTTTAGCCAGAAGCGGTATGCTGGAGATTGGCCTGTAGGCTGCTGGATTGCTCTTTTCTAGGTTGGTTTTCTTAGGGATTGGCCTTATTGTGGCTAGTTTCAGCTGTTCTGGCATGGTTCCTTGGGTTAGGAAGTTGCTTACCAGGTTGTGTATGTGGCTGAGGAAGTTTTGCTTGGTTGTTTTGATCCATGGGACCGGGCATGGATCTGTGGGTGCGGTGCTTGTGTTGAGAGCGGAGATGATATCTGAGATTTGCTTTGTGGAAGGGGTGTGGAACTTGTCCCAACTTGTGATGGGTATGGTTGGGCTGTTGGTTCCTGTGGGTATTTGCAGTGGTGAGCGGCCTAGTTTCTCTTGAAGATGATCTGCAAAGGTTTGTGGGTCCATCTGTATGTCTTTGTTGGGGCTTGGTTCGTTGGTTAGATTTTTTATTATCTCGAAAAGTTCCCTGGGTTTGTTGTATGCTTTCTGGATGGTGTTTGTGTGGTGCTCTCTTTTTGTTTCATTGATAAGTTCATTGTATTTGTTTTGCTGAGTTAGGTATAAGTCCTGTGTGGATGGAGATTTGGAGCGTCTCCAGCGGCGTTCTAACTTCCTCAGCTCTCTTTTTGCGTTGCGTATGCTTTTGGAGTACCATGGTGCGTGCTGTCTCTTGGTTTTTGTTGTTGTGCCTGCTTTAGTTTTAGCCGCTGCACTGATGATACTGTTCCAATTGTCTATTTGTTTATCCAGATCGTGTGTGTCTGGGTTAAGGTAAGGTAGCGTGTTTTGTAGGAATTGTTCTTTGTTGAAAGCTTTGAATCTTCTTTGTCCAAGCGTTGTGTTTTGTGTCTTGTTAAGTTTTCCCATTCGATTTGTGATTTCGATTTTCATTCTGTGGTGGTCTGACCAGGGTACTGGTGTGACTGTGGGTGAAGAGATGTTACCCTTGTCTATTACGTGGTTGGGGGCGAATATGAGGTCCGGCATGGATCCGTGTCTGTGCGTTGGGGTGTTTATTAGTTGGGTGTATTGTAGTGAGTCCATTGCTTGCAGGAAGGTTTCTTTGTCCTTGTTGGTGGAGGAGCTGAGGTTGAAGTCGCCTAGTAGGATTAGTGGTTTGTGGTTTGTGTTGATTGCGCAGATGGTTTCTAGAGTGGTGGTTAGTTCTTCTGCTGGAGCGTGGGGGGCTCTGTAAATGAGGCATATGGCTATATGCTTGTTTCCCACTGCAACAGTGCTGCATTGGTCTGAGCTTTGAGAGGTTAGAGTTTGTAGCTGTAGTGAGTCTTTTGCAATGATCAGCACTCCACCTCCTCTTTTCTGTGTGCGAGGGTTGTTAAAGGCAGAGTACGTGAGGGGGACTAGTTGGTTGAGGAGGACGTTGTTGGTGGGGGTGAGCCAAGATTCTGTAATGCAGAGGATGCCGGGGCGTTGGTCCTCAATGTGGTCTCTGATTGTGTGCACTTTGTTTCTCACTGATCTGGTGTTCATGAGTTCTATGGAGGTGGTGTTTGGGGTGTTAGGCTCTTTAGGGTGTGCCTTTGGGTTTGCATGATTGTGGTGCTTGTTGCTAGTGTGTCTGTTTCTGGTTTTTGTGTGTGAGCTCAGTGAGGTATATTGAAGCGGATAGTATGTTGGTATGGTTGTCGGTGTCCATATGTTCAGGGGGTGTGAGTGTCGTGTTCCTGTTTGTTGGGGGAAGAGTTGGGTGATGAGGAGAAGTGCAGGGAGATAGGTGAGTGTGGCCATGTCGGTTGGTGTCCCCTTTCTAGGAAGCTGTGTAGGCTGAGGCTCCGGTTGCGCTTTTCTGGACGGGGTGTTCTGCCGTCTGTGGCGAGTTCTCCCCCCTTGCTGCTCTCACTGCCCTGATAGGGCAGGAGTCGCCAGGCGGGATGGTTTCCTGCTCGGCCGCCTCTTTCTGATCGGGGGATCTTTGCCGCTGTTGGTCCGGGGGGTTTTCGTTGGTGCTGTCAGCGATGCAGTGCCCTTTGTTTGGATTCCCCTGTTTCGCCTTTGTGCCGCGCCTAAGGGCTACGCCAAAGGGCCCTCTGGCGAGGCCCTCAGGTGCATGCCCGCCAGGCACGGGCGCGCCCTGTGGGGACGCCGCTTTTATTCTCTGCTGGCTGCCGCTGCTGTGGCTCCCACTGCCCCGATTGGGCAGGAGCTGCGGTGGTGATTTGGAGGGGGTGAGTCCGGTCAGCGGCTCCCTGGGAGGAGGGATGCCACTTTTATTCTCTGCTGGCTGCCGCTGCTGTGGCTCCCACTGTCCCGATTGGGCAGGAGCTGCGGTGGTGATTTGGAGGGGGTGAGTCCGGTCAGCGGCTCCCTGGGAGCAGGGATGCCGCTTTTATTCTCTGCTGGCTGTCGCTGCTGTGGCTCCCACTGCCCCGATTGGGCAGGAGCTGCGGTGGTGATTTGGAGGGGGTGAGTCCAGTCAGCGGCTCCCTGGGAGCAGGGACGCCGCTTTTATTCTCTGCTGGCTGCCGCTGCTGTGGCTCCCCTGCCCCGATTGGGCAGGAGCTGCGGTGGTGATTTGGAGGGGGTGAGTCCGGTCAGCTTGTGTTGCACAATTTTATAACGTGGGCTGCGGCTCACTCAAATAAAAGGGCTCTCCAGATGCAGAGAGGTGGGTAGCTATCCTTCCTCTTGGGTCAGTTGTTCCCGACAAAAAATTAGGTTTTTGGAAACAAAGCAGCCAGTGATAGCTACCGATTACAATTTTTCGATGACTCTTGGTTTTTTATTTATTCTGGTGTCATTGATTTTTGGAGGTTTTGGACATAAGATGTATTCTCAAGTTCATATTTTGCTACATTGATGAGTGGCTTGCTCTTTTTCAATTTTAGCTTGAGTTTGCATACTAGTAGTTGGTGATCTGTACCACAGTCAGCTCCAGGTTTTGTCTTTGTTGATGTTATTGAGCTTTTCCATCATTGACTTCCAGAGATGTAGTCAATTTGATTTTTGTACAATCCATTGGGCAAAGTCCATGTGTACAGTCATGCTTCTGTTGCTGGAAGAAGGTGTTTGAGATAAATAGATTGTTGGTCTTGCAGAATTCTGTGTTTTTCTACAGCTTCATTTCTATTGCCACATCCATATTTTCTTGTTTGCATGTTCTGTCAATTTCAGTTTGTACTGGTTCATAAAACTGATCAACCTTTTCCTCTTCTGAAGCTGTTGTTGGGGCATATATCTGTACCTGTGACCTAGATTGGCAACTATTGGAAACAGAATACTGGGCTTGATGGACCTTTGGTCTGACCTAATATGGCAGTTTTTATGTTCTTACCACTCATCTATGTTTGCAGTCAATATACATTAATGGCAATATCTTAATGCCACTCAATAAATAGACCCTTAAAATCCATATAAAATTCAGAGGAGACATTGGTTATTCTGGAAAGCTTATTCAGTCTGCTTGTATGGATCTTACATGGTGATAAAAAAAGAAGGTAGTGACTTAGCTATGATTATGTTGAGTGGTTTATCCAAGAAACCCAAGAAGAAAAAGTGTAGTTACTCATTGTAACAGGTGTTCTCCAGGAACAGCAGGAATCAGTCCTCACATATGGGTGACATTGGCACCAAATGGTGCCCACGTAGAAGCATTTCCCCAGCTTTCAAAGAATGCCTTTGGGATATGCTACCAAGGGTGCCATCTTGCTCAGTCAGATGACATAGCTAGGATGGTAGTAAAAAACTAAAACAAGGTAGGGAGGCACTCCCAGGGGAGGAGAGAGAGTTGTAAGGGTTGACTCCTGTTGTCCCTGGAGAACACCTGTTACAGGTGAGTAACTATGCTTTCTCCAGGAACAAGCAGGAAGTCAATCCTCACATATGGGACTCCCTAGCTCCAGCCTGCCGAGAACCGAACCACAACAGCACCAACGGCAGCCAAAACAGGCAACTGTAAGCTGCAGAAGATGAGTCCCCAACAGAGAGACTCTGCAAGCCCTAGCGTCCAATGGTACCATCATTCTGGTAGCCTGAATACAGAAGGGCCGGAGGGCAGGAATTGCCTACACCCTGAAAAGATTACAGAGTACCACCTGGCTGAAGGCACTGTCCCTATGGGACTCGCTCGCCAGGAAGTAGCGAGCTGTGAATGTGTGAATTGAAGACCATGTGGCGGCCTTGCAGATCTCTGTCAGCGGCACTGAGCGCAGGTTTGCCACTGATGTGGCCATCACTCTCACATGATGTGCTGTGATCTGATGTTCCAGGGAGAGCCCAGCTCGCTCATAGGCAAGGGCAATGCAGTCCCCCACCCAAGTGGACAGAGTTGCTTAGTTACGGAGAGCCCCAGAATGCTGGGGTCATAAGAAACGAAAAGCTGAGGAGTTTTGCGATGGCCCTGAGTCTGCTAAGTAGAAGGACAGGGCCTGTTTGCAATCCAGTGGATGGAGTACAATTTCCTCCTGACCAGTGTGAAGCCATGGGAAGAAGCACCTCCTGCTTGAGGTGGAAGGAAAATACCACCTTTGCGAGGAATTTGGGGTGGGTGCAGAGCACCACTCTGTTCTTGTAAAATCTTGCATATGGTAGCTCCACTACCAGGGCCTGAAGTTTGCTTACTCTCTGAAAGATACCGCAAATGGCAAGTGGCTAGCGGCTCGCAAGGCAGTCTGGTGAACTGTGAAAGCACCATGTTGAGGTCCCACTCTGCTGCCGGAGGGGAGACAGGGGGTTTAGACAACAGAAGGCCCCAGAGGAACTGAGAGATGAGGGTCTGACCCGAGAGGGGTTTGCCCTCGATAGGGTGGTGGTTTGTGACTATTGCACTCAGGTGCACTTTCACTGAGTTGGACTTCAGCCCAGTGTGTGACAGAAGCAGTAGGTACTGGAGCACTAGCTGCACCTGGCAGGAGAACGGGTTCTCCCGTCTCTCCGCAGACCATACAGAGAACCTTCACCATTTGAAGGCGTAAGCTCCCCTGGTGGAGGGCTTTCAGGAGGCTAGCAGGACTTCCTCCACCTCCTTTGAGGGACCAATGCTATCCTTTCAGCAGCCACAGCTGTTAGCATTAGAGACCCCAAATTGGGGTGTAGGAGGGAGTCTTCCTCCTGTGTCAGGAGGTTCGGGGCATGGAACAGCAGGACCAGGAGTGCTGCCGTCAGGGAGAGCAGCAGTGGGAACCAGGGCTGTCTGGCCCATCTGGTGGCGATCAGTATTAGAAATGTCCTCTCACGCTGGATTTTGAAGAGGGTCTTGGCGACCAGAGGGATCAGCTGGAAAGCATAGAGGAGGCCTTCCATCCACGGGATCAGGAAGGCATCCACCGCTACCTTCTCTGGATGTGGTTGCCGTGAGTAGAAGCGGGGAAGCTGGGTGTTGTCTAGGATGGTGAATAGGTCTATCACGGGCCTGCCCCAGAGGCGGAAGAGTCGAACGGTCACTCTAAGGTCCAGGCGCCACTTGTGTGGACGGAGGATCCTGCTCAGCCTGGCTGCCAGGAAGTTGTCCTGGCCCGGGAGGTGAACCGCCTGCAGAAGCATGTTGTTGCACACTACAAAGGACAAAAGGGCACCGCTTCCCAGCAGAGGGAGCACAACCCCGTGCCCCCCTCCTTGTTGACGTAAAACATGGCAACTTGGTTGTACGTCTGAATCAGTACAGACTGGTGTCGCAGGCAGTGGCAAAATGCCCATAGGGCCAGGGAGATGACCCTGAGCTCCAGGAGATTGATCTGAAGCCGAGATTCCACCTGGGGGCCAGCTGCCTTGTGTGCAGCTGTCCCTGCAGTACACCCCTCAACCTAAGAGGGAGGCGTCAGTGGTCAGGATCCTCTGGGGCATGGGTGCCTGGAAGGGCATCCCTGCTCGGAGGTGGTGGAGAAGTTGCCACCAGTCGAGGGACTCTGTTAGCTGGCAGGTTATCCTGATCCTGTCACACAGTTTGTGGCTTGCGTCCACTGCAAGTGGACACACCACTGGTCTGCCCACATGTGTAAGTGGGCTAATGGGGTCACGTGAACCATAGAGGTCATATGGCTCAGCAGGCATTGGAGATGAGCTGGAGCTGACTGGCAGTGCTGAACTTCCCGCTAGATGCCTGAGGCATTCTGCCCTCTCCTTGGGGAGGATGGCCTTGGCCTGTAATTTGTTGAGTTGAGCACCTATGAACTCCAGACTCTGGGCTGGAGAGAAATGGGATTTGGGGTAGTTGATGATGAATCTCAGGTTCTGCAGCAGGAAGGTTGTGTGTCCTATGGCCTAGCTGGCCTCTGCTGCTGTGCTGCCTCTGAGGAGCCAGTCATCTAAGTAGGAGAAGATGAAGGCCCCTTGCAGACACAGGTGAGCAGCTACCACTGCTAGGCATTTCATGAAGACCCTTGGCGAGGATGCCTACATGTACATCCTAATCCACCCCTCCCATAGGCAATGCCTAAGTTCGAAGTAGGAGGTAGTATCCTTCTCCTACCATGAACCTTAGGTACTGCCTGTGGGAGGGGTGGATTAGAATGTGCATGTATGCATCCTTTAGGTCCAAGGAGCACCGCCAGTCTCCCTGGCGGAGGTAAGGCAGCAGTGTTCCAAGGAAGAGCATCTTGAACTTCTCCCTCACCAGAAACTTGTTTAAGTTTCACAGGTCTAGGATGGGCCTGAGGCCCCCAGTTCTCTTTGGGATGAGGAAGTACCTGGAGTAGAAGCCTCTGTCCCATAGTTGTTTGGGTACAGGCTCTACTGCATTGTCCCTGAGAAGTCCAGCAAACTTTGACAGCAGCAGGGTCTGGTGAAGGAGGGGTCACACTGGTTCTCTGGGAAAGAACCTGTGTGGAATCTGCTGTAGGTGGAGAAGGTCTCTCCCTGACCATCTGCAGTACCCATTGGTCTGTGGTGATTGTAGCCCAACTGTGGCAGGCACCCCCATGTGGGCTGGTGAAGGTCTCCTGGGGGAGGGGAGGCCCTCCTAGGAGTCAAAAACTCCCCCCAGGCTGGGTGGGAGCTGGGGTCTGGGGCTTAGGTGCTTTTGTCTTTTGAGTCCAGTGCCATTGCCTTCTGGGGTGAGAAGCCTGCTGCTGGCCTGAGAAGGGCTGATATTGGTGACCCTGCCCAAAGACCCCTTTTTCCCTTGGGAAAGAAGGTCTCTTCCCTGGTGTTTTTTTGTGGGGATGGGATGAGGTCTTCTTCAAGAGCCTCTAGCGGGTCACCACATCGGCCATGGGTTTGCCTAACAGGTTCTCCCTAGTGCAGGGGACATCGAGCAGCTTGTCTTGGACCCATTGCTCAAGGTCAGAGGATTGAAGCCAGGCTTGGCATCAGGCCCCAATGCTGGCCACAGCTACCCAAGCCACTGACTCGAAGCCATCATAGGCTGCCCGGGAGAAGAACTTGGAGCAGTCCTTGATCCCCGAGGTCAGGGCCTGGAACCATTGGAAGTGTTCCTCGATGAGGTCTGCCGCAAACCCCGACAGCTCTTGAGCCAGAGCCTTTAGGTACATGCCTATGTAAAGCTCGTAGGCCTGGATCCGGACTCAAGCACTAAGCCTTGGTAGCACTTGCGCCCAAGGGCATCAAGAGTTCTGGCCTCCCTCCCGAGGGAAACCAAGGAGTGGGTCTTCTGGCTCTTGAGTTTCTGCATAGTCGACTTGACAACTATAGCGTTATGCAGAGCTGGGGGTTTGTGGACCCTGGGCCTTTCTGGATGTGATACATGGCATCAAAGCATTGGCTCACCACCGGCACCGACGTCGGCATTTCCCACATCCAAAGCAGTAGCTTTTCGAGGATCGGCTGCATGGGCACTGTGAGGGCTTCCTTGTGTGGAGGACTCATACTGAAGAATCTCCAACTCCTCGGTGCATGGGTCTTCCTCTGCCTCGGTTTGCACTGAAAGGGCTCTGGCCATTTCCCTGACGAAGTCATGGAAGGCCACATCCTCAGGACGACAGTGGAGCCAGGGCACCGTGGGCGACGGGTTTAAGGGAATATCTCAGTGCTGCTTGGTGTCCAGAGAGGCCTCATCATCCGTCTCACACTCGGAGTCGAACAGTTACAATAAGTCAGAGGCCCTGCAACTCCTTGCCTCAAGGCCGGCATCAAGGGGTCAGCAGACTGCCGAGGACCTGGGGTTCAAATCACGGACACTGGCCAGCAAGGACTGGATGTTCGATGAATGGGACCGGGATCTCAAATGGCGCTGAGGACTTATCTGAGGCCAGTGGCACTCTGAGCTCAGCTCGATGACCCGAGACTCCCTCGCAGTCAAGGGTCTGGTCATCGGGGCGGTTGAGGCAAATAAACTGCTGCAGGGCCAGGATAGCAGCTGCGTTCTGCTCTAAGGCTGCCATTCTGGTTTCCAGGCCAGAAGGCGCCACAGCCTTTGGTGCATGTATCGAGGATCTTGTGCCCAACGCTGACACTCTTGAGTGTGTGTCCTCAATGAGGACTACAGCCTCGAGGAACCTCACATGGTCACTGCCAGCCGAGGAATCCTTCTTGAGGACCTTGGTAGAGCACTTCTCAGAGTCATCCAAGTCTCTCCAGGTGGTTTTACCGGGTTTCTCCAGTGCAACCTCAGTGAACTTCGAAGACTTCTTCTTTTTCTCTGGGTCCAAGGTCTTCTTGAAGGAGCCGCTGCCGTGGGACTCTGAGGACACTCTGGCCTCACAGGATGTGGCGGGCTTGGTGCTCGGCATCGGGGAGGCCAGGGCAAAGTCGGACCTGGGGAACAATTTCTCCTGCAATTCTGAACTTTTTCTGTTGGTTTTAGGTGTCATGGCCTGGCACAGGTCACAGGAGGTGTTGTCATGGTCCGGACCTAGGCAGCATAAGCAGCCGTCATGGGGGTCGGTTACTGACATGGTTTGACTGCAGCGGTCATATTTTTTGAACCCATCGGAGACATAGTGGGTAGCACCTGGATGGGGTCGACGACTCCCGGGTGAAAAAAGGCACGAATGCCGGTCGAGGAAACCTCAATGAAAAAGGGGGCCCGAGGACGGTGCCAGCTCATGGCGGGAAGAGGAACCGGTTGTTAACCAGGAAAAACTTACCTCTTAAGGAAATAATGAGAATTTTTCTGGGGAAAAAGTACTCACATCTGAGGAAAAAAGGAGACTGAGCAAGATGGCACCCTTGGATGGGAAGGGGACCACACATGCATGGTTGCATATCCCAAAGGTTTTCTTTGAAAGCTGGGGAAATGCTCTGTGCGGGCTCCATAGGTGCCAACGTCACCCACATGTAAGGGCTGACTTCCTGCTTGTTCCTGAAGAACTACTATTACCACTACTATTTATCATTTGCATAGTGCTACAAGGTATATGCAGCCCTGCACATATACACATGAGAGATTGTAAGCTGTACTGAACAGGAAGTAACTATGTAAGACAGAAATACAAGAGACTAGAGATGGTCTTAACACACAAGTGATAAATAGGAGAAAAAAGGGTTAGAATCCAAAAGCAGCCTCGAAGAGGTGGGTTTTTAGTCTGGCTTTGAAAAGAAGCAGAGATGGAACCTGACACCCTGACTCAGGTAGTCTGCTTGCAGCAAGGTGGAAAGAACACAGTCTCGAGTCGGCAGTAGAAGAGAAGGGCACAATCAAATACTGTTGTGTTAATAAACTAGCTTCTTCCCATCTACCCTTCATTGTCTTTAATGGTCACTTCTCTAGCTGACCAACATCTCCTGCCTGATCTTACTGAGAATGTTGACTGTGAGCGACCTGTCCGAGTGGGAATTTATACATGCAACCATAAAGCAGAGATTGCTGGTAGAGTATGAGAGAGTATCATCACAGCCAGAGGAACTAACAAAGAACACAAGGGTCCCTGCCAGACACTTTAAAAAGGTAAAGAGAAGAGCCACCAAAATGGTAAAAGGGATGGAAGGATACCCCTAAGAGGAGAGGCTAAAAGGATTAGGGCTCTTCAACTTGGAAAAGATACGGCTGAGGAGAGATATGATAGAAGTCTATAAATTAATGAATGGAATGGAACGGGTAAACGTAGATTGATTGTTTACGTCATCAGAATACAGAAAGACTAGGGGACATGCAATGAAGCTACAGGGTAACCTATTTAAGACTACATCCCCCAGCAGCGAATTTCAGAGTTTGATTACGCGTTAAATGAAAAGTATATTTTCTCTGATTATTCTTACATGTGCTACATTGTAGATTCATTGTGTGTTCCCTTGTCTTTCTACTTTTTGCAGGAGTAAGCATTTACCCGTTCCACTCCACTCCAATATTCAAGGTGCGTTCGCACCATGGAGGAATACAGAGGCATTATATCATCTCTGGTTTTATTCTCCATTCCTTTCCTTATGATTCCTGCATTCTATTTGTTTTCCTGACCGCCACTGTACTCCGAGCAGACGGTTTCAACATAATATCCACAATGAAACCCAGATCCTTTACCTGTGTGGCGATTCCTAATGTGGAACCTTGTATCATGTGACTATAATTTGGGCTTTCTTCCTTAAGTGCATAACTTTGCACTTGTCTACATTAAATTTCATCTGCCATTTGGACGCCCAGTCTCCCAATTTCTCAAGGAATTCAATCTCACTAGAGTGCTGGCTTGAACTGAATTTTTTTTTAAATTTACTAAAAAATAAAAAGTTAAAATTTGGCTTTTTCCTCAGACATTTCAGTTCGGTTCATATATTTACTCTCCTAGTTTTATCTGTTATCTGATCTATGCTTTATTACTGTATATTACATGATTGTATGCTCAAGAATTTTATTGTAACTTGTCCCGAGTTGTTTTGGGTAGGGCAGCAGTATATGACTTTTAATAAATAAAAGGCCATAAGATCTGCAGCAATTCTAAGGGAATATATGTTATGGGAGATGAGTGGCTGATGTACACAGACCAGCAGAGAGCCCTTAAGGCGACAATACTGGAGGATCTCAAAATGGAAAAACAATATGACAAGGCGTTGACCCAAACCAGGAGGACGTTAGACAGCACAGAGTGGGGCATAACTAACAGAAAGAAGATGGGATTACAGCCCTGTAGAAATCATTGGCGAGGCCTCGCCATGTCCAGTTTTGAAGGCCATCTCTCAGTATCAGGCCGATGCAGAAATCTTGCATTACAGCTGTGCACTATAGCTCAGCAGTTTCTTAGTGCAAGGGAAACAAAAGCATTTGCTCCCCAATGTAGTAATCAAAATATATTTAAAACAGCTGTGCATAAAAAAAAATCTCACAAATCAAGGGACAACACAGCAGACGCATGTGCACATGGATCTGTGCTAGTTACAATCATGTTCACTGCACAAAAACATACTCAGGGATGGACCAAGTGACCCCCCCCCCCAAAAAAAAAAACTCTTTGTGGTGACCCAGAGACTACTCCCAGAACTTCCTGGTACCCCCATCCTGCCCATACCTTCTACGTTGGGAGGCAGGAGTGATGCCCACACACTACTTCCTCCATGCCACTATCTTGAACCATGGTGGCACCTGACCCCATGTGCTGCATTCTGGGATGCACTGTGTAGAGTCAGTTAAGACTGACCCTGCACTGTGCATCCCCGGGCACACCATGCATGGTCAAGATGGCAGCATGGAGGTAGGATTATGTGGGTATCGCTCTCGCCTCCCAATGTTGGAGATATGAGGGGGTGAAGAGGGTACCAGGAGATGAGGACCCCATGGGCCAATACATTCTCTTTTTAAGAGGGGATCAGAGCCACCTAGATCACATCTGTTTTTGGGGGTTCGAGGGTGGATGGCATTTGGGAGTGCAATGTGGACTGTAGAGAGGGGAATTGGAGGTTTGGGCCTATTTGGGTCATCTGAGGTGAAGTGTTAGATGATTATTTTGCTCCCTGTTGCATCCTTTCACCAGCCCTGAGCAGCTGTAAAGACTCAGCTTAATGGTAAGAGTAAACCACTGTGCTTTCAATGCATTTTTTACATTAGGAGCAATTTCATATTTGGTCATCTGCATTTGATTTGCATTCCCACTGCGCAATGCTTTAGTATAGTGGTTTTGTTCAAAATGTTCCCATGCTACAATTGTTTCTGCATCAGGAGTAATACTAACGCAGGGAAATCTCAGGAAAAACACTGCACAAAAGCATAGCGCAGTTTATTATATCAGCCTGTAAGTATATACAAAGATAAAGCATCTCAGAGGAAAGCAACCAAGATGCGACAGGGCCTGCACCAGAACACATATGAGAAAAGACCCGAAGACCTATATATGTATACCCTAAAGGAGAAGAGGGTTAGGGAAGTCACGACAGATGCTTAAATACTTGAACGATATTCATGAACAGACAACCTTTTCCAAAGAGAGGAAGCTATCAAGCAAGAGGAAATGAAATGAAACTGCAAGGAGGAAATCTTAAAAGCAACATCAGGAAATGGGTAGTGGATGTATGGAATGGCCTCCCCCTGGAAATGATGGGGGCAAAAACAGTGATGAAATTTAAGAAGCCATGGGATAAACAGAGGATCCCTATATAGCAAGAGAATGGAATCAAAATAATAGAGGATTTACACTGAAAACAAAATTTAAATGACTTTCACACTTCAAAAAGGGCAAAGGGGGTGGGGGGGATAACCTATACGGAGCAGCTGGTTCTAGCCTCCTTAATAGGCTGACTTGATGGACCATGCTGGTCTTTATTTGTCGTCGTTTAATGTATCACTATGAATTAAGGCCTATGCTTGACTGAGTGTACTGAAAGCAAGAAAGAATCTTTTAGACTTGCGGTACTAGTGAATGATACTCATAAGGAGGAAGAGATTTTGAAGATGGCCAAGACATAAGCCAAGAGAGGTCCAGACTATCAAACAGTGTATCCTATCGAGAGCAGAAATGTTTTTGAAAGACAGATGAGGATGCATCACCTGAAAAGATTTGGTTCTGAAATGCCAGTCTGCAGACTAATTGCACTATATAGACTCTCATGGGAGACAATATCAATATCGCCGCTGCCCAGTTAGCTTCTGTGGGCTTGTGAGCTGTGCAGGGACCCCAGATATTCAAGCCAGGGCCGCATATGACCCTGGCATTGAATATCTGGGGTTAAAGGTTGGCGGCAACAGCTATGTGCCATAGAGACACTTAGCCATCCCTATAAAAACAGCAAACTGGTCACATCTAGTTCAAGTGTCTCCTACTGATCTATAAGAGCATTCCTTCTACGGCTCCTCACTACCTTTCCTCTCTTATCTCTCTCTACACCCCTCTTCAGGAACTCTGCTCCTCTGGCAAATATTTTTTATCTAACCTTTAGGCTACTGCTAAGGTTGTGCTTATCCAAATGCAGGAATGTTTCATTCCTGTCCGTTGGGATTTAGGTGGTATCATAGCACAGAAACAGTGTTGATGGCTATTTGTGGACCTTTGGGGTGAAATTCCACGTTTGCAGTTGATATCCAGCATTGTGGAATCCATGTACCTTTTTGGGAACCTGACAGGTACTTGTGACCTGGATTGGCTACTGTTGGAAACAGGATACTGGTCTTGATGGACCTTGGTCTGACCCAGTATGGTATTTCTTATGCTCTTATCTGTGCCCTTCTCTGCCGCCGCCAACTCCAGACTTCCTTCATTCCATCCTGCTGTTCCATACCTGGAACAAACTACCCAAGTCACTACATCAGGCTCCTTCTCTAGCCCCATTCAAATCCAGGCTAAAATCCCACCTCTTCGATGCTGCTTTTAGATCCCGATCCCCTTATTCTCCTGTACACCACCTACGTGTATATCTTTATCATGTCCCTAGATTTACCCTAGACCCCAGCTTGTTGTGTGGTCTGTCTTGATTAGATTGTCAGCTCTGATGAGCAGAGACTGTCTCTTACATCTTTATGTACAGCATTGTGTTCGCCTTGTAATGCTATACAAATGATAAGTAATAGCAAATAAATAAATCCAATATTTATTTCCAATTAAGCAATACTGTGTCTCAGAAACCAAGTTAAAACAACATCAACCTAGTAGTGTATCACCGATTGTTGTTGAGCGCTTGGACCCATCTTCAGGATTACATGTTTCAGCATGAAGCCTGCTTCAGGGGACTGAATTCAGATGTAGTTGATATATATGGGACAGTCATAAAAGAATGATCGGAGGGGGGATCTGGGGATGTAAAAGGAAAAGGGGAAGGGTTAAAAAAAAAAACCTCAGGTGATAAAGCATAACTGAATTTTTTTTTTTAAGTTTTAAAATAATCGATTTTTATCATTAAATGGGTTTTCCTTGAACGTACCGCCAATGAGTAAATTGTCATCAAGGAATATGAGCTACATCATATCGAGAATAAAAATTCAGTATTAAAAAAAAAAACTTATAAAAACACACACACACACACATATACAGGGTGGCCCAAAAAAAGTGAGAACATCTCGTAGCATATAAGTTATTTAAAAATTCAAAAAGACAGATGTAAACGATTGACAATTTTAAAAAAAAATATGGCGACCGGAAATTGTCGAAATAAAGATGTTATAGAGCTAAAAAAGGTAAATAAGTAAACTATTTAAGCTTTTAATTTACGAGATGTTCTCACCTTTTTTTGGGCCACCCTGTATATACATATATACACACACATATATCTGTTCAAGACAGGGGACTCTTAAAAATAAACAACATATGGTAAAATAATAATATTGGAAAAGTGTACAATATAGGGGATTTAAAATATTAATAAATAATTTTAATGAGTAATAAAACACTATATTGTCGAATATAAGTAGCATATCTTCAAAAAAAAAGCATTGTGTCCATGTGGCAAACAAAAGAAAAGCTAAAGGGGACTTCAAAATTATATATATTTATAAAAGCTACATCGTAAGTAATAAATAATCATGAAAAGTAAGAAAATAGCTGATTAACCAGCAGTTTGTCATAAAATAGCATCCATTTCATTATGGGCTCTTTTGTAAAAAGGGTTTTTATTTTAATTTTATATTTTTTTTAGTTACTTAGGGCCCCTTTTTTGCTGTTTTATGGCATTTTATTTGCTCACCCGATTTTACTTTCACCTTTATTTTCCTTATCTATGGTTTCTATGGAGATCTGTGTATTTTCCGACATCATGAGATGGATGCTTTTTTCTTTAATGAAACACTGCTGGCTAATCATAGATTTTCTTACTTCATATGTTTAATTTTTTTTACTATTCATTTGTTTATGATTTTACTTTTATTGATATTCATCAACTGAAGTCCCTTAACTTGTCCCTTGTTTTAAAAGATTTTTTATATTGAATTTTTATTCTTGATATGATGTAGCTCAGACGCCTTGATGACCATTGGCAACATGTTCAAGGATATCCCCTTTGGGAGTAAGTATTGATTATTGTAAATGTTTTAATTTTTTTTTGTAAGTTTTTGCCTCGTCTCCTGCATTTTTTAAATTCTTCTTCTTTTTGCTATTTTCGTCCCTAAATCCCCTACCCAATCAATCATTCTTGGCTGTCCCATACACATCAACACCAGAATTAAGCGCCCTCACGCAGGCTTCACATCAAAACAAGTCAGGTGCTTGGTTGATGTTATTTCAACTCTGCGTTTGTGGCAAAGGATTGTTTTCTTGGAAATACAATTGGCTGGTTTTTATGTAGTTATTTATTCATTCACTCTAGCCAGTTTGCTGTTTTTTATAATATTTATTTAATATTTATCTTATCTCTATGGGGCATGTTTACGAAGCCATGTTAGACATTTGCAGCTAATGCAGCGTGTTGGTGTGAATAGTGCTGCATTAGCTGCAACAACTGCGCTTTATCTGTCAGGGGCATGCACAGCATTACCCGGCAGACAACACATGGAAAATGCAGAGGATGTGATGCAACAGCAATGTGGATGCAGCTAATGCCACTATTGAGGTCATGTTGGCTGCACCCATCATGTCTGCAAAATGTGCGGTTACCATGCGCTGTCGATGTTCTTGGTAACCGCACATTGCAGGCGAGCCCACTCTCCACCCACTCGCACAGCTAATGCGCAGTCTGTAGACAGCGCAGAAAATTGCTATGCTACCCACATTTGGCCCGCGTTAGCACCTAATGTGGCTTAGTAAACATGCTCCTATTTATTGTGTATTTATTTGTGGCCCTCTTCTGCTCTTTTCTTGGTACTATTTTGTTGCAGTTGAATTTTGCCTCTCTTTGGTTTGTTACTTATCCCACTGCTTTGCAATAAAAATCTGATCTAATTTATATTTTACAATATTTGTTGATTTTGTTTGAATGTTTATAATTTATCCATTAAATATTAACTTTCCTGAGCAAAGATGTGTAGCTGCTAACATAAACATAAATACAACAAATATAAAAATACTAAACACAATAAAAAAAAGATAAAATATATACAATATGGGGGTCATGTGATTCCTGGGCAAGTGGTCCATTGTGTCTCTCTGAGCTCATGCTGAACGGGTGGGAACAACCCTCAAAACTGAAAATTTAAACCCATTATCTAACCAAATATATTCAAACAACGTACAATATCTGTAGCATAAAAGAACAAAGATTTCAACACCGGTTGGTAAGCCAGCCAAAAACATGAGGCAACAAACCATGCAGAAATATATGTCTTCCCCAAGATGTCATGATCTCCATCCCAACCTCCGATTCACCCTGCTCTTCAAAAGCATCTCGCAAATATCAGATTTCACATAAGTAGTCTTCAGTACTATAAGATTTAAGAATATTGCATTAAGTGAGTGGCTTAATAAACTCCAAACTGATCTGAGAGAGGTGCATGTTAAGCTTAAGAAAGTGGTGGACAGAGCAGAAGGAGCTGAGAAATGCATCTTTCAAGACAACATGTTGATATTAAATCTCCGCACTTCCATCAGGATCAGGAGATGCAGTGTTACATTATAGTGTTTTGCACAGTTTCCAGGGGATGAGATGTGCTACTTTATGATGCTTTTCTGTGTACAGATCTTCTGACATCAGCATGTCACACCCATCAATGAGATTGGACTGTCTTCAATTGTTCCAGAACTCTGCATTTGTCTGCTTTATCAGATTGTCTATACTGGTTGTGAACCGTCTGATAAATAGTCCACTATCCCATGCTGCTATCATCAATTTCTTATTGTTAGGTCTTAAGTTCACTTCTCCTTATCCATTCCCGTGTCAAGTTTTGATCTACTTGTGGTTGCTAAGTAATTTTTTGTATTTCTATTTTTGTATCTGTGTTTTTACCACTTGTTTTTAACTGTTGGATGATCTGATTCTTTACAGACTTCCTTCTCTTGTTTTTCAAGCTCTGCTACTTCTTTCTCCTTGTGTACTGGAGTGTGGGTTCTCTGATGTCTTGTAAGACTGGTCTTCTGACCAAAGCTTTTACCACACACAGTACATGTAAATGGTTTTACTTTCATGTGGATTGTCTGGTGCCCTATAAGCGCTCCCTTCTCCCGGAAGCATTTACCACATTCACTACAAGGAAATGGTTTCAACTGTGTATGAATTCTCTGATGGCTTGTGAGGCGTATCTTCCAACGGAAGCTTTTACCACACTCGGAACATGTAAAAGGTTTCACCCCCGTGTGGATTCGCTGATGCCTTGTAAGGGATCCCTTCTCTCTGAAGCATTTGCCACATTCAGGACATGGGAATGGTTTCACTTGGGTGTGAATTCTCTGGTGGGTCGTGAGGCGTATCTTCCAACGGAAACTTTTACCACATTCCGAACATACAAATGGCTTTACTCCTGTGTGGATTCTCTGATGACTCCTAAGGTCTCCCCTCTCCCTGAAGCTTTTATCGCACTCAAGACATTTAAAGTTTTTCACTTCTGTGTGGCTTCGCTGGTGCCTTTTGAGATTAGTCTTTTGACTGAAGGCTTTGCCACACTCTGCACATGCAAATGGTTTGAGTCCTGTGTGGATTATCTGGTGGTTTATAAGCAGTGCCTTCCTTCTGAAGCTTTTACCACACTGAACACATGTATAAGGTTTTACTCCTGTGTGAATTCCCTGATGGTTTCTGAGGACTCCCTTTTCCCTGAAGCTTCTACCACATTCTGCACATGTATAAGGTTTCACTCCTGTGTGGATTCTCAAATGACTTATGAAATGGGCCTTCCAAATGAAGTTTTTACCACATTTGGTACACAGAAATGGTTTCACCTTCATGTGTATTCTCTGGTGCTTTGCTAGATATGTTTTCTCTGCAAACCGTTTGCCACACTCAGTACATATAAAATGTCTCTCTCTTTTGTGGATATTTTCATCTTGCGAGAGGTCTTCATTTCTCCCAAAACTCTCATCAAATTTAGCAGAAGAGAATGGTCTCTCCCCAATCAAGGTTGTTTTGCATAAGATTTTATTACATTCATTCATTTTATCACAGTCAGTATGAAAAAATGCTCTCTCATCAGTATGGCTTTTCTGGTACTTTGTGATATCTACTTTATTAACAAGGATTTTCTCATATTCTGTACTTGTACACAGTCTTTCTTCTTTGTATATATTCTGGGGTTGCAATAATTCCTTCTTCATATTGAAATCTCTCTCATATCCAGAGCATGTTTTCTGTTCTCCCTGTAGCGTTCCTTCATAACCGAAGGTTCTACCACAGTCTGTACATGTAGATAGTTTCTCATCGGCGTGATGTCTTTGTTCTGACTGCAGAGTTACAGAATCCCCGAGGAATATCTGATGAACATCACATAAACATCTCTGTTCCGTTGTCTGGTTTCTCTGCTCTTTGCCTGTATGCGTCACATAACTGACACTTTGCTCACACAGACCTGAGTCTCCTACTGAATTTCTTTGCTTCTTTTCTGAGATCCATTGATTTCTGCACTTTGTTACCCAGTCAGAACAGGAAGACGTGTCCTCTCCATCTCTTTTTGATAAGATCTTGTTCCCTTCCAGATCCTCACTCAGTTCCCAGTGATGTGTCCCTGTATTACCGTTTCTGGGATCATCTTTTTCTAGACAGAATATAAAAAAAAAAAACAAAACTGTGCATTATTGAAGGAGGACAGTTTAATATGTGCAGTAATATAATCAACTTTTTTTTTCTGGATGCATTTCTGCTGTTCTCCTAAAAAGGGCACAGTTTGAAATGCTTATAAGCATTGAGAATAAAAGACAAAAGATCTAGGCAACCAACATTAAGCGTTATGCACCTAAGTACCTAAATTTAGGTTGCTATAAAAGGTGGTGGTATCCTAGATTGTGTGAATTTGAGGGAATGAAGTTAGGTACTCTAAGCTGATTTCCAGTGCTTGGTGCCTAACCTTAGATGATTTAATAGTGGATCTAAATTGAGAATCCCCGATTTTAGGGAGCTATATTTAACGTCAGGATCTTATTTTCAGTTCCAAACTTAAGCACATAAGATCAGATGAATGTAAGCATCTAACTAATGTGTCTCAGTTAGGAGAAATAATTTGAGGTGCTTGGCAATGTTTGACTATTGACATCATACTGTCATAATACTGACTCGCAACATGGTGTCCTGCTCTGTTGCTTGTAGATTTGGATTTCGTTACTCAACTTCCCAAACTTGTACTCAAGACGAGTTAAAATTCAGGAAAAGTAGTTACATCCCTGCCTTAAAGAGTTTCCAAATTAAGCTGAAAAATAGGGCAAAGTGACTTGTCAAGTTCACAAAAAAACACAGTGTGAAAAGTAAAATTTGAAGACTGGCTTCCCGGGGTCTCAACTTGCTGCTCCTAACCACTCAGCCACTGCTCCTCTCAAAAAAAAAAAAAAAAAAAAAAAAAAAAAAAAGTGCTCATCCTCTATCTTCTGCGGTGACTGTGGGAGATGAATTTCAAAAGCCATGTTTGCAGGTAAAAAGCAGTTTAGGCATTCAAACCCATCTGCCTGGAAGCTGCGTTCCCTCAATGAGGCTGAAAAGAGATACACAACACAAGGCAAATCCATTTACCTACAATCAGAGGAGGCATGTCAGAGGAGGAAAAGTGGGGATATAGACTGTATTTCCAATTTTTGTATGTATAATATATGTGGACTTTGTCCCAAAGGGGACAGTTTGAAAAATGCCCCCAACAGTGTGAGGTAGGAGTCATGTAAGAGGCATAAGCAGGGGTCACACAAGAAAGGTGATAACCCAGCACAGGAGGGAATACTAGAACTAAAGAATGGAGGCAGAGAGCGATGAGGAAAGACTGTTAACTACTAAGGAGGTGCATAGGGAAAAGTACATGTTTGTATTCAGTTTGTTTGGCCTATTTTATGATTTTTTTCATTCTTTGTTAATAAAATATTTTACATATATTAGAAACTTTTCAACACATGCAAATCAAATTTATGCATGTTAATTTGCAGGCCAATGCATGCTAAATTGACTTTATGTGCGTTAAGAGGTCATTCTAGAAGGCTTATATACCATTTACATGTGTAATGTGACATTTTACTTACCAGTTAATATCCTTTCCTTGAGCCCTGCTGGACCAGTCCAGACAAGTGGGTTGTGGTCCCCTAACAGCAGATGTGTGGAGACAGAGATCCAATGAAATGCCCAGGTTTCAATGGCATCACTCCCATGCCTTTATCAGCCTGAGCCACTAAAGGACAACTCCGTTTTCATCCCAAAGCAAATAGGAAGGTATGGCAAACCTCATACAACCTCAACGAGGGCAACAATGATTAATCAAACAATAAAGAAAACTCTTTACAGGAAAGACTGAACAGAAGACTGTCAGTAGGATAAGAACCTACAGAGCCAAGCATGTAGATCATAGCGGACCAAAGGAACCGCCACAACACAACAGACCAAAAACAGTTCCAGGGGCAGGTCCTGGACTGGTCTAGGACTCAAGGAAAGAACATTATTTGGAAAGTAAAATGTCGCCATCCATAATGTCCTGCTAGACCAACCCAGACAAGGAGGATGTACCAAAGCTACGCCTCCACTGGGCGGGAAGATGACACAGCAGCTCGTAAAATCTTGAAGCCAAAGACTGACTGATCGAGCATGGACATCCAAGCGGTAATGCTTGACAAACGTAGAAAGTGATGCTCACGTTGCCGTCCAACATGTGGCTGAAGGAACTACTGAGCTATGCTCCACTCATAAGGACACTTGTGCTCGAGTAGAATGAGCGCATAAACCCTCCGGAACCAGCCCGTTCCATAACAGATACGCCAAGGCAACGGCTTCCTTGATCCAGCATCCCAATGTAGACTTGGCGGTCGCTGCACCCCTGCATGGACCAGCAAACTGCACAAAAAGATAGTCCAACCTATGAAAGGAAGTCATAACCTCCAACTACCAGAGAAGCATCCTCCAGACTTCTAAAAAAGCAAAAATTCCCATCTTTCCCCTGACACTACTCCTTAGAAAAGGAGGACAGACAAAAGGTGCATATGAAGGGGAGATATCACCTTGGATAAAAATGGAGGACACAGGCTGAATAGAAACAGCCTCCTCTGGAAGGACTGATATGGATCCCAACAAGACAGATCCTACAGCTCAGAATTCACTTTGCTGACCAAACCACAACCAAGAGAATACCCTTGACAGTCAAATTCTTCAGAGCAGCACGCTCCAAAGGTTCAAAGGGCTCCGACATCAGGACCTTGAGCACCAGGCAGAGATCCCAGGAAGGGACAAATGATCAGAGAGAGGATGCCAATGCTGAATCCCTTGAAGAAAAAACACAAAACATCCAGGTACAAGGCGGACGACTTTCCAGCCACCAGACTTCTGAAGCAGGACAAAAGTTGCCACCTGGACTTTCATGATAAGAGAAAAGCCCTTTTCCAGACTGTTCTGCAGTAAGGCCAACAGAGCCGGCACCTTGACAGCCTTAGGAAAAACCTGTTGTGTGTGGCACCCATGCTCAAAGAGGTACCAGACTTGCACATATGCCAAACTGGTAGAACCCCTCCGGGCTTTGAGCAGAGTGGAAACTACTGCAGGAAAATAGCACTGACACATCAGCAGACTTCTTTCAAGAGGTAAACCTTAAGTGAGAAGGAAGCCAGATCATCAGGAAATCAGCCCCTGATGCAACCGTCCCTGAAAAGGGGCAGATGAAGAGGAGATTCCTGCAGGAACAGCATCAGGTTCCTGAATCATGCTCTCCTCGGCCAATCTGGCACCACCTGAACAATCCAGCCTGGATTGCGCTCTGTGAACCAAAGCACATGCCCCAACAGCAGCAATGGAGGAAGCACATACAAAGTAGGCACTGCTGTGGCTAGGACTGAACCAGAGTGACCATTCCCTTGGACCCAGTTTCTATGCAGTGACTAAAGAAATGGCACACCTTGTCATTAGAGCAGGATGCCATCAATTCCATGGGAAGACCCCAAAGGCGGAGAAGCATCTGAAATACCTCCTGATTCAACTTCCACTCTCTGGGATTGAGAAAGTGACAACTGAGGAAGATTGCTTCCACAATGACTACTCCAGCAATGTGCCCAGCTGATAAAGCTAGGAGGTGAACTAGAGAGCCACCCCCAGAGCCACTCCTACACACCTCATGCTGCCTTGACAGTTAACATATGTCACTGTGGTGGCATTGCCTGAGAACTCTCACACTGCCCTCCCTTGACCAAGGGCAGGAAACAGGATCACATCACCTTCCTGTGGCTCCAACAGCCCTGGGCTATTTGGTCTTGACAAGGACTCCCCAACCCATAAGACTGGCATCTGACGCCAGAAGAATCCATGTGAACATCCAGCGGCATGCTCCTCTTCAGATAATGTGGGCATAGCCAACATCTCAAGCTGGCTCTCATTCCAGGTGGAGCAGAAGCCTGAGATCGAACTCCAGTCAGGAAGGACCACTGGAGCAGCCTCATATGAGCACATGTCCATGGCACTATCTTGATCGCTGCCACCATCAAACTGTAGATAATCCCAAACCTTGGGAGCCTGTTGAGAACAGAACACTTCAAGTTCTTCCAGTAATCTTTGTACTCTCTCCTCTGGCAGGAAGACTCTGCACACTCAAGCATCAAACCATGCTCCCAGGAATTCCAGGGATTGGGAAGGCTCCAAAAGGCACTTTCCCTGATTGACCACCCAACTGAAGCCTTCCAGGAGGATACCACGTGGGCTGAAACCTGAGATGCCTCTGATAGAGAACGGGCTCAGATGAGCCAATCAACCAAAAATGGGTGTACACTTAGTCCTTAGTGCCACAGTGCAGCAGCCACTACCACCATGACCCTGGAGAATATTCTTAGGGCAGTGGAGAGGCCAAAGGGCAGCGAACAGAAGGTGTAAGCCAGACACTGTAAAACACAGACATCTCTGTTGATCCTCCCAGATCGGGATATGAAAATAAGCTTTGGCCAAAGCCAGAGATGCTAAAAGCTCCCTTCAGTTCATTCCAAAATCACAGATCTCAGAGTTTCCATTCGGAAGCACAACACGTGCAAGTGAGCATTTGACCTCCTTTAGGCCGAGCATTGGTTAGGAGCCATCTTTCTTTGGCATCCCAAAATAAATGTAGTATCTGCCCTTGTCCCACTCAGGCTGGGGGCACTGGCTCCACCACCTTCAGGTGCGGTAACTTGATCCAAGGTGACCCATGCGGCAGCTGTCATGTCTGCCAAACCGCATGGAAAGATGACAAATGCCTCCGGGATCAGCTGCTTGCAGTCCAGAACATAGCCACTTTAAATGGACTCTAGAACCCAGTTATCCTTGGTGACCTCCGGGAATGGGCCCCCATACCTTCATTGTGATGAATGGGAGGAACCCCTCTAGAGGGGACAGAATTTCTGGGCCCATGATCCCCTTGAAAGGACCAATTACAGGTTAGAAATCCAGAAGCAGAGAAGAAAAGGCTTTCCAGGATGATAACGCCGGGATTCCCGAGACCCCCAGAAGTCAGTCCAGCACGTTCGTGATGAACTGACGGAGACCAAAGAGGGAAATGGCACTGCTTGCTTCCCAGGCTTTTTCAGTCTACCCTCTGGAAGGCAATAAGACTTGGCCTCAGCCAAGTTCTTCACTAACTCCTCCAATTAGCCGCACAAAGGAGCTTTCCCTTAAGGCCAGTTGAGTGAGCCAAGCTTCAGGGATGTACCTGCTGTCCATTGGTAAGGCCATATCCAATGCCGCATCACCACTGACAGGACGATATCTCTAGCTGCCAAGTGGACTAGAACAAATATGGCATCAGAAGGAAGGAAATCCGACTCCAAAGGAGAGGTAGCATCATCCAGCGGGAGAGACGGTTCCACAGGAGCAGGGCTTGAGGCGTCAAGCCTACATAGACTGCCAGCTGGAGAACAGCAGCTGCCACTGCAAACTGGCTTCTTCAACAGAGAGTCCACCTTTCTATTCATAGTGCCCTTTAAGGCCAAACTGCCTTCCACAGGAATGGAGGCCTGCTTCATGACCACCGTGACCTGTGACCTGTGTCTGCACCTTGGGCGGGCCAGACCATGCAACACACTCCTCTCTGGGCGAGTGTACATCCTTTCATACGCCTTTATCCCCTCCGGAATATGTTCTGGATGATTTCTGGAAATAGGAAGACTGCATAAATATCCGCACTACCTGTAGAAGCAGGGAACCTGCAGTCTCTGTGCTGTCGCTGGAGCGTCAGCCAAATACCAAGTGGATAAGACTCGAGCAATTAATGCCCCCAGATCTTGCTTCTGGGAGAAGTGGAAAATGCCAACCTTCATTTGATCCTTTGAAGGTGAAAACAATTCTTCCTCCGCAACAGACTCCTCAACCAAGACATCAGACCTAGCACTCGTCTTTGGCAAACCCCAGCCAACCCATATCTCCAGAATGCAACCTCTGCCTGGGTCGCTTAGGAGGCAGCACTCAAACTCACCTTTGACAATTTGCCCATCTCTCACATGAGGCGCAAAGGAATCCAAAAGCTGCAGGGTCTGAGATTCTGTCCCCCCCCCTCCCCCCAAAAAAAGGCTTACTGCAGAAGGAAAAGAATCCTGGGAGGCCAACCCGGATTTCGGGAGCTCCTCGCCCTGAGAATAATCCCCAATCACTGGGGACACAGAGCACAGAGCTGTAGCTGAACGCTCTGAAGAAGGGGAGTAGCCAGAAGTTTGGGCACCAGAACGCCAGGCCAGGCTATTATTATTATCCACAGCGCCATCAGTCGCCTCCTATCTTGAGGAGGAAAATGCTGGGCCAACTGAATCCCTTCATTGGAAGAAAGGAGATGGCCCGCCAGTGAGAAGCAGAGGCTGCCATGCAAGATGAATCCAGCAATGAGGCTCTTCACTTGCCACAGGTCGAACCACGCTTCCTGGAAGATGACAGAAAGAGTTAAGGCAAGACAAACATTTGTGCGCACTAAGGCCATGTAGGCACAAGAGCACGCACTAATGGAGCATGTACATGAGTGCACATAATGGGTGCTTGGGCAGGAACGCACATTGGAGCCACTCAGGCAGAACACATGCTGGGACTGCTTGGGCATAAGGCACATAGAGACAGAAATCGTTAACTGCATGCATTGGAATATGGCAGGAAGTCCCGAGACTGAGCCAACGGTGCCCACAGTCCATCCCAAAATGGACAAGATCAGGAACTGCCAACACAAACAATGACTAAGTCAAGCCTTGGTACTCATCTCCTGGGAGCCCCAGAAAGGGAAAACCGTCTAAGACTCAGTGCTACTCCCCAGACTCTGTTTTTATTTCTTTTCTTTTCTTTTTATAAACAGGCTTGCAGCCACATACCTCTGAGCTGTCGTTAGTCTTCGCAGAAAAGCAGGGGGACAGAGGAGGGGGCATTGAGACAGTGTAAGGTAGCTGAATTCCATTCAAATCCTTCCAATATTCTGACTGCTCAACAGGCCCTTAACAGGATAGGAGTGCAGAGCTGAACCAATTTTCCCTCCTACGGCTATCAAAAAGACCGCATAGTGGAGCCTCCTACGTCGCACTCAAGTGAGAGAGTCACCTTCAAGGTAGTAATTCATAAGCAAAATCAATCTTTTTCCTCTCAATCAAATCTTAATTTGTATAGATTTTATCAGCGCTGATAAATCCAACCACCATCTGCTGGAGACAGAAAAATACTGAGTTGCCCTGTAGTAGCTGAGGCTAATAGAGGCATGGAAGTGATGTCATTGAAACCTTGGCATATCAATGGATCTCTGTTTCCACACATCTGCTGGTAGGGGAACACAACTCACTTGTCTGGACTGGTCTAGCAGAATGATATGGAAGGTAAAATTAGACTTTACCTGCTAATTTTCTTTCATGGAGTCTCTCCAGTCCAGTCAGTTGGGTTTAGTCTGTCCACCAGCAGCTGGAGACTGAATATTGAAATACTCTGTGTGTCGTCACCGGACAAGAGCCCATGAGCCCCCCCCCCCCCCCATTGACATCTCAATATCTAAATGTCAAAGCAGCTAACAAAAACATAGAGCTGCCAATCTCCCAAACAATGAGCATAAGAACCACAGGAACTGAGTACCTCTCATAATCATGCAAGTCCTCCACGGCAGTGGGGGACTGCCCCTTCCCCCCCCCCTACACTTTTTTTTTAGCATATTCTGTCTTGAGCAGAGCTCTCCAGCTTGATCCCTCTACTGCAGCACACTCTGGGGTCCTTAAGAGCTGGCTACAGCCACCACTCTACTCCTCCATGGGTCTCGCTAACACACACGCTGAGCTGAATCACACGAAAAGGGCCGATCTTAGACTGGACTGGAGGGACTCCATGAAAGAAAATTAGCAGGTAAAGTCTAATTTCACCGTCATTACCATCCTTCCAGTACAGTCCAGACAGTTGGTATGTACCATAGCAGTATCTACCTCCGGGCGGGACTTGTGAGCCCTGCCTGCAGAACCTGTGTACCAAAATGCGCATCCTGCCTGGCTTAGACATCCAGATGGTAGTGCTTTGCAAAAGTGTGGAGCAATGACCATGTCACCGCTCTGCAGATATCTGATGGTGGCATGAGAAGCTCCACCCATGAAGCTGCCTGGTAGAGTGGTTGCATAGTCCAACTGGTACCATCCGACGCCGCAACAGATAGGCCAAGACAATGGCTTCCTTCACCCAGTGGGCGATCAAGTCCTTTGAGGCCACTTCCCCTTTACATGGCCTTCCAAACAAAATAAACAATTTGTCTGACTTCTGAAATGACTGAGTGAGCTTCAAATACCTACTTAAGGCCCTGCACATATCCAACGTATACAGACGACGATCTGACTCCATTCTTCCTGTTGCAAATACCGGAGGATTCATCTCTTGGTTCACATGGATTGGCAACTCCACTTTGGGAAGGAAGGATGGCACGGCCGCAAGACCACCTTCTCTTTCCGCATCTGTAGAAAGGATTCCCTACAGTACAGGGTCTGCAACTCAGATATATGACATGCCGAGCAAATCACCACCTTCAACATTAGATCCTTAAGGGATGAGCTGCTGCAGCTCGAAGGGTGCCTCAGTCAACGCTGACAGCACTAGATTGAGGTCCCACAAAGGCACAACTGGCCGAATCGCAGCTGCACTTCTTTCATGGCTTACAAAAGAACATACCACATTGGGGTGAGCAGCCAGCAGCAAACCTTGAATCTTGCTTCTATAGCACACTAATGCTGCCACCTGCACCCTGAGCTAACACCATGCCAGGCCCTTATCCAGGCCCGTCTGTAGAAACAGCAGCACATCCGCCACTGTCGAATGGAATGCTCCTACACCAAGATCTGTACACCAGTCTTCAAAACACACGCCACACATGCACATAAGAAAAGGCCGTAGACCATTTCTGTGCCTTCAAGAGAGTCACAATCACTCCAGCTGAACACCCCATCTCCTTAAGCACGCCCTCTCAAGAGCCAGGCCATAAGTGAGAATTGATCCACTTGAGGCATTAGAATTGGTCCCTGTGACAAGAGATCTAACCTGACCAGAAGTCACCACAGCTGCGCCACCAACAACCAGACCAGATCCATGTACCATGGCCAATGGGGCCAATCCGGCATCACCAAAATCACCAGGCCATTGTGCCACACGATCCTGTGCAAGAGTTGCCAGATCAGGGCCCATGGAGGAAAAACATAGAGAAGTCCCTCCTTTGGTCAGGGTTGCGTCAAGGCATCCAGCCGCTTGAACATTCTCTCGCGCCACCTGCTGAAAAAGCAGCTGAGCTTCAAGTTGTCCGTGGACTCCATAAGGTCCATCACCGGCTGTTCCCAGCACTGCACCATGCTACGAAACACCGATCCTGCAGCAACCACTCCACTGGGTCCAAGCGGTGTCAGCTCGGGTAATCGGCCTGCACATTCTCTTTGTCGGCCACATGCGCCATCTGAAAGCACTTCCATCCAGCAGCGGTGTCACCTCCCATGCCAACACAAAGTTGTCTGTGCTGCCTTGCCTGTTTATGTATGCCACTACTGCGGCATTGTCGGAGAACACCCTCACCGCCTTGCCTTGCAGCAGTGGCACAAATCACTGCAGTGCCAGTATAACTACATGAATCTCCAGGCAACTGATAGACCAGGCACTCTCCTCCTTCGACCACCTGATCCAGACAATGAGCACCCCAACCTAACAGACCGTCATCCATCATAAGAACCGTCCTGTGCAGAGTGGCCAGGAGTACCCCTTTCTCCAGGTTGCTATGACACAACCACCACTTCAAGCTGTCCCTCACGCCCCCCAGATATTGAAGCCACATGGACAGAGAGTGATGCTGAGGAGACCATCTCGAGAACAAGGTCCTCCGTAAGGGCCACATGTGAGCCCTGGCCCAGGGAACTAGGTCCAGTACCACCAACATCAACCCGAGGACCTGCAAATAGCGCCACACCGATGGCATCCTTATCTCCCAGAATCGTTGGCCACATCTTCACCTCGCATTCCAAGGGTAGTGCCATGACCCCAGTCCCTGTGTCGAACTGCACCCTGAGATACACAATGCACTGAGACAGGGTCAAATGGCTCTTGGAAACATTGATAACCCAGTCGAGGTCCTGCAGAAAGACCATGACCTTCTCTGTCATTGCTTGACTCCCCTCCTGTGACTTTGCCCGAATCAGCCAGTCATCCAGGTAGGGATACACTAGAATTCCCTGCTGTCAGAGAGATGGCTGCCACCACCATGACCTTGATAAAGGTGCGAGGTGCCATCGCCAGAACGAAAGACAGTGCATGAAACTGAAAATGGCTCATCGGGGTCGTGAACCGCAAGTACTTCTGATGATCCGGCCAGATCAGAATATGTAAATACACCTCTTTGAGCTCCAAGGCCATCAGAAACTCACCCCTTTGAATGGCGACCATGACGGACCACGTCATTTCCATGTGGAAGTGAGCCACCCAAAGGGTTCTGTTGACATGTTTGAGATCGAGGATAGGTCGAAAGGAACCCTCCTTTTTGTGAACTACGAAAAAAATTGTGTATCAACTGATGCCGCATTGTTCCTTCAGCATCTCAACCACAGCTTCCAACGCCAGAAGGCACTGCAGTGTCGATTCCACCGCCTTCGCCTTCAACCAAGACTTGCATGGCGACAGACTTGCGAGCAGGTGGGTGAATTCCAGAGCATAGCCATCCCGAATGGCCTCCAATATCTATTGGCCTGACGTAATGTGGGCCCAGGAGTGGTAAAAGTGCCGAAGGCAGCTGCTTATTGACTGATCCTCCTCTTGGACTCGCTTGACTTCATTGTGGCTTCTTGCCTCCCCCATAAAATCCTCAAAATGCTCCTCTGCCATGAAAGGACTGGCCCCTGTAGGGGAACCACCTCCGTTGTGGTAGAGCAAAACACACAGCCCAAAAATTCCAAAACTCCTGTGCCCCTCCTAAGGCCGGTTGTTGGGACTTGCCCCTCACAATTTGTCCTTGGAAAGACAAGTTCCCTTGGTCTCGCCAAGCACCTTCATGAGTTCCTTCAACACATCTTCAAAGAGAAGCTTCCCTTCGAAAGGAAGCTTACTGAGATGAACTTTTGAAGACACATCTGTGGCCCAATTGCAGAGCCACAAATCCACCTTGCGGCAACCACCAAGGCCATGCTTTTGGCTGAGGTACACACCAAATGGTAACAGAGGTCAGCCAAGTAGGCTGAGGCCATATCCAACATTGTGGAGTTCCGCCAGCTCCTTACTCAAACCAGCATCCTGATCCCCAAGGGCTTGTAGCCATCACATGCACCTTCTTGCCACGTACGCCCCACAGATGGAAGCTTGCAGCAACAAGGCATTACCCTCGAAGGCCTAGCGGAGCATCTCCAAACGCCGATTCCCTGGGTCCTTCAAGGCTCTATGGGAATGATGGTCCTTTTTGTGACTGCCATAACTAAGGCATCCACCTTAGGAGATTTGAACTCCTCTTCTCAGCCAGAGGCACGGGGTACAGCCGTGCCATTGCCTGGTCCTCCTTGACACTGGCTTCTAGCAGGTCTCATTCAACCTCAATCATCGGCATAATGGCCTTGTGCACTGGAAGGAGTTCCGAGGACAGCACATGCCCTACAAAAGAGGGTCCTCCAGCGATGTGTCTGCCTCCTCCTTCCAAAAAGGGATATTCAAGGCTGCTAGCAATTGAGATATTAAAGGTGAGACTGTCTCCTTGCAGGAGACCCTAATGATGGAGGGGTCTTCTTCTGGGGGAAGCTCGCCCTCCTCGAGCTCTCTGTCCTCCTGCCCCTCCAAACGGAACAAAGAGCCCTCCAGAGGGTCCTTAGATCCCCTCAGAGGCATCCGAAAGCAATTCGGAGGGATCCATGAGCTCCTCCACCACTCTGCATCTCTTAGCGGGTGCCTCCAGCATTAGCCTGGGCAGTCCCTGTTTAGGAGAACCCCCCTCCCCTGCGGAGGGGTTGGTACTGTTATCTGCCCCTTTGGACTTTTCCAATCTATAAGCCCGGTGCAAGAGCAATATAAATTCTGGGGAGGAAAGGGAAGATTCTCCATCCAGCAAATTCCACGAACACACAGCCTCTTGCTGGGTTCCAGAGCCTTCCTCTGGTTCAGACAGCGGGCCTGGCAAGCCTAAAATGGCTGCAGCAATTTCCGCGCGAGAGGACTCCAAGATGGCCGCCATTCCCGAAGCATGGAAAACATCCAGGCGCCTCGGGGACTACCTCACCTGCGAAGCCCGGTCCTCTGATCCATCGTGAGCTCCCCTGGCATGAGACTTAGCGTGTGCAGGCTGTTCCAGGATGCGGCTTTCTACCCTGCAGCCCTTGTAGCACCCGGGAGTTGAGAGGGAGCCCATGAGTATGCCACATGCGGCACACACTTGTTTTACTGAAGGCATCTGCAAAGAAAAAAAACACCATTCCAATACGCGATCATCCCAAATAAAGACCACAAGCCAACTACTCCCCGGCAAGTAAGGTACAGTGGGGGAGGAGGGCAGTCAGTCTGGGGAATCAGGCAGCACTTCTCACCCCCCTCCGCCACACAGAATTACCGCACACCAGTCATATGGGTCGTGGTACTCCTGCACAGACCTGCAAAACCCACTGAAGGGCTCTGCTAAAACTGTGTGAATGAAAGAGGAATTTTGTGGGGTTTTTGTAGCAGTCAACCTTCCCGGTCAGCTCTGTGTCCTAGCTCAAGTGCCTATCATCATGAAAGAAAAACAACCACAGCAAAGACTGTCAGGATAGCTGTCAATCAGCTGCTGGAGACTGAAATACTGAGGTGTCAAGGAGGGCTCATGGGGTCTCAACCGGTGACATCATCAGACAATTTGAATATTCAGTCTCCAGCTGCTGGTGGACAAACTAAACCCAATTGTCTGGACTGGAATAGAGGGACAGGAATTAAATAGCAATTTCAGAAAGATGCATAACATATGCCATACTGGATCAGACCAAGGTGCATCAAACCCAGAATTCTGTTACCAACAGTGGCCAATCCAGGTCACAAGTAGCTGGCAGTTTCCCAAAAAGACACACAGATTCCACAGTGCTTGTATTAGGGCAAGCAGTGGATTTCCTGGGTCCTCTTCAATAACGGTTTAAGGACCTTTCCTCTAGGAACTTGTCCAAACCTTTTTTAAACCCAGCTAAAATAACAGCTTTTACTACATCCTCTGGTAACGAATTCCAGAGTGTGATTACGCGTTGAGTGAAAAAATATTTTCCCTTATTTAGACTTAAACGGGTTACACTGTAGCTTCATTACATGGCCCCTAGTTTTTCTACTTTTTGATGGAGTAAACAGTCAATCTATATTTACCAGGTCCACTCCATTCATTAATTTATAGACCTCTATCATATCTCCCCTCAGCTGTCTCTTTTCCAGGCTGAAGAGCCCTAACCTTTTAAGCCTCTCCTCATAGGTGTATCCTTCCATCCCCTTTACCATTTTGGTGGCCCTTCTCTGTACTTTTTCTAATTCCACTTTATCCTTTTTAAGATATGGCAACCAGAAATGCACACAATATTCAAGGTGCGGTCGCACCATGGAACAATATAGAGGCATTATAATATCCTTTGTATTATTCTCAATTCCTTTCCTTATTTATTTTATTTAACATTTCTTATATACCGCCTTTCATGATATCAATGCGGTTTACATTGAACAGGACATTATAACTTGGAGATAACTATTTAGAGGGAACATGATACCTAGCATTCTATTTGCCTTCTTGGCCACTGCTGCACACTGGGTGGAGGGTTTCAATTCATTACACAGGTACACTACCAAAAAACTGTCTCCAGTTTTGCAACTGATTCCTATAGATTTTGGGGTGCTGAATCCAGGAAAAATAGCCAAAATGTTCCATCATGTCACGTTTTCTTGCAAAATTAGATTTCTTACCCATATAAGGAATGTTCACATAATTTCTTTTTAGCCGACTGCAGTTTATTTTCTTGGCCCAAAATAGAGGTTGTAATGGTTAACTAACTAGAAACACTCCCTCATGATATTTTAGAGTGTTTTGTATTCATTTTATACATTAACAG
Organism: Ichthyophis bannanicus; assembly: GCA_033557465.1. Lineage (NCBI taxonomy): Eukaryota > Metazoa > Chordata > Amphibia > Gymnophiona > Ichthyophiidae > Ichthyophis > Ichthyophis bannanicus. The sequence goes on along the minus strand of CM066031.1, from coordinate 157,329,602 downwards.
GACAATTGGGAGGCGGGGGGCTAAATCCAGTACTCGCGCTGGCGCATGTTCTTTCCTGTTCGCCTCGTCTCGTTCGCTCGCTCAAACACGGTGGTTGCGACATGAACGTTCCTGTCAAATTTCAGTTTCTTGCAAGTTCATTATTACCTTTTCTTTGCTCAGTCGTAATCCAGCTTTATTCCGAAGTGGTTCACTACAGTTGTAGTTTGCAGTGCTGTGTATTTGTGATGGCTCACAGAGCCAGAGGTTGCGTCAACTCTCCGGACAGTTTTTGTTTTATTTGTGGGGAATATACCGTGAAAAAGCGGCAGAGGAACATTTCTGCATTTATTAAAAAAGTATATTTCGCCTATTTCGGTTTGAAGTTAGGCGATCAAGACAAACCGTGGGCTCCTCACAAAGTGTGCAAGACATGTGAGGAAGATCTACGCTTATGGATGAAAGGTAAAAAACAAGCATTTCGTTTCGGAATACCTATGATGTGGCGTGAACAAAGAGACCACAGCAGTGACTGCTATTTTTGCTCTTGCATTGTGAAGGGATACAACTTAAAAAATAAGAACGTAATAAGTTACCCCAACCTTCCCTCAGCAATTAGGCCTATGCCTCATAGCAACGAAGTACCTGTGCCTGAACCACCAAAATCTTTGGATCATATTTGTGTGGACGGTTCTGATCATGATGAGACTCATCAGATGGCTTTTCCCGATGAGTCCAGTACTTCCGAGTTTGAAACTGAACCAGATCCGAAACCTGAACTTTTCTCTCAAGCTGAATTGAATGATTTAGTCCGGGATTTAGGACTCCCAAAAGATGCTGCCCAACTGCTAGGTTCTCGGCTTAAACAGAAAAATCTATTGTCACCAGGAACAACTTTTTATTGGTACCGCAACTGCGAGACACAATTTTTGAAGTATTTCAGCAAAGAGGAAGATTTGGTATTTTGCAACGATATATACGGAGTGATGGAAAAGTTTAAACTCAAGTATGATCCTGCTGAATGGCGGCTGTTCATTGATTCGTCAAAAGACAGCATAAAAGGTGTTCTTCTTCATAATGGCAACACATTCGCTTCAGTTCCTATTGCTCACTCTGTTATTCTCCAAGAAAAATACGAGAATTTGGCCCTGATTCTTCAGAAGATTCGTTATGATGAGCATAAGTGGATGATTTGTGGAGACTTTAAAATTCTATCCATGCTATTAGGGCAGCAATCCGGTTTCACCAAATATCCCTGCTTCCTTTGCTTGTGGGATAGCCGGGCCCGCGACCTACACTGGGGGAAAAAAGACTGGCCAATTCGGGAGTATTTGAGACCCGGTGAGAAAAATGTTCTTCATGAGAGCTTGGTACCTCGTGATAAAATTCTATTACCACCTCTCCACATTAAGTTGGGTCTCATTAAGCAATTCATCAAGTCCCTTCCAAAAGATGGTGAGTGCTTTCGGTACCTTTGCTCAAAGTTCCCCCGACTTTCTGAAGCAAAGCTAATGGAAGGAGTGTTTGTTGGCCCTGATATAAGGAAACTCATTTCAGATGGAGCATTCGCTGAAACGATGTCTGAGAAGGAAAAAGAAGCCTGGGATTCCTTCAAGGATGTTATTCTCAAATTCTTGGGGAACAGGCGGGATGAGAACTATAAGGATATTGTTGCCAGGATGCTCAATGCCTTCAAAGAACAAGGCTGTAACATGAGCCTGAAAGTCCATTTCTTGCACTCCCATGTGAACTACTTTCCCGAAAACTTGGGGGCGTACAGTGAAGAACAAAGTGAAAGGTTTCACCAGGACATCAAGGACGCAGAGAGAAGGTACCAAGGAAGATGGAACACCACTATGATGGCTGATTTCTGCTGGTTGCTGCTGCGGGAAACCCCAGATGAAAAATACGCCAAGCAGCGCACCAAGAGAAGCATTCGGGGGAAAAAGAAACGGGCCCACCAGGAGATTGATTGACCCAAGAATGACTTTAAAATCTAAACTGTGTTGACAAATATCGTGTTTTTACTAAACTTTGAAATAAAAATTTGCTAGTTATTACCACAATGTCGGATCTCATTTATTAGAATTTTATTTTCACACCATCAGGTGTTTGTCTTCATGTATTGCAATGGTGCGGTTTGCGTTTTCTATTCTTACATACATACCTGTACAACATTTTTTGCACATTTCTTTGCTTTGCTTTGTGTCTAACCTCACTCTTATATGCTCAATGTTTGTGCACATGTATGTGGCTGTTTTAAGTGCAGACAATTTTGCTACCATCACAGTGTGTTTTGTTGACATTACTCTATTCTTATGTGCTGCCTTGTTACAATTTTCTTTATTCTTATTTGAATAACTACTAAACAATTAGTATAAAGAATTCATCCAAGAAACTTTTATCTCAATCGCACTCAATCTGAAACGTTCACCTCAAACTGCTAACCCAATGTAGCAAAAAATCTGTACGTGATGGAGCAAATTGGTTACCAGATTTGGATTCAGCGCACCAAAAAACGTAAAAATCAATCGAAACATTAGAGGCAGTTTAAAAAAAAATTTTTTAGTGTACCTGATGATGTCGTCTAAATCTTTTCACTGGGTGGAGGTTCCTAATGTGGAACCTTGCATCGTGTAATCATAGTTCGGGTTGTTCTTTTCTAGGTGCATAGCTTTGCATTTGTCCACATTAAATTTTACCTGTCATTTGAATGTCCAGTCTTCCAATTTATCAAGGTTGTCTTGCAATTTTTCACAATCCTCTTGGGTTTTAGTAACTTTCAATAATTCTGTGTCATCTGCAAATTTGATCATCTCACTCATTATTCCCATTTCCAGGACATTTACGAATATGTTAAAAAGCAGCGAACCCAGCACAGATCCCTGGGGTACTCCACTATTCACCCTTCTCTGTTGGGAAAATTGGCCATTTAGCCATATGCTCTGCTTTCTATCTTTTAACCAGTTCCTGATCCACAATATTATACTGCCTTCTATCCATGACTTTTTAATTTTGCAAGAGTCTCTCCTGAGGGACCTTGTCAAAGGCTATCTGAAAATCCAGATACACTGTTCTGACCGGCCCACCTTTGTCTACCTGTTTATTCACACCTTCAAAAACATATAACAGATTAGTAAGACAAGACCTTCCTTGACTAAAGCCATGTTGGCTTTCTCCAATTAAACCGTGCCTATCTTTAGGAGTGGAGGAGTAGCCTAGTGGTTAGAGCAGCTGCCTAGTATCCAGAAGATCAAGGGTTCAGTTCCCACTCTTTGTGACCTTGAGCAAGTCACTTTACCTTCCACTGCCTTGGAAGAAAAGGCCTGGCAATCTACTTCTGGTGATACACTGCCAAGAAAACCCAGAGGCAGCTGGATTGCTAGGAGGTGGCACTAAAAAAAAGAAAAATCTACATGTTTAGTAGCTTTGTTCTTTATGATGGTTTCTACCATTTTGCCCAGTACCGACATCAGGCTCACTGGTCTGTAGTTTCCAGGATCACTTCTGGAACCCTTTTTAAAAATTGGCGTTACATTGGCCATTTGCCAATCTTCAGGCATTATAGATGATTTTAATGATAGTTCACAGATTACTAATAGTAGGTCTGCAATCTCAAATTTCAGTTCTTTGAACACCCTCGGATGTATTCCATCCACTCTATGTGATCTGCTACTCTTTAGTTTATCAAATAGTTGCAATACATCTTCCCAGTTTATCGATATTTCTTTCAATTCTTCAGATGCATCAACTTTAAATACCATTTCAGTCATGGGTAACTTCCCTACAGCTTCTTCAGTAAAAACCAAAGCAAGGAATTCATTCAGTCTCTCCGCTATGGCCTTATCCCTTCTTAGTGCCCCTTTTACCCCTCTATCATCTAATGGTCCAAATGACTCTCTCACAGTTTTGTTTTTGCTATGAATGTCCTTAAAAAAGTTTTTATTATGTGTTTTTGCTTCCACAGCAAGTTTTTTTTCAAATTCTCTCTTAGTCTGCCTTATCAATGCCTTGTATCTAACTTGCCAGTGCTTATGTTGTTTCTAGTTTTCATCATTTGGCTCCTTTTTCCATTTCCTGTAAGATGCTTTTTTGGCTATAATAGCCTCTTTGACCTCACCTTTAAACTATGCTGGCAGGTTTTTGGACTTCCTTCCACTTTTCTTAAAAGCGTGGAATACAGCTGGTCTGGGCTTCCAAAATTGAATTTTTAAACACCATGCATGCTTGATGTAAATCTTCAACCCTTGCAGCTGCTCCTTTTAGTTTTTTCTTAACTATTTTCCTCATTTTCTCATAGTCTCCCTTTTGAAAGTTAAAATATAGTACATGTGGATGTAATTCACACATGTAATAGCTGCAGCGCAAACAGTTTAAAAATGGGCATATTGTAAATGGCCCAAAAAAGTATACCTGTATGCATGCATTTTGATTTTACAACGACAATACATGTAAACTTTAAATGGATGTCAGCTTTTAGACCTGCCCCAAAGCATGCATAAATGTCAGCTCACGGCTCGTTTAGACCTGGAGCTTGTACCAGTGATTCAGGAGTCAACTGTATTTAAAATCCCAGGGCCGGTGCTACCATTAAGCAAACTAATCTTTGAAGGGTGACCCACTCCTGTCACTGTTACTGCTATACCTCTCTGGGACCTGCAGCAGTAGTAACAGAGCAGCAAAGAAATGCTTTCCAGAGCCTCAACTGCTGTATGCTGGTGCTGTGCTCTGAAAGGCCAGCCGGTCTCGTCCTCTCTGACGCAGACTTCCTGTTTGCATAAGGGTGGAAGCAGTTGGCCTTTCAGAGGACAGCACCATCATGCAAAGCTTCAGGCTCTGAAAAGCATTTCTTTGCAGTTCCGTTGTTGTTGCTGCCGTCGCCGCTTCAGGTCCCACAGAAGTGTGGCAACTACAGCAGGGGCGAGGGCAGAAGGGGCGCAAGAATGAGGGTTCACCTAGGACGCCCTCATATCCTTGCACTGACCCTGTAAACTCCCTTCACAAATTCCAACACCTCAACTGGCTGATCCTGGACGTCCAGTTTTGGAAGATTTGGCATCTGCACATGTAAGCTGCAAAATCAGCACTTGTCTTGGAGAAACTCTGAGGGACACCAAATCTTTTTTTTAGTTGTGCTTATAAAATGGCCGCTTCCGCTGAATGTTGCCACACAATAGCAGGGTAATTTTATAACAGGCCATCTAGTGTAAGAGGCCAAATAGGCACTATTTTATGAAGACCCATTGGCGCCTATTTATCTTTTTAAAATACTAGCATAGCTGGCAGAAATCATGCCTTGAATGGAGGGTGAAGTTTGTAAGTATGCACATAAATTAAGAGATATTATAAGCCATGTCCCTCGGCTACACCCACCAGCAAGTACGCACCTCAAGGCCAATGCATGTACTTTTTCGTTGGTCAGAATATTATGACAAGGCTTTTATGTACATGTGTCCACATAGGCACGAAAAGACTTTATAAAATGATGCCTTAGAAGGGTAATTTTATTACAGGGTGCATAGGTCTGGAGGTGGAGAAGGTGCATCTTTGTAGCCTATTTTATAAAGAAACGTGAAGGCACATTTTGCAAAATTATGTCCAAGTGAAATCTGGGATGTCTGGGATGTCCAAGCCAAAATGTTCTAAAAAAAATGCCTGCAGGTTCAGGCACGATTTCATAAATATGGATGCACCGCTAGGGGCATTCAATGGTGATGAAAACACAAAACAAGTTTCCCAGTTACCCCAAAAATATCACTGCAGTTGTGGAGAGTGCAAGGGTTGCTGGCGTGCCATCTTCTCTACACCATCCAAATGTTTTATGGCCCAAATAAACATTTTTCCTGTGCCCATTTGTGCCTGGAGCAGATCTAAACTGGGACAAGCTCACAGACAATCTCAGAAACAGCAAGGATGACTAGGGATGTCTAAGCCCATTGCATTGCCCCAGACACGCCTCTGTCATGCCCCTTGCCTACTTGGACATCCCTCTACCAAGGACATCTATAAAATCCATATGTAAAATGGTTCTAGGAATATCTTAATGATTTGGACATCAATATGCACATTTTTGGACGTGCAAATCACAACTAAGGCTTTTAAAATGATCCCCCATAGGCACCTAGGTGTCTCTATAGAATAACAGTACACATCCTGCATAAATAGTGTCTAGAGTTTGGGCACTGATAGTTATGCCTACTTGGGAACAAGCATACAGTTTAGCATGGAAGATATGTGCGTAAATCTCAACTCCACTCATGCTCTGCTCAAAGTCCTCCCCTAAGCATGCCTACTTCTCAGGCATGATGTCATTTCCAAAGAGGCCCTTTATGCACATAAATCAACATTTTCCACAGGAAAAGTTTCTAAAAATGACCCACATATCCTTATACGTATTTTACAAAAGGCTCCATGCTTAGTAAGCCTTTTATAAAACACCTGGGAAATGTGGAATGTTCCAACTTGGGCATCCCTTGTCTGACCTAGACATCCTTTGTAAAACAAGGCTTTAAATGTTTTAAGGCACACTCACAAATAAAATGCAGGTAACTATCAAGAAATGTTTAAAAATGTAAAACTGAAAACATTATCCATAGGGAAGATATCTTTCCAAAGCACTTCTGTGGGTAAAGCAATGCCTATTACAAAACTACTCACCTACTATGCCAATATGCTTACGCATGTACAAAACTGTATATGCATAAGTTTGCCCACTCTTTGATGGAGCTTTCCTGAGGTCCTGGCTGAGCCAGGTTTCCATTTATGTGCATTCTTGTCGAAAATTCCAGCATGTATGTTTAAATTTGTATATCCCAAAGAGCACGTGTAAGCATATAGTTTTCTTGCGCAGTGGCGTGTCGTGTCTCCAGCACCTGGAGAAGAATGCTCACACATATGCACCCCTCCCCCAACACATATACATCACTTCCCCTATCCCTCTATGATAGTCTAATCCCGACTGACAGCAGGACAGTACAGCTAATGGCTCAGTGCTTCTCTCACCTGCTCTTCCTGTTACCTATGCCTCTGCTACACTATAAACCTCTTTTGTAACTTTAACACAAATAAACCAAACACAAAGAAAAAGTTACCATCTACTTAAAAGATCTGCTCACTAGGAGCTAAAGCAACAATGTATCCACCTTCCGAAACACAGTTGCTAAATTCCAACATGGCTTGAATACTCTAATGTTGTTTAAAGAGCCTCGTTCAGAGCTAAACGGGTGGCTCGTCCACAGAGTCTCTCAACCCTGGTACACTTAAACACACACCTATCACTCTCATATATCATTCATTGGCTCACACCTGTTTTACAATTTTTCTAAATGCATTTAAAAGCAAACTGAAAACACTTAAATTTAGGTGAATAACCCGCATCAAGAGCATTCAACTAGTTAATGCTGGAAGGCACTAATGTTGACTTGCGTTTCGCCCATTTCTTTTTTTTCAGGCTGCATCAGGACTTTGTCTAATACACTCCCACCATTAGATCTCTCACTCCTCTCGGATAAAACACCAAACTCGCTAATGGTTATTACAAGGAAAACAGCATAGCATCCAAACAAACGTTAGCCAATCACTTTACAGTGCTGACATCCAATCAATGGAGTCATTCAGAACCATTGGATGAATTACTCTGCTCAGAATGTGCCAAAAGTTGCATTAGGTCTCTCCCACCCCCCCTTTCGAACATTAATTCGTTCTATGATAAACCACCGCAAATCTCCCCAACTATGATGAAGACCTAAACAGTGAGATACCAAAGGAGCTATTAATGTGCACGAAGTAAGGCGGAACGTTTGTTCAGTAAGGCAAACTTTTATCGTGCAACACGTCCTGCTGACATAAATCTTCTGACAAAGACAGATGATTACATAGATTTATTTATTTATTTAGACAGATTTGTATGCCACCTTTTCCTTCAATCAAGGTGGTCACGTCATGTCACATCATGATTGGAGGGTTACATTTAACATTAGGGTACGTGTAAACATTTAGACAGTACAGTTACTTAACAGTATTTAGACAGTACAATTGAGGTAACATTTAACATTAAGGTATTCAATAACATGGAATGATAGATTTGTGTGTGTGGATAGGATGGGTGTGTGTTTAGTTGGCGGTGGTAGTAGTATTTCTGCTTGGGTAGGGGATGTTGCCTAAATGCTCATAGGTTTCTATAAATAACAATGTTTTGAGGTCTTTGCGGAAGTCTGAGGTCATCTAATGCCCTCAGGCTCTTTGGTAGGGAGTTCCATAGTGTGGATGCCAGTAATGATGGCCCATGTTGTAAGACAACTCGTCCTGGTCTTCAAAATATACGTTTGGTTGTCTGAGGGTAAGTCAATTGTGTAATTTCTAAACTAATAGCATACAATGAACAACTCTCACACAAGGCATGACAACCAGTAAGTGCTTGATGGGATTGAAGGGGAGCCAAATCTGAATGTACAAATATATCCTTCACATTGCATGCTCGGGTAAAGGCTATACAAGGTTTATCCTTGAAGTCAGTGTGCAAGGACAAAAGTCGGCCAATGTTAATAAATACTTTGAGCTGTAACTTGAGCCCTATCTGAATAATGCAGGACAACAACTTATCTGTCCATCTGTTCTTTATTCTGCTTCTGCAATAACAGAAGGTGATTGGCAAATCTGGCCCTTAAATAAGCTGTATTTATAATCTTTTTCGGGTATCCCCTTTGTAACAATCTTTTACTCAATAATTTAGCTGGACTCCAAAACTCCTCCTCTTCACAGCATATTCCTCAAACCCTTAGGAACTACCCGATGGGTAAAGCATGCTTTAATTTAAATGGGTGATGACTCTCAAAATGGAGAAGTTTATTCCGATCCACTGCCTTCCTAAAAAGTGATGTGTGTATATGCCCTTCATGCAGTATCACAAACACATCCAAAAAAGGCAAACTTGACATCGACATAGTAAATTGCAAAAAAGGGATTTCAACCACTTAACCAGTTGGCAAATTCATGTAAAGCCTCTTGTGTTCCCAGCCATATACACAAAATGTCATCTATAAAATGAACCCAAAATCCAATCTGCTGATACTTTTTTATACCTATCAGAATGGTATCTTCAAACCTTGTACAAAATATGATTCCTCAAAATGAAAATAGTTGTATATCGGCACCAATCTGGCTAATTTCAGCAGGAACTCTGCTCTTATTCTCCCCGTTAAAGGGTAATGTAAAAGTTGTAATGACTGAAATTGTGGAATATTAGTATATAATGCTACTATATCAAACGTGACCAATACTGATGACTGAGGCCACTCATCCTGATTCAATAATTTATTTAGAAAATCTGAAGTATCTTGGATACAGGACTTGGCTTTTTTGGTCAAAGGCTGCAAAAAAATGGTCTAAAAATATTAACAATGGGTTAAGCAGAGATGATGTGCTAGACTCAGCTCTTCTTGGGAGGCCTATTGTAAGGGTCTCATGAACTTTAGGTAATATGTAGAACACTGGCACTCTGGGATGAGTTCACTTCCAAATATCTATACTCAGCCGATGTAATATAGGCTTGAAAGGCTTCCTGTAAAATAACAAAAATTTCTTATTGAAGCTCAATGGTGGGATCTTGGAAACTTGATGGTAAAAGCGTTGATCTAACAGTTGATGATGTGCTTCAGCTATATAATCCCTCCGATCCTGCAACACAATAGACCCAGCTTTATTGGCTGGTTTAATAATTGTTCATTCGTAGACAGCTGCCTCAATGCTTCATACTTCAGCTGTGATACTTCATTAAATTTCCAAGCTCGATCATAACTGGAATCAATCGTCAGCACTGTAAAGTGATTGCCTAACGTTTGTTTGGATGTCATGCTGTTTCCTTTTAATAACCATTGGTGAGTTTGGTGTTTTATCCAAGAGGAGCGAGAGATCTAATGGTGGGAGTGTATTAGACAAAGTCCAGATGCAGCCTGAAAAAGAGAAACAGGCGAAACACGAGTCTACATTAGTGCCTCCCAGCATTAACCATTGAATGCTCTTGATGCAGTTTATTTACCTAAGTTAAGTGTTTTCAGTTTGCTTTTAAGTGCATTTAGAAAAATTGTAAAACAATAGGTGTGAGGCAATGAATGATACATGGGAGTGATAGGTGTGTGCTTAAGTGTACCAGGGTTGAGAGATTCTGTGGATGAGCCACCCTTTATCCCTGAACAAGGCTCTTTAAACTACATTAGAGTATTCAAGCCAAGTTGGAATTTAGCAACGATGCTTCAGAAGATGGATACATTGTTGCTTTAGCTCCCAGGGGATAGATCTTTTTAATTACATGATAAAGTTTTCTGTTTGACTTATGTCTCTAGTCTACAGCATAGGTGATTCACCACTCAGATCAGCTGTTTTTAGACCTGCCTGGTGCTCCACAGATTTCTATTATATACTGTGAAAGATGCAGTTGACAGGAACAGCAAGTCAGAGAAGCACCGAACCTGCAACGCAATGGACTCCGCTCTACTTTCCTGTTGTTAGCTAGAACCAGCTAACAGAGTGAGGAGGGAACTAGAAACAGTCGGCGAGAAAAGAGAGATGACTGACGGTGCCTTATCAGCAATGGGGACAGCCACTACTAGATATGGAAAGGAATCCCATAGAGCCCCTGCCCAAGGTTTCCATTACTAAAGCAATAACCACAACCTCTCCCGTGCCTATCAAGAATGATCCTATAAAAAAAACAAATAATTGAGAGCATAAGATGAAGATGCTGAAGCAGCAGCACAAAGTTAGTCAAGGTAACTCCCGAAGCAGAAATTGAAATATAACGATAACATAATGCTGAGCAAGTAAGCAGGTAAATGTATATTCTCCCAAGGGGCTGCTACTGCGATGAGAAGTGCACCTCTTTGCACAATTGTTAGAAGTGAAAAAAAGACAGACAAGAGTGTCATGTTTAAGAACTGAAGATAAAGGTTTAGTGTACAGAGACTGTGAGATTGTTCAACAATTTTAAGATTATTATATCTATTTCTACTCTACAGAGTCTCTCCCCTCTGCCTTCTTGGTGAAGGCCTTTTGGAGACGCCCCTTATCACAGAGGCACAGCAAGACAGAAGAAGCACAGTAACATGACGGCAAATAAAGCCCATACGGCCTATCCAGTCTGCCCTTCCATACCAACTACTAAGCTCTGCAGTCTCTTTTGAAACTTTAGAGATCTTCTGTGCTTGTCCCATGCTTTCTTGAAATCAGACCCAGTCTTTGTCGCTACCATGACCACTGGGAGGCTATTACACACATCTATTACTCTTTCCATAAAGAAATATTTCCGCATAGTACTTCTGAGTCTATCTCCTTTCACCTTCATCCTATGCTCCCTCATTGCAGAGCTTTCTTTCAACTGAAAGAGGTTCTCCTCCTGTGCATTTACGCCACAGAGCCATTTAAACATCTCTATCATATCTTCCCTCTCCCACACCTTTCTGCCAAAGTATATATACTGAGATCTTTAAGTCGGTCCCCATATGCCTTATGACGAAGACCACTGACCATTTTGGTAGCCATCCTCTCTATCAATTCTATCCCGTTTATATCCTTTTAAAAGGTGTGGTCTCCAGAATTGCACACAATGCTCCTAATTAGGTCTCACCAAAGACTTACATAGAGGCACTATCATCTCCTCCTTCCTGCTGGCCTTTTCTCTTCCTATGCACCCATGCATCCTTCTGGCTTTCCTACCTGTTTAGCCACCTTAAGATCATCAGAAACAATTCACCCCCCTCCCCCCCCAAGTCTCGCTCTTCTTTCATGGACAGAAACACTTCACCCCCTATACTGTACCACGGTCTTGGATTTTTGCAGCCCAAATGCATGATCCTGAATTTTTTAGCGTTAAAGTGCTCCATATCTCCAGAAACAAGGCATTCTCACTCCCCAGAACACTCAAAATCCATGACATGGAGCTAGAAACCAAGCAGGAGGTGAAATACCGGGACATAACAATTGACCAGCAGCTTGACTTTTCTCCGCACATCACCAGAACCATCAGAGCCATAGACCACAAGATAAAAATACTCCGCAACCTTCAACATCTACTAGCAACATCCAACTTCCGCTCAGTACTTCAGGCACTCATCTTTCCCCTCCTGTATTTCCATAACAGCATATACCAGGGACTCCCTAAACATACATTTCACCAACTACAAATGGCCCAACACCCTGCAGCACACACCATAGCAAAAGCAAAAAAGAGCAACCACATTACCCCAATTTTAAAAGATCTACACTGCCTACCTGTACACAGCCGAATTAAATATAAATCAATTATGAACATATTCAAAACTCTACATGACCAATCATCAACATACCTAAAGTCCCTCATCCACGTACCACCAACCACCAGAAAAAGGCGCAAATGCAACCAGAACTTACTCAACTTGCCAATGGAAATAACATGAACTAAAATACTCGCAATAGAGCCTTCTCCACTTATGCACCGGATCTATGGAATGCACTCCCCAACGATTTCAGGGAAATATATGAACTAACAAAATTCCACAAAGATCTCAAGATATTCCTATTCAAAGAATACTTCAACAACTAAATGGTGTATCCCCATGCAACAACAAAACTTATGGACACTTTTGTGAATGTCATAATGTACCACCTTCCTACACGCCCTTCTTCATTCCTTTCTTCCAACCCCTCACCCCCAAACATTATCCAACCCTGGTTCTACATATGCTCTGCTTTGTAAATATGTAATTATGTTATAAATCATAGACTATAGTTACCAATTGTAATTACACCATTCAATGTTGTTAAAATTTTAAAAGTTCTATGTAAACCAGTTACGTTCTTGTTCCCTGTAAACCGCTTTGATTCCCAGATAAGGTGGTATAAAAAAAATCCAGATAAAATAAATAAATAAAATAAGTTTCAGCTGCCAAATTCCTGACCATCCTCTAATCTTCGCTAAATTCCTCCTTGTGTTATCTATACTTCCTTGCTCTTTGCAGATTTTGGTATCATCCGCAAAGAGGCAAACCCTTACACAATAACCATAGACATAATTTGGGAGGGGCATGGGGTGCAGTGCCCCCTCCCCAAATGTTGCAGATACTAATGATGAACTGGTTCCCCTGTCCCCACTGCCAGTATGATTTCCTTATTCTTTGCCCCCTCAAACTACACTGATGCCAATAGCCCTTAAACAATATCACTTACAAAAATATTAAAAAGTATCGGACCAAGGACAGATCCCTGCAGCACACCACTGGTAACATCCTTCTACTCAGAGTGAGCATCATTTACCTGTACCCTTTGTCACCTCCCACTCAACAAATTTCCAACCCAGTCACTTACTTTAGGGTCCATTCCTAGGGCATTCAATTAATGTATAAGTCGCCTATGCAGAGCAGTGTCAAAAGCTTTACTGAGATCTAAGTACACTACACATAGAGCTCTCCCTCAGTCCAATTCTCGGGTCATCCAGTCAAAGAAATTAATTAGATTTGTTTGACTAACCCGTCTATAGCTCTCAATCTCATCCTTACTTACACTTTTGTGAAAAGGGACCACATGTGCCTTTCTCCAAGCCTCTGCGGAATTGTATAGGACATTCTCCATGGACTGCAGGATTGCGTCAGCCACACCTGGTGACGTCCTCCGGGCGGCGCCATACAGAAGTGCTCTCTAGAGTTTAGGGCTCTCAGGCCATGCCCCCCAGGTAACCCACCTCCCCGACCCGCCCCTGGGCCGGTCAGTCTTCATCCTTCCGCCTTGCCAGCAAGACGGACCCTGCTCTCTCTGTTTGTTTATTTCTTTATTTTCAATTTAAATGACTAAATCCAACCCGAAGAAATGCCCACAATGTGGGAACAATTCCTACACCATCAAAGGCTGTAAGCTCTGCGGGGCCGGCACCAAGAGGAAAAAAGGGCAACATGGACCAACTCCGGGACCCCCTCCCGGCCCCCTGCAACCCGTAGAACCTCTTCCGGCTTGGGATGTGCCTGTACGGGCCTCCATCCCCAGCCGTGCCACCGCTGCCCCTGAGGACGCTCCCGCGGCGCGGGACGCATTTGTTTGGGCCAACGCTCCCAATTTTGTGCAGCCTGCAGCTCCGGAAATCTCCTCCGTTGCCCGCGGCGGCACTGAGGTAAGCTTAGCCCTAATCAACGCGGCGGCTTACCCAGCTCAGCATGACCTGCAATTGGAGCATGACCTGCAATTTCCCGGGCCCTCCACTTCTTCCCCGAGAGGCCATGTGGACTTTTACAATGGCGCCCGGCACGAGTCCTCCAGCGGCACCCGGCAGTCCTCCAGCTCCTCCCATTATGGCCCAGCAGTCCACGCGGTGGCAAGCTCCGCCCCCTTCCAAGGCCTTGCTTCGGGAGTCGGAGCCTCCGTCTTTGACCCAGTCTCCCTTCTCGGGGTACCCCTGCAGCATCGACGTCGGAGTCCTGAGCGCAGGAAACGCCGCGGACATCGCAGACAGCGCCGCTCCTCCTCTTCCTCCTCTCGGAGCCCTGCACCATCTCGCAAGAGGCACCATGGGGAGCATCGCCACGGAGACAGCATGAGAGGCAGCCCTACCAGATCCAGGACACACCACGACATGAAGCGCCAGGTCAGATCTTGCAGCCATGTGGCTGACCCTAACAATAACTCTGCAATTCTACAGCTGTTAACTCAGATTGTTCAGACTATCAGCGCTCCTTCCAAACCTGCTCCCTCTGCCCGGTCTCCAGAGCCTGTGGCTGCTCCCTCTGCCCGGTCCCCCTCCAGATCCCCGGATAGAGCATCCCCGGATCGCAGGCTAGCAGTGGCATCTTCACCTCGCTCCCCAGCCAACCCCTCGCCGGACAGCACGGCAGAAGAACGAGACATAGAAGCTGTCGTGGGCTCCACCTCCAACGACAAGAGTGTGCCTGACTCAGGACCCCCTCCTGAAACTGAGGGCCCCCCTCCCCCTCCTGAGGACCGTTCCTACACAAAATTTCTACAGAAAGTGTCTACCGCCCTGGCGCTGGCCCCCCCTGACCAGGCGGAGGAGCAGGACCCGGAGGTTCTGAGCTACCTCTCAGCTCCAAAGACTCCCTTCATTTTACCCATGCATCGCAAACTGCAGGACAACTACCTCAAGGTATGGCAGACCCCTGCCTCAGGGCGCCCCTTTCCCAGGAGGTTGGATTTCAAATACCAGATCCAGCCCGCGCCAGGATTCACGCTACCTCAGCTACCACATCAATCCATCGTTGTCTCCTCAGCCCTAAAAAGGGTCAGATTCTCACACTCACACGCCAACCACCCGCCTGGTCGTGACCCCAAACTCCTGGACGATATCGGCAAAAAGGTCTTCCAGGGGGCTATGCTTAATGCCAAGATCACGACGCATCAGTTCCAGCACATCCTATTCCAGGACACCTGCGTGGCCAACATACGAAGTGCGGTCGCAGCACTCCCCAAAGAGACACAGGCATTACTGGCTGGCCCCCTCGCCGACATCTCGGAGTGCAGCAAGCATCTGGCTAGCACGGCCTTCGATGCCTTTGACACCTCAACACGTACAGCGGGTACGGCGATATCTGCCAGGCGGTGGGCGTGGCTCAGAGCCTCTGGGCTCAGTGACGACACACATGACAAGATCGCGGACGCCCCTTGCTCTGGCGAGTCACTCTTTGGAGATAAAGTCACGGACGCTGTAAATGTCATGAAAGAGCATTGCACCACACTACAAACACTTGCCGAAGAGGGGTTTGAGCGCTGCAGCGTGCCTCAGAAGGGGGGCTACCAGCGTAAAGGCTACTACTCCTCCTACAACTACAGCTCCAACAAGAGGTACTCCTCTAACCGCAAGTGGCAAGCACCGAGGTACAAGAGCAACTCTTACCAGGGACCCTCCAACCAGCGGCAGTCCCAGAGGGACCGGAAACAAAGGAAGGTCACCTCCACTCCCACCACCAAGGGCGCTTTCTCCTTTTGACGCCACCTCACAGGCGCCTATCCGAATAGGGGGGTCGCCTGTCCAGCTTCCTCGAGGAGTGGGAAAGGATATCTTCCGACTCCTGGGTCCTCCGCATCATCCAAAGCGGGTTCCGCTTACATTTTCATACAACCCCATTCCAACGCAACAAACCATCCAGCAGAACTCCTGCCCACCAGCAGTTGCCCATGGCTATGGAATTGATACACCTCCTGGCCTCCCGAGCCATCGAAGAGGTACCACCTCACGAGACCAACTCCGGATTCTACTCCAGGTACTTCCTCATTCCAAAAAGGACAGGCGGCATGCGCCCAATCCTAGACTTACGCAGACTCAACAAGTTCCTCGTCAAGAAAAAGTTCAGGATGTACTCCCTCAATGCCATCCTACCCTTAATCCAAGCCGGCGATTTCATGGCATCTCTGGATCTGCAGGAGGCCTATACCCACATCCTCGTCCACAAGGCACACAGGCAATACCTCCGCTTCCAGGTGCTGGGTCGCCACTACCAATACCGAGTCCTCCCCTTTGGCCTGTCTCCTGCGCCCCGAGTCTTCACGAAGTGTGTAGCCGTGGTCGCAGCGCACCTCCGCCGGATGGGGATTTCCGTCTTCCCATACCTCGACGACTGGCTCTTCACAGCTCCCTCGGCCCAGGACCTACGGACGTCCCTTCAGAAGGCAACCAACGTGATTACCTCGCTGGGGTTCGTCATCAACTTCGACAAGTCACAACTACAGCCATCTCAGCGACTCGAATTCATTGGGGTGCTGATCGACACACGGACAGCACGGGCTTACCTACCAGAGCGTCGGCAGCTCGCTATCACCTCCCTTGCGGCCGCTGCCACAACAGTGAAAGTCACCTCGGCTCGGGCCCTACTCCGCCTTCTTGGTCACATGGCAGCTACAACTTCTGTCCTGCCCTCGGCGCGGTTAATGATGCGACCACTCCAATGGCACCTGCGTACTTCCTGGAACCAGCACTCCCAACCTTTGTCCACTCCGGTCCCAATGCCCCAGAGCATCAGAGATCGCCTTCGCTGGTGGGCGAATACATCCAACTTGTCCGGGGGCAAGGACATTCATCAGCAGCCGCACCAAGTGACTCTCACCACCGATGCGTCCAACACTGGTTGGGGCGCGCATCTCCAGCACCTCAGCACCCAAGGTGCATGGTCACTGAGGGAGCAAAGACTGCACATCAATCTTCTCGAGCTACGGGCCATAAGGTATGCGCTCCTAGCCTTCATCCAACACCTGGCGAACAAGTCCATCCTCATTCAAACGGACAACCAAGTGGCGATGTTCTATGTGAACAAACAGGGGGGGACAGGCTCCCGCTCCCTCTGCATCGAGGCCAGGGCACTATGGTGCCTAGCCTTGGAGAACAACTGCAAACTCCGGGCCACATACCTACCAGGAGACCTGAACACACTGGCCGACAGGCTCAGCAGACAACTGAGACCTCACGAGTGGTCGCTTTCCCAGAGGGCGGTCAATGTCCTCTTCCAGCGATGGGGACCACCCCTAATAGATCTATTCGCAACGGAATTGAATACCAAGTGCCACCTGTTCTGTTCCAGGCACCCTTCACGCAGCAGACTGGCGGCGGATGCATTCGATGTGTGCTGGGGGGAGTGGTCTCTAGTGTACCCCTTCCCACCCACTCCCCTCATTCCAGCGACCTTACAGCGGATCGTCCAGGACAAAGCACACACCATCCTCGTGGTTCCCCACTGGCCGCGCCAGATGTGGTTCACACTGCTGCAACGTCTCGCCTGCGAGGGACCCGTACACCTTCCCCCCGAGCCGGATCTCCTGACCCAGAACGGGGGCACCACTTGCCACCCCAACCTCAGAGCCCTCGCTCTCACTGCCTGGAGGTTGAGCGGGTAGGCCTCTCCGGCCTCGAACTCCCAGTGGAGGTGCAGGACGTCGTCCTGGCCGCTCGTAGACCCTCCACTAGGAAATCCTATGGCCTCAAATGGAGAAGATTCTGCATCTGGTGCGAAAAGCAAGGCCTTGAGCCGACCACCTGCCCCATCGCACAGGTCCTTCGATATCTCAAGACTCTGTCCGACAGTGGCCTTAAGACACAGTCCATCCGGGTACACCTTTCTGCCATAGCGGCACTTCATGTGCCGGCGGACGGTAACAGCCCCATTTCATCGCTGCCCATAACCACCCGCTTCATGAAAGGACTCAACAACCTCAAACCCCCGGTCAGAGCCCCTATACCACCCTGGGACCTCAACTCTGTCCTGCTGCGGCTGACACAGATCCCCTTCGAGCCTCTCACATCAGCGGAAATGAAGTTCACCTCCTGGAAAACACTTTTCCTTGTGGCCATAACCTCCGCAAGGAGGATCAGTGAACTACAGGCCCTGATGGCACATCCTCCGTACACACTGCTACTTCTCGACCGGGCGTCCCTGCGGACCAACCCCAAGTTCGTCCCCAAGGTCGCTTCATCTTTCCACATCAATCAATCCATCGAGCTCCCCTGCTTCTTCCCGGAGCCACATTCATCCATGGAAGAACAGCGCTTGCATACCTTGGACTGCCTACGGGCCCTCAGGATCTACCTGCAGAGGACGCTCCCGGTCCGAAAGACGGATCAGCTCTTCGTCTCTTTCGACCCTAACAGGCCGGGCATGCCAGTCTCCAAGAGGACTCTTTCTAACTGGGTGTCTTCCTGCGTGTCTTTCTGCCTCAATGCCTCAGCCGACCCGTCACCGCCAACGGTCGGCCCACACAAACTCCGGGCGGTGGCAACCTCCCTAGCCAACCTGCGCTCTGTTCCACTCACAGAGATCTGCAAGGCAGCCACATGGTCTACACCTCATACCTTCCAGAAACATTACTGCCTGGACCTGCGCTCCAAAGAGGACTGTGCGGTAGGCACAGCAGTTCTCGCCTCACTTGTTGCTGAAGTGTCCAGTACCGCTACAGAGGCTGCCGGTTGCGCGACCACACGCTGACTGTTCCTCGATGTTACTACTGATGCACCTGTTATATGGTTACTGCACCTTGCACTATCCTGCACCTTACTCGCTATGTTGCACTGTTTACCTGCACTGTATTGCATTGTTTACCTGCACTGTATTGCACTGTTACCTACACTATATTGCACTGTTTTCTGCACGGCTGTTGTTGTTGTCCACAGTCCGCAGTGCGCTGCGCTGTTAGGTATATGTGGTTGTTCATTAAAGTCATGCCCCTACATTGCCTCAACGCTCCTTATTCGACTCCTCCACCTCTGGCGCTCCGCGCAGCTAGGGAGGCACCAGGTGTGGCTGACGCAATCCTGCAGTCCATGGAGAAAGCAAGGTTACTTACCTGTAACGGGGGTTCTCCGTGGACAGCAGGATAAGTCAGCCACACAATCCCACCCACCTCCCTGGAGGAGGTCTTCTACAGCGACTCGCCCCTTGCCGGGGAAACCTGGCTAGGAACATACTGACCGGCCCAGGGGCGGGTCGGGGAGGTGGGCTACCTGGGGGGCATGGCCTGAGAGCCCTAAACTCTAGAGAACACTTCCGTATGGCGCCGCCCGGAGGATATCACCAGGTGTGGCTGACTTATCCTGCTGTCCACGGAGAACCCCCGTTACAGGTAAGTAACCTTGCTTTCCTGTATGTATTGGCCCCCAAGGTTGCAACCCCTTTACAAGGAATGTCAGATACATAAGGGGGGAGGGGGTGGCTAGCAGAACATTTAGTAAAGCTAGGATAGCAGTCTTTGACAGGCCAGTAAGGACCCACCATACAAATGGTAATTATAGGCCCAATTTGTTAATCAAAGTCATGGTGCTGGCTTTGAGGCTTGGGAAAGTTCTGGGTACTATTATTCACAGAGATTGGTGTGGCTTTATTTATTTATTTTCTTTTTATTTAACATTTCTTATATACCGCCTTTCATGATATCAAGGCGGTTTACATTGAACAAACTGAAATTACAATGAACAGAGCATTATAACTTGGAGATAACTATTTTACAGGGAACATGGGCAAAGGAGGGTTAAGTGGCTTTATGGAGAGTCAAATGGCATCTGACAATGCCCGTACTATATGCGATCTAATGTATGTAGTACAGAGGCAGTGTGGTCTCACTGTATCTGAATGAAGAATAGTATTGATCGCACAGAATAGGTCTATTTGTTTTCAGCCACAAAATAGTTTTGGCTTGAACCTCACTAAATATTTCCTCTCTTATATGCTCTTTGCAGAGCCCATATCCCATTTTACAATCAATTATCCCACATGTTCAGGATTTTGAGAGGAACGTGTGAAGAGTGCCCACTATATCTGCTTCTTTTTTACATTGCGCTTGAACCTTTCACTATCACTATACGACAGTGCAGGGATATCCAGAGTATTAAAGGGAACGATCAAGAATGCAAGCCCTCAAAATATGTAGTTGACCGTGGACTCTACCTCATTGGGTAGGTATCATTGAGTAATTTTCATGTATTTCCAGGTATAAAATCAATTATGCTAAATTCGAAGCATTACCGCTAAATAAATGTGTATAGGGATGATTTGAAAATGTATGTATTTCAATGGCAACCTGAGTCATTTAAGGGTAAGGGTTGACAGAAGTCTTGAAGATGCCATAAATAAAAAATGTAGAATGTTTGATTGTAATGGTTCAAGAGCTGTTGGCTAAGTGATCGCCACTATGATTATCATTGCGGAGTCAATTGGAGTCTATAAAAACAATGATAGAGTCAGCAGGAGCATTTTTAAAATATAATTAACTTTTGGAACAATCTAATGCAAGGTTTCATCAGATTGACAACGCACTTTCTTGATTCTTTTGATAGGACAAACGCTCCCTTATAGGACTTAAAAAAAAAAAAATGAAAGCAAGCAAAATGTAAGGGGCAGTTAAATTTCCGAGACTTCTGTGTCTACCACATTACTTTTTTGATTAAACAAGGTGGGCAGGTTTAAACAATGGATCTGTAGGATAAACCAGTATGGGTTCTGATTGAAGAGGATACAATGAAGCCCATTCTCCTAGCTTTTCTCCTGCTATGGCCCTTTCCAGGAATCAGGATTGTACACTAATGCTTCTTGCAACTATCCAAGCGTTTAAGGGACAGCAGGAGGCCATGGCACCTGAAGACTCCAAGTCTGCAAAGGGGCATGCCTATTTGGTCGAATAGGAGTTGATAAATTCGAAACTTTGGCAGCATTTCGACAATTTGTGGGTGACAAATTTAAAACATTCACTGAATTTCAGGAGAAGTTTGACCTTCCAACTCATCAGCCCTTTGCTTGGTTACAATTGCAGTACTCCATCAGGCATGCCAAGTTAGACTTGGCCACCTTAACTGAGGAATGACCTTTGGAAGTAATAGCTCAGAAATTGTTTTCATTGCCTAACAGAGCATCTCTAATCTATCAGTTCTTGCATAGTGCAACTGATAGAAAATATGTTGGGGTAGAGAAAGCCTGAGAAAATGACCTGGGAAGTGAGAACAGGATCTATTTTAGAGTGGGGCTGTTATGGTATAGGATCTATTTTGGAGTGGGTTTGTTATGGTATCATGGTCAGTTTTTATTATCTGATTGCTTATTGTGCATTCTGGACTCCAATCAATGTAGGAAAGGCCACGTCTGAAAATTCTAATAATGGTTAAAGTATGCGGGATTTATTGAATCACCAAACAACTTACTTTTAAAATTATTATTTTGAAATCGTTGATGATTCAGGCTGCATTAAAGGAGGAAGCAGCAATGGTAAATATATTGCTGTCCTTGGCATTGAAGCTGTGGTAAATAACTAGCTCACTGGATTGGATGTATATGTGTGATGGAACATTGTCTGCCTAACAAAGAAATATGAGACCACTGAGGTAGAGCATCACAATCACTTCCTTCATTTTCAGCAGAAATGGAAAAGTCTTGGTCAACATATGTCTAATGTGTGAGAACTTTGGAAGATATCGTTTGGAATCATGCAGCATGCACAGCTATTGACCTGTGCACTGTTGGGCAGCATATGTTTAAACTTCTAAGAAAATAATTATATAACGGTTTTTCTGCATATAAAATATCTCTTATAAAATTATCTCACGCATACAAGTATGTGCTATGACAAGTATATTTGCTAACATGGATGCAGAGGCCACAGACATCCTTTTCCATAAATCGCCCACATCGCCTAACCTTATGGCCTAGGAATCAATGAAGACAAGACGAAAGTTATGACCATGGATGGATCACAGGCCATTGTTCACCTCAATGGAATTCAAATTGAGCAAGTCCAAGAATTCAAATAACTGGGATCGAGATGAAGGTGGCATCCACCACTGAAGTCCTCAGCAGGATTGGCCAGGCAACAGTAGCATTCGCCTCACTCAAATGGTGCCTCTGGAAGAAAGCCAATATCTTCACCAAGAATAAAATTTGCCTCTTCCAAATGCTGATCCTGCCAATTCTCCTGTATGGATCAGAAACATGGACTCTGCTCAAATCTGACTTGAACAAATGTGAAGTCTTTCAAATGCAATGCCTGAGACAGATGTTGGGTGCCTCTCTTCATGATTGCTATCGAAATGAGGCAATTCAGACAAGGTGAGTAGTATAATGGGTACACTACTCGTCAAACTGATTGACAGGTGAGATAAGCTGATTGACAGGTGAGATAAGGATGGCAGGAGCCAATCAGCGTTCACTTCCGGTGTATGTCCCGCCTTAGGACACGTCCCCTCCCATAGAAGTGAATGGTGAGTTAGCCCCACCCACTCCCGCCCCCAAACTGTTGACAGGTACCAATCAGCGTCCACTTCCAGTGTGTCCCGCCTTAGGCCACGTCCCCTCCCATAGAAGTGAATGGCGAGTTGGCCATGCCTGGGGCAGGAGTGGGCAGGGCTACTGCCCCCACTTGACACGCCCCCCCATCCCTACCCCAAGGATGACATCATCCAATCAGCACCCACTTCCGGGTTTGTGCCACACCCACGCCCCACCCCACAATATTGGCATTAGCCAATCAGCACCCACTTCTGGGTTTGTGCCACACCCACAGCCTCCCACCCTCAACCACACCCCTGCCTACATCATCGGAAATGACATCACCGGAAACAGGGTGTCATCAGAAATGGACTGTCGCTTTTTGCTGGCATCACCAGAAACAGAGTGTCATCAGAAAAGGGCCATGTCCTTTTCCGATGACCTCAGCGGAAGCAGAGTGACTGACTCCGGAAATGTGTTTTGCTTCTGGTTAATGTTTACATCTGCAAAAAGCAGGAACCCTGGAAAACAAAAAATGCTTTTCTCTCTCCCACTGCCCCAGTTCTTTTTTCTCACAAAAGATTCTCCGCAAGCACAGCACAGGGGGATTGTCACAGAGGAACAGACAGGATAGAAGCTTTTCTTTACAAAATGTTAAACCTCAATTAACACATCTTTTGTTAGAGAAACCAGTGCTGTCCATGTGATAGAATTTTGCTTTTAAGACCTCATGGTTAGAGAGAAATATTCTGGCAAGCACAGTGTAAGTTCAGACTGAAATTCAGAGAGAGAGAGCTGAGTTCAAATGTTTGTGCTTTCTCTGTACATATCAAAGGGAGGCATTTGATGTCATAGCCAGTCAAAAGGACTACACAAAACCTGATGAAATAAACACATTGAAATCTGCTATACAAGCAATGGTGGGCTGCATTATCAGGAAATGCTGGCAGGGCGTAATGCATAGAGACTGTGCAGCTTGTGTAATACATGCTCCAGGCCAAAGACATCATGATTGTTTGCGGTGGGGACATAAGGAAATACAGCAGAAAATCCATAAAACTTGTAACAGGTTGTGTCTAGGACCTATTGTAAATGTTGCCATGATTGTTGCTCATAAAATGAAAGCAACTGCCCTAGTTTATGAAAATTTGAATTTTTTGAACTCATCAGAGATTTTAATACCACTAGAAATCCAGGACAACTGTTCAATATTTTGCTTAGATCTGCAAACTGTGATATGAAGGTTTAATCTGTGACAGAGATTATAGATCGTTCTTTAAAAAATGTTGCCATGATTGTTGATCATAAAATGAAAGAAAATGTATGTATTTCCAGAATCTATTAGTTGAACATACAGATGGACAAAAATTATATGTATGCCTTTATATTTTTTTTAAACTTGTAATGTGCAAATAAATCATATCACAAGATGAAAACATTTTATTTGAAATAAAACATTTCGAACCTAGTTTTGTGTGGTGTGTTTTAGGAATGCTTAGTTAATTAAACCTACAATGGATTGTCGGGGGGGGGGAAATGGGTCATCTAGGTGTGTCCTAAACAATAGGCCATAAGATAAGAATGTGCAGAGCTCTGTTGTAGAACTAAAAGACAATTAAGGCATCTGGGAAATGGGTGGGAATTAGCCACATACACAATATATAGCATCTATTACAATGTACTGTCTGCGAAAAAAAAAGGCATTGTGAATTAGCCAGATCATATGATAAGATTATGAGATCCAGTACATTTCAACAGCCAGAAAAGATCACACAGTCTCTACAGCTTGCAACTCCTCTTCAGACATGGTGAGTAGATATGTGCCTTACTTTTTAAAAATATTGTTGGCTATGTAATGTTTCTGTCTCTTATGATTGTCTTTAAAAAATAGGAGCAGAAAAAGGGGGTTACAAATAAACGTTCTCTTACAAAAAGAAGGCAGCAAAGAAAGTTAAAAGGTATGTCCAGTGGTGTTTAATTTTTCCAGCAGCTATGCTCTTTATAATGTGTCTCACAGTGTTTCAGAGGACAGCCTCAACCTTTAATCTTTTTTATTTTAGACCAAGAAGATGCTACAAAACAAGATGACCAGCCTAATCAACAGACAGCACCTTACAGAAAACCAAAAGACAAGCAGAATCGTGAGTATTCCGGTTTTATCCAGCTCCTAGATTTTAAGGCCGCTATAAAAGAAAAAAAAGTATTAGCCCCTACGTTTTTCTTTTTCAGATCAAGAAAATGTTAGAAAACCAACGGCTATGGGAGCGAAGTCTAACAGGAAAAGATCATACAGCGAAAGTTTTTCTGCCGGTGAATCTACACACGCCGGTACAGAATTCGGAGGGCGCGGTGAAAGCCGTGTCTTTGATCACAGTGTTTCAGAGGACAGAGCAAATAATCTTGCATTAGGCCCCGCTGAAGAATCAGAACCAGTTAGTTATGTTCAGTTTGTGAAAAGGTGGGATCGTAAATTGGACAAGTTTAATGGTGTAATTTATTCAGAGGAATTTCGGTTTATTAATTTAGACAGGGTAACATCATTATCTGAGGTTCAATTCACCATACGGCAAGGTATTCAACATATTTTGGATGAGGTTAGCAGCAGGGTTTCACCCGGTGATTATGTACAGGTGCATCTACACTCATCTCTTTTTCACAATTCCTTGTATTCTGGAAAGTTAAACACAGAAGCATTAGACACTGACGATTTCTTAAATCAGATCGCTAAACTCCTTCAGAGTCACAGAGAAATCCAGGTTTGTGATATATTCCGTGTTGTTGTACTTGTCATAAGAAATCGGGGGGTGGGGGAGCTCATAGGGTCTTTAAAGACTATACCGTTTAGCCATATTATTCATAAGAAAAGGATATATTTGATAGACTTGAATAACACTGATATCCTGTGTTTTGCAGGTAGCCTCACAGCCCTCATGTCACAGGTAAAAATGACAGATGTTGAATTGTTAGAAGGAGCTAAAAACCTACATAATGAATTGGGATGGTCGGTACATAGAAAAGTCATGCTCGATGATGTAGCAATATTTGAACAGCATTTAAAGATAAACATACGCGTTGTGCTTTACACAAATTCATGGGTTTGTTTTAAGACATCAGACAGACCTGTGTTCCCTAAGACTGTGTTCTTGTTGCTACACGATGACCATTTCTATGGTATAACCAATGTCAAAAAATTCTATGGGGAGCGCAACTTCTGTAGTTACTGTCAGAAACCGTACAGTCACGATCATAATTGCACATTGTGGTGCCGTCTTTGTTTGACACTAATGTCTGCGAATAATGTTGGTGTACAACAGCGATGCCCTAATTGCAAACTCTTTTGTCATTCTGAAGAGTGTTTAGATAGACACGCGTATCTGGCTCTGAAAAAAGAAGTGGCGTATTTATCTAAGATACTGTGCCAGAAATGTGAGTCTTATGTGGACAGGAAACATAAGTGCAGGGGCCGGCATTGTAAACTATGTCGCGAGCCCCTAACAGGAGATGGCGTCCACTTATGTTTTATGACCTCATTGGTAAAACTGAAACATCTGAAAAGTATATTTTTTATGATTGTGAATGTATGCAAGAAACAGGCTGGCATGTCCCTAATTACATATATGCGACGGACTTAAATGATGAAAGAAACTGGGAATTCAAGGGTCTCGAATGTATTTCTACCTTTATACCGTTTTTTTTTTTTACTAAAAATTTAAAGGCTATACCTTCATAGCCCATAATTCCAAAGGTTATGACGGATATTTTGTTCTTAAACAACTGCTTAAGGAAAAGATGAACACAGGGCTGCTGGTTCAAGGTGCTAAACTTTTACAAATTACCTTTGAACCTTTGACTATTGTGAGACCATGCCGGTCCTAGGCGGTTGCCTAGACCCGGGATAGCCTGGAGTTGTGATAAATAAAGGACACTGTAGTCGTGATCCAAATGAAATTAAAGTTGGGTTTTATTCCCCTTCCCTTGAGGATGTCGTAGAATAAGGGACAACATAAAGAACGGTTGTTTTCACCAGGGTAAAGGATGTTTAACCAATAATAATCATGCTTCTTTCCAGCAATAAAGTCCAGCACTTTTCAATGTGCAAAATATAGTTTCTTTCTTGCTCTTTCCGTTTAACAAAGGCTCTCTATATCATCAGTCACGCATACAGCACATTCCATCGGTTCAGGGATATTTTCTGAGCTATTGCTCTCCCATTGCATAGGGCTAAGACCTGTCCCTGTATAAGGACACGGAGCCCCTATGAAGCTGCTCTCTGTGTCTTGCTCTGGGGAAACCTCAGTTGCCACCAGTGGGAGCGGCTTTTGTATGTCCCCGATATCAGGAGCTGTGCTGGGGATTTCTTCCCACGGCTTGGGCCAATAAGAGTTCCCTTGCTGGTTATCAGCCTGGCTTCTATCCCGGAGACTCCCTTTTCTCCCCTTAGTAAAAACAGGGTACTTATCTTTTCTTTTGGAGAAGATGAGCTCAAACCCCTCTGCTTCCAGCCAAGGTTTTCTTTCTGCCCTGCAGCCTGCTCTTCTGTGGGAACCCTGGTTACGATGCCTGGCTGAGGGAAACTCACTTCCTGCTTCCCTTGTGCTTCTTTGGTCGTGACCTCTGCCTTCTGTTAACTGGACAGTTTGCCTTGGTGTGAGGTCCCCTCTGGCTGGGAAGACCTTGCTGCAGTTTTACTTATCCCACCTGGGTTTGCCAGCCTGCCTTTCTCCAGCCCTGGTTCTCCAAGGTAACATGTCTTCCTGCAATTTCTTGGGATTTCTACTCTCACCTTCTCTCCAAGCCTGCCTGAAACAGCAGTCAGAGTTCCTTTGGTCTCTGCCTTCCTCCTGGCATTCAAGCTCCGGCTCCAGCCCTAATCCAGGCTCCAGCTTCCACTGCCAATGCTCATTCTGCTGCTTCCAACTCTCTTCCCTCTCCTTGTTCTCCTTCTGTGAGATTTCCCACCTGCTTTTATCTCTCAGCTCCTCTAACGTGGAACGTCCAGGTGAGCCTGATTGGCACTCTCAATTCTTACTGTGTCACTGCAACCCTGTGGAAAGTTTGTTTTCCTTTTCCCTGCCTCTCTGCACTGTGAATGCTGCAACTGCCCCTGAGGCTGCAAGGTAAGCTCTTCTTCCTTTTCATTTCTTACTATTTCAGGGTCTGTGTTTTCTAACTCCTGACAGGTAAGCCCTTCCTCCACATTGTCCTTTAATGTTTCAGGCTTAGTGCTGTCTAGCTCCTGACAAGTAAGCTCTTCCTTTGCATTGTTCTTTAATGTTTCAGGCCTAGTGCTGTCTAGCTCCTGACAAGTAAGCTCTTCCTCTGCACTACCCTTTAATATTCCAGGTTTTGTGCTGTCTACCTCATGACACTATCTGTTTTATAGACTCTCTAAATTTCCTGCCTATGAAACTTAGCAAACTTCCGCAAGCCATGGGTTTTACAGACAGCAAGGGGTACTTTCTGCACTTTTTTAATATGCTGGAAAATCAAAATGATGTGGGCCCCATGCCGGGTGTTGAACATTACGGTGTGCGTAACATGTTGCCTGAAGAAAGAGAGGAATTTTTACAATGGTACAAGGACAATCAGCATAAAACTTTTAATTTGCAAAAAGAGCTGGCTTATTACTGCCAGCAGGATGTATCTGTTTTGCGGCAGGCCTGTGTTCTCTACCGAGCTGAAATCATGAAAAGGACAGAGAAAGAAGTGTTTGTAGAGCAGGGTGACATCTCAGAAATTCTAACAAGATGTTTAGACCCTTTCCAATCTATAACCCTTGCATCTGTATGTATGGCTATGTTCAGATTAATGTTTTTAGAACCCAAGACTGTGGCACTCATTCCACCAGATAACTATTACCGGCAGACAAAGAGATATTCATCCCCCTCTATTCAATGGCTGATGTATGTAGAGGCCAAAGAAAACATACAGATCACACATGCTCTGAAAGGTGGCAAAAAAAAGGTGGGGTCTTATTTTCTTGATGGCTATGCCGTGATCGGTGGGGTAGAAACAGTTTTTGAATTTAATGGTTGTTTTCACCACGGCTGTCCGAGCTGTTATAACGATAAAGACCAGAATCCTGTAGCAGCCATGACCTATGGTTTTCTTTATTACAAAACACAGCTAAAAGTTGCATTCCTAGAAAGCCGGGGGTTCAAGGTCATAAGTCTATGGGAGCACGAGTGGAAGCAGATGGTAAAAGAAAATGACGGGGGTTGCGCAGATTTCCTGGCTGACTCCGCATTACCGCAACCTCTGATTCCACGAGATGCCCTTTTTGGGGGTAGAACAAATGCCATTTGTCTGTACCACAAAACAAGACCTGGGGAAAAAATACACTACTATGATTTTACCAGCCTATACCCTTTTGTCAATAAAACAAAGGAATATCCAATAGGCCATCCAAAAATTATTTATGACAAATTTGGTCCCACTACAAAGTACTTTGGTTTTATAAAAGCAAAAGTATATCCCCCACGAAAGCTCTTTTTCCCGGTGTTACCCATACAGTTGGGCGGTAAGCGTATGTTTCCACTGTGTCACACGTGTGCTGACACACGGCAACAGGAAATGTGTGCCCACACGGATGAGGAGAGAGCTTTTGTGGGGACTTGGTGTACGGTGGAGATGAATTTAGCCATTGCAAAAGGGTATGTGGTTGTTGAAATCTATGAAATCTGGCATTTCGAGCAAAAATCTGATAATCTCTTTTCCGAATACATCAAAATGCACCTCCGTCAAAAACAAGAGGCTTCTGGCTACCCTCAATGGTGCAATGATACTGAAAAACAAAATGTGTACATAGCTGATTTCTTTAGAAAAGAGGGTGTGTGTGTGCGTGCAGACCAGATTAATGTAAACCCTGCTAAGCGTCAAATAGCAAATCTTTTCTTAAATTCCCGGTGGGGTAAATTTGGTCAAAGAACAAACCTGCCTACCACAAGCATTGTGAGAGAAACTGATGATCTCTTTAAATATCTGTTTTCTCCTGAATTTGAGGTTTCATCATGCGATTTTATTGATGATGAAACAGCCTGTATGTCTTGGAGACACTCAAAAGACTGCTGTTTATTGTCAGGTAGCACCAACGTTTTCATTGCCTGTTTTACAACGGCTTATGCACGCCTGGAGTTGTACATCCTTCTATAGTTTGCAAGAGAGCTGCCTGTAAAAAAGAAAAAAGAAAAAAAAGGTGTGAATTAGCTGTTGGACTGGGCACAGAGTATGTATCGTGGTACAGGCAGCTCTCTTGCAAACTATCTAGAAGGTTGTACAACTCCAGGCGTGCATAAGCCGTTGTAAAACAGGCAATGAAAACATTGGTGCTACCCGACAAACAGCAGTCTTTTGAGTGTCTCCAAGACACACAGGCTGTTTCATCATCAATAAAATCGCATGATGAAACCTCAAATTCAGGAGAAAACAGATATTTAAAGAGATCATCAGTTTCTCTCACAATGCTTTCCTCTTTAAAGGCTAGTGCCAGCAGTCTAGCTCCAGTATGGTTAAGGCAGAGCTTATCCTTCAGAAAAAAAAAGGCGTGTATTCCCCAAAATGTTGCCCAGTTCCTGACAAATCTGAAGTCCTCTTCCATAAACCAGTATTTCAGCCCTGCACTGAGACTCTAGAGCTCTTCCTGCCTCTTGGGTCCTAGGTGTAGAACAGGGATCATTAATGAGAATGCTAATCTGGAGGTTCTGGATTTCAGCTTTCTACCTAAAAGTCTAAATCTGGCTTCCAGAACCTCCCTCCTACACTCTCCTATATCATTCATACCCACATGTAACAAGACAGCCAGCTCCTCCCCAGCACTATGTAGGTGATGTGTGAGGTCTGCTGCCTTGGCACCAGACAGACAAGTGACCCTCATGCCCACCAGTCACCCATCTACATACATGCCTAATGACTGATTCACAAAATTAAAATAGTCATCCTAACACTTCCCTGCTGGGCAGAAGCTCCTGGAGACCCATCCTCGGTGCAAAAGGATATGTCATCCCCTGGAGGATAGGTCCTGGCTTACAGGATCATTTCCTGCCACATCAAGGTGATGTTCTCCTTGCAGGTGACCTCTTCTCTTCTAAGGTAACACTGAGGCCACCAGTGCACTTTTGAGGCCTCCTCCCCTTCAGACTGTCTGGAGGAGAGGGTGAATCAGTGGAATGGGGCATTAGGGAAGGTTTTTGGGGAACTGGTTCCCTTAAAGGTGCTGCAATCGAGGGGACCGAAGACACGACGATACAATAGCTGCGGAGGGCGGATAGGATCTGGAGGACAGATAGAGTAGATTTGAACAAGGCGGAATGTAGACTGCTACAGAGGGTGTACCGGATTACACTCTGCAGAAGCAGAAAGGAATATTATGCTTGTGCTATTCTGGATAGTGAACATCATACCCACCAGTTATTTAAAATAGTTTGGGATTTGGCTCCTAGTCGGCAATTAGAACGGAAAAGAGATATTATTCCTTTTTCCGCTACCCAGTTTAATCTTCTTTTTTCTACTAAGATCCAGGGCCTTCAGTCATCTTTTTTTTTCAGGGGAGTGGGTTTGTCTGATTCTTCCGAGGTTGTGTGTACCTTTGAGATGGGAGACTCAACCAAAGGAATTCTGTGTTTCCCCCTATTACCAGTTTGCGGCTTCTGAGGTTGTTTGTTTCTTTGAAAGTCAAATTGGCTGTGGTGGATCCTTTGCCACCGAGGACAATAAAGGGTTGTTTACCCGCCTTTACAGAGCATCTTTTGGATTTGGTTAAATTGAGCCTTAGTCAGGGTGTTGTGCCAGATCCTTAGTGATTGGCTGCACTAATCCTGACCAGGCATCAAGTAGCAAAATCCAACCCCAGCTCTTTGGCTCCAATTCTCTAAATCCAATACAAATAAGGAAAAACACATACACAGAGTTATATCTCACTGCCATAATGGGTGCAAAATTGTTGTTGGCCGCTAAGGAGTGAAGAAGGGCCACGGAGTGGGTGGAGTCAGTGACTGCATGCTAACGCCGATCCAAATAGTGGGCATTAGAGGAAGCTGCTGTAAGGAACCTTGACACCGGCTCAAAGCTCACCCTCACCCGTGTAACAGCACACAGGGAGCCCATTCACATGTATGCAAGGTGCACCTCCCAGACTGGAGCCCTGAAAATAGTGATAGTAGTGGTCCATTGTCAGTCACAGCATGGTGCCCTTGTAATAAAGGGCACTATGCCGTTAGTGCCAAAGGGGGTGCCATGTGATTCAGCGGGTCTGGACAGTCTGCTAGGTGGCCACCTAGGGTGTACATCTGTGATGTCCGGTGTGATGCTGCTGTGATAGCAGCGTGTAGGGGTCGGAGTGGCGGTGGCAACTGCCTCTGCCTGGTACATTAGATACCTTTATCCCTGCCATGCGTGTCAGGTGCACTGCTGCTGTTTGTCCCATCATGGTCAGGCCTAGGGTATCTGCCGTCCTAAGCAGACCCCTCCCCTGCTGCCTTGAGGTTCCCCACAGCAAGAAAGATGTTCCTCTCCCACACCTGCCGAACATACCCTGTCAGAGAGGTGTGGCACAGAGCCTGCAGAGAGGTACACAGACATAGGAAGACACCAGCTTATGCCCTCATGCAGTCTGACAATTACCACATATCTTCACATGG
This sequence comes from Ichthyophis bannanicus, assembly GCA_033557465.1. NCBI lineage: Eukaryota > Metazoa > Chordata > Amphibia > Gymnophiona > Ichthyophiidae > Ichthyophis > Ichthyophis bannanicus. The sequence continues at coordinate 157,297,285 of CM066031.1, read as the reverse complement.
AGTGATGCACCCATACTCCCACGTGGCTGCTCTGCGGCTCCTAACACATGGCTACTGTGCGTGTGCGAGTGAGAAAGGTCATGGGCTGAAGACTAGCCAGTGGATCAAGAGTGATATGTCCTGGTGTGTAACATTATCCTACGTTTCCATAACTGTTCAGTGTTGAGAGGCTGCACCAACACGTGCTGGATGGTAGAGTGTGCTAACAGCACCCACATACTGAGCGGATTTTATCAATGATATGTGTGTGTGTGTACACTCAGAGGGGGTGTAGTAAAATCCAGGCATTAAAGGAGTCCTAAGAGCCAACTTACACCTCTTTTGGACAGTGGGGTCTTGTGGATGTGGGTGTGTCCAGAGGTCTGTGAGCTTTAGCATTGCACTGTGCATGCGTGTGACGCCCAGGCTTTATGGCTGTGCATACAAAATGCCGCACGGTCAGTTATTCTGCAACTCCACAAACTGTGTGAGACACCATTTATGGGCAGAAGGATAGTTTTCAGTAAGTAGTTGCAACCTGTGGAAGTCACTGACTGACTAGCCGTGTCTGTACATATCTTGTTCCCAAAGCTGTGACACTCAAATTCATTCCCAGTTATACCATCATAGAGGCATGCTATACCAACCTCCCAACACGGCACTGCTGTACAGCTTCCATATCACCTGCTGGTTGCAGTGTGTGTGTGTGTAGCAAACCGTACCGCAAACTGAGCCTCCAGGTCACAGGACACACCTAGCTGCACAGCTGGAAGCCCTGATTAATGGTAAATGCCATAATAGCTGTTCCTGCAGCAACACTGTCAGCCCCTTTGGGGCAGCTGCAGCCTATTGAGAGCTAGGCCCACATGGAGGGCTGGGCTCAGTGAATGTCCAATGGAGTCAATGAGTTGGTTAGACAGGAAAGATTCTGCCATGTAGCTGCATGCACCTTGCTCTTGTCCTAAGCTGCGGTCACAGAGTGCAATCTGGGTGTCTCTTAGATCCATGCACAGTATCCACATACAGGCATGTTCATGTTAGGCATATCTGCATAAAATGTACACTATCTCAACACTGTCTACTAATCAGTGACCACAACAGGCAGCATGACATTGTGTACTACTCCATAACCACAACCAGACTTATGTTTAGAGACGACATGCATTGGTTTGTCTGATTGTGACAGTAGGACACTGATCTCTGGATGGCGAGTGCACAATTCCAGCAGGAGCAATGTGCCACAGATGTCATATTGGTCTCTGCGTCGCCTGCCACCATGTGAGAAGGCAGTGCCTGGAGGTGAATACGGGGGGGGGGGGAGGGGGGGGAGAACAGTCCCATTCCTGTTTTGAATGCGCCCCTGGTAGGTGGCATTGCCAGTCAGAGGCTATGTTCAAACACAAGGAAGCTCTGAGGGCCTACCCAGTCTCTGCATGTTTCACATCAGAGGCCCTGCATGCCAGCCTCACCCATTCTCCACGGGTGTCAAGCGGGACAGCCACAAGGGCATTGTTAGAGTACAAAGAGGCTATGGGTGGCGGCATATGTACAGCCGGCAACTATTTATTTTATTTATTTATTGGTTTTATATACCACCTTTCAGCTAAATCAAAGCAATTTACAGATAGCTGTAAAGAAACATTACATATTAACAGGTTTCATCATGGAATATATGAAAACATTAGCAAATGCACAGTGCATGTGACAATGTATCTTATTTACAAGTATGTATAATATGTACAAGGGAATTTATTCACAGGGTCGAGGATACCCACTTAACAGTGGTGCATCTATTAGTCTTAAATGACAACTTGGAAGAGGTCAGAGGGATGGAAGGGGGGAGGGGGTGAAGAGGAAGTGAGGGGATCAGTATCCTGTTTGTGCTGGATCTGTGTTATGTGGGGAAGAGGTCTTGTGTTGGTTCATCTGTGCCAAAATGTTCTATGAACAGATGTGTCTTCAATAGTTTCTAGAAAGTGATAAGGTCCAATGTGGCCCTAAGCTTGTCTGGGAGGGAGTTACACATCATTGGTGCAGTGAAGCTAAAGGCTCATAGATTATTGCCCTGTTGAACTTTCTGGAAGGGCGATTTAGGTGATTCTGAGTACATGTTAGATTTTTTACAATCTCAAAGAGTTCTTGGGGGACGGTTCAGGGAATTCATGAGGATCCTGTTATGATAGTTCGTTTTATTTATTTATTTTATTTAAAGTTTCTTCTATACCGCACTATTCGGCATCAGCACGGTTTACATGGAACAAAACATCTCAGTACATTTAAACAAGTATGAGTTTACAGATAACAGGTTAAGAACTTGGATAAAAAGGGGATACACTATTTATAATACAATTCCATTAACTATTTACATAAAATCAACAGAGAAATCCGTGTTTAGAAATGTATATACAACTACATTGCTTAATTCTAGTGCATTTGGGCTTTTGTTATGAACTGGAGGTATTTGTTGCAGGTGATCTAAGTTACGGTGGTTGAAAGTATTCCGTGAATAAATAGTGCTTGATAGCCTTTCTGAATTGTTTAATATCTCGTATTGCTCTAATATCTGGGGGGAGTTTATTCCAACATCTAGGGGCAAAAGAATTAAATGCCCTGTTGCTTGAGTGCAACTGGAAAAGTTCCCGATGAATATGAAAGGTTTGCGATTTCGGCTATGTATGGACTGAGCTCTGAGCGCATTGTTTTGATCCAGTGTGCTGGGCATGGGTCGTTAGCTGCGGTCGTGGTATTCAAAGTAGCAATAAGTTCTTCAATTGTTTTAGATGATAGAGGTGAGATACTGAGGAGTGGTGCTTGAGGTTGTGTGGACTGGGGGGATACTTGTAGCGTAGCTGAATTTGTTCTGACTATGGTTTATCGTCTTTCGGTATAACTGTAGCTTATCCAGCTTGCCGAGCCTGATGAGTGTTTGACGATCTCCATTTCTTTCTAGTTTTCTCAGCTGCCTTTTTATTTGTCTGATTTCCTAAGAGTACCAAGGTTCCAAATTATTTTTGTCTTTTATTATACTGCTTATTGTGTGATCGTGGAAGTAGTGCAGCTACCTCCATTGAATTGTTCCACTAAGAAATATAGCTATCAAGATCATTAAGTGGAGTGAAAATGTCTGGTATGACGTCATGTAGGAAATTGTCCTTGTCAAACTTTTATAACTTGTGTGTGGTGCATAGGAGGGTTTAGATATTGAGTGGCTTTGGTGGTACGTTATTTTAAAGCTGATTAGGTAGTGATCTGACCATGGGATGGCATAGCCTGAGGATGAGTAGGACTGGAGCTACAGGCGATTGTGCCAAAAACAAACATGAGATCTAGAGTGTTCCCTCTTGTGTAAGTTTGAATGTTTATTATTTGGTGAAAGTCTAACTCAGTCATGACATCCAGGAAAGTTGTAGCGTGGGTGGAATTAAGAGAAGCGAGGTCAAAATCCCATAATACTATTGTTTATTTGTTGTGCTGGAACAGACCATCTCCAGGATGGATATAAGGCTTTTCATGTCAGATGATAGGGGTCTATATAGAAGGCAGAATGATAGATGAGGCATTTCTATCCTGAGTAGGTCCACGTCATCAATGTTCTCGGTGCACCTCAGTGAGTCTCCAAGTTGAGATTTGATGAGGATGAGGATGAGAACTCCACCTCTAATCTTATCCACATCCCTCTCCTTTCCCTTTCCCCTTCCGCTCTCCCTTTCTCATGTGCCTTGTGGAACGCACACTCTGTCTCTAATAAACTCGCTTTTACTCATGATCTCTTCATCTCTAATGCTCTACATCTTCTTGCTCTAACTGAGACCTGCCTCCTCCCAGATGATACTGCATTTATTGCTGCTCTCTGTCATGGTGGATATCAGTTCTCCCACACGCCTCGTCCCACTGGCCGTGGTGGTGGTGTTGGGTTTCTACTTTCTCCCTCCTGCCAATTCCAACCCCTCCTCCTGCCTCAGTCTCACTCCTTCCTCTCTTTTGAAGTCCATCCACCTCTTCACCCCGCTTCCTCTCCGAGTAGCTGTTATTTATCAACCTCCTGACAAGTCTGCTTCTACCTTTCTCACTGACATTGACTCATGGCTTTCCTTCTTTCTGGACGCCTCTTCCCCCCCTCTTATTCTTGGGGACTTTAACATTCATGTCGATAACCCCTCTGATCCTCATGCTTTAAAGCTCCTCTCCCTTACCTCCTCGTTTGACCTCCAACTTTGTTCCACTGCCCCCACTCACCAGCATGGCCACTGCCTGGTCCTGATATTCTTCTCTAGCTGCTTACCCTCGAACCTCTGTAACTCAGTTCTTCCCGTATCTGACCATCACCTTTTAAGCTTTAATCTTCATTGCCTCAGTCTCGTCCTGTCTCCTCTAACCTATTTAGAAACCTTCATGCTATTGATCCCTTAGCTCTCTCTTCCGCCATTTCTTCACTTCTTTCTTCCACCTTGTCATCTACGTCCGTTGATGAGGCAGTAACTTCCTATAACGCCACACTCTCCTCGGCTCTGGATGCTCTTGCTCCCCCCATCCCATGTCCTGTGAAACGTTCTGCACCCCAGCCCTGGTTTTCATCCACTACCCGCTATCTACGTTCCTGTGCCCGCTCTGCTGAGCGTGCTTGGCTCAAATCCCACTCCCATGCAGACCACCTTCCGTATTTGCGTGTCTTGTGCGTTTTGTCGACTAGATTGTAAGCTCTGATGAGCAGGGACTGTCTCTTACAAGTCTGTACTGTACAGAGCTGCGTACAACTGGTAGCACTATATAAATGCTGAGTAGTAGTAGTAGTAGGTCCATAGGCAATGAAAGAGGTCATAGTTAGTGAATGTCAATTGGTTCAGTAATACTCTGTCTAGTTTTGATAGCAATGTTTAAGTTATGAAGAGGATATCTGGATTATTTTCTGACAGCAAGTCGGTGATGACTGGAATTTTATTTCTTATAGACCACCTTCAACTTCCTTAATTTCTTCCTTGGTATGCACACCGATAATGCCATAATCAAGTAAAGGAATTCTGGGAGAATAGCCATCTTCACCACAGCCAACTTCCCACTCTATGTGTGCTCATGTCTCCCCCACCTGCCCAGCATTTATAAGGTAACAATTAAGTGTAGACTGTGGGCTTAAGTTTTTATTCATTATGTGGGGGAGAGGTAGTGGGTGCGATGTAGATGAGCCTCTGTCTCTGAGGTGTTGTGTTTTATAGCATTCCCTAGTAAAGTAGATGTTAGGGATTTGAATGGTGTGTCGGTGTATAACTGGAATAGTGTTACAAATATTTGAGTAAGCCTGAATGCAGGTATAGGTAAGGAGAGAGGACAGGAGAATAAACATTAAAGCTCTAGCAAACATACAAGTCATCATGTCAGATAGAGGAGAAGACAACCCTGGTCAATTCAGAACAGAATTATATTTGTAGTGCTTAACTTTCTTGATTGTTGTTGGCAATGTTCTGGTGTCAGAGGATCATAAAACAACACTGCTCAAGACCCCTGCTCAAGGGCCCCGCGTAAGGGCCCTTCGGCACGGGCCCGCCAGGCGTAAGTGTGCCTGAAGTGCAGCTATGTGTTCTTGGAGCCAGCAGGAAGTAGTGGCAGAACAAGAAGAGCAAGTAGTAGCGAGTCAGAGTCCATGTGTCAGTAGCATGGGGGAGAAGGGGGGATTCTCCTGCCTTCCTTGAGATGAGCTGGCGATATCTGGTGCGGAGAGTCTCGTTTCTTAGCCCCAGTAGGGATTCCCCTACACTTAGTCTGGTGTGGAGAGCCTCACTGCTGGAAGGTGAACCAAAAGGTGCAGATAGTTAATCTGGTGCGAAGAGCCCTGCATCTAAGCCCCAATGCCTGCAAAAGCCCTGCGATCTGGTGCGGAGAGCCCCGATGCTGATCCAGGTCCCAGCTGATGGTCCCACGATGTGCAGGGTTGAAACATCTAACCCCATGTCCATCCTGCCATGCTTCCACATGCTCTTGGTGGGGAGTGGAACTGTGTACAAAGCGTGGGAGAACACATGTGCTGCACTGGCCATTTTTGCAGTGTCCATGTCCGGGGATGGACATGATCTGGGAGTACAAGCATGCCACTATGTTCAATACTCACAGCCAAAAGCTGTGTAGGTGGACAGTGTCCTCTGGTATGTGACAGATAGACATAGGCCACTGTGGGCCAACATGCATTCACAGCCTGTCTCTGAGCCAGTTTCCAGTGCTCTTGGCATTGTATTAGCTGTCCCTAAGTTCAAACATAAGGATACACAAATGAGGAGCAGACGGTTCTGGGTACTGTCTACAAAAGAGCAGGTTGCAGTGGATGTACATGAATCAGAGGACAGATAAACGGCTGAGCCATCAAAACATGGGTCTAGCACGAGCATGACCCGAGTGCACACAGCTGTTCATGCTGAGAGGCCACCCTCGCTGTGACCATATCATGCCTACGTATCCATATAGTGCTATATAGGATTAAAGCTACAGTGAAAAGGGTGCTTTTTTTTTTTTTAAACAATACTCCAGTCACTGGCTAGGCTGCTGGCTGTCCTTGTTGTTTATACAGCCACAATGAGGATTTTGGCTCTGTGTACCTGCAGTGGGTGGTAACTAGCCAACTTGGCACAGATGGTGTGTGGGTGGCTGATGCAGTCCAGTGTTGCACAACAGCTGCAGGCTGACTGTGATGGATCTAGCTGAATCGATTTCTCTGAAAGAGGGGAGAGCTGCTTTCCTAAGCTGCCTATACCCTGCTGGTGGCTATGGTTTTGGCAAGCTGTGCTGGTTGCTTCCTGCCTACGTACCACTCACTGCATTCAGATTCCTTAGAAACAGCTGCCCGAGCCCTAGAGCATAACATATGCTGCTACATGAGAGTCCCTGGCCGTCGGGTGCAGGATACAAGAGCCAGATGGGACATGCTACTCCAACATGCTGCAATTGCACGGGGTACAAAGCCTTTAGCATGACATACCACACTGAATGCCTGCAGTATTCTGGCAGTGAAATAGGTCTGCTCCATAACCTGGAGAGACCATCTATTGCAGTGCTTGGTTTGGGGTGGACGGTGGAAAAGGTCCGCTGTGATGTCCATGAAGCACATAACGTTACTGCAGTCTCCATTGGGTAAAAAGTAGCATATTGGTGCTCACATGGAGAGATGCATTCTGGGAAAAAGAGGTTAACCAATACCAGCTCACATAGCCCACATTGCAGCCATTGTGGCGATCCTGATCACTGGAACATTGCCCAGTACCTGCACGTGTGATGAGAGAACTAGTGTGTATGGCCCCCTTGAGAGGACAGGGTGGTCTGGGATGGACCTCATGAGTCATGACTGAGGTTTGCGTTTGGTGTATGTGCAAAGGTATGGATCTTGTAGTATACAGCAGGTCACAAGGGAATGCACTCCATGCATATGTGCTGTCTCAGAGATTACTGCAACACTGAAGCCCAGAGGACCTGTGTGTGTGAAGGTTGTTTGGCTTAGGAAGTACAGTACTGCGGAGGGAAGGGTATCTTGCCCTCACAGGTGGCTCGATCTTTGCACAGGAGATTACAGGGGTTCAAATCCCACTAGAGGACAGCAACCTTGGGCCGGAAGGACTGGGGTTTCTAGTCCCACAGGTGCTCCTTGTGGTCTTGGACAAGCCACTTAACCCTCCATAGCCCATGTTCCCTGTAAAATAGTTATCTCCAAGTTATAATGCCCTGTTCAATGTAATTTCAGTTTGTTCAATGTAAACCGCACTGATGCAGAATAGCGCGGTATATAAGAGAATGTAAATAAATAAATACTACTGCTGCTGTGTGTGTTATGCAGCTGCGGTACCAAGTGTCCAGTGCAATCCATACTGCATGTGTACCGCTGTAGGCAGGCCTTAGGTGTGGTTTACAACTTTCTTAGAATGTGCCTGCCAGGATGTATGATGTCCAGGGTTTAGGCCATTGCAGGCAGGGACCTGTGGACTGGTGTATTCTAGAGGGTACTACTATAGAGAAGTATGTGGAGCTGTAGCCTAATGGTTAGAGCACTGGTTCAGTAATGAACAGACCAGGGTTCAAATCCCACTTGTGCCCTTGGGAAAGTCAGTTCACCCTCCATTACCTCTGACATAAGGCCTACCAATATATTTCTGATCACACTACCAAGAGAACCTCAACGTTGACTTGAGGGCACACATTAGTATTATTCATTTTTATGTGTTATGCACATTGGGTCTGCAAGCATGCACATTATAATCATAGCCATCCAACAGCATGACTTTATTGCCTCTGCTGCAGCACATTGCAAAGGGTCATTCCCCTTGACCCTGTAGATGCATGACATTATGCGTGGTACATGATTGGAAACTGTCATGATAACTGTGAATGAACATCATTTGCTCCGTCACATATATGCAGTACATGCAGGCACGGCACGCTCCTGGGATGCCCACCTGCATAGAGCATCCCACATCCTCACTTGCTCCATATGGGCAATATTAGACACACATCAATCAATTCAGGTGTGTAACATCATGCGGGTGACCTTGTTCCACTAGACAGTATGAGTGTAGACCTTATCTGTCCAAGAGCACTTTGCGTTTGCATGAGGCTTGTACAGATGTGTGGCTTTTATATCTTTGGATCATAGCCTCCTTACTTGTGCTGTAGTTATATGCATGCAGTATGTCAGGAAGATTGTATGGTGGTTAGAACAGCTGAGACAGCTGTGAAACCTAAACAGATAGTATTAGCCCTTCCCTGTGGCCCAGCAACTATAATTTTACGCACTCTACAACTGAGGTTACCTGCATTTGTGAGGTCACATTAGGGCAGCAGGGCCATATAGCACCCTCATCTACCCCCATCCATCAACATATCTCCATCATGTTCAGTCATGTAGTCTCCTGCCAGCTGCTATACCCTGGCCCACACTGTGGCATTTTACTCATTGGGGTGTATCACTCCCACCTCACCTACAGCTGATGTGCAGGTCACCATTGCTGCCCTGGCATTTGTTCTATGCCTACATTGTGGCCATGGTGGCTACTCCATAGCATATGTCTAACCACTCCTATGCCACCCACCGTCATCACCATGGATTACATATGCACCGCTTATTGCTATAATCCAACTGCCTCCCACTCACTGTCTCACACATCAGGGACGTATGCATGTGACATGTTTATCAGCTATTACTTTTGCTCCTATCCAACAGCTCAAATGTGACTTAAAGAATGGCTCCTTTATCCCACTTTATGGCAACTGGCCTTAGTGGGCATTAAAATGCACACTTGGTGATCTTAACGCCAGATAGCCACTTACTTACATTTTATCATAGTCTCAAAAAGAAGACTATGATAAAATGAGGAAAACCGTTAAGAAAAAACTAAAAGGAGCAGTTGCAAAGGTTAAAGATTACATCAAACATGGGTGTTTAAAAATACAATCTTGGAAGCCCAGACCAGCTGTATTAAGTAAAGTAGAAGGAAGTCCAAAAAAACTGCCAGCATAGCTTAAAGATGAGGTCAGAGAGGCTGTTACCAAAAAAGCAACATTCAAGAAATTGAAAAAGAAGCCAAATTACGAAAACTGGAAACAACATAAGCACTGGCAAGTTATTTGCAAGGCATTGATAAGGCAGGCAAAAAGAGAATTTGAGAAGAAGCTTGCTATGGAAGCAAAATGCATAATAAAGACTTTTTCAAATACATTTATAGCAAAAAACCTGTGAGAGAGTCAGTTGGACCATTAGATAATTGAGAGATAAAAGGGGAACTAAGAGGGGACAAGGCCATAGCGGAGAGACTGAATTAATTCTTTGCTCTGGTCTTTACTGAGGAAGATACAGAGATTTTACCCATGACTGAAATGGTATTTAAAGGTGATACTGCAGAAGAATTGAAAGAAATATCGATACACTGGGAAGATGTATTACTATTTGACAAACTGAACAGTAGCAAATCACCTGGACCAGATGGTATATATCCAAGGGTGTCGAAAGAACTGAGATATGAGATTGTAGACCTACTAATAGTAATCTGTGAACTATCATTAAAATCATCTTTAATATCTGAAGATTGAAGGCCAATGAAACGCCAATTTTTAAAAAAGGGTTCCAGGGATGATCCAGGAAATTACAGACTAGTGAGCCTGACGTCAGTATCGGGAAAAATGGTAGAAACCATTATAAAGAACAAAATTACTGAACATGTAGATAGTCATAGTTTAATGGGAGACAGCCAACATGGCTTTAGCCAAGGAAAAAGTCTTGTCTTACTAATCTGTTATGTTTCTTTTTGAAGGTGTGAATAAACAGGTAGACAAAGGCGAATCAGTTGATATAGTATATCTGGATTTTCAGAAAGCCTTTGATAAGGTTCCTTATGAAAGACTTTTGGCGAAATTAAAAAGGTCATGGGATAGGAGGCAGTGTACTAGCGTGGATCAGGAACAGATAGAAAGCAGAGGGTAGGGCTAAATGGCCAATTTTCCCAATGGAGAAAGGTAAATAGTAGAGTATCTGTGCTGGGTCCGCTGTGCTGGGTCCACTGCTTTTTAACATATTTGTAAATGACCTTGAAATGGGAATAACGAGTGAAGTCATCAAATCTGCAGATGACCCAAAATTATTCAAAGTTGTTAAAACCCATGAGGATTGTGAAAAGTTGCAAGAGGACCTTGATAAATTGGAAGACTGGGCATCCAGATGGCAGATTAAATTTAATGTGGACAAGTGCAAAGTTATGCATCTAGGAAAGAACAACCCAAACTATGGTTACTCGATGCAAGGTTCCACATTAGAAACCACTACACAGGAAAAAGATTTAAGCATCATCATGGATAACACATTGAAACCCTCCGCCCAGTGTGCAGCAGTGGCCAAGAGAGCAACTAAAATGCTAGGTATCATAAGGAAAGGAATAGAGAATAAAACAAAAGATATTATAATGCCTCTGTATCATTCCATGGTGCGACCGCACCTTAAATATTGTGGGCAAGGATAGAGCGTTATTAGAAAAGGTACAGAGAAGAGCCACCAAAATGGTAAAGTTGATGGAAGGATACTCCTATGAAGAGAGGCTAAAAAGGTTAGGACTCTTCAACCTGGAAAAGAGATGGCTGAGGGAAGATATGATAGAGGTCTATAAATTAATGAATGGAGTGAAATGGGTAAATGTAGATCGATTGTTTACACAATCAAAATATAGAAAGACTAGGGGACATGCAATGAAGTTACAGGGTAACCTATTTAATACTAATAAGAAAATATTTTTTTACTCAATGTGTAATCAAACTAGGAATTCATTACCAGAGGATGTAGTAAAAGCTGTTAGCGTAGCCGGGTTTAAAAAAGGTTTGAACAAGTTCCTGGAGGAAAGGTCCATAAACCATCATTAAAAGGGACACGGGATATCACTGCTTGACCCAATACAAGCATTGAGGAACCTGTGTCTTTTGGGGAAACTGCTAGGTACTTGTGACCTGGATTGGCCACTGTTGGAAACAGGATACTGGGCTTGATGGACCTTGGTCTGACCCAGTATGGCATATCTTATGTTCTTTGCACAAGAAATGCACTTAAAGAGATCCCCAGAATGTATGTTAAGGGCTCGGGCTTTTCCTCATGTTTTTCTAGTGGCTAACTTGGTGTCTCCAAGGATGGAAAAAGTAGGCTTATTAACATCTGGTAAGAATGTGGTGGAGGTTAAAGAGGTGCTAAGGGATACTGAAGGCCATATATCTAATTCTTTATTTCATGTTGGATAGAACTGCTCTGATGATGGCTGGTGTCTAAGCCCCAAATGCCAAGCAGGGGGCTTTTTACAATGAGCTTTTGAAAAAGGTTGAGGGTTTCTGTACAACTCCAGTAATACTGGGAGGGGCAGTTATGGGGAATAAAATGTACAGGCAAAAGCTGGTGAAGGTTTGGAGGCAACGGCATGGGTCACAGTGCAATTACTCCTCCTGCTCACATCGCCAGATAGATATTTTATTTATTTATTTATTTACATTCTCTTATATACCGCGCTATTCTGCATCAATGCGGTTTACATTGAACAAACTGAAATTACATTGAACAGGGCATTATAACTTGGAGATAACTATTTTACAGGGAACATGGGCTATGGAGGGTTAAGTGGCTTGCCCAAGACCACAAGGAGCACCTGTGGGACTAGAAACCCCAGTCCTTCCGGCCCAAGGTTGCTGTCCTCTAGTGCGATTTGAACCCCCGACCTTCCGGCCTGAAGTACCTTGCTCCAACTCTATGCTCAGGCGTGCAAGAGGCAGATATTTCCCAGATATCATGGTTCAGATCATACCTCAGGCTCTGTAGTGATGCATTTAGGGCATCAGGATAGAGGGCTGATATTTTGGAGGCCAAATGAATCCTTGATGGAGAAAAAGGACTGCTATGGGGAAATCAGAAATCTCAGGACACCGTTTGCGAGCATGAGTGTTTCCGTTTATGTGGAATAAGCCCCCATTGTTGAAACAGAAGATGAAATATTTAACTTTGTGTAAACATTTGAAAGCTTCTCTCTGTTGCTTTTGGTATACCCAGACTAACCCGACTCTGATTTTGTGTTTTACTGAATTCTGTTGAAAATATTTTCTAAATCTGTCTCTGTACTTTGTACACTGCCCAGATAATTTATTAACTGCCCGTCACACTAATACAACAAAATGAAATTAGCCAGTTCTTTCAGGATTATATGGAACGCAACACCTCTCCGGGGATGCCAAGGGGATAATTTGGGATAGACCAAAAAGCAGTGGTGAGAGGTCATTTTATTTCAACAGCAGCCAAACAGAAGAAAGAGAGGGTCCGTTTAGAACAACAACTGTTGACTAAGTTACAGAGTTTTGGAGGAGAAACAAAAAGGACTCTCTCCAGTACTGTTGAGAGAGCTGGAGAGAGTTAGGAGTGAGTTAATGGGGCTCACTGCTAGAGAATTGGCCTTTAAAATGCAAGACTAACACATTTTTGAGTATGACAATAATTTTAGCACATAAATTGAAGGCCTGACAGTCTCAGCAACAAATATTAAAGATTAGGAACAAAGTGGGGAGTCTGATCTTTGAATCAAATGGGATAAGGGACGTTTTTAGGGAATTTTATGCAAAGCTTTATACCAAGTCTAAGGGGGGAATTGGAGGCTAAAGAATATTTGGAGTTTGCAAGCTCAGGAAAGAGTGGGCTGATGGGAATGAAATCAAAGGCAGGGCCTCTGATGCCCAAATCATGAAGACCAACTTGTAGAAGAGAGTGATCTGCCAGATTGAAGGCAGCACCCATGTCGTATCATTTTCCCTACCTAGTACACAGAGATTGAGCATGATATTGAGCATAAGGAGAGTTTGGCTCAGTGATGCGGAGGAGTTAAGACCACAAGTGTTTTCTCAGGTCAAGCTCTGGTGCCATATTAAAGGCAATTAAAGAGCTACAGAAACAGGAATGTACTGTGAGATTGTCTGATGAAGGGAACAAGGAGAATTGTATTTGAAGAAAGGATGCAAAAATGTCTAAAGAGGAGGAGGGGTTCTGGTTGTCATAACGTGAAGCATCAAGACCGCACCTTGCGCTTCCTATAGCTGAAAGGCATGCTTGCTTCTTGAGAAGGTGGAGGTCACTATGAAACTATGGGTGTCCCCAACTGGTATTGAAGGGATGTTCCTTTAGAGAAACTAACTCTTCAAGTGTGAATGTTAACAATAAATCCCTGATCATCTAGTGCTAAGGCTGAAAACTCTAGGGGGTCCCGTTTAATATTTGTGACTAGGATGGAAAACAGGATACTGGGGTTGACGGACCTTTGGTCTGGCCCAGGACGGCAGCTCTTATGTTCTTGAGTTTCAAGAACATTTACAAAAATGTCAGTTACATCTTGGATAAACAAAATCTTTGTTTCCTTCTATTTGTTAGGTCTGTTTCTAGACCACTGTGCTCTCCTTTAATGTGACTTTGGAATCAAGGCTGGGTCTAGACCTACTAGGGTCCAAAGCAGAAACTTAAGGAATGGGCTCAGGAACTCCGAAGCTCTGCTTTGGTGATATCACTCAATATTGTCAAGGAAACCTCCTGAAGAGCTGAGACCCCAGACAAGAAATCCAGAACACCACAGGCTGGGAATTTAGAATTGCTCACTACAATCACATGATCTGGATTTGTTATTATTTACAAATAAGGGTCACATTTGGGATGCACTGCATTCCCACCCAACAACAGGCCCAGCGATCAAAATATGGTAGCCTGTATACAGTTACCCCAGTTAGCCAAGTTGTAAACCCTATTCCTTGAAAAGTACAGTTCGGACGCCACCTGCACTGTACAAAACTGTTCCAATGTAAACCGAGTTGATTTTAAAGAGCACGGTATAGAAAAACCTAAAATAAAATAAAATCAAGGAAACAAAAATTTAGTCCAGCAGCCTCTCCGCTCTACGCAATATGTCAGAACCCTATGTTTCCATCGGGCTTTACAGAACCACAAAAATTTATTTGGGCAGCCAATGGATCAGCTTGTCAGGATACCGCTAATGAATATGCATGCAAATCTCTCTCATATTCATATTAGAGATGTCCTTAAAAAAAATAAAACAGATCAGTTGGTGACCCTCGAGAGCTGGGGAGTGAATACCACTGTCCCAGCTCATTCAATCTAGAGAAGACTGGTTATTCAGTCATGTTTTCAACTTTATTCCAAAGGGCAGAAGAGTAAATCCAAACCTAATTTCTAGTGGCGAAGAACTCCACAAACAGGAATATAACAGCTAAAAGCAGTATGATGTGTTGCTGCCAATTTTGTATCAGACACAGAAGGGAAAGCAAAAAGATTCAGCTGGGATGAGTGTGATCAGCTTAGGCTATACAGATAAAATAATCTAGAAAAGTATATTAGGGTAATTTAATAACGACATTTAAAAGAGAAGTATTAGTACCTTGAATTTGACTGTATATGTCATCGGCAACCAATGCAAATTTTATTTATTTATTTAACTATGCTTATATACCGTTTTTCACCGGCTCAAAGCAGTTTTTACAATGAAAAACAAGAGATACATCGAACAGGTCATAACATATTTACAGGGGGGGTTATACATTCATCATGGGCTCAACTTATTTACATTCCTAATTGAGTATGCATCAGGCTTTCCTAACTTATTTACAATTCTTCTTCGTCTCTCGGTCTCAAACTTATCCGATATTCAACGCAGTCATGTATTCATTGGGTGGTGTTCAGATCTGTGCCAAAGTGTTCTCTGAATAAGTGAATTAAAGACCCACTTATTCAGAGAACACTTTGGCACAGATCTGAACACCACCCAATGAATACATGACTGCGTTGAATATCGGATAAGTTTGAGACCGAGAGACGAAGAAGAATTGTAAATAAGTTAGGAAAGCCTGATGCATACTCAATTAGGAATGTAAATAAGTTGAGCCCATGATGAATTAGTTTTCGAAAATAGTATTTATGTATTTAAAATATTTGTATACCGTAATCATAAATTTCTTAGCAGTCCGCAGTACAGTAAAATCAGTGTAATAAGGTTATCAGCACTCAATAACCACACTATTCATAAATGGAAAAAAATTAACCTAATACCCGCCAACACTCGAAACGCCATTTGTAATTGTGGATCTAAACCTCCAAATTCTAAATGACTGCTTTAGGTTTATTTACTTTTCCAATTGAGCTACAATCTTAGAATGATTAATCCTCAAGTTATGAGTTACAAACCACTGCACATCTTTGAGGCAAGGGCTCAGTCCCCCTGCTGTTTCACTCTACCTACTTTCCACATGTACATATGGCTAGATGCCATCTTATGTGACTGAACTATTTCATAAGGCACCCCACCAGTATGTGGTCTAGCACAGATCATTTCTTCCCACATTTCATCTGGGATACCTTTCCAAAATAGAGGGCTTACTCCATTCTAATATCAGCCCAGTCAGATGATAATGTTCTAACCCATGTATCATGATCCAACGAGGTCCAGAAGAAGTACTAATAGTGTATACTGGCCCCACTGCCCATTTCTAAGCCTCATCTGTGACAGGCAATAATACTGCTTCAGTCCCGTCTCTTTCTGCATATGGACTGGCATAGATGGAAAGCCTGTACATCTTCCAAAAACCCTCTTAACAGCTAATATCCTAATTATTCTACTACCTTGTCCAGAAACTGGGTGAAAATGGTCTATCTGGCTTAAATCCAAAAGCATCCGCTTTTGGTACTGGACTAATAACCATTCTCCGTATATCAACAAAGATATAGCTGAATTAGAGAAGGGTGACTCAAATGAAGGGGATGGAGCAACTCTCCTATGAGGAAAGCCTAAAGAGGTTAGGACTCTTCAGTTTGGAGACCGGAGATACGATAGAGGGCTATAAAATCCTGAGTGGAGTGGAAGAGGTAAAACGTGAATCGGTTATTTATTCTGTCAAATAGTAGAAAGACTAAGGGACATGCCATGAAGTTTCTAAAGAGCAGGCTTAAAACAAATTGGAAAAGAATATTTTTTCACTCAACGCACAATCAAGCTCTAGAATTTGCTGCTGGAATGTGGTAAAAGAAGTTACCACAGCTGGGTTTAAAAAAATGTTTGGACAAGTTCCTGGAGGAAAAGTCCATAAACAGTTACTAAGGTAGACTTGTGGGGGGATCAACAGCTCAAAAATCAAGCTATGTTTTAGGATCCTGCCAGATACTTCTAAATCTGGATTGACCACTGTTGTAAACAGGATACTGGGCTTGATGGGCCTTTGATCTGACCCCATATAACAGCAGAATCAGCTTGGGAGTATTAGGAGAGATCTCACGAGTAGAACGAGGGATGCAACATTACTCTCTACAGATCTCTGGCAAGACTCCACTTTGAGAACTATGCTCAGTTCTGCAGATAATATCTGCAGGGCATGAATACAGTAGAAGCAATTCAAAGAAGGGCCACCAAAATGACATGTACTGCACTGCAAGCCTTAAACAAAGGACTCTGGAAGTAAAAGATGTACTGTCTGGAAATAAGAAGGGAAAGAGGAGATATGAGAAAAACATTTAACTATCTAGCGGACATCAATAAAGCACCAGAAAGTAGCTTTTTCCATAGTATGGAAAGCTCAAGATCGAGAGATCATTATACGAAACTGAAGGGTCACACAAAAGAAATGCCAGAAAACACTTTTCCACTAAAAGGGTGGTGGACGCCTGTAACAGACTCCCAGCGAAGGTTATAAGCTCCAAAACACTAGCAGAGTTCGAGCACTCACAGGATAGACACGTGAGGACTTTAGTGGCAGAATGAGGAAGATGACAAAAATACTATTAAGACCGTGACAAAACTGCAGTAGGTATAAATGGGTCACGATTGCTATTTTCTGTCCATATTTTCTATTTCTAAGTGCCGAAGGGGTAATGATGAACGACTATTTGGAGCTACTTATAGTCCATCAATTCCAAGCAACAGATTGTATTTTATTGTTCTCTGCCTTGAACAATACACAAAAAAACCCTCAAATACAAAACATAAAAAAGCACTGACACATAAAAACCCTACAAATTAACACAGGGTTAACCAAAAACCTGCTCAAACAGCCAGGCTTTCAAAGGTTTAGGAAATTTGTATGTGCCCTTGCTCCTTCCACAATGCTTTACGCATCGAGCACCATAAAATAGGGCCAGCTACTGAAAAGGTGGGCTTTCTAGTCCCAGGCAAACAAGCATCCTTACGTGATGGAACCCACAAATTGCCTCCCTGTACTCGGCTCGGAGGCAGTACTGGTATCTAGAGTGTTATTTATTACATTTCTGTGTTGTCAGTGCTGGTGAGAGAGAAATAATCCTCCCCACCCCATAAACCCACAAACGATCTTTATGTCCCCTCCTCCCTAATGGGCAGGATGAAAGCAGCACTTTATGCTGTTAGCTTGAAACTGGTATTTCAGCGCTACAAGACTAACGGGAACCCCACATGTTCAGAAGAGGGGGGCATGAAGTGCTGCCTCCCACCTGCCTAGTGTGAGGGAAAAAGAGATGACCGTGAAGCCAGGGCTGCTGCATGTCGAGGGTATTCCTGAGGCACAATGGCTGGAAAGCACTGTCCTGTCTGCAGGAGCCTGTAAGAGAAACCCTGTGAGTGATTAAAGAGCTCTCCGGAGGAGCTTGTGACAGAGTCTCTGTAGTTTCACTCTTCAGCTCATCAGTTTTATACCAATTCCTCGTATGACTGGGCTCACCTGAGCAGCTGCGGCTCCCAGTTTCTCTTTCCTCCGATCCCGGCTCGTCCCTGATGTACGGCTCTTCCCCTCGTTCAATGTGGGATATAATATCAGGGGTGACAGTCAGAGAGCTTGATCCTGGGGTAAGAACACTGCATTAGGTTTCACATAATTACTCTGGGTGCAATTCCTGCAAATTCAGGGTTTAGAAAACTTTCCAGCAGAATTTCACCAACTGTAGTGAACGCAAATATTAAAATCCTCATTTAAAGAGGAAAGGTTTTGGGACCCTGGATGTCTCAGAAAAGTCATATAAAAACTCTACACATTTTTATTCTTTACAACCCAACAGAAGATGGAAAGAATTATACAAACGTGGTCTGGGGACAAAATAACTCACCCAAAATCTAACAGAATGGGTTGAAACATGGAATGAAAAGAGACAAAATTTGAAAATGGACCAAATCGGACAAGGGGTTCCAGAGAAATAAACTCTCCCCAAAAATGTCCCAATGTATTTCTACTGGAGGAGGAGTTCCAATTTCTGAAGCACAAAAATTGATATTGAGTGAAACATAGCAGTTAGGAAATTCTTCCTTTTAACTGCCTCTCCCTTCTCTTCTCTCATGGTCTCACACACGCACACGCTCTGTTTTAACTACTCCATTCAAAAGCACAGGCTTCCATAGCCCCCATATTCACTCACAACAACTGCTGCCACACCCGTTTCATTTTATTTTATCCAAACAAACAGAACTTTTGAGTACTGCACCATTCAAGCCACTTCCTCCATTTTTAACCCCATGTCAAACACACACCCAGAAACAGAATGGCTTCACCTGCTTGGGCAGAGGGATTAGAGAGAATTCCACGAGTCATACTCTGCATGCTTTCCCCACTTGTTCCGTTTCCTGATCTTCCTCCGAGCTGGCTTCATTCTGAGCATGCCGAGTGAGATTCCTCCACCCTTTTCCAGATGTTCTGGAAACCACCTGCATGAAATAACTACTGTCCCTGAATGAAGCTTGCCTTGAACTGATGCCGGATAGGCGTGAGCTAAATACTGATAAATAAATACATGTATGAGGAGGCTTGCACATATTGAAAGGAGTCTGACAATGCATTGCACTCTTCATAGTGGAAGCTAGACTAAATCTAAGCGAGAACAGCATGGCTTGTGGAATTCTTTCCAAACCCTTTGCGTGTGCGTGAATGTACACACCTGTCTGTACCTGCGTTGCCTTCAAATGATGTGTTTTGAGGTATTTGATCACCAAGGTCTTTTTTTCTCCACATTTGTCTCTGATTGTTATTACTTTTGAGAGGGGTTTTCCGAAGTTTAAACAGATATTAGTTGCCAATTAACAGAGCAACCAATAAGAAAGCTATGTGAGTCAGGAGGTAATTTTTGTGGGTGAGGGCAATTTGATTGGGACAGCAGAGACAGCCAGTCTGAAAGGAGGAATTTCCTATCTAAAGAGGTTGATTTACTAAATGGCACTAGCAGTGTGCGCATGGTATCTACGCCAAGATCCCGCTGAATAACATGGAACCTCAGCGCATATATCGCGCGCACACCCCTAAGATTCTATGCTACAGTAGCTGGAACTATTTCTCCCATAGAAATGCATTAGGCCAGCTTTTTGAGGGCTTATTTCTCTGGAACCCTTGGCCCAATTTGGCCCACCTTCAAAGCTCAATGTGTCTTTTTGCCATTTTCCCCCCACATGCCAAGTTTCATCCCATTCCAGTAAATTTTTGGAACACTATTTTGTTCCAAGACAGACAGACATTCTCAACCTCTCCTGTATAATTAATTTCTAACTTTGGTTGGAAAGAATAAACATTTTCTCATATCCCTCTCCATATGAAACATTCTCCAATCCTTTTCATACTCCAACTACAGAAGAATCAACAGGACCCTCCTGTGATAGTCTCTCTCTCTCTCTCTCTCTCTCTCTCTCAAATCCCCCTCCCCCCACCGATACCATATCTCATTCTCTTGCACTCCTTATCACCATCTCTGTCTTTTTTTCACACATCCTCCCCTTCTAACTCTTTTTCATCCGCTCCCCTGGTTCTCTCCTAGGACAAGCAGGATGAAGTCATCCACACCAGGTGGCGTCATCCGACGGCGCCGAAGACAGAAGTAGTCTCTCTCTAGCCCAGAAGGAGTTTCCCTTCTGGGCATGTATCAACTGGACCTACCCCTAGGCCCGCCCCTAGCCAGCCACTTTTGTCTCTTCCGCCTTGCCAGCAAGACGGACCTCTTCTCTCTCCTACTGATCTTCAATCAAGATGCCTGGAAAACAACCAAAACCGGGTTTTAAAAAATGCCCCAGCTGTTCCAGAAAGATGAATACTACTGACCTGCATGATCGTTGCCTGCGGTGCCTGGGAGTCTCCCATAAGGTAGAAGGATGTGCACATTGTGCCCGCATGTCCCCCAGAGCCAGAAAATCTAGGAAGAATGCGCTTCGTGAACTGTTTCCTGCCCCTCTGCCTTCCGGAGCTTCCAACAGTGCCTTGTTCCCTGCCAGCTCTTCTTCTGCCATACAGCCTCCGTCGGTGCCTCTGCAATCCATGTCGGCGCCCCCTACTGCTGTTTTAGCCCCGGGTGCGCTGGTCCTGGCCTCCTCCCATGGCTTATCTGTTCCTGGCTTCATCTCCCCTACCAGGGCTTCTTCTTCAGATCTTGTACTCCCGGCAGCCCCGTCCCTCCACGAGGCTCCCATGGCGGCAGCCATTTTTTCTGATGTCAGTTTTGTAAGCCCCGCCCACCGCGGCGCCATTGGCCGGCGCCAGGAGAAGCGTCAGGCAAACCACAGCAAATCACGGCGCAGAAGCAGATTGCGCCACAGACACCAACAGCGCAGATCGCGCTCAGCGCAGAGGCGCCGGCCCGACCCGCGCAGAAATTACAAGGACTACTCCAGCTACAGTAGCAGCTCCAGCGATGCAGGCAGCCACCAGAGCAGACACCGCAGCTTCTGCACGCCGTTAAGACTCTCCTCTTCTTGGGACAGCGATTCCCATGAAACAGCAGCCTCCTCACCAGACAGGTACGACTCCCCAGAGTTCAATGAATGGCCTCTCATTCCTGAACCTCCTTGCACTCCGGGGCCTGCCACTACGTCCCACAAACCCCTTGTGGCTATGGAAGCCCCTGCTCAATTTTTATCCTTTCTCACCAGTCTCTTTGAGCAATGGTCCCGCTCCTCAACAGTGTCAGCTGCAGGAGCCCTTCCAAGAGTCCCCAGCGAACTTGCAGATGCTCCTACATATCCTTCACCTGACCCTGCACCGGACCCCGGCCCCTCCGCGGTCCCTATGCAGGAACTCAGACTTCCTCACGATGACACAGAGAGCAATACTGCAGCTTCTGAAGAAATCTCCTCCAACGGTGGTCCCCATCCCGCGGACTCTCCCAGCAACCCAGAAGACCTTTCATACCACAAATTCCTCTGTAAGGTTGCTGATGCTCTGTGTCTCCCCAGCGCTGCCCCTCTTATTGACCAGTGCCCCGAAACTCAAGCCGCAAGGAAATTCCTGGAGGCGCCATGCTCCTCTGCGCACCTACCCATACACCCTCTGCTGAAGGAAACTTACTTGCCATATGGCAGAACCCCTCCTCAGGGGCCCCGACATCTCGGAAACTGGATGCAAAATATCAGGTCCAGCCTTCCCCAGGCTTTGACAAGACGCAACTCCCCCACCACTCCATAGTGGTGGAATCCGCTCTTAAAACGAACAAAATCAACACGAACACAATCCAACTTTCTGCCAGGCAAGGACTTAAGGCTCCTCGATGAGGTTGGAAGGAAAACCTTCCAGGGATCCATGGTATGTGCTAGAGTCGCCGCCCACCAACTACAACAAGCCTTGTACCAAGACACTCTCATGGAGAAACTAAAAGCGACTATTTCCGTTTCCAGTCAGGAGGCACAAGCGGCTGCTTCTACTATCCTCCTTGACTTGCAGGAATGCACTAAACATCAGGTGCGGGCAGCCTTTGACGCTTTTGATGGAGGTAGCCGCAGTGCGGGCCGCTGCATCTCGGCTCGACGCCTTGCCTGGCTAAAAGCTTCAGGCCTACGGGAGGACACACATGAGTGCATTGCCGACGCTCCCTGCACGAGGGACACCCTGTTCGGAGATAAAGTTAATGACACCGTCAACGCCATGAAGGACCATTGTACGACACTCCAGACTCTCGCAGACGACGGCCTAGAACGCCCTGTTCGCAAGTCATCCTACCAGCATAAACCCTTCTCCTTCTCATCTTACAAACGCCAGTACGGCTCTTACCGAAAGTGGCAGCAGCCCCACTACAAACAGCAATCACACTCCTCCCACGCTTCCTACAAGCAAAAGCCCCGCCAGCGTGAAAGGAGACAGCAAAAGCCAGCTCAGCCGGCGTCGGGAAGGACCAACCAGACTTTTTGAAGGGAGGACTGGGGCCGACCTCCCCACGGGGGGCCGCTTGGCCAGGTTCCTTTGAAATTGAAAAACCATTATGACAGACCAATGGATACTAGCAATCATTGCCAAGGGGTACCGCATAAAGTTTCTATCACCACCCATGCAGCGGGCGGCTTCGCGTTGCACTCACTCAACCTCACTATTGGAAACGGAGATTTTGGCACTCTTGGCCTCCAACGCAATAGAGCCGGTCCCGGAGGCGGAGATCAACACTGGATTCTACTCCAGATACTTTCTTATTCCCAAGAAGTCTGGTGGCATGCGGCCCATCCTCGACCTACGCAAACTCAATCGATTCATCGCCAAGGAAAAGTTCAGGATGCACTCCCTCGGGACCATCCTGCCCCTTATCCAGCCAAAGGAGTGGCTCACATCCCTGGATCTCATGGACGCGTACTGTCAGACGGCTGCCTAGGGTGAGAACTTACACAATCTTGACGATGCATATATTCATATGATTCTTGCAAGGTATTGTGGGTATTGTAGTTCATTCACTCCCAAACACAGCTGATGACAATAATTTGAGTTGTGAAACCAAGTGGTAAGATCAATAAAATACTTCTTTTATTGATGGGGTTTAATTCACCCAGCACATGTATGCTTGATAGCACTATAAATGAGGTTACTTGCTTGCAGTGTTTAAAATGGATAACAAAAAGTCACAAAGTAAACCAGAAACAACCTTCAGCTTGTCAGGCAATTAGCTAATGTTTTCTTAGCAAATAATTACCAAATACAAAGGCACAAAGTAAAGAATAAACTTTGATGGTTAGGTTAACTTCTGCTTATTTTCCACGCCGATCTCAGCAGTGATTCTCCCTTGCTCACACACACAATCAGGTGCAGCCCTAATTACTATCAATGGACCAGCTGAAAGCCTTTAGCTGGCTGGCTGCTACTGTGTGAGCCCAAATCCTGCTTTAAGAGCTGTTTGCAGTGGAAATAAAGAACAAAGTTAGGTTTCTTTGTGATGGCTGATGTGTTTGCTCACAGAAAGCTAGCATTTAGATAGAGAACAGTCCATATAAATTGTATTTTCATCTGCTGTATCAATCAGCATATGGTCACTATCATACATTGGCACAGACGAGTCTTTCATTAAGGCACTATCATGAGAATGCTTATTCCCTTGCTGCCATTCTCTATTATAGATAGGGTCTGGATCAGTGTTCATACCTGAGCCTCTCCTGCTATCATTATTTCTCTCTGTATAGCCTGGCCAATATGTAATCCAATTCTGATGTCCAGCCTTCCAATCTTGATCCCTGGACACTGGATCTTCTCTCACATACCTTCTGGCCTTGGTCTGAAAGTCCCTTCCACATGCAGTCTTCTCTCTTCCAGGTAGCCACTGGTGATTCCTATCTCTGCCACTCCATTCCTCTGGCTGAATCCAGTCCAATGGACTCTGCTGGCTTTTGGAATACCTCCCAGTATGCGTACTGCCTTGGAATCTCCCAGACCTTCCAATGGCCTTTCTTCTCTTCCTTCCAGAGAGTTTCCTTCTCTCTCTATCTGCGTGGCTTTTGCTGAAGCTGTTCTTCCAACTCTCCCTGAATCTGGGCTGGAGCTTGTAGTAACTGTTATCTGAAGAATAAGCTCTATTCTTATCCTGTTCTAATGTGTGCTGCTCCCTAACACAGTGCAGCTGTCTTGAATCAGGCCCTGCCCTTTGAGATGAGTGCTTAGGGATTACCTCATAGCTCTCTTGATTGCACACACATTTCCTCACTTCAGCCCCTCTCATGGCTGCTGGAAACCTGGTGCATTCTGGGACTGGTAGTCTTTTATGTGAAAACTCTGTTTTCTTGCTTCTACCAGAACTGACAGGTTGCTTGTTCAGAGTCACATCATCTTTTCTATAGCTCCTACCTGAGCTATGATAAGCTTCCTTATCACAGTACACACACGTCCCCATACACAAGGCTCACAGGCGATATCTGCGCTTCCAAGCCGCCGGGAGACACTTCCAATACAAAGTTCTTCCGTTCGGCTTGTCCCCTGCTCCACGAGTGTTTACGAAATGTGTGGCAGTAGCGGCAGCACACCTTCGCAAACAGGGAGTCTCTGTTTTCCCCTATCTGGACGACTGGCTTATCTCTGCTCCTTCCGTCAGAGCAGCCAAGCGCGCTACCCAAACAACCATCTCTCTGCTGACATCCTTGGGTTTTCTGGTGAATTACCCAAAATCGCACCTCAACCCCTCTCAACGGATGGAGTTCATAGGAGCGATCGTGGACATCTCTCGCTCTATGGCCTTCCTTCCCCGACCGAGGATGAACACCATCAGAGAACTAGCACGCCTCGTGCGAACGCAACAGTCCTCGCCGGCAGGGACCCTCCTAGGACACATGGCGGCAGCCACCCAGACGGTACCCGTAGCGAAGCTCCACATGCGCTGCCTCCAGTGGCACCTTCGGGCAGCCTGGTCCCAACACTCACAGTCTCTGGAGACCATCATTCCCCTCGGCAATACAGTACTTTCCTCCCTCCGTTGGTGGACCCTCAAAAAGAATCTAGCATGCGGGAGACCTCTCTCCCAACCACCACATCAACTAACCATCACCACCGATGCATCACCTGTGGGCTGGGGGGGCACACTGCCTCCACCTGAGGACACAAGGCATCTGGTCACCCCAGGAGCGGCGTTACCACATAAACCTTCGAGAGCTCAGAGCCATGAGATATGCACTGGAGGCCTTCCAGAGCTTGATCTCGGACAAGACAGTTCTGCTGAAAACAGACAATCAAGTGGCTATGTTCTACATCAACAAACAGGGTGGGACAGGATCATGACCCCTTTGCAGAGAAGCCCTTCGGATCTGGGCTTTCGCGACTGCCCACCTTTGCACACTCCAAGCCTCCTACCTCCCCGGCCTTCAGAACCAACTTGCCGACAGACTGAGTCGGCAACTCAATCCACACGAGTGGTCCCTGAAGCCCCAGGTGGCCCTCCTTCTCTTTCAAGTCTGGGGTTCTCCTGCAGTCGACCTCTTCGCCACGGAGAGCAACACAAAATGCAAAACCTTTTGCTCGAAACACCCCTCTGCTCGGAGCCACGCAGCGGATGCATTCGACGTGTCATGGGGGGAATGGTCTCTACTGTACGCCTTCCCCCCCATCCCTCTGATCTCCAGGACCATCCAACAAATCATCTCCAACAGGGCTCAAGCCATCCTGATAGCCCCATACTGGCCCCATCAAGGATGGTTCTCACTTCTCCACCGACTACAGGTGTGCCCCCCGATACGCCTACCTCTGAGTTCGGACCTCATCTCACAGGACGAAGGGAACATCCTTCACCCCAACCTTCGGACCCTTGCTCTTACGGCCTGGAAGCTGAGCGGATAGCCCTTTCCCCTTTCCGCCTTCCACATGATGTAGAACAGGTGGTACTCGCCTCACGTCGACCATCGACCAGAAAATCCTACAGCCTCAAGTGGCGACGCTTCACCTCCTGGTGCTCTGCTCAGGGAGTGTCCCCTTTCTCTTGCCCCATACCGACAATCCTACAGTACCTAACTTCCCTGTCCCAACAGGGGCTACAGACACAATCCATCCGGGTCCACCTGGCAGCCATCGCAGTGTTCCACGAGCGCCCAGGGGACGGCTCCATTGCCCAGCTGCCTATCGTTACCCGGTTTATGAAGGGCCTGTCTAACCTTCATCCCCCACAGTCAGGAGGCCGGTGCCACACTTGGGACCTTAACGCAGTCCTCAACCAGCTCACGTTGCCTCCCTTTGAACCCATGCAATCAACCGACATCAAGTTCGTCTCTTGGAAAACACTGTTCCTGGTAGCCATCACCTCAGCTCGGAGGATCAGCGAGCTACAAACACTGGTGGCACACCCACCATACACACAGCTGTCCGAGCACCGGGCCTCCCTCCGGACACATCCAAAATTTGTTCCGAAGGTGGCCTCTGCCTTCCACATTAACCAAACTATCGAGCTCCCTACCTTTCAACCGGAGCCCCACTCCTCCCCTGAGGAAGAACTTTGCACAAGCTCGACTGCGTCCGTGCCCTGAGAATCTACCTCCTCTGGACAGCTGCACAAAGACAGAGCACGCAACTCTTTGTTTCCTACGACCACAACAAACCGGGTCGCCCAGTCACCAAGCGCACCCTGTCCCTCTGGATTGCTGCATGTATCTTGTTCTGCTTGAACCAAGCCGGCAACGGACCCTCGCCACCAGCAAACGCTCACCAGCTGAGGGCGCTCGCGAGCTCCATTGCCAATCTACGAGCGGTACCGGTCACCGACATCTGCAAAGCGGCCACCTGGTCCTCTATCCAAACCTTTCAAAGACACTACTGTCTGGACGGACAAGCAGCCTCTTTCGGGAGGGCGGTCCTGACGGCGGCCTGCGCCCCCACCGGGCCTTGACTCTGATGTTGCGTATGCCCGGACCTCCCGGTCGCCCAGTGCCTGGAAACTCTTGCACCTGTGGATTGCTCGTGACGCTGTCAAATTGCACCTGTTAGTTGTTAGCTGCATATGTGATGTTTTGGTTATACACGTTACTGCCTGTTTGCACATGGTCACTGCTTGTTTGCACATGTTATTGTTTTGCACATGTATCCTTTTGCACCTGTTCACTCAGGTTCCTGATTGCACCTGTTTACTGTTTACATACGGCCGATCTGCCGACCTACGGGAATAAACAATCTTGTAACCTACCACTCTCGGTGTGACTTCCTGAACCTCCCTGCCAGGGTCCTTCCACCTCAGCATTCACTGCTAGGGAGGCACCTGGTGTGGATGACTTCATCCTGCTTGTCCTAGGAGAAATTGGGGTTACTTACCTGTAACGGGAGTTCTCCGTGGACAGCAGGATAAGTCATCCACACTTCCTGCCCTCCTCCCCTGTAAGGACCCTCGCAGGTCATGGCCCTGTCACCCCTAGCCTCTGGCTCAGCTCGGGACACAGTGGCTGGCTAGGGGCAGGCCTAGGGGTAGGGCCAGTTGATACATGCCCAGAAGGGAAACTCCTTCTGGGCTAGAGAGAGACTACTTCCGTCTTCGGCGCCGTCGGATGACACCACCTGGTGTGGATGACTTATCCTGCTGTCCACGGAGAACTCCCATTACAGGTAAGTAACCCCGATTTCAGTTACATTCCTCTCTATTACACTACATCTCCCTCCTCCATC
Source organism: Ichthyophis bannanicus (assembly GCA_033557465.1). Taxonomy (NCBI): domain Eukaryota; kingdom Metazoa; phylum Chordata; class Amphibia; order Gymnophiona; family Ichthyophiidae; genus Ichthyophis; species Ichthyophis bannanicus. The sequence goes on along the minus strand of CM066031.1, from coordinate 157,269,469 downwards.
CACTGTTCTCCTATAAGCAAAATAAACAAGTACAGACAGGCGAAGGGTTCTTACAAAAACCAAAGAGACCAGTTTCTGCAATACTTCTCACAATTGTATGTCTCTGATGGAGCAGCAGAGGAGGGGCAGTGGCTGCCTTTCTAATGGATTTGTGTCACTCTTCCCTCTCTCAGGTTCAGCGAGATCATATTGATGCACCATGTTGATGAGGCAGAGATACTCATGGCAATTGGTGCACTTCCTACCCACAAAGCTCCTGGTCCTGATGGCCTTCTGACTGAATTCTATAGGGTGATATCCAAGCCTTTGAGCCTTATTTTGTGTAGGTTGTTTGAGGGTCCTGGTGCACTGGAGATCTCTGTAGTTTCCTTCGTGAAGACCATGATAATGTTGCTTGAGAAACTAATTACAGACCAATCTCTCAATTCAATACCAATTTTAAAAAAATCAATGTGAAGATCTTAGCAGACAGATTGGGATGAACGAAATCAGGCAAGAATTTGACCAATCAAATGGGCTTCATGAAACAGAGTATTTCCAATAATGTCTGACTTTTCCACAACTCGTTAGCAGTTGTCCACAGAAAGAAGCATGCAGTTGTTGAGCTACTGGTCGGCACTGAAAAAGCCTTTGATCATGTAGAAGGAATAAATAGGGCCAAGGTATTGAATTGGTTTGGAAGTAGCGAGCAGTTTGCTCAGCAGGTAAGAGTGTTGTACAGCAAGCCACATTTGGGTTTAGTAGTTGTCTGACTGGCCCATTCCTTTTCGCTAGAGAAATGAAACCCCCTCTCTTTCTTTTTGTTCAACATTACATTAGAGACACTTTTACTAGCCATTTGGCAAGAGAAAGAGATAACAGGTTTCCAAGTTTGTGGCCTAAACTATAAAATCGGCCACTTATGCAAATGATGTCTTGCTTTTTTTTTTCTCATCTGAAAAAAATCTTTGGCCCTGTAGGTGTGTCTTACTGAGAACTTGTCCTCCTTTCTGGAAACAAAGTGAACTGGAACAAGCTGAAGTTATGCCCATGAATGATATCTGTAACCCCTAGAACATAGCAGATTTTAAGTTAGGCTCTGTCTGGGCTAAATTACTTACGAGTGGAGGTGGTCAAGGATCCAAAGTGGATTATTCAGCATAACATGGAATGCATGTTGGATATTCTTAGAGGAGATGGTAACTCACTGGTTCCCTCTGTCGTTATCAAGGTGGGAGAGACTATATTCTATTAAAATGGTTATGGCTCTGCAGATCGGTTCTATACTAGCATGCCCTCCTTTCTCTATCCATGGGGCTTTGTTCGCAGTTTGAAAAGATTCTGTTCAGCTTTCTGTGATGGAATAAAGCCCTGAAGATTGCAGGGAGGAAAACAAAGGGGGCAAAAATTGGGGGTGGTCTGAATTTCCCTGATTTTTAACTTATACTACTTAGCATTTATAATGCGATATGGAGTATGGTGGGTTGGCCAATTTTAAGACGACGTTCCCCCTCCCTTACGGTACAGTCTGGAGCAGGATTTGGCTTGGCCAAGTCCCCTAGGGTATTGTGGGGTATGCAGGTCCCAGGGGAGTTTAATTTTTTTTTTTTTGATATAGCGCCCTTCGAGACCAGCAGGGCAATTTACAATTTAAAATAATCAGAGAATAGCAAAAAGGAGTGCCATAAATATAAGGAAAGATTACAGACTGTGGCACGTGCACACACCCACCCACCCACCAACAAAAACTCTGCTATTTCTATGTGGGGAGGAGAAAAGCCTGCTGAAATAAGTGAGTTTGAGAACTGGTTTTCAATTTGTCATAGAGGATTCCAAATGGAATGCAAGGGGATGACTGTTCCATAGACGAGAGACAAGAAAATAAAAGGTGGAGTGTCCAGTGGTTTCATGCCGGGCTTGGGCGGCCAAGGGGAGCTGATGGATTGCCCTGTCCTGCAGGCACTTGTAATGCCCTGTGAATAGTAAATGCCCTGATGGAAGACAAGTGGAGCTGTAGTGATTATATTCCCATATGGCGCAATCTGCGCTTTCAGATTGGCTACCAGATACTGGTCTGGTCCAATGGTTCTCTAAGGGAATTTGGTCTCTTCATCATTTGCTTGAAGGCTCACAATTTAAATCCTTTACTTCCTTGAGGACACAGTATAGTCCCTCAGAATGGCAGACTTTTCAGTGGCTTCAATTGCGTCAATACTTGCAGATTTTGGGAGCGACTACTCTCTCTCAGACCTGCTCCCTATGTGAGCCGACATAGAGATGGTAAGCAGCGGGGAGGGCGATATCTACCTATTATATAACGTTTTGAGAGATCGATATTTATTGGTTCTGACCGGACTGCATGGAGGATGTGGAGACAGAGGAGGATGATGTCTGCTAGAAGAAAGTTTGACATTCTGCCTGCCCACCTCTGTTTGCCAGTTTGCTTTATTCCCTCTTTTTTGTGGCCCACAGATCTATATGGACAGCTAGTAAGCTATCTTCGGTCAATTTATGTTAGCATTACAGAGGGGCGATTTGATTGGTACTCTTGTATATATGCTTTTTGAGTGTCCAGAGGTCCACAGGTTTTGGACGGAGATTTGGCTGGTTACTGGCAAATTGTGCCGGTGCCCCCTGAGCCAGCACTCAAGTTCGTGATTTTTCGCTCCTCACTAGAGGATATCTAGATCTAGTTCCTTGTGAAGCCCATTTGCTAGATATCTCGATTGCCATTGCTTTGCAGTAGACTTTACAAAAATGGAAGGCGTAGAGATTAAATAGCTGGGTTTTCTGGTGGAACGAGTTCATCTTTGCTATAGGTATGAACTGATAGCAGCGGAGACATGTAATACACAGTTGATCAAAAAGATCTGGCAACCGTTCAAAGAAATATGTCGTAATTTATAAGGATGCTCTAAGAGGGCACCGGATGGCCCTTATGACATATTTTTGTTGCAGCATCCCAGCTTACTATATTCTGAAGTCATGTTTTCAAGCTTCCTCACCCTTGGTTTGTTTATTTATTTAACAGGTTTTTATACCACGATATCCTTAAATCAAAGCAGTGTACATTACAACTTACATTTCTTAGAGTGAGACAAGGAACATATTAAATAGGGGGGAAGGGTGGCATACAGGCTAATAATAACAATGAGAATTTTAAATATAACATGAGGAACTATACAGGGTGGCCCAAAACAAGTGAGAACATCTCATAAGTTAAAAGCTTAAATAGTTTACTTATTTACCTTTTTTAGCTATATAAACGTCTTTATTTCGACAATTTCCGGTCGCCATCTTTTTTTTTTTTAAATTTGTCGATTGTTTACATCTGTCTTTTTGAATTTTTAAATAACTTATATGCTACGAGATGTTCTCACTTTTTTGGGGCCACCCTGTATACAATATAGCTATTGCATGTGTTTTGTTTTGCTGCTTATTCATTTTGGTTGTTTTCCCTTCACCTGGTTTTCGGTAGTCATTCAAGTTTTTAAAATTTCAATAAAAAGAATGGACAAAAAAAAAAAGTACAGGTAGAAAGGTGTCATAACGTTTCATCTTGGTCTTCATCTGCCATCATTTACTATGTTACTATAGTTTTGGCTGTTCCTGTTATCAGAGGAAATCATAATTACCTCTCCCCCAGACCACTGGGATCCCCAGCGGACCCCTGATCCACAAAGCCAATGCAGATTTCCTAATTTATTACGTAGGGGCAGCTTGCTCCCATGAACAGAAGGCAGACTGAAGTGAATAATATAGTTTTATTTGAGACCGAGCCCACAGACAGGAATGACGATATCATCTGCTCACCCTGACCACCTCCTCAGATATTGTCAAAAGCCAGTCAGTCAACAGGAAGAGTCATGCGATTTCATCTTGCAAAAAGGGTCAGAAAAAGAAAAGCGCAAAGATGCATGCCCTTTGGCATAGCCTTTCAGCACCGATTGGCCGCTGTGGATAATATCACCAGGGGGCAGAGCTGACAGTCCCATCGCCAGTGCTGCAGATGACTGGGAGCAGTGCAGGCTGGGAGGAACACCCAAGAACCATGAGATGTTAGTTGCATTAGTTTTATACCCTTAGTACAACACTATGTGTGACATCCATCCTACCCTCAATATAACCCCACTGATACAGCCCCATGTAGCATCCATCCTACCCTCACTATAACCTTGACACAGCACCTTCTGACATCCATTCTACCCTCACTATAACACCGCTGACAGTTCTGTGTAGCATCCATTTCACCCCCAATTTAACCACTGCCTCCAGTTTCCCGTGACAGCTCAGGAGTGGATTATACCCAGACTTGCAAATAAAATATGCATTTACTTTATAAATATAAGATATTTCTGATATTTCTTTTATGTCCGGATAATTTATTTTATTCTTTCTTAAAGTCCCTTTCCTCCACCAAAAAAAACCCAAACTTCATCAATAGCTTTAGGAAAGTTAAGAAGGGCAGTCAGTAGGGGGATAGAAACTCAGGAAAGGGGAAGGAGAGAAAATATCAAGGACAGCAGAGAGATCGGGAGAACAGGAAAATGGGGTAACCAATGTTGGAAATAGAGGGAAAGGAATACAGAAGGGGGGAGCAGAAAAAGGGAAATGGATCATAAATGGTGGCAAAGACAAACCTAGAAATGGGGGAAAGGAAAGAGGGAACTTTGTTCTGAAGAGGAGAGAATGGATCTAGACTAGAGGGAGGAGGAGGAGAAGGATTTGGGGGTATTGGGAGAGACTGGTCTCGGGAGAAAGAGGTATGGACAGTGCAAGATCACCTCTCGCTTCCCTTCTCAATCCAGAGCAAATTCCCTCTCACATTTAGCCCCACAATATTGATCAACTATCCTCCTTTCTCTCTCACACACACACACACACCTCACCATTCCCTTATTTCCATCAATTCCCCATTGTCTGGTGCTAATTCTCTTTTATAGCTGATTTCACTCAGCCCCATGCAATCAGCTGCCAAAATGCAAATTGATCCCTGCAGCACTGACTCATTTTCTCTTTTTTACCAAATTATTCCAAGAGATTCTCGCACACATTTTGATATTTTTTTCACTATTATTTAGGGCTGCTAATAAAAATAAAAACAAATATTCCTTACCCAGGGAGCTCAGAATCTCAAAATTCTCCTTCATCACATCCTTGTAAAGCTCTTTCTGCCTTTCTTCTAAATTCTCCCACTCCTCTTGCGAGAAATAGACGGCAATATCCTCAAAGGTTACTGGGACCTGAAACACAAACCCTTCCACAGTCAACATCTTCTGCATCACATCTGTCAGGAGACCTCAGTTCTGGGGCTCAGTAAGGTAGGAGAGAGATTTCTGTCCATATATCATTCACAGTCACAGAACACACAGTCCCAGAGTATGATTACAGCAAATGGAAACCAGTTACACACAGAACCTAGGGCATGCGATATCTCTTTGTGGGACTCCTGAGCTCTCTTTTCAGCCATTAAGCAGTCAAGAAAAGGAAAGGAAGGAAAGAAGGTAGCAAAGAGCAGTAGATTTTAAAAGACACACAAACTCACAGAACCATCAGCCTGCACTTTTACCTGCAGGGAGGATGGGCAACTTTCAAATAGCCCATTTATCCATATAAATGGTTTTCAGAAATCACCCTCATCATGTATATATTATATATACACGAAAAAAAAAGTTTAGTATTAAGAAGTATGTCCAATTATGCAGTTTTATAGAATAGTTCTAGGAGAAATGAGGTTGAGGAATTATTATTATTAAGTTTAATTAACAGTGGCTTAAGGAAAGGGGTGCTGAAGGATAATCAAAGAAGGCACAAGGTTGAACGTCCAGCCCTGCTGTCCTTATACTCAGCAGGGTCCCAAACTACCTTTTCTTAGCCCCTAGGTCTGCTCTGGGTCCTAGTAAAGTCAGGGCTGACTCTGCAGCATCCCAGCTTAGAAAACTGCAGCAGTGTCTGTACAGAGACGGCAGGATGTTGGAGAAATCTCCTACCTGAGCAGAAGCTCCTGCAGGCATTCTCCTCTCTGCTTTTGCTGCTTTGCAGGATTAGAATAAATTGGGGACTCTCTCTGGCTGTTGGGGAGGAGCCGAGCGTTTGTCTTTTGCAGTGCTTCGGTTGGGGGTGGGGAATGACTAAGAAGCTGTTACAGGGGAAGAGACAGGTAGGAGCTGAGATATAGGGCTGGGGGTTTCTTCAGTTGAAGCTGCTAATTTGCAAATCAGCAGATGAAAGAAAGTCTTTGTGTTTCTGTCCCCAGTGCTTGGCAAGCCCTCTTCCTGCTGGGCGCCGAGTGATGACGTCACAAAGAGAAAGGGCAGCGCTCCGCACTGAAGGCAGAGACTGATGACATTTTGTTTATTATCTAACAAAAGGAAATTCCACCGTCCTTCTGTCCCTCCCTACTCTCTTTCATGCTACGGAGTTAACGACTCAAGAAAGGCTCCTAATAAAAGAGTTTTTCGCTCATGGCCACATTTCTCAATTGACTTATGGTGACATTTCTTAAATGTTTCCATAGTTGCCAAGTTACCCAGCTCCAGGAGCGAGATTTTTAAGACAGCCCTAGATTTTTGGCAAGCTCATTCTGATGCATGATGGGAACTGCAACACTTATTCCAGTGGTTAAATCGGGCACAATAATCACCATACCACACTATCATGCAAATCTTATACCAGAACTAGCAAAAAATGTAATTCCTAGAACTGGGTATCTTGGCAACCCTGTATTTCTAGTTCAATAAAATTGGAGAGTAAGAAAGACTGTCAGTACACTAATTACACAGGTACACTACCAAAAAACTGCCTCCAGTTTTGCAACTGATTCCTATAGATTCTGGGGTGCTGAATCCAGGAAAAATAGCCAAAATGTTCCATCACGTCACGTTTAATTGCAAAATTAGATTTCTTACCCATATAAGGAATGTTCACATAATTTCTTTTTAGCCGACTGCAGTTTATTTTCTTGGCCCAAAATAGAGGTTGTAATGGTTAACTAACTAGAAACACTCCCTCATGATATTTTAGAGTGTTTTGTATTCATTTCATACATTAACAGGACAATTGGGAGGCGGGGGGCTAAATCCAGTACTCGCGCTGGCGCATGTTCTTTCCTGTTCGCCTCGCCTCGTTCGCTCGCTCAAACACGGTGGTTGCGACATGAACGTTCCTGTCAAATTTCAGTTTCTTGCAAGTTCATTATTACCTTTTGTTTGCTCAGTCGTAATCCAGCTTTATTCCGAAGTGGTTCACTACAGTTGTAGTTTGCAGTGCTGTGTATTTGTGATGGCTCACAGAGCCAGAGGTTGCGTCAACTCTCCGGACAGTTTTTGTTTTATTTGTGGGGAATATACCGTGAAAAAGCGGCAGAGGAACATTTCTGCATTTATTAAAAAAGTATATTTCGCCTATTTCGGTTTGAAGTTAGGCGATCAAGACAAACCGTGGGCTCCTCACAAAGTGTGCAAGACATGTGAGGAAGATCTACGCTTATGGATGAAAGGTAAAAAACAAGCATTTCGTTTCGGAATACCTATGATGTGGCGTGAACAGAGACCACAGCAGTGACTGCTATTTTTGCTCTTGCATTGTGAAGGGATACAACTTAAAAAATAAGAACGTAATAAGTTACCCCAACCTTCCCTCAGCAATTAGGCCTATGCCTCATAGCAACGAAGTACCTGTGCCTGAACCACCAAAATCTTTGGATCATATTTGTGTGGACGGTTCTGATCATGATGAGACTCATCAGATGGCTTTTCCCGATGAGTCCAGTACTTCCGAGTTTGAAACTGAACCAGATCCGAAACCTGAACTTTTCTCTCAAGCTGAATTGAATGATTTAGTCCGGGATTTAGGACTCCCAAAAGATGCTGCCCAACTGCTAGGTTCTCGGCTTAAACAGAAAAATCTATTGTCACCAGGAACAAATTTTTATTGGTACCGCAACCGCAAGACACAATTTTTGAAGTATTTCAGCAAAGAGGAAGATTTGGTATTTTGCAACGATATATACGGAGTGATGGAAAAGTTTAAACTCAAGTATGATCCTGCTGAATGGCGGCTGTTCATTGATTCGTCAAAAGACAGCATAAAAGGTGTTCTTCTTCATAATGGCAACACATTCGCTTCAGTTCCTATTGCTCACTCTGTTATTCTCCAAGAAAAATATGAGAATTTGGCCCTGATTCTTCAGAAGATTCGTTATGATGAGCATAAGTGGATGATTTGTGGAGACTTTAAAATTCTATCCATGCTATTAGGGCAGCAATCCGGTTTCACCAAATATCCCTGCTTCCTTTGCTTGTGGGATAGCCGGGCCCGCGACCTACACTGGGGGAAAAAAGACTGGCCAATTCGGGAGTATTTGAGACCCGGTGAGAAAAATGTTCTTCATGAGAGCTTGGTACCTCGTGATAAAATTCTATTACCACCTCTCCACATTAAGTTGGGTCTCATTAAGCAATTCATCAAGTCCCTTCCAAAAGATGGTGAGTGCTTTCGGTACCTTTGCTCAAAGTTCCCCCGACTTTCTGAAGCAAAGCTAAAGGAAGGAGTGTTTGTTGGCCCTGATATAAGGAAACTCATTTCAGATGGAGCATTCGCTGAAACGATGTCTGAGAAGGAAAAAGAAGCCTGGGATTCCTTCAAGGATGTTGTTCTCAAATTCTTGGGGAACAGGCGGGATGAGAACTATAAGGATATTGTTGCCAGGATGCTCAATGCCTTCAAAGAACAAGGCTGTAACATGAGCCTGAAAGTCCATTTCTTGCACTCCCATGTGAACTACTTTCCCGAAAACTTGGGGGCGTACAGTGAAGAACAAGGTGAAAGGTTTCACCAGGACATCAAGGACGCAGAGAGAAGGTACCAAGGAAGATGGAACACCACTATGATGGCTGATTTCTGCTGGTTGCTGCTGCGGGAAACCCCAGATGAAAAATACGCCAAGCAGCGCACCAAGAGAAGTATTCGGGGGAAGAAGAAACGGGCCCACCAGGAGATTGATTGACCCAAGAATGACTTTAAAATCTAAACTGTGTTGACAAATATCGTGTTTTTACTAAACTTTGAAATAAAAATTTGCTAGTTATTACCACAGTGTCAGATCTCATTTATTAGAATGTTATTTTCACACCATCGGGTGTTTGTCTTCATGTATTGCAATGGTGCGGTTTGCGTTTTCTATTCTTACATACATACCTGTACAACATTTTTTGCACATTTCTTTGCTTTGCTTTGTGTCTAACCTCGCTCTTATATGCTCAATGTTTGTGCACATGTATGTGGCTGTTTTAAGTGCAGACAATTTTGCTACCATCACAGTGTGTTTTGTTGACATTACTCTATTCTTATGTGCTGCCTTGTTACAATTTTCTTTATTCTTATTTGAATAACTACTAAACAATTAGTATAAAGAATTCATCCAAGAAACTTTTATCTCGATCGCACTCAATCTGAAACGTTCACCTCAAACTGCTAACCCAATGTAGCAAAAAATCTGTACGTGATGGAGCAAATTGGTTACCAGATTTGGATTCAGCACACCAAAAAACGTAAAAATCAATCGAAACATTAGAGGCAGTTTAAAAAAATTTTTTTTTTAGTGTACCTGTGTTATTTGTTCTATGGCCAGGGCTAGCACAAGGTATTAGGTGCCCTAGGCAAACTTTCAAAGGCGGCCCCCCCCCCACACGTTTTTGATAATTAAACTCAACAATCATGATTATTTGAACACCACCCTTCCAACAACAGTCCTGCTTTGTATGTATGGGTGTGCCTGTTCTTGCTGCAGGTAAAAAGATGTGTTGATAGTTATTTGAGTTAGTGCAGCTGTCAGACCCTCACTTGATTTTGAACTTGTGCTATGAGAGCTTGAGTGCATCAGTGATGTTGAAAGCTAAGCGTTTGGTACCATAACTACTGGCAGGGTCTCCCAAGAAGGACAGGTCTCAGGTGAGCTGCCAGACTAAGACAAACTGCCCAGCTGGGCAACAGCAGAATATTGGCAGTGGCGGATCAAATTTCTATGACAAAGGCAACAATACTAGCTCGACTCCAGTCCACCTGCTCATTTGCATTTTTCTTCCTGGCCCCCGCCCTGTGGAACTCCCTTGCCTTCCTCTATCCGACTTGAATCTGAACACTCTACTTTTAAGAAAAACCTCAAGACACGTCTTTGCCCGTGTCTTCGACCTGTCCGATCCCTTTGTGTGACCCACTCTTCTCTGTCCTCCCTTCCTCTCCCCGTCCTGTCCTGTTGTATGACTCTGCTCGTTTGCTTTCCTGTCTCATATTGTAACTTCCTTTCCTTTTCTGAGCCTATTTTTACCATGTAAACCGCTGTGATGTACTTTCCTCAGCGGTATATCAAATCTAATAAACATAAACATTACCTGCACAGAAAAAAGGCCTTGCAATCTACTTCCATATTTTGCCACGAGAACCCAATAGATAGTCACAACAAAACAAATTGCATTATAGTGTTGGAAGATGAGATCTCCAGGTCAGAAAGCACTCAACTGGCTACAAGGGATGAGCTGAAGACTTCAGAGTAAAGGTAGCATTTATGATATGGTTGAATGAAAGCTCTTGGAACAACTGATGGTGATGTAGCTGCACATGAAATGAGTATTGGAAGCTGCAAAGATGTCTTACATATTGAGATATGGAGTGGAGGAGTAGCCTAGTGGTTGGGGCAAGGTACTTCAGGCCGGAAGATCGGGGGTTCAAATCCCACTAGAGGACAGCAACCTTGGGCTGGAAGGACTGGGGTTTCTAGTCCCACAGGTGCTCCTTGTGGTCTTGGGCAAGCCACTTAACCCTCCATAGCCCATGTTCCCTGTAAAATAGTTTTCTCCAAGTTATAATACCCTGTTCAATGTAATTTCAGTTTGTTCAATGTAAACCGCGCTGATGCAGAATAGCACGGTATATAAAAGAATGTAAATAAATAAAATAAATAAAGATATGGAATGTATGAAGCGTGAATGAAGGGAAGTTGGGGGATAGTCAAGAATGAAATGGAAAGTGCACAACTCGATTTGTTGGTTGTCAGCAAACTGAAAAAGACTAGCATCAGGCACTTTGCATCAGATAATCTATGCTGGAAATGAAAGGCAAAGAATAAATGGTGTTGCATTTATAATTCAGAAGAAACTTACAAGAACTGTAATGAAATGCAATCAGTGAATGCTTAATTTCTATTTGTCTATGGAGAATGCCCATCAATACAATTATTATTCAGGTATATGCTCCAATAAGAGCTACAGAAGAGGAAGAAGTGGATGAGTTCTATAAACAAATACAAGTTGAAATTGACAGAACATGCAAATAGGAATCCTGATAGTCATGGCTGACTGTAACGCAAAAGTTGGCAACAATACCACTTTTGCACTTCTTCCGCTCACTAACATATCTGAAATAAGTCTTATCCCCCCATTTTATTGCATTGGCTATTTCTTCTTCTTTTTTGGATCTTTGCTTTCCTGACTACTTTCCTTGAGTATAAGATATGTTTCAGATATGTTAGAGTGAGAGGCTGAAGCTGATGAGGATAAAGCAGAATTGCTTAACAAATATTTTGTTCTGTATTCACAGATGAAGGGCTAGGAGGACCTCGGAAAACACCCACAAATAAGAACAGAAGGGGATCTTGAATGATTTTCAGAAGACAGTGTTCATGAGGCACTACCTAAACTAAAAATATACAAAGCGATGGGACCGGATGGGATACATCTGAGAATATTGAATGAACTTGGAATGTTCTAGGGGCTCTACTGACTGACCTTTTCAATGCTTTTTTAGAGTTGGGAGTGGTTCCAGAGGACAGGAGAAAGGCACATGTGGTACCTTTACACAAAAGCGGAAGTAAGGATGAGGTTGAGAACTACAGACGGATTAGTCTAAACTCTGTGGTGAGTAAATTATTGGAAATGCTGCTAAAACAGAGGATAGTGAAGTTTCTGGAGTTCAATGGATTGCCGGATCCATAGCAGCATGGGTTTACCAGAGGCAGGTCGTGTCAGACATACCTGGTTGATTTCTTTGACTGGGTGACCAGGGAGTTGGACCGAGGGAGAGCCCTAGATGTGGTGGTCTTAGATTTCAATAAAGCCTTTGACACCGTTCCACACAGGTGACTTATAAGTTGAGCACCCAAGGGATGGACCTTAAAGTGACTGACTGGGTTAGAAATTGGTTGAGTGGGAGGTAACAAAAGGAACAAGTAAATGGAGCTCACTCTGAGGAGAAGAATGTTCCCTGTGGCACACGCCTGGTATCTGTCCTTGGTCCAATTCTTTTTAATATCTTTGTTAGTGATATTGTGGAAGGGCTGTCGGGTAATGTTTGCCTCTTTGCAGATGATATGAAAATCTGCAAAAGAGTAGACACCCAGGAAAGAGTAGATAACATGAGAAGGGATCTAGCTAAGCTTGAAGAATGGTCAAGAATTTGGCAGCTGAGATTTAAGGCTAAAAAATGCAGGGTCAAGCATTTGAGCTACAAAAATCAAAGGGAGCAATACAGTGTAAGGGACAAGTCTCATGTGCATGAAAGAAGAGCAGGACCTGGGTGTGATTGTTTCTGAAGATCTTAAAGTGGCTAAACAGGTAGAAAAAGGTGACAGCAAAAGCCAGAAGGATGCTTGGGTGCATAGGGAGAGGAATGGCCAGCAGAAACAAAGAGGTGATAGTGCCTCTGTATAAATGTCTGGTATTACCTCATTTGGAGTACTGTGTGCAATTCTGGAGATCACACCTTCAAAAAGATATAAACAGGATGGAGTTGGTGCAGAGGGTGGCTACTAAAATGGTTAATGGTCTTCAATATAAAGCATATGGGAATAGACTTAAAGATCTTAATGTGTATATGTTAGAGGAAAGGTGGGATAGAGGAGATGTGATAGAGACACTTAAATATCTCCATGGCATAAAAGCACAAGAGGAGAGCCTCTTTTGATTCAAAGCAAGCTCTGCTACAAGGAGACATAGGATGAGGGTGAAAGGTTATAGAATCAGGAATAATATGCTGAAATATTTCTTTACTAAAAGAGTGTAATAGTCTCCCAGTGGAGGTAGTAGAGATGAGGTCAGTATTTGAATTCAAGAAAAATGGGACAAACACAGAAGAACACTAAAGGAAAAAGGGGACTATTGTAGTTGATATGGAAGGGCAGACTAGATAGTCCATATGCTCTTTTTTCTGCCATTATGTTTCTAAAGAAGGCGGCAAAATGGTTGGAAAATATGGACTTGGCAAAAGAAATGAAGCTGGAGAAAGACTGATAGAATTCTGCAAGACCAACAATATATTCATCTCAAACTCCAGCAACACAAGCAGCAACTGTACACATGGACTTCACTGAATGGATTGTACAAAAATCAAATTGACTACATCAACGTCGGAAAAGCTCAATAACATCAACAATGACAAAATCTGGAGCTGATCTTGGTACAGAGCACCAACTACTAGTAGGTAAACTCAAGCTAAAGCTGAAAAAGAGCAAGCCACTCATGAATGTAGCAAAATATGACCTTGAGCTTATGGGATTACATCAAGAAAGTTGTGCTTGAAGAAAGTGAGAAGTCTCTACAAAAAAGTGAAACAGCAAAAACAGCCAATATGGATGACCAAAGAAACTGAAAATTGCCCAGAAATGCAGAGAAGTTAACGCCAATGGAGAGAGGCAATGATAGAACTCAACAGAGATACCAAATGTGCAAGAAGACATAGTACAATGATGCATGCAAGGAAATACGTAGATTCAGAAACTATTAGAGGAAGAACAAGATCGACTTTCCTAAATCTACGAAAGTTAAAGAGAAAATTCCAGCCTTAAATTAGAATGCTACAAGATGTTCAAGGATCCATGCTGAATGATGCCGAGATCAAGAAAATATAGATAGAATATATAGAGTAATTATACCATAAATATTAAGTGGACCAACAGCCATTTCGACCTGTACCTTATGATTAGGAACCCTTGGTGATGAAAGAAGCTGAAGCAGCATTGAAAGCATTATCAAAGAACAAATCATCGGGTATTGATGGCATTCCCATTTAAGTATTACAGCAATCTGATGTGACTGTTGCCATACTTACAAGGTTCTGCCAGGAAATTTGGATGACAACATTACGGCCGACTAACTGGAATTTAAAGACTGCCTGCAAAATCGATTTGCTGCTTTAGAGTCCTAGAAGAGTTATGGAATGACATCAAGAAGGTTGTGTTGGAAGAAAGTGAAAAGTCTCTACAAAAGGTGAAAAAGCAAAAACGGCCAAAATGGATGACAGAAGAAACTCTGAAAATTGTCCAGAAACGCAGAGAAGCTAAAGCCAGAGGAGAAAGAAAGACAATCGCAGAACTCAATAGAGATTTCCAACGTGCAGCAAGACAGGACAAGGAAAAGTACTACAATGACACATGCAAGGAAATAGAAGCAGAAACTATGAGGAAGAACAAGATCAGCTTTCCTAAAACTACGAGAGTTAAAGAAAAAATGCCAACCTCGAATTGGAATGCTACAAGATGCTCAAGGATCTATGTTGAATAATGCTGAGAAGATCAAGAAAAAGTGGAAATAATATACAGAGTTTTTATATGATAAAGATCAAGTGGACCAACAGCCGTTTCAACCTGTACCTTATGATTGGGAACCATTGGTATTGAAAGAAGTCGAAGCAGCATTGAAAGCCTTATCAAAGAACAAAGCACCAGGCATTGATGATATTCCCATAGAAGTATTACAGCAATCTGATGCAGTTGTTACCATACTTACAAGACTCTGCCAAGAAATTTGGAAGACAACATCATTGCCAACTGACTGGAAAAGATCTGTGTTTATACCAATACTAAAGAAAGGTGATCCAACTGTGGAAATTATCGCACAATCGCTCTAATCCCACATGCCAGAAAGATTCTACTGAAAATTATTCAACAGAGACTACAACCATACCTGTAACAAGAACTACTTGAAGTGCAAGCAGGATTCAGGAGAGGAATGAAAGACATCATTGTGGATGTGAAATGGATCCTTGAAAAGACTAAAGAATATCAGCAAGGCTTTTGACTGTGTAAACCATGAGAAACTCTAGGCCACATTAAGAAGCATGGGTATACCAGAACACCTGATCGTTCTCTTACACAGTCTGTACATTGATCAAGAAGCAACAGTTCGAACAGAACAAGGAGATACAGAATGGTTTAAAATAAGCAAAGGTGTATGACAAGGCTGCATACTTTCCCCCTACCTATTTAATTTATATGCAGAACAAATCATCAGAGAAGCAGGATTGTATGAAGACAACAGAGGTGTGAAGATTGGTGTAAGACTCATCAACAATCTTCGCTATGTTGACGATACCACATTACTGGCTCAAAGTGAAGATGATCTGAAACATTTGCTTCTCACAATCAAAGACAGTCTTAAAATGGGCCTGCACCTTAATGTAAAGAAGACAAAGATCATGACAACTGGCAAAATCAATATGTTTATCGTTGAAGGAGAAGAAATTGAAATCGTGGACAACTTTAATCTACTTGGATCAACTATTAATAAAGAAGCAACAAGCAGTCAAATTTGACGACGTATTGCTCTTAGCATAATGGCTATGATAAACCTAGACAAGATTCTTAAGAGCAGAGATGTCTCTCTCCATACAAAGATTTGACTCGTTCAAGCCATGGTATTTTCAATAACATCATATGGATGCGAAAGCTGGATAGTGAAAAAGATAGACAGGAAGAAAATTGATGTCTTTGAATTATGGTGCTGGCGGCGAATACTGCGCATACCATGGACTGCCCAAAGAACAAACCAGTCAGTACTAGAGGAGATCGATCCTATGCTTCCTTTAGAAGCTCAGATGACAAGACTTCGACTTTCATACTTTGGACACATCATGCAAAGAGAGAGATCATTAGAGAAAGATATCATGCTTGGCAAAATAGAAGGTCAACGTAAAAGAGGAAGGCCAGCAATGAGATAGATCAATACAATAACAGCAGCTTCAGGTATCAGTCTGTCAACAATGAGCCGCCTGACTGAAGACCAAACACAATTTAGGACAACTATCCAGAGGGTCACCATGAGTAGACACCGACTCGACGGCACTTAACAACAACTGGAAAAGATCTGTGTTTATACCAATACTGAAGAAAGGTGATCTGACTGACTGTGGAAATTATTGCACAATTGCTCTGATCCCACATGCCAGCAAGATTCTACACAAGATCATCTAGCAGAAACTACAACTGTACCTGGAAGGAGAACTGCCTGAAGTGCAATCAGGGTTCAGGAAAGGGCAAGGAATGAGAGACCTCATCGTCGATGTGAGATAGATCCTTGAAAAGACAAAAGAATAACAAAAAGATATATATATATGTGCTTTATTGATTACAGCAAGGCTTTTGACTTTGTGAACCATGAGAAACTCTGGGCCACATTAAGAAGCATGGGTGTACCAGAACATCTGATCGTTTTCTTGCACAACCTTTACATTGATGAAAATGTAACAGTTTGAATGGAACTAAAACAGAATGGTTTAAAATCAGCAAAGGTATATGACAAGGCTGCATACTTTCCCCCTACCTGTTTAATTTATATGCAGAACAAATCATCAGAGAAGCAGGACTGTATGAACACAACTGAGGTGTGAAGACTGGTGGAAGACTCAGCCTTCACTGTGCTGATAGCACTACAATACTGGCTGAAGGTGAATAGAATCTGAAACATTTGCTTCTCAAGATCAAGGAATAATTATTTTATTTATTTAACAGGTTTTTCTTATACCACTTTATCATTTCAGTCAAAGTGGTTTACATTGTAACTTAAACTTGGTAATGTACATTAAACAGGGACACTGATAATTTGGATTTTTCTGAGGCAATGGAGTGTTAAGTGACTTGCCCAAGGCTACAAGGAGTGCTAGTGGTCCCTTGTTTCCCAAGCCAGTGCTATAACCATTATGCTACTTCTCTACTCTAGAATATAGTCTTAAAATGGGCCTGCACCTTAATGTAAAGAAGAAAAGATCTTGTTAATTGGCAAAATCAATAAGTTCATTGTT
Source organism: Ichthyophis bannanicus (assembly GCA_033557465.1). Classification (NCBI taxonomy): domain Eukaryota; kingdom Metazoa; phylum Chordata; class Amphibia; order Gymnophiona; family Ichthyophiidae; genus Ichthyophis; species Ichthyophis bannanicus. The sequence goes on along the minus strand of CM066031.1, from coordinate 157,252,423 downwards.
GATGGAGAAGAAATTGAAATAGTGGACAACTTTAACCTACTTGGATCAATAATCAATAAAGAAACAACAAGCAGTCAAGAAATCAGACAATGTATTGCTCTTGGCAGAATGGCTATGAAGGACCTAGACAAGATTCTCAAGAGCAGAGATCTCTCTCCATACAAACATTCAACTTGTCCAAGCCATGGTATTTTCAATAACATCTTATGGATGTGAAAGTTGGAAAATGAAAGATAAGACAGGGAGTAAATTGATGCCTTTGAATTATGGTGCAGGTGAGAAATACTGTGAATAGCAAGGACTGCCCGAAGAACAAAACTGTCAGTACTAGAGGAGATCAAACCTAAGCTTTCCTTAGAAGCTCAGATAACAAGACTTCGACTTTCATACTTTGGATACATCATGCGAAGAGAGAGATCATTAGAGAAAGACATCATGCTTGGCCAAGATTGAAGGTCAATGCAGAAGAGGAAGGCCAGCAAGGAGATGGATCGATACAATAACAGCAGCTATAGGTGCCACTCTGTCAACAATGAGACACCTAACCGATGACCGAACACATTTTAGGGCAACTCTCCAGAGGGTTACCATGAGTCGACACTGACTCGACAGCACTCAATAACAACAGCTGTCAGAATCTATTGTTTTGCTTTGAATGCTGCTGCTCTTTGCTGTCCCCCTAAAGCTGCTGCCCTAGGTGACCACCTAGTCTTGTCAAAAGGTTGGGCTGGTCATAATTATGGCCAAACCTGGTTCTGTGATATCCATTTCACATCATCTACTCCTTTCTTCCAATAATAGTTCACAAATAGCAGCCTCAACAAGCTCTCCTAACAGTTCCACTAAACATATATAATAAACTGTGTCTTCTTGCTGTTTATATTCATGCACGTTTTGTTAATTTTTATATATTGCAATTAAATTTCCTGCAAATCCAATAACTTCTCTGAGACAAGAGTCAATGTGGCTCAATTGACCAAAATTGCTGAAAACACTCTTGAGTCTAAGTGAATTCACCTCATGTTTTTGCTCCATATTTGCTTTTTCCTCTGCTGTGGAACTTGCCAGACACTGCCCACTGTTTTGGCATCGCCTGCTTCAGGGATTTGTCCTACAGACAATCTTAGTTTGCAGCAGGGCATCCATCCCATACTTGTCCTGCGGACCCCACAGCCAAATCAGGTTTTCAAGATCTTCACAACGAATACGCATGAGATAAATTTGCAAATGCTGAGTCTCCAGTGTATGCAGATTTTTCTCATTGTAGAGACACCAGCTTCTAAAGATCATGGTTGACCTAGTGCATTGCATGAACACATCAGTAAGCCAAACTTAAAACAAAAAAGGAAATGTGGGGGAGAGGATTTTGAAAGCAGCTGCGAGGGCCTGTTATTATTGGACTTTCTGCTGCTAGAGGATGGATCAGGGAAAGGGCTGCAGGTTCAGTGGAAGAGAAAGAACCCTGTCTGAATCCTGAGAAAATGCTATGTTATTATTATGCCACCCACTTCTCTGGAAGCAAAATAATAGAGCTCCCCTCTTTATTATTGTCACGCAGTATGGCCGGGGTGATATAATTATTTTCCAGACCAAAGCGTGGCTGGAGAATTAACACTAAGCTTTTGGAATACCTCTGCCTGTTAAAGTAGGAGAACAACATACAGAGAAATATTAAATATCTAAAGGATTGTGACCTCAGAGATGATAAGACAATACCAGATAAAATATATTTATACCTAAAATAATTTGTAGCAGTTAAGTATAACAAATGTTCTTGGAGATGTTCAAGATTGTTACAATGTAGAGAATATAATTATGTGGAACAAAACACCAATACTACAATGTGTCATTCATAAAATTGTGTCAAGATACTTTATCTCAATAAATATTTTTTAGCCTCCCTCTCTCAGTCACCGTCTTCTTTACTCAACTCTGGAGACTATCTGAGTTCAAATATTTGATGTGTGGTGCATGTATAGAAAGTCTTTACTTATCCCAGCATTTTCTAATGTTGGGGCCCAAGGTCATCTGGTCCTGTCTTGGATCTTTTGCCTGGTTAGTGGATGTCATCAGAGTTTCTCGGTTCCTGTAAGTCTTCGATCTTTGGCACCGTTGATTCTCCCTACTCTATCACTACCTTTATACTTAGCCTTCGGTTTAAAGTAATGCTATAAAAAAAACTTCACTTCACTTTGTAGGGGTCTATTTGCTGACAAATTTTAAAAAACACTTGCATGTAAGCAAGCATGCATTCATGAAAACAAAAACTAATATTGTTCTTTCTTTCTCTCTTTCTTACTATTCTTACTGCTCACTCATTCCCACTTCCACATTCACTCACCCAAAACCTCAAAATCTGAGGCACACCCTCAGAAATACACACCTCTACGCAACCTCCCTCTCTCCCTCTACTCTCATTCCCATTCCGAACCTAGAAGTTCCTGCAAGGTATTTTTTTTTTTAATATGGCCCTCATACCAGAACTTCCAGAAAATAATTGTAGGATCTTCTGGAGTTACAGGTGAGTAACTACGCTTTCTCCAACAAGCAGCAGGAAGTCAGTCCTCACCTATGGGACTCCCTAGCTCCAGACTGCCGAGGACTGAACCGCGACAGCACTTAAGGCGACCAATTGGTTAGCCGTGAGTTGCAGAAAGTGAGTCCCCACTGAGAGATTCTGCACGACCCTAACATCCAGCAACACTGAACACAGAAGGGTCAGAGGGCGGGAGTTGCCTATACCCCGAGAATATTATGGAGCACTACCTGGCCAAAGGCACTGTCCCTGTGGGACTCTCTCCAGGCAGTAGTGAGCTGCGGATGTATGAACTGAAGATTATATGGTGGCCTTGCAGATCTCCATCACTGGCACTGAGCAGAGGTTGGCCACCGACGCGGCTATTACCCTCATCAAGCCCACTGACTATTACCCAATGTTGCTAATCCATGTTGGAACAAATGATACTGCCAGGTATACCTCGGAACGTATCAAAAGTGACTTCATCGCTCTGGGACAGAGGGTGAAGCAGTTAGGTGCACAGGTGGTGTTCTCTTCAATCCTCCCTGTTGAGGGTAAAGGCCAAGGCAGAGAGGCGAGATGAATGCATGGCTGCGTGGATGGTGTCATTGAGAGCGTTTTGGTTTCCTAGACCATGGGATGCTGTTCCAAGGGTTGCAGAGCAGAGATGGCATCCATCTGTCCAAGAAAGGTCAACGCATCTTCAGTAATAGACTGGCTAATCTACTGAAGAGGGCTTTAAACTAGATTCGTTGGAGATAGGTGAAGAAAGCCCCCAGGTAAGTGAAAGCCCCCAGGTAGGTGATACATTAAATACCTTTATGGAAATGGGTAACAAGGGTAACATATGAAAAGCAGTGTGTATAAATACCCGTAGCATGGGAAATAAGATCCCTGATGTTGAAGCTTTGGTGGGAGAGGCTGACTTGGATTTTGTGGCAGTTACAGAAACATGGTTCACAGAAAACCATGACTGGGATGTAACTATACCTGGCAGGGCCGGATTTACCTATACGCCATGTACGCCATGGCGTAGGGCCCACAGCTGGCAAGGGCCCACAAAAATAGAACAAATTAGCTTTTTTTTTAAATAAAATTTAAAAAAAAAACAGCTGGCTGCCACCAAGGGGCCCCTCTGCTGCCGCGGCAGCATGGACTGACCCGCGGGGGCCCCCTCTGCAAGCTGAATCCATCGGTCCCTCCCTCCCTCCGTGCAGGCTGTGAGAGGCGCGAAGGGAGAGTGTCTCCCTTGCGTCTCTGTTGCGGGCTTAACAGAGATGCGAGGGAGACACTCTCCCTTCGCGCCTCTCACAGCCTGCACGGAGGGAGAGAGGGACAGACGGACCAAGCTTGCAGAGGGGGCCCCCGCGGGTCAGTCCATGCTGCCGCGGCAGCAGAGGGGGCCCCGCGGCGGCAGCCAGCAGTTTTTTTTTAAATTAAATTTTACTTTAGGCCGATGGGGGGGTAGGACTGGTAATGGGCTATTGGGGGGGCTGGGGCTGGAAATGGGCTGGGGGGGTTAAGGCTGGAGGTGGGCTGATGGGGTTAGGACTGGTAATGGGCTGTGGGCTGTTGGGGGGGGGTTAGAACTGGTAATGGGCTTTGGGGGGGTTAAGACTGGTAATGGGCTGTGGGCTGATGGGGGCTGTCTGGTAATGGGCTATGGGGGGGCTAGGACTGGAAAGGGGCTGGGGGGTTAAGACTGGAGGTGGGCTGATGGGGTTAGGACTGGTAATGGGCTGTTGGGGGGGTTTAGAACTGGTAATGGGCTTTGGGGGGGTTAAGACTGGTAATGGGCTGTGGGCTGATGGTGCTGTCTGGTAATGGGCTATGGGGGGGGCTGGGACTGGAACGGGGCTGGGGGGGTTAAGACTGAAGGTGGGCTGATGGGGTTAGGACTGATAATGGGCTGTTGGGGGGGTTTAGAACTGGTAATGGGCTTTGGGGGGGTAAAGACTGGTAATGGGATGTGGGCTGATGGGGCTGTCTGGTAATGGGCTATGGGGGGCTAGGACTGGAAATGGGCTGGGGGGGTTAAGACTGGTAATGGGCTGTGGGCTGATGGGGGGGGTTAGGACTGGCAATGGGCTATGGGGGGCTGACTGGAAATGGGTAGATGGGGTTAGGACTGGAAGTGGGCTGATGGGGGGTTAGGACTGGTAATGGGTTATAGGGGGGGCTTAAACTGAAAATGGGGTGATGGGGGGTTAGGACTGTAAGTGGGTTGATGGGGGGCTAGGACTTGTATAGGGTTGGGGGGTGCCTAGGACTGGAAATGGGCTGATGCAGGGACTAGAAGGGAATGGATGCTGGGTGAGGCTGGAACTAGAAGGGAGCTGATGTTGGGGGAGGATTAGAATGGGATGGGGCTGGAAGAGTAAAATGGAGAAGGGAAAAATATTTTGTGTGGGAGGGATAAAAAATCTACAATTGGCCGGGTATTGGGAGAGTAAGTGGGGATTGAGGATGGAGGGGTAAAATTTGAGTGGATGAAATAGGAATGAGGAAAGAGCAAAAGGAGAAAGATTAGTATGTTTAAAGCAGATGTAGAGAGAGAATGGAAAAAACTAGAAGAGAGAAGAAAGGACAAATGGACAGCAGACGATGGAGAGTTAGCAGAAGACACGAAGAAACCAGAAGAAAGTGGCTGGAGCAATTGCAGCTGAAAAAAATGCACAAAAGGTAGAAAAATATCTCTTTATTTTGAATTTATTAATTGGAATATGTCAGCTCTGGTAAATGTGCATCATTAACGTCTGCGCTTTGTTTAGTACAAGAGCAAATTAATGTATAGTTTTATTTCTACAGTGTTGTACATTCCAAGTTTGGCTTTTGGGATTCCCAGTTTAATTATTGTCTTCCTGTTTCTAAATTGTGATTACTTGTTTGGTGATGGTCTATGTTCTGCATGTGTAACTGAGCTGAGGTGTTCTGTTTATATAATTCCTATTTGACATTGCCACTTGTTCTCTTTCCCCAGTAGGTCATGTATTGTTGTTCTCTGAAATGTATTGGTTTAATATTTGCAGTGTTGCCTTTTGATTGGTAGAGTATGGTGCTTTGTGAGTCCTGGTAGTGCTGTTAGGATACGGCGGGTTTGCTATGGGTTCTAAATGGGCAGTGTTTGTAGTAGTTCCTAATGTGTCTGGCAGTTGGCACTGGATTATAGTAATGTAGAAATCTTTTAGTCTTTCTTTATCCATACACTCATTAAGAGGCACGTTTACTAAAAGTTAGTATATGGTAACATTATGCAAATATTTATGCAAATGAGGCCCCACACCCTCCTTGGGCCGCCCCTGCTGGGGGCCCACAATTTTTGTTGGCGTAGGGCCTCACTCAAGGTAAATCCGGCCCTGATACCTGGCTATACTTTATTCAGAAAGGACAGGGTAGGAAGAAGGGGAGGAAGAGTGGCACTATATGTAAAAACTACTATTAAAGCTTTGGAATTACAGCGCTTAAAAGGGAGAGAGGAGGCATTGTGGGTTAAACTAAAAAGAGGGAAAGAGAAATCTATTTGCATTGGTGTGATATACATACCTCCCTCACAAGAGGAAGAGGTGGACAGAGAGTTAATTGAAGACATACGCAGCATTGCTAGGAAAGGGGAAGTGCTACTGATAGATTTCAATATGTTAGATGTTGATTGGCACATTCCTGCTGCAGTATCATCTAGAAGTAAGGAGATCCTGGATTCTCTACAGGGAGAACTATTCAGGCAATTGGTAACAGACCCCACACGTGAAGGGGCCATACTGGACTTGGTGCTTACCAATGGTGAAAGTGTTTCTGATGTTATAGTGGGAGATCATTTTGCATCCAGTGATTACCAGATGGTGTGGTTCAATATTAGGACTAGGGCTGTTAGAATCCATTCCAAGGTGAGGATCTTAGACTTTAGGAAGACTAACTTTGCGAAGATGGGCCAATACCTCAGGGAGTCGTTAGTGGGATGGGAACAGCTGGGGGATGTAGAAAAACAGTGGGCAAAACTGAAAGGGGGTATTTTAAGGGCAACCAACCTTTTTGTTAAAATGGTAAATAAAGGCAAAAGGAACAGGAGACCGCTATGGTTTTCAAAGGAAGTAGCTGAAAAAGTGAAGAAAAAGAGGGAGGCCTTCATGAAATACAAGAGATCACAGAGAGCAGAAGACAGGCATCTGTATTTGGAAAAACTTAGAGAAGCTAGCAAAGTAGTCAAGAAGGCAAAGATTCAAAAGGAGGAGGAAATAGCCAATGCAATAAAATGGGGGGGGATAAGACATTTTTCAGATATATTAGTGAGAAGAGGAAGGGCAAAAGTGGTATTGCCAGACTCAAGCGTGCAGGGGGGGAATATGTAGAAGCTGATAAGGATAAAGCGGAATTGCTTAACAAATATTTTTGTTCTGTGTTCACAGATGAAGAACCAGGAGCAGGACCTCAAAAAACACCCACAAATAGGAACAGAAGCGAGGGACATCTTGAACAATTTTCAGAAGACTGTGTTCGTGAGAAACTAGCTCAACTTAAAGTAGACAAAGCGATGGGACCGGATGGGATACACCCTAGAATACTGAGGGAACTTGGGGACGTTCTAGCAACTCCACTGACTGACCTTTTCAATGCGTCGTTGGAGTCGGGAGTGGTGCCAAAGGACTGGAGAGAGGCTCATGTGGTGCCTTTACACAAAAGCGGAAGTAAGGATGTGGTTGAAAACTACAGGCCGGTTAGTTTAACTTCGGTGGTGAGTAAATTATTGGAAACGCTGCTGAAAGAGAAAATAGTGAGGTTTCTGGAGTCCAGCGGATTACAGGATCCGAGGCAGCATGGATTCACCAGAGGCAGGTCTTGTCAGACAAATCTGATTGATTTCTTTGACTGGGTGACCAGGGAGTTGGACCGAGGGAGAGCCCTAGATGTGGTGTATTTAGATTTCAGTAAAGCCTTTGACACTGTTCCTCACAGGTGACTTATAAACAAACTGAGCACCCTAGGGATGGACCCTAAAGTTACTGCTTGGGTTAGAAATTGGTTGGGTGGGAGGCGACAAAGAGTACAAGTAAATGGAGCTCACTCTGAGGAGAAGGATGTTACCAGTGGTGTGCCCCAGGGATCTGTCCTTGGTCCGATTCTTTTTAACATCTTTGTTAGTGATATAGCGGAAGGGCTGTCGGGTAAGGTTTGCCTCTTTGCGGATGATACCAAAATCTGCAATAGACACCCAGGAAGGTGTAGATAACATGAGGAGGGATCTAGCTAAGCTTGAAGAATGGTCTAGAATTTGGCAGCTGGGATTTAATGTTAAAAAATGTAAGGTCATGCATTTGGGCTGCAGCAATCCAAGGGAGCAATACAGTATAGGAGGTGAAGTACTTTTGTTCACTAAAGAAGAGCGGGACCTAGGCGTGGTTGTGTCTGATGATCTTAAAGTAGCTAAACAGGTAGAAAAGGCGACGGCAAAAGCTAGAAGGATGCTTGGGTGCATATGGAGAGGAATGGCTAGCAGAAAAAAGGAGGTGATAATGCCTCTGTATAAGTCTTTGGTGCGACCTCATTTGGAGTATAGTGTGCAATTCTGGAGACCGCACCTTCAAAAGGATGTGAACAGGATGGAGTCGGTGCAGAGGGTGGCTACTAAAATGATTAGTGGGCTTCATTATAAAGCATATGAGGACAGACTTAAGGATCTTAATATGTACACCTTAGAGGAAAGGCGGGATAGAGGTGATATGATTGAGATGTTTAAATACCTCCGTGGCATAAATGTTCAGGGAAAGAGCCTCTTTCAATTGAAAGCAAGTTCTGCTATGAGGGGACATGGGATGAGGGTGAAGGGAGATAGATTCAGGAGTGATATGCGGAAATATTTCTTTACGGAAAGAGTAGTGGATCCATGGAATAGTCTCCCAGTGGAGGTGGTAGAGATGAGGACAGTAACTGAATTCAAAAAAGCATGGGACCAACACAGAGGATCTCTAAAGGTAAAAAGTGGACTGTTGTAGTTGTTGATATGGAAGGACAGACTAGATAGGCCATGTGGTCTTTTTCTGTCATCATGTTTCTATATTTCTATGGTGTATGTTTCTACGTGATGCACTGTGATCTGGTGCTCAAGGGAGAGGCCAGCTCACTCATAGGCGAGGGTAATACAGTCCACCACCCAAGTGGACAGAATTCGCTTAGTCACGGGGAGCCCCAGACTACTGGGGTCATAGGATATAAAAATCCGCGAAGCTTTGCGATGAGCCAGAGTCCACTGTAAGTAGAAGGACGGCCTGTTTGCAATCCAGTGTATGAAGTACTAGTTCCTCCCTGCCGGCATGATGCCGGGGGAAGAAGGTGGGGAGGACCACCTCTTGATTGAGGTGAAAAGGAGATACCATCTTCAAGAGGAATTTGGGGTGCATGCAGCGCACTACCCTGTTTTTTTGGAACCTTATGTATGGTATCTGCCACCAGAGCCTGGAGTTTGCTCACTCTATGAGTGGACATGAAGGCCACCAGAAAAATCACTTTCCATGACAAGTACCGAAGGTGACAAGTGGCCAGGGGCTCGAACAGTGGTTTGATGAGATGAGAGAGCACCACTTTGAGGTCCCACTCTGCCGCTGGGGGCTTGGATAACAGGAGGCCCCAGAGGAACCTGGAGTCTAGGGGCTGATTTGAGAGGGGTTTCCCCTCTACAGGGTGGTGGTGTGCGGCTATGGCACTTAGATGCTCCCTCACCAAGTTGAATTTCAGCCCAGTGTGCGAGAGGTGTAGTAGGTACTGAAGAACCAGTTGCACATGGCAGAAGGGATTCTCCTCCTCCTCCGCACACCAGGCGGAGAATCTCCTCCACTTACAGGCATAAGCCCGTCTGGTGGAGGGCTTTCGGGAGGCCAGTAGGATCTCCTCAACTTCCCCAGGAAAACTGAAAGGGGCCAATGCTACCCTTTCACCAACCATGCTATTAGTGTTAGCAACCACAGGTTGGTATGCAAGAGGGAGCCCTCCTCCTGGGACAGAAGATCCGAGGCCTGGCCCAGTGGGGAGTGCCACCGACAGGGAAAGCAGCAGAGGGAACCAAGGTTGCTTGGGCCACCTGGAGGAAATCAGTACAACTGACGCCCTCTCACTCTGGACCTTGAAGAGGGTCTTGGCGACCAGGGTGGGAGGGGACAGTGGAAATGCATAGAGTAGGCCCTCTGACCATGGGATCAGGAAGGCGTCTATCGCCACTCTCCCCAGGTGCAGTTGGTGTGAGCAAAAGCAAGGTAGCTGTATGTTGTCCGGGAAGGCGAATAGGTCTATTACAGGCCTGCCGCAGCAGTGGAAGAGTTGCTTCATTACCCTAGGGTTTAAGCGCCATTCGTGTGGGCAAAGGACTCTGCTCAGCCTGTCTGCTAAGCAGTTGTCTTGGCCTGGCAGGTACACTACTCTTAGGAGCATCCTGTTGTGCGCTGCAAAGGAGAGGAGGGCCATCGCCTCCTGGCAAAGGGAGTACAAGCCCGTGCCCCCCCTGCATGTTGATATAAAACATGGTAACCTAGTTGTCCATCTGGATCAGCATAGGTCGGTGCCACAGGCGGTGGCAGAACACTCGCAGGGCCAGGAAGATTGCCCCGAGTTCTAGGAGGTTGATCTGCAAGAGTGACTCCTCCTGGGGATCAGCTGCCTTGTGTGCGGCAGTCCCCACAATGCACCCCCCAACCCAGGAGGAAGGTGTCTTTTGTCAAGTTCCTCTGCGGTGCAGGTGCCTGTAAATGCATTCCTACCTGCAGGTGGTGCAAGTTTTGCCACCAGATGAGTGACGTGTGACAGGTGACTCTGACCCTATCCCTTAGCCCGACTATGGCTTGAGTCCACTGTGAGCAGAGGCACCATTGGGCTGTCTGCATGTGCAGGCGGGCTAATGGTGTGACATGAACCATTGAGGATATGTGGCCCAATAGGCGGAGGAGGCGGTGAGCCGGTACCGATTGGCAGTGTTGTACCTCCCCTGCCAGTTTATGAGGTGGTCTGGCCTTTCTCTTGGGAGGACAGCCTTGACTTGCAACATGTCCAACTGAGCCCCTATGAACTCCAGATTTTGGACTGGAGAGAGAAGGGATTTGGGGTAGTTGATGATGAACCCCAGATGCTGCAGTAGGAGGATTGTTCACTCTGCAACATGACTGACGTCTGAGGCCGAACCCCCTTTGATTAGCTAGTCATCTAGGTAGGGGAAGACGTAAGCTCCTTGTAGGCGTAAGTGGGTGACTACCACTGCCAAGCACTTGGTAAAGATCCTTGGTGAGGAGGCCAGGAGGATCACGCTCATGCGCACTTAGAAGGAGAGAAGGACCACCACCTCCTGACAAAGGGAGTATGAGCCTGTGCCCCCCTGCTTGTTGATATAAAACATGACAGCACTCTATATTAGTAGTGCCCTCCTCCCATGACAAACCGTTAAGTACTGCCTGTAGGAGGGATGGATTAGGATGTGTGTGTATGCATCCTTTAGATCCAAGAAGCACAGCCAATCTCTCTGGTGGAGGTAGGGCAGCAGTGTTCCAAGGGAGAGCGACCTCACCAGAAACTTGTTTAAGTTTCTCAGGTCTAGTATGGGCCTGAGGCCCACAGTTCTCATTGGGACAAGGAAGTACTTTGAGTAGAAGCCTTTTCCCCATAGATGTTTGGGTATATGCTCCAGTGCATTGTCCCTGAGCAGACCTACAAGCTGGTGAAGGAGAGGTCGCACAAACTCTCCTGGGAAGAACTTGGGTGGTAACTGTTGTAAGCGGAGGAGGTATCCCTCTTTTACCACCTGCAGCACCCACTGGTTTATGGTGACCTCGGCCCATCTGTGGGCAAAGAGTGCCAGGTGGCCCCCTGTGGGCTGGTGAAGGCCTCCCAGGGGAGGGGATACCCTGTCCTGAGAGTCAAAATCTCTCCCCTGGTTGGGCTGGAGCTGGGGCTTCTGAGCTTCCTGTCTCTGACTCTTGGGGTGAGAACCCTGTTGCTGGCCCAAGAAGAGCTGGTAGCGGTGACTCTGCTGAAAGTGCCCCTTTTTCCTGAAGGTTTCTTGCGGGGAAAGGAAGAGGATTTTTTTTTTGAGAGCCTCTGGTTGGTCACCACTTTAGCTTCTATCTTGACCGTCTTGTTGGCCATGGGTTTGCCAAACAGGTTCTCCCTGATGCAGAGGACGTAAAGCCACTTGTCCTGGACCCATTGCTTGAGGTCCGATGACTGTAGCCAGGCTTGGCATTGACCCCAATGCTAGCTGCTGCTACTTGAGCTGCTGACTCGAATCTGTCATAGGCTGCTCAGGAGAGGAACTCTGAACAGTCCTTGATCCCAGAGGCTAGAGCTTGGAACTGTTGGGGAGGTTCCCCGGCCAGCCCCTCTGAGAATCCGGACAACTCCTGGGTTAACGCTTTTAGATACATGCCTATGTATAAAACTCATAGGCCTGGATTAGACATCCCAGCATCGAGCCCTTGTAGCACTTGCGCCCAAGGCTGTCGAGGGCTCTAGCATTCCTTCCAGGGGGGACAGAAGAGTAATTCTTCTGGATCTTGAGTTTTTGCATGGTTGACTCAACAACCATGGAGTTATGTGGGCTTGTGGAACCCAGGCCTCTTCCTGATGTGGTATATAGCATTGAGGCATTGGCTGACTACCGGTACCAACGCCGGGGCCTCCCACCTTCGCCATAGTAGCCACTCAAGGATCAGCTGCACCAGCACTGTAAGAGTTTGCTTGGGTGGAGACTCAAACTGGAGGATCTCCAGTTCCTCGGTGTGGGGGTTCTCCTCTGCTTTGGTTTGCATTGAGAGGGCTCAAGCCATATCCCTGACAAAGTTATGGAAGGCCACGTCCTCCAGAGGAGAATGGTGCTGGGGGAGACAAGTCTGAAGGGATGTCTCGGTATCGTCTAGTTTCTGGGGAGGCCCTGTCATCGGTTTCCCACTCGGAGTCGAGACTCCATGCCTCGAGGCCTGGCCCAAATGGCTAGGGGCCCCCCGAGGACCTGGGATCTGAGTCTCGGAAACTTGCTGGGGAGGACTGGATGCCCAAGGATCAGGACCTCGACCAGGGCAGAGGGCTTACGCAAGGCCGGTGATGCTCTGAACTCGGCTCGACAACTGGGGACGCCCTCCATAGTCTGGGGCCCAGTTTTCAGGGCAGATAATGCGGACAAACCAGATATCATTGCCTGCTGCATGGCCAGGATAGCAGTGATGTTCTGCTCCATGGCTGCCATTCTGGTTTCCAAGCCAGAAGGCTCCGCAGCTTTCGGCACGGGCACCAAAGATTTCGGGCCCAGCACCGGCACTCTCGCGAGTGCATCCTCGACAAGGACTATGGCCTCGAGGAACCTCGCATGGTTTCCACAGGCCAAGGAATCCTTCTTGAGGACCTTAGTGGAACGTTTCTTGGAGTCACCCGAGTCCCTCCAACTCGTCTTACCAGGTTTCCCTGATAGAACCTCGACGGACATCAAGGCCTTTTTCTTCTTTTACTCCGGGTCAGAAGTCTTCTCGGAGGATCTGCCGCCGTGGGACTCTGAGGATGCTCAGGTCTCACGAGAAGTGCTGGGCTTGGTACTTGGCGTCAGGGAGGCCAGTGCTGAGTTGAAGCTTGGGAACAGTTTCTCCTGCAACTCCGACCTCTTTTTATTAGTTTTAGGCGTCATGGCCTGGCACAGGTCATGAGGTGCTATCATGGTCTGGGGTCCCAGGCAGTGTAAGTAGCAGTCATGGGTGTTGGTGACAGACATGGTTTGACTGCAGCGGTCACAGTTTTTGAACCCACTGAGACACATGCTGGGAGATACCCGGCTGGGGTCGACAACCCCCGGGCTAAAAAGGGCACGAATGCCGGTCAAGGCAAACCTCGATCAAAAAAGAGGGAAAGAGCTGAGAATAGCATTGGCCCCAGCCCCGGCATCGGCTCAAGGCGGGAAGAGGAACTGATAGGCAAACCGGGAACAGCTAATTTTTTAAGGATATAGAAAGGATTTTTTTTCCAGGGAAACTGGATGTACATTCATTGGGCTCCACGGAAAAAAGGAGACTGAGAACGATGGAACCCTTGGTTGGGAAGGGGCCACGCATGCATGGTAGCATGTCCTAAAGGCTTTCTTTGAAAGTTGGGGAAATGCTCCACCTGGGCTCTGTCGGCACCGACGTCACCCATATGTGAGGACTGACTTCCTGCTTGTTCCTGGAGAAAAATACCTACATCCCTTTATTTATAAACCAATTTTATATATTACTTATGTAAAGGTTATTTAAGGCTTTTAGGAACTGTTCTTACCTTCCCTCTGACAGCAGTCAGGATTTTATATAAACTGTGTCAGACAACTGCAACTCTCAGCTGAACCCCTTCGCAAGAATGTTGCAAAGAGATATCCCTGCTCTCTCCCCCACTCTACATCCTGGTATTTACATAACTTTAAACTCATTTTTTCATCCTTATATAACACTTTTAAACATTTTTACAACCAGTTTATGTGTTTACAACATTAGCACAGCTTTGAAACCATTTTCAGCCATTTTAAAACACCCGGGTAAGGGGGTCCCCCCATCGCCCGAGCCAGACTGCGGCAGGCCAACCGTGGGACAGGCGGTGGGGAAGTGGGAGGCTGGAGCTGTGGATGTCGGGAGCACCTGCGGGGAGGACGTCCCCACAGGTGGAAGGGGCATGTCAGGCCGTCCTTGGGCCCGATTCTGGTGTCCCTGCAGACCAGGATTGGGTTCACAAAGCCCTGTCTGCATCAGGGACATCCAGACATCTCCCTCCATGAATCGGACTCCACATTTCCATTTCTCACACTGATGTGTTTTACAGCTTCAAAATACCTTAAAACCTCCAAAAAACTACTTTTATGTGATCTCTTACCCTCCTGCACATCCCGGAGACCTTTTAAAATGTTTAAACTTGCAAAATTAAGGTTTTTATTATCGAGCCATTTTCGCCTAAGCCACACCTCCCGGGACCACCTTTGCCTTAACCCTGCTTACTGCAGCTAAAATAACCATTTAAAATTTTTAAAAAAACACTTATTCGGGCTTTCTAATCTTTTCTCTTCTTTTTTTCACCACTTGAAAGATGAAATTAGGACTTACCTGCTAATTGGTTTTCCGTGAGTACCTCCCAGTCCAGTCCCGACCTGTGGGTTCTCACCCCCCCCCCCCCACTAGCAGCTTGGAGACTGAGTGTGTCAACTTTGATGATATCACCATACATAGGCAGCTGGCATCACCTACCAGCCTCAGTATTCTATTGACAAAGCAGATTCACAGGAGCAACAAATAAGTAGTTTATAAGCCTTTGGCTGCAGTTTTTCTTAACTACTTCTTCCCCCAAACAGGAAGGAACAGAAATACCTTACCCATCACAGTCCAAACTGTAAGTACAACAGCTTAGGCAAGAGCCATTACCCTTCACCAAGTCTGCACATTCTACCTTCTCCTTCCCTTTAGCTTCTCTCCATTTCTTTGTCTGTGTGCTTTGTATCGAGCTGCACCTATTCTCAAGGAGAAGGAGAAGGACTCCCCAAGAAATTCCCGCACCACAGATGATGCTTTCACCAAACATCAGACCTCTACCATTAGATGAAATTCTTCAGGCCCAGGATCGCCACCGCGCATTACACAGCCTACAACAGGGAGGTTCTGAGATTGGACTGGAGGTACTCAAGGAAAACCAATTAGCAGGTAAGTCCTAATTTCACCTTCCATATCGTACTTCTAGTCCAGTCCTATGGGATGTAGCATAGCAGTACTAAACTCGGGAGGGACCCATGAGCCCAGCCTGAAGCACCACCGACCTGAAGGGTGTGTCTCCTGCTGCTTGTACATCCAGTTGATAATGATGCACAAAAGTATGCAAGGATGACCACATGACCGCTCTGCAGATGTCCAAAGGTGGAACCAGGCTAGTCTCTGTCCACACTGCCGCTTGTGCCCGAGTCAAATGAGTTCTGAGGTCCAAGGGCAAATTACAACATCTCAAAAGGTAGGCTGAGGAAATGGCTTCTCTCACCCACCTGAAGATGGAAGCTGTCTCTCCTATACGCAGACCACTGAACAGGACAAACAAATGGTCAGACTTCCAAAATGACCCCATCTGCTTCAAATAGCGTTTCAGTACCCAGTATATGTTCAGGAGGCATAGCTGCAGCTCCTACTCAACTCCCGAGAACATCGGCAGAATGACAAGCTGATTCAGGTGGAATTCCGAGATCACCTTTGGTTCCCTCCTTTCTACCTATCTCAGCACTACCTTTTCCTTGGAAACGGAGAGGAATGGCTCTCAACACAACAGCGCCGGTAGTTCCAAAATCCTTCTGGCTGAACAGATGGCCACCAAAAAAAACTGCTTGCAATGTCAGATCCCTTACAGTGCAAGCACTCAACATTCAAAAGGGGCCTCTGCCAACACAGACAACACAAGATTGAGGTCCCATGGAGGGACCAGCAACCTCGCCAGAGGCCAGACCTGCTTCACTTTGTGAAGAAAACGGACTACATCTGGATGAGCTGCCAGGGACACTCCCTGGACCCTACCACAGTAACAGGTGAGTGCCACCACCTGCACCCAGCGTGAACTGCAAGCCAGGCTCTTCTCCAAGCCAGCCTGCAGGAAGGCTAATATATACGGAACTGAAGCCATCAAATGCCGACAGTCATGTTCCACACACCAGCTCTCAAAGACTCTCCAGACATGTACATACAACAATGAAGTGGAGTGCTTATGGGTCTTCAACAAGGTCATGATCAGCGTGGCTGAGTAGCCATGTTTCCTCAACTGAGCCCTCTCAAGACCCAAGCTGTAAGCGAGAATCAATCCAATTGAGGCATCAGCACAGGCCCCTGTGAGAGGAGGTTGGCCTGATTCAGAAGACACCAAGGACGATCCACCTTCAGCTGGACCAGATCCACATACTGTGGCCAATTGGGAGCAACCAGGATGACTAGCCCCTGATGCACTTCGATCCTTTGCACCATTCAAGAAGAAAACCAAGAGAGAACAGAGCCCAAAAGCCAAGCGAACAGGGTATTGAGGCGACGGTGATGATCAAAAGCGTAAAAAGCAGCCGAGAGGTCAAGAAGAGTAGGGATCGAGTAAAGGCCCTTGGATTTGACCATGAAGCGGTCACTGGAGACTTTGGTAAGGGCTGTTTCAGTAGAACGTAGAGGACAAAAACCAGTTTGCAGTGGATCTAGAATGGCATGAGAGAAAAATCAAGACACTAGCAGTGAACTGCACACTCAGGTACCTTCCCACCTTTGGCATATACCATTCACAAAAAGTAGACCAAATCAGAGCTGTATTTGATGCAAGTGCCCAGCTTTAAGACATCTCTTTTAACCTGAGTGAATGGAGGGGTTAAGTCACTTGCCCAAAATCAAAGTTATGTATTTCTATTTATCTTTAATGGTTTATTTTAAGTCTTCCGCCACCTGTCACTACAGGCAATATACAGAGAAAATACAAATGTTAAGAAAAATACAGAATAAATAAAATACAACACAGTGAAAACAGAGGCAACTATAATGACAAATTCAAACCCATAAATATAATACAGTAAACTGAGAAGCAAAAGGGGCTGATAGTCAATGGCAGCAGTCAGCACTTGCAAAGCGGATGGCCATCGCCATTTTAAATTAGACCTGGATATTCAATGCTGGCATCATATCAGGCAACTAACACGGACTATCCCAGTTGACCAGTTGCGTTTTACCTAACAGGTCAGTGGCGATATTCAGCACTGATCAGATAGCTAAATCAGCTGAAGTTAGGCCATCCTTGTTTGTGTCTAACTTTAGCCAGTGGCTTAATATCGCTGCTGATCGGGTAACTCAAGCGCTATCCCGGAACACCCTGCTGCTACACAATTTGCATTCAGTGGCACGAAAGGTGAATATCCCGCTCACCGAGATTAATGCGTTCGCAGGTCTACTAGCCACATCAATCCTTTTGAATACGCCCCTCAAAATAATCTACATTTTGAACAATTTCGGCAAAATCTGCTGGTAAATTAACCACCTGCAAGGGTTCCTACATGTAGCACTTCTAGGGATGCCAGCAAATAGCTAAGGACAGTACCCTTATTGCAGGCGTCCAGGGAAAACGGATTATAGCAGACTCTCAAGATGAATCCATCTATGTGCCGACACACACAGTTACACCCGATCCTAAGCAGAGGTAAATGTGTCTGTGTACTTGCATATGCCCTAGGAATGCCTATAAGCGGTGTGAGTTTAAGTATGTGCCAACTAGTTGGCATCTGCACTTTTATGTCCGTATATTGACGGGATTTTGTAGGTGTAGATCGAGCTTTATATGCGGTAAAACCTCTCTCAAATTACCCCTCTTTGGTTAACTTTCATATTCATCTATTATAGAACGAGCTGGGAAAAAATGATGGTTTGTCCACTAGCCCATCTCTAAGAAGGCAACTTATTAGCAGTTTCTGAAAAGCTGGAGGGGAGGGGGAATTATGAAGAAAAATTAGAGGATTCCCTTACTCTTTGGAATTAGACTTTGAGGAATACTTTTGATGTTTGGGCTCCCTTGAAATCAGTCTAGACCACCACCAGAAAAAGACTGGGGTTATCCATTCCTGAAGACACAAGTATTGAAACAACAAATGCTTTATGTTCTCATAAAAGGTATACAGCATGGAATCTGTGTACCTTTTGGGAACTTGACAGGTACTTGTGACCTAGATTGGCCCCTACTGAAAACAGGATACCGTGCTTGATGAACCCTTGGTCAGACCCAGTATGGCATATCTTAAGTCCTAAATCAATCAGAGTACCGATCAGTCTCTTTGACAGCAAGCAATTAGACATTATAAGTAAGCAACTGTGACTACAAAAAGTAGTTTTCTGCCAACATTGCAAAACTGCACATCCATGAGAACATTTATAAAGTTATGGAGAACCTTACTTCTCTGTCCACTCAATAGTTCCTCTCATTTTACGTAACTAGGAATTAATTTACTCAGTCGTTTGAAACAAAAATGTCAGCCATTAGAGATTTGGATAGTGAACAAGCTAGGATAGGAGTGGGTGTAGTGACACAGTCTCTGCCAATTTTAGACAACTTTACCTCTCTTTCTTTCTCGGGTGGGGCTTATGATTCTTTTCACCTTATTCAGGATAGCAAGATCCTTGCTGGAGTATCTGCAGCAGTAGGAGCTATTTCCATAAAGAAGGATACAATGGCTAGTGTCAATGAAGTAGACTGGGGTCATAAGGGACCAAGGAAAAGTGTTAAAGTTATGTAGGCATTCAGGACTCCTCAGATATCCAATCTTTTTTCTATGTAGAACCTCTTTCTGCTTTTCAGGTGAAGCAAGCAGAGGTTCTAAAGTTGCTAAATCAGATGAGGAAGTCCACCTCTTTAGGAAATTTAGTGGGACCCTGATTAAGCTATCTTTTGAGGCTTGCCAAGGTTCTTGAATCTTTAATAACTGTTTGTGCAGTCCTAAAGAAAGAGATTAAAGGTATAGGCAGCAGAATGCAGTGGGCCACAGGGGCCATGGACGCACCAATATTTTGCCCAACACAGCATCAATAACTAGAGAGCTTAGGGGCGGGACTGGAGATTAGTTAGGTCCATCCAACCAAAAAAAGGATCCACTGGCTCTGATTAAAGATGTTCCCTCTTGACTCAATTCCACCCAACATCTTTCTGAGAAAACCTTTAGAATGGGTTGCCTATAATCAGCTCCTTGATTATCTAGACGGCCAATTTAGCTTCCAAACCAACCATGGCACAGAGATGGTTTTATTGTCCCTATTGAATGGCATGCAAATATGAGCAGATAAGGGTGGGAGAAGCTCAGATGACAAGACTTCGACTTTCATACTTTGGACACATCATGCGGAGAGAGAGATCATTAGAGAAAGACATCATGCTTGGCAAGATAGAAGGTCAACGCAAAAGAGGAAGGCCAGCAATGAGATGGATCGATACAATAACAGCAGCTACGGGTACCAGTCTGTCAACAATAAGCCGCCTGACTGAAGACCGAACACAATTTAGGATAGCTATCCAGAGGGTCACCATGAGTCGACTCCGACTCGACGGCACTTAACAACAACAACAGTATATTAATCTTGCTGGGCCTGTCTGCAATGTTCATGATAATAGGGGTGGGCAGTATGTCTCTCACCTGATTGGTATCTTTCTTATTGGGCCCATACCAGATAGTATATTGGAAAGGTGAACAGTCTGCAGTGAGGCAGCTTCAATAGTTGGTCTTATCATCCTTACTGTTTAACATCTAGAGTCCCTGTAGTTCCCTAATCCAGAGTCTCAGGGTGGAATACTATGTGTTTGCAGATTATATTCAATTGATCATTTCAGTGACTGTAGATCAATTGCCAGCTATCCAGGTTTTGAATAAGTGTTTGCAACTACATCAAGAATGGTTAATTAAGGATGTTAGACTGAAGCTGGGACTAGAGGAATAGCCTAGTGATTAGAGCAACAGGCTAGTACCCAAGAATTCAGTTTTCACTGACACTCCATGTGACCTTGGGCAAGTCAGTTTACCCTCCACTGCCTCAGAAGAAAAGACCTGGCAATCTACTTCTGGTCATACCGTGCCAAGAAAATCCAGGGGCTGCTGGGTTGCCAAGAGCCAGCATTGACTTGAAGGCACTTAAAAAACAATATTGAAGCTGAGTCGTAAAAAACAGAAATGTTATAGGTTAACAGATGTCAAATGCCCCTCCTTCTTCTACCAGACACAGGGGGAGTTCCTATCAAATCTCAAAAATCAGTAACTATCTTGGGAGTTGGTCTTGATCACCAGTTATCTAAAGTCAACCCCATGTTTGTTAATGTCATTTATGGCCCTAAGAGGTTATGACAGTTACACTGTTACTTACACCCATAAGCTCTCCAGTTGTTGCTGCTGTGTCACAAAAGTATAGTTACTCACTTGTAATAGGTGATCTCTGGGAACAGTGGGAATTTAGTCTTCATATATGGATGACGTCAGTACAAACAGAACCCACACGAGAACACTCCCCAGCATCCACTTGGAAAGCTTTTGGGAGCACTCCACTGCAGCTTCTCAACTGCCTTCCCAACACCCTCTCTTCAGATGAGTTTGCAGCCGAGATAGGAAAGTAAATGAAACCTTACAACTCCTAGAGGAGGAAGGTGGGTTGTGAAGACTAAATTCCTGCTGTTCCCAGAGATCATCGTTACAGGTGAGTAACTACGCTATCTCCAGGAACAAGCAGGAATGTAGTCTTCATATATGGGGCTACCTAGCTCCAGATGCTAGATGAAGTGACCTCAGAACAGATAGCGGTTTGCCTTGGAGTAGGCTTGAAGAGGTCATGGATTCTACATGGATTTCTGATATTGTCAAAGTCTGGGTGGAGGGTAGGAGTTGCATCTAAGTCTGAAAGAGGTGCTGGAGTACAGCCTGACCAAACATGGCATTCTGACGGGTATCCTTGTCCAGACAATAATGGGCAGCAAAGGTATGGATGGATGGAAGACCAAGTTGCTGCCTTGCAGATTTCATCAATGGCTATCGAGCATAGGTTTGCCATCAAGGTTGCCATGGCACGAACATTGTGAGCAGTGACATGTCCTTCCAGGAAGTCATGCTTTGTCATAGGCAAATGAAATGAAGTCCGCTATCCATCTGGAGAGTGTATGTTTAGAAACAGATAAACCCAGGTGACTAGAGTCAAATGAGAGAAAGAACTGCAAAGCTTTACGATGACCTTGTGTTCTTTGGAGATAGAAAGCAAATGCATGCTTGCAGTCAGGAGCATACAGGGTTGCTTCCACTTAAGACACATGTGGTTTAGGAAAGAAGACTGGTAGGTTAATTGAATGGCTTAAATGAAAAGGAGACACCACCTTTGGCAAAAAGTGTGGGTGAATCTGAAGGACAACTTTGTTATGGTGGAACCGGGTATGGGGGGGGGGGGTGTGGTCCGACACTAGAGCCTGAAGTTCATAATATATCTGGCAGAAGTGAGGGCAATTAGTAAGAGTACCTTCCAAGACAGGAACTTTAAGGAGGTCATGGACAATGGTTCAAAGGGTGGCTTGAGAAGCTGCTCTAGAAAGACATTGACGTCCCAAGCCACCGGAGATGGCTTGATGGGAAGTTTGGACAGCAGGAGACCTCACATGAAGCACGCTACTAGCAGATGCAAGGAGATGGGCTGTCTATTCAGTGGATGGTGATAGGCCACAATGGCACTGAGGTGGACTCTCACTGAGTTGCTCTTTAGACCTGTGGAGGACGGGTGGAGGAGATACTGGAGTAGGGACTCCACTGTGGCCGAAGGATTTCAATCCCTTTTCTGGGAACACCAGACACAGTATCTACACCACTTGAAAGAATATGAATGTCTGGTGGAGGGCTTTCTAGAAGCCAATATGATATTCTTAACCTCTTGTGGAAGGTAAATGTCCTGCAACGGTATGCTCTCAGCGGATGGTTCGGAATTGGGAGCATTGGGTATGCTCTCAGCGGATGGTTTGGTAGTATCCTTGAAGGATACTACCAAAAGCAGAGAGGTTCCACAAAAGAGTAAAGCAGCCCAAATGCCCTCAAGTATGGAGCAGACAGAGCTTAAAGATCCCAATTTACCCATGTCTAACAATAGCCAAATTAACATGAATAAAATACATTCTCTAAAATGCTTGTATGCAAATGCTAGAAGTCTAAAGAATAAGATGGGAGAGTTAGAATATATAGCACTAAATGAAAGGTTAGATATGATTGGAATATCAGAGACATGGTGGAAGGAGGACAACCAGTAGGACACTGTGATACCTGGGTACAAACTATATCGTAATGATAGAGCTGATCAAATTGGTGGAGGGGTTGCGCTCTATGTTAGAGAGGGCATTGACTCAGAAAGGATTAAAGTTTTGCAGGAAACAAAATCTGCTGTAGAATCTATATGGATTGAAATTCCATATAAAAGGGGGAAGGCAATGGCAGTGGGGGTGTACTATCGAGCACCTGGCCAGAATGACCAAATGGATGATGAAATGCTCAAAGAAATCAAGGAAGCTAACAAAAGTTACAGCGCAGTAATAATAATGGGTGATTTCAATTACCCCGGTATCGACTGGGTCAGTGTCACATCAGGACATGCTAGGGAGATAAAGTTCCTAGATGAAATAAATGACTGCTTCTTGGAGCAGCTGGTTCATGAACCGACCAGAGGGGAAGCCATATTAGACCTAGTCCTTAGTGGAACACCAGATCTAGTGCAAGAGATAAGGGTGTTGGGGCCACTTGGCAATAGTGATCATAGCATGATCGCCTTTGATTTAATTAGTGGAAGAGGGATAGTAAGGAAATCCACAGTACTACCTTTTAACTTTCGAATGGGAGACTATGATAAAATGAGGAAAACAGTTAAGAAAAAACTAAAAGGAGCAGTTGCAAAGGTTAAAGACGTACATCAAGCTTGGGTGTTGTTGAAAAATACTATCTTGGAAGCCCAGACCAGCTGTATTCCACGCTTTAAGAAAAGTGGAAGGAAGTCCAAAAACTGCCAGCATGGTTTAAAGGTGAGGTCAGAGAGGCTGTTGTTGCCAAAAAAGCATCTTTCAGGAAATGGAAAAAAGAGCCAAACGACGAAACCTGGAAACAGCACAAGCACTGGCAAGTCAAATACAAAGCATTGATAAGGCAGGCAAAGAGAGAATTTGAGAAGAAGCTTGCTGTGGAAGCAAAAACGCGAAATAAAGACCTTTTCAAGTACATTCGTAGCAAAAAACCTGTGAGAAAGTCAGTTGGTCCATTAGATGATAAAGGGGTTAAAGGAGCACTAAGAGGCGACAAGGCGATAGCAGAGAGACTGAATGAATTCTTTGCTTCGGTCTTTACTGAGGAAGATGTAGGGATGTTACCCATGACGGAAGTGGTATTTAAAGGTGCGGAAGAATTGAAGGAAATATCGATACATCGGGAAGATGTCTTACAACTATTAGATAAACTGAAGAGTAGCAAATCACCTGGGCCAGATGGTATACATCCAAGGGTGTTGAAAGAACTGAAATATGAGATTGCAGACCTGCTATCAGTAATCTGTGAACTATCATTAAAATCATCTCTAATACCTGAAGACTGGAGGATCGCCAATGTAACACCAATTTTTAAAAAGGGTTCCGGGGTGATCCGGGAAACTACAGACCGATGAGCCTGACGTCAGTACCGGGAAAAATGGTAGAAACCATCATAAAGAATAAAATTACTCAGCATGTAGATAGTCACAACCTAATGGGAGACAGCCAACATGGCTTTAGACAAGGAAGATCTTGTCTTACTAATCTGTTATGTTTTTTTGAAGGAGTGAATAAACAGGTGGACAAAGGTGAGTAGGTTGATATTGTGTATCTGGACTTTCAGAAAGCCTTTGACAAGGTCCCTCATCAGAGACTTTTGGCAAAACTAAAGAGTCATGGGATAGGAGGCAGTGTACTATTGTGGATCAGGAACTGGTTAAAAGATAGAAAGCAGAGGGTAGGGCTAAATGGCCAATTTTCCCAATGGAGAAAGGTGAATAGTGGTGTACCCCAGGGATCTGTGCTGGGTCCGCTGCTTTTTGACATATTCATAAATGACCTGGAAAGTGGAATAACGAGTGAGGTTATCAAATTTGCAGATGACACAAAACTATTTAAAGTTGTTAAAACCCAAGAGGATTGTGAAAAATTGCAAGAGGATCTTGATAAATTGGAAGACTGGGCATCAAAATGGCAGATGAAATTTAATGTGGACAAGTGCAAGGTTATGCACCTAGGGAAGAACAACCCAAACTATGGTTACACGATGCAAGGTTCCACATTAGGAACCACCACCCAGGAAAAATATTTAGGCGTCATTGTGGATACCATGTTAAAACCCTCGGCCCAGTGTGCAGCAGCGGCCAAGAGAGCAAATAGAATGCTAGGTATGATAAGGAAAGGAATGGAAAATAAAACAAAAGATATTATAATGCCTCTATATCGTTCCATGGTGAGACCACACCTTGAATTTTGTGTGCAATTCTGGTCGCCGTATCTTAAAAAGGATATAGCGATTTTAGAAAAGGTTCAGAGAAGAGCCACCAAAATGGTAAAGGGGATGGAAGGATACTCCTATGAAAGGCTAAAAAGGTTAGGGCTCTTTAACCTGGAAAAGAGACGGCTGAGGGGAGATATGATAGAAGTCTATAAATTAATGAACGGTGTGGAACGGGTAAACGTAGATCGATTGTTTACGTTATCAGAATATAGAAAGACTAGGGGACATGCAATGAAGCTACAGGGTAAACTATTTAAGACTAATAAAAAACATATTTTTTCACTCAACGTGTAATCAAACTCTGGAATTTGTTACCGGAGGATGTAGTAAAGGCTGTTAGTGTAGCTGGGTTTAAAAAAGGTTTGGACAAGTTCCTGGAGGAAAGGTCCATAAACCATTATTAAGAAGTGACCGAAGATATCAATGCTTGACCCAGTACAAGCATTGTGGAACTTGTGTCTCTTGGGGAAACTGCTAGGTACATATGACCTAGATTGGCCACTGTTGGAAACAGAATACTGGGCTTGATGGACCTTGCTCTGACCCAGTATGGCATATCTTATGTTCTTATGTCAAGCTGTGAGGCAGAGAGACTGTGTATTGGGATGGAGTAGTGAGCAGTCTTCCTGGGAGAGGAGATCGGGTACAGATCCCAATCACAGAGGCTGAGTCTGAGTCAGATGTAGTGGCAGTGGAAACCATGGTTGCCTTGGCCAGTGGGGGGCTAGGAGAATCATGGAGCCCTTGTCAGACAAACTTGAAGTGTCTTGGGAATGAAGGGTATAGGAGGGAAAGGATAAAGCAGACCCTGACCCCAGTGTAGGTGGAAAGCATCCACCTGTTGGTTGCTGGATGTCAGAGTTCTTGTGCAGAAGTAAGGAAACTTGGCATTTAGAGGTGTTGCAAACAGATCTATGTCTGGAGTTCCCCAGGTCTGGAAGATATAGGATGTTGTATCCAGATGAAGAGACTATTCGTGGGGGAAGAAGGATCCCACTTAGCTTGTCTGCCAAGCATCGAGCTCCCAGGGGAGGTACACGGCTTGGAGGTGTATTTGATGAGAAATGGCAAAGGACACAGGTGGAGAGCCTCCTCGCAGAGGGCCCATGAACCTGTTCCTCCCTGCTTGTTCACATAGAACATGGCAATCTGCTTGTCCATCCTGACTAGGACCTGTTGTGTCCTGAGATAGTGTTGAAACACCAGAGGGCATTCGAGATAGCATGAAGATCCAATAGATTAATCTGTAGTTGTAACTCTTGCACTGTCCAGAGCCCCTGTGTAGACAGGTTGCACAGGTGTGCTCCCCAACCCAGTTTGGAGGCATCCGTCGTCAGGGTGCATTGAAGTGGAGGCATCTGAAAAGGTGACCCTACGAGCAAATATTCTGGAGAACACCACTACTGAAGGGATGTGGTTAGAGGGACAGTGACCTCAATCCTGTCCCAGAGACGGCCTGAGGCTTCTGTCCACTAGGAGGCTAGATTCCATTGGGCTGTACATATATGTAGGTGAGCATATGGAATGACATGTATTGTAGAGGCCGAGAGCCCGAGGAGTTGCAGCATCTCGCGGGCGGTCAGATGGTCCCGTTGGAGCATCAGGGATGTTAGCTGGATTAGACATGTACAGCGCAGCTGGGGCAAAAATGCCCTGAACTGTTGGGTGTCCAACAGGGTTCCGATGAATTCTAGCTTTTGAGTTGGAGTGAACTTGGATTTTGGGAAGTTATGACAAATCTCAAGTGTTGCAGTATCGTGATGGTACGATGCACAGAAAGCTGTACCTCCTGGGAGGTGTTTGCTTTTATGAGCCAGTCATCTAAGTAAGGGAAGACAAATATCCCCAGAGACCTTAGGTATGTGGCCACGACTGCCATGTATTTTGTGAATACTCTTGGGGCAGAGGTGAGTCCAAAGGGAAGGACCCTGTATTGATAATGCTTCCCTTGAAAGGTGAAGCGTAGATATTTCCTGCGACTTGGATGGATGAGGATATGTGCGTACCCTTCTTTTAGATCTAGAGAACAGAGCCAGTCCTGTGTCTGGAGGTAAGGTAGAAGAGTACCGAGTGAGATCATCTTGAACATTTTGCGGACCAGAAACTTGTTGAGGTTTCTGAGGTCCAGAATGGGTCTGTACCCTCCAGTTTTCTTTGGAATGAGAAAGTATGGAGAGTAGAAATCCCTTCCCTGCTTGAATGTTGGGACATTCTCTATGGCGCCCTGAGACTGAAGAGAAGACACCTCTTCCTCCAGGAGAGCAGTGAGTGGGGGTTGAGTTTGAAATTCCCCTAGGAACTTTGAGGGGGACAGAGTTTGGAGATGAAGTCTGTATCCTTCTTGGACTATGCTTAGTGTCCACTGCTCTGAGGTGATGAGGTGTCATCTGTGGGCCTAGTGGCACAGTCTGCCTGCTATGTGGAGGGGGTGAAGGCCTTCCAGAGGCAAAATGGCAATGTTCTCCAGAAGAGTCAAAAAACAGTCTCAGACTGTGGCTGTGGAGCTGTTTGAGGCTTAGCCACTTGTGGCTTCTTTTGTTGCTTAGGAGGCTGTTGCCTCTTCTGTGGCCCCTGACCCTGGTACTGAGAAGCAGGAGGGGAAGAAGAATAGAATTTCTTATTATTATTGTAGAAAGACTTCCTTGCTGTTGCCTTTTTTTCTAATAGGGTAGCACAGTAACATACATAATAACATAGTATATGACAGCAGAAAAAAGGCCAGTACAGTCCATCTAGTCTGCCCAGCAAAAAGTAGGTGCACCTGCTGCTCCGTGCAGGTTTCCCCTTCCCATACCTTTGTTTAGGGGTGTACTCACTGCTCCTTGCAGGTCACCTCTATTTGTTGAGATATAAGAGATAGTTATGTTAATTTTGATTTTATCCTGTTGCTATAAAGTGATCCACTGTGTCAGGGTCAGCTGTTGTTCTAGATAGTCTCTTCAGAGTAGTATTTTCTGACTCTAACCGAGAGGCTTTATCTTGCCAGTCCTTGTCCAAGAGGTTTTCACCTGTGCAAGGTATGTTGCCCAGCTTATCTTGAACCCACTGTTCAAGATCTGAGGCTTGAAGCCATGCAATTCTACGGGCACCAATGCAGATTGCTGAGGACCTGCTTGTGCATTCAAAGGCATCGAAGGTGGCCCTATTAACAAACTTCGATACATTTTGGCTATGCTTGATCAAGGCGAGATGGTCTACCCTCTTGTCATCTGGAAGGAGTAAGGCAAAAGCCTCGAGATCCCTTGATTTTTCCTTGAGGAACATTCCCATGTAGAGGATATAGGAATTAATCCTAGCCAAGAGCATGGATGTCTGGAAGCACTGACGCCCAAAGGCATCGAGGGTTCTCAATTCTCTACCCGGAGGACTAGAGGAATGGGTCTTTGAGCTTTTGATTTGGTGCATTGCCGATTCAACCACTTTGGAATGGTGGGGAAACTGTGGCTTCTGGAAGCTGGGACACTCCGGTACCCAGTCCATGGTATCGAGAAGTCGGCTCTGCGGTGAGACTGTAAGAGGAATCTCCCACATATGGAGCATGAGATCTAAAAAAACCTACTGAAAATGCACCTCTTCAAGGAACACTATGGACCAGATGACAATACCTAACCATAGCCCCTACATACTATCATGAACAGTTAACCTTAACTACCTTCCACATTTAGCCTACCTTTCAAAAGTCTCCCACCCCTACCCATTTTGCTGCCCATCCTTAACCTCCCCCCCCTGTTCTTGTTGTTAACCCCATTTTCTCTTCAAGTTATTTCTCCTTGTTCATTGTAAAACAAATCCACGAGATTGGTATGTTGTTCGATGTAAACCGCTTTGGACAAAAGCGGTATAGAAAAACTGTTAAATAAATAAATAAATCATGAAGGATGCAATGCACCGGCAGAGTAGCTACCTCTTTGGGTGTTGTTGAAGGATCTCCAATTCCTCTGCCCTTGGTTCCTTCCCCAATGTTATCATGATGGAGAGACCCTTAGCTAGGTCTCAAATGAATTCCTGGAAGGAATTATCTTCCGGAGGCATCATGTCCTGTTGTGGAGGGGAAGCTTCTGAAGGTATGTCCTGGAGCTCCTGAGAACCATCCTATTCCATCTCAGAGGCACTGGAATCGGAATCAGAGGGCTCTTAAGTATCGATGAGGATGGTGCTCAGCCAAATTGAGCTGGCGGTACCGACACTCCGAGATACCGGTATCGGTGAGCCGTTTGGGTTGGGTACCGATATCGGTGACAGTTTCAAGCAAGGGCATGGGTGGCAATGATGTGAATGCGATGTGAAACAACTCTGATGCCGATCCAGCAAATGTCGGTACCGATATCGACGGGGTGGTGCCCACAGCCAAGGGACTTTACTGGAACTGAGACTGCAAGCAGGGCTGCTAAGCTCCGCTCGATGGCCAGTATGCACTGGTCCATCGATGTTGCCAATGTCTGGGTATCAGTTGTGGGTGGTTGCACTACCATTCCAGAACATGGCACCAGAAGCTCCCTGGAGGTCAAAGCCTCAGAAGCATCCCGGAGTCCATCTGTGGCTTTGGAGAAATGGGCTTCCCGCCAGGACTATTTGGCAGGCCGATCTACCTCCGATGCTACGCCCAGGGGATCTCAATGCTTTGAGCGAGATCTTCCCCTGGAGGTTTGGTCCAACTTTGATGCAGCCTTGTGTTTGGACTTCGAAGATACCCGAGATCCATGGGAGGAGGATGAGGCCCTCAATGAAGTGGATGCCAATGATATCGCGTCCAAAGCCAAGAGTGCCCCAAAATTAGAAGCCCAGCTCTGCAGGCCTCTCTGTGTTATTTTCTGACAGAGGGGACAGTCTTTTGGCTGGTGGTTTGGGCCAAGGCATTTTAAGCACCAGGCATGTGTGTCAATCGCCGAAATGGTGCTGGCACAATTAGAGCATTTCTTGAAACCACTAGTTGGTTTTTCAATGCCTTTGACGGATGTGAAGGTTATGGTAGGCTTAAGGCCTAAAAACAGCATTGATGCCCAAGTTTTTTTTTTAAAAGAAAGAATTAAAAGAAAAGAATAAGGGAACTGGTGATTGTCTTCAACAGTGCCGGTGTCGATGGTAAGACAGAGGCGCTATCCTCAAAAAGAGTTTTTCTATGTTGACAGAATTTGCTTCCTGCTGGCTCTGCGGAAAACGAAGAAATGAAGAGAGGGAGCTGGGAAGGCAGGAAAGCAGGTGCAGTGGAGTTCTCCCAAAAGCTTTCCAACTGGACGCTGGGGAGCGTTCCCGCGCGGGAAGACTACATTTCTGCTTGTTCCTGGAGATAGTTTTCATCAGGATATGGTCCTAGTAGCCTACCCATATTCTGCTGCCTATGATTACAGCTACTATCGAATACAGCTAAGAAATTGGTACTTTCATGCCACTCCATCACTGTACAAGTTGTATGGGCTTCCACTGTGACAAAGGATTTAATTCAAAGCTCTTTCCTTGGTCTGTAAATGCTTGTGTAACTGGGCCCCTTAGCACTGGAAGGATCTGCTTCATCCTCATATTACAAAATGAGCACTGTGATCATCTCACCAAGCATGGCCGGCAGTACCACTGCCCCCCCCCCCCCACCCATTACATTAGTGGTAACTAAAACATGTGCATTTCAATGTTACACTCAAACTCTGCACCTCACGGATTTGTGCTCTGAATCCAGTTTTTTAAAATATTTTAAATTATTGAAAACTTGGTTCTTTCCACAGGTGTTCCATAATGCAACATAAAGTGGATTGAGATCCTTATTGAGTACCTTATTATAAGGATGTTTCTGTTCTTTTTGTCCTTATTCTGTGACTTCAATGTAAAAGGATTGTCTACAAGTACTATTTGAAATTAAAGAACACGCAATCAGCTGTAAGACCTCATCATACGTAGAATATCAAATTTAGTGCAACAAATAATTCTTTAATGAAACTTTTCTCATTTTGCAAGTTCTGTTACTTCACTCCCCCATGTGCTGGTGGACTCTCACTAATTCCTTCCATTCGTCAGGACGCTTGTCCCAGTTTAAGGATTGAAATGAACTCTGGCCATTTGCTACTTCAACATTTTTCGAGGATTTGGGTCCACTGATTATGTTAAGCATGCTTGAAGGCTTATGATTGTAGTTCTACATGTGTACGATCTTTCCATAAGATTCAAACAACTTTCAGCTCTTGGACTTTTCCCAGGATAATGTCTCCAAAAGAGAGAATTTTGTGCAAAGCATGACAGGAAGGAATCTCACCCATATGCCAAGGTATGCTGGAGTTGATCTCAACTGATAATACTCATTTCAACAACATCATTAGCATTGTTCCAAAGACAAACTCTTTCTGGAGGTCACAATGTGTAATACGCACAGGTAACATATCAAAAGGCGCTTGGAATTCTTTATAATCAGGTATGTGGCACCCAACACAACTGGGACAATTTATGTACCTTTCTGCCACATATTTTAGTCTCCGATTATATGTGCTGGTACTTCAGGAGCTTCTCTTTCTCTGCATGTAGTACAGAATAGTTCCTTGGTACCAGCTCATTTATTAGTAATGATGTTCTTGCTGGTTTCTCCTTTAGCACAGTGTCTGGTTTTCTTGAATCAAGCTTATCTGTTGAAATGGGAAGGTGCCGGGTGATCAGATCTGTTTTGTTCTCCACAAATCTGTCATGGTTGTGATCCCAGTGTGTTTCTTGCATAGCAATGTTATGTTTACCTAGCTTTTTTTTTTTTAACTTAATATTTATTAATTTTCCAAAGCAAACATAGCCATACTTATAACATATCCAAATACATAAGAATAATCATAAAACAGAACCTCCACCCCTCACCTCCCGCAAATTAGCACACAGCGGTACAAGGATATAAGATATACATTTCCCCCCTCCCCAGGTTAGCCCCCCTTGCACCCCCCCTCCCCCCACCATTCCCAAAGAGCTTCTTACACCAATAGATTACTATTTCCCCTAATTCCCTCCAAGTCGCCCCCACTAGAGCTCATCGTTTTCCTGAGGCTGCCAAGTGCTCCAACAGCGGTCGCCATTGACGATCGAAGCGCTCCCCTTGATTTTTCCTGATAGCGGTCAAGCGTTCCATATGCAATACTTTATGTAATCGGGTTACCCAATGCTGAAGCTCCAGATGACCCCCCTGCTTCCACTTCCAAGCTATTTCGCACCGTGCCGCTACTATACAGGACCGCATAGGGCGGGACCATTTCTGGGATTGGTTATTTGGCCAGACCCCTAAGAGAAACAGAGTAGGACAGAGTTCTAGCCGGACCCCAAAAATAGTGGTCATTTGATCCCGGATCCTCGTCCAATATGAACGTACCCAGGGGCATTCCCACCACATATGGAAGTATGTTCCCCTTTCCCCACATCCCCTCCAGCAAAGAGCCGGAGTCGCAGGGAACATCTTATGGTATCGTTCTGGAGTATAATACCACCGCATTAATATTTTATAAGTGTTCTCTTGTATCAAGGTACAAATAGACGATCTGGAAGCGGCTTTAAAGATAACTTTCCACTCCTCTCCACCCCAATTCAACCCCAAATCTCTTTCCCATTCAACCATATATTTCAGTTTGGGTGTCACTTCTTGGGCTTTTCGCAAACTGGCATAATGCAAACGTATCAACCCTCGAGAAGCATGATGTCCCACCCACAAGGCTTCAAGATCGTTAAGGCCTTCGTCAATACGTGCTCGCTGAGTTCTTTGACGCAAATAATGGGTAACCTGGAGGTAGGCGAAAAAATCCCGCCTATCCAACTGAAATTCCGCTTTCAATTGAGCGAAGGACTTAATCTCGTCAGCCTCTATTAGTTGCACAAATTGAGTAAGCCCCCGCTCCTCCCAAGCCCGAAATATCCTTTCCTTGCCCGGTACAAAGGCTGGAGTGGCCACCAACGGTGAGAGCAAGGACGTCCCTGGGTGAGCATCTACTCTTCGCCACCCTCTGACCCATTCTCCCAAAAGATGACGTATAAAGGGATTGTACGTCCATTGACCCTGCAGGGTTCCCTTCTGTAACCATGGTAGGTAAGTAAGTTTATACGAGGGAACCGCTTGTTGCTCAATGACAAGGAAGCCTTTCGAACATACTGGCTCCCTCCATTCCATCACCTGCCGCATTTGCGCCGCTAAGTAATAATCCGCAATCACTGGCATTCCCAACCCCCCTTTCTCCCGTGCTCTATACATGATCGCTCGTGCTATGCGCGGGGGTCGGTGACGCCACACAAACAGAAAAAACTTCCGTTGAAGTTTATGCAAGACTAGTTGTGGAACTTTGAGAGGTAATACTTGAAAGAGATATAGCAGTTGAGGCAACACCATCATCTTAAGCGTCGCTATTCTGCCTAACCACGAAATCCCCTCAGTATTCCATTTCTCCAGGTCTCTGCCTATCCTATCGATCAGCACCGGATAATTAGCCCCGTACAGCTGATCAAGGTTACGGGTTAGATGCACCCCGAGATACTTAATCTTACCGGGAGCCCAACGAAATGGAAAACACCCCTGTAAATGCGCTGTCAATGGCCCAGGCAAGTTAACGTTCAGCGCCTCCGTTTTATCCCAATTAATCTTAAAACCAGCCACCGCCCCAAAACGTTTCAACTCCGCCATGAAAATAGGTAAAGCCAAAATCGGACGGGTGATAAAGAGCAACAGGTCATCTGCAAACATCGCCAGCTTATGTGCTGTCGAGCCTACAGTTAGGCCCGTCGCATCTGAGTTCAGTCGCAAATGCTGCGCCAATGGCTCCATAGTTAAGGCGAACAATAAAGGGGAAAGTGGGCATCCTTGTCTCGTGCCCCGCGCTAAAGAAAAAAACTCAGAATGTCTACCATTGATTTTGACCGTTGCTACTGGGCCTGTGTACAAAGCTTTTATCCAGGACATCATATTGGGGCCTATCCCCACGGCTTGCATGACCTCAAACATAAACCCCCATTCAACTCGATCAAATGCTTTTTCAGCATCGATCGCCAAAACGAGTAATTCCTGCTTCTGATGTTGGGCGGTCCACATTATTTGAATTGCTCGTCGGATATTATCCCCCGTGTTCCGCCCCTGAACAAATCCCGTCTGATCCGAGTGAATAATTTTTGGCAAGATTGGCCCTAATCTGTTAGCTAATATCTTTGCTAAGATTTTCCCATCAGTATTTAGGAGTGATATGGGCCGATAGGAACCACAAACAGTGGGGTCCCTACCCGGCTTTGCTATCACCGTTATCCCTGCCTGAGTCATTGAGGGCGGCAACGGTTGCCCCTGGAGAACCGCATTGAATAATCGCTGCAGGAGCGGAGCTAAGGATGTCTGCAATTTTTTATAAAACACCGTGGAGAAGCCATCTAATCCCGGGGATTTGTTCAAGGGTAACCCTTAATTACTTGGTAGATCTCATCCAGGGAAATTTCTTTATTAAGAAGATCACGATCACTTTCCGAAATAACCGGGAGATTGCCACCGTTCTGAATATACTGGGAAATTCCAAAAGAATCTCCCACCACTTCACTAGTATATAAGGTTTTGTAATACTGGCGAAATTGCTCTCTAATATCTTTGGCACGGAAAAGAAGCCTATCTCCTGGGCCCTTGACCTTCAGAATAGTAGACCTTCGGTCCCTATCTTGCAGCTTCCTCGCCAACAGTCTACCCGCCTTATTATGAAATTCGTAATACCGCTGATTAGTGCGGCGTAATTGAAAGTTAATTGTTTCCATCTGCAAAGAGGTCAATTCGGCCCGTGCATGCTCCAATCGCGCTTGAATCCGGGCTCCTCCCCCCTGTTTATGCTGGCGTTCCAACTCTGTGACTAGCTGAACCAGCTGATCCCTCTTCTCCCCTGCGATCTTCTTTTTGCGGGCTGCCCGTTGTATCAAAACTCCCCGCAACACCGCTTTTAATCCGTCCCATTGAATCCCTAGGGAGACTTCCCCCGTGTCATTCACCGCACAGTAGTGTCGAATTTCATCCACTACGCTCTCCACCACGGTGGGGTCTTGCATCAGACTCTCATTAAGACGCCAAAAGGACCGCCCGCTTGTATCTCTTTCGCCTCCGAACTCTACCCATATCGGGCCGTGGTCTGTCCACAACATGGGCTCTATACCCACTTTCAAAAGTTTTGAGGTCCATGAGGAGTCCCCAAGAAACAAATCTATTCTGCTATAGCTATGGTGTACCTGGGAGTAGTGAGTGTAATCACTCCCTTGCGGATGAAGTTGACGCCAAAGATCCCACAGCCCATAATGCTGCATCATCCTGCGTAATTGTACTCGCCCTTTAGTATCTCCTCTATGGCCCCCCAGGGATCTATCCCATCTTGGGTTCAACACCTCATTAAAATCGCCCCCCATCAATAAAGCACCATGGACTTTATCAGAAAGCCAGCTTGACAGTGTAGCCCAAAACTCAGTGTGAGGGTCATTGGGGCCATAAACATTCAGAAAGGTTACCTCCTGTCCCTGCAACTGACCCCAGATTAACAAAGCTCGTCCTGCTATACCTTTAAATACCCCCCCTAATTGAAAGGGAACGTCCTGGCGAACCATAACCGCCACTCCAGCCTTTTTATGTAGCCCTTCAGCATTGAACCAAATATCTTTGTAAGCGCTATGACGCAGAAGATGCTCATCCCTGGGCAGCAAATGGGTTTCTTGCACAAAAATTACTTGCCAGCGTTGCTGCTTGACTTCCCGAAACAACGCTTTCCGTTTTTGGGGAGTATTAAGGCCTCTTACATTAATAGAGCCTACCCTAAGTCCCGCCATCAAACATTGTCAAACACTCGAGCCATGGCAGCCCCAGGATATATGCCATCCCCAACCTATCCCCCTTTTCTCCCTCCCCCTTCCCCCACCCACCCCTGACCCTCCCGTCCCTCCCCTCGTCTAAAGATCCCTTCCCCATCCTATCCCCCCCCCTCGAGATCTCTCTCCACAGGCCCAAATCCTGTGTCACCTCTCCGGAGGAAGAGACATCCCCTCCGAGATGCTGTATACTCCATTGTGCTGGGCCTCCCCCCTATCCCCCCGCTTATACATCAGAATATCCCAAAGAACCAAGAAAAATCCCCCCCACCAACAGTCTACGGCACAGCCCCTGCCCTCCTTATCCTTTCCAACTGCAAACAGAGTAAAACATTTTTAACCAAATCAAGTAGAGCCATTAAGCCCCCCTTGCTCTAAACACAGCACACAATTCCTCCGTGAACTTCTGGAGCCCACCCCCCCACAATGTGCATGGGATCTAATGGTGGGCCCCAGATATCATTGCAAGCATTTCACATTGTAAGAAATAAAGTAGAACAACATATAACATCAACCTGAATAATGCAAACATTGTGAGTTCTCTCCTCCAGCAATCTGAGCGACATACAGTCCTGCAAGGAGGCAGTCAGGGAGTGCGGAACAGGACTTCCATTGCACCCCAGATCGAGAGTCATGAAAACACTGATCAGATTCGCATCCTCTCTCCCCCGGGGGCCACGGACTGCTCTCTAATGAAATAGTCCAAGTCCAAAGCGCTGAACCCCAAAGTCATGTCGGCTGTAGTGTTTCGTCCGCCGCGGAATCTGCCACTGAAGGAGTACCCCCGGATGTGCGGCGGAGACGATGACCTTTCGTCGGTATCCGTTGCCACTTCAACTGGTCCAGAAGGGGGAATTGCTCCCGATTCAAATCAGGGGGCACTGAATCATTTCGCTTTGAAGGTAAATTTGAGACTTTGGCCTTTTCCAAGCACTTCCAGGCGTCAGACAGTGATTTGGCTCGATACATTGTCCCGTCAACTTCAAATTGAATACCAAATGGGAAAAGCCATTTATATTTAACTTTTTCACTGCGAAGGTATTCCGTGACCGGCCTCATCAATTTGCGACGTTGCAGGGTCTGCGGCGCCAGGTCTTGAAAAACCTCGACAGCGAAGCCATGCCATTGCAGCGTACCCCGCTTTGCCGCCGCTTTCATGATAGCTTCTTTTTGTGGAAAACTAGTCAAGCAAGCTATAAAGTCCCTGGGCTTATTCCCTGGGGGGGCTCTGAGAGCTCTATGCGCCCTTTCGATGCCAATCTCCACTTTGGGAGCCCCCCCGGCTTGATCCTCCGCCCTCAACAAGGCCTCGCATATTTCTCGCACCACTGTATCAGCTTGCCTATAGCGATCTTCCTCGGGAACCCCTCGTATGCGGATATTACCCCTTCGAGACCTATTTTCTAGGTCTTCGATTTTCGCCCGCAAATCCTCCGTTGCCTCCCGCCACTGACCAGTGATGCCGCGCACCATCTGTGCTGCCGTGGCTAGCTCGTCCACGTGTTCCTCCAGAACTTCCACCCGATTTCCTAAGGCCTGCAAATCATGGCGGAAGTCCGCTAATAACTCCTTCACCTCACTTTTAACACTCAGGACCTCCGATTTGATCTCCCGACACCATCGTCGTAAGTCGCCTTTAGTACATTGCTCATCAGCATCCTCCATTTCGTCCTCCGTTTCAGTGTCCTCCTTCTCAGCCCTCTCTTTTTGAGAGCGCAGGGGCGCGTAACTGGACCGAAATTTCTCCAATTTTTTCTTGGTAGACATCTTCCTTTAAATCACCGCTTCTTCAAAATACTCTTGTCGCCCGGAGGGAGGCCCGACGCTAAAGATTATTGCTATTTAAGCGTTATCCCGAAGGGAGCTCCTGCTTCAAGCCGCCATCTCAGACAGTGACGTCACTTCCTCCGTTTACCTAGCTTTTACTAGATTAGATGTGCTACCTTTTTTTATACAGTCAAACCTCGGTTTTAATGATTAATCCGTTCTAAGCAGTCTGACTAAAACCGAAACGTACGAAAACCGAAGCAATATTTCCCATAGGAAATAATGTAAATTCAATGTAATCCGTTCCAGACACCCAGCTCCTGTCGCTTCTCTCACCTGCCCGATCGTCCACAGGACAGCAAACACACAGATATTGTACTGTACGGCACTGTAATCTGATCGCTGACTCCGTCTCAACAGCAATTTGCAAGCGTACCCTGCAAGATAAAGAACTGCCTCCCACATTCATGCAACATCTCCTGCTTACATTGACAGCTACCCTGCTACCTCCGAGCCTGAGGGGGCGCTCCAGAGAACAGGCAGGCGGTGGAGAGATCGGGGCCTTCCTCTCTGTGCAATCCTTGCATCTCTGGCTCGAGGATGTTGCTCAGCTGACTTTGGCTTCTCAACACGCGATCGGGTGAGTCCGGGGGGGGGGGGGGTAGTGCTGCCGGGACTGGGTGGGCAGACCAGCGCGAGGGTGTAGGTTTTCAGATCTGGCAGCACTGGTTCCTGACGAAAACCGAGGCGATAAACGATAACCGAGACAAGATCTCAGTTAGAAAAGACGTCGAAAACTGAAACGAACGAAAACCGGGGCACACGAAAACCGAGGTTTGACTGTACAATTGTTTGGACATCAGCACATCACACCCAATGATGAGGGATATGGGGACAGAGCATGGGCGGACAGTGGGCGTGGCACCATCCTTATCTTTCCTGTCAATCACTACTATCTAAATAAAGAAAGGGGTCGTTCTCTGTGAATGACTACTGTATCGTAACTAAAAGTAACCTCATCCAACAATTCCTACTAGTTCAGTTTTTTTTTGTATCTGTCACAACTTCAGCCTCAGAAACAACCATTAGCACTAAAATGTCCTGGGGTTTGGTATCCTCCCAGACATGTGCTGGTTTAACATCAATGGCTGAAGTTGATTAGAACTATGTCGTATCCCCTATCACGTGTTAGATCCCAAAGACTAAGAAAGTACGTAGCTTGTTCACTAATAGAATACTTCTCAATGCATTCGTTTTTCTATTTTTTCTACTTAAAACGAAGAAAGTACTTAGCTTATTTGCTGATGGGATACTTCACAGTTCTTTGATTTTTCTATTCTTTTATTAATTTTTTGCTTGTAATTTTCTTATAATTTTCTTCTCTTTTTCTCCAATCTTCTGTAGCTGTTTTACCATTAGTACTACTCTTTAGCACGTGCTAAGCTAAGTACTTTCTGTAGCTGTTTTACCATTAGTACTACTCTTAAGCATGTGCTAAGCCAAGTACTTTCTTCGTTTTAAGTAGAAAAAATAGAAAAACGAATGCATTGAGAAGTATTCTATTAGTGAACAAGCTACGTACTTTCTTAGTCTTTGGGATCTAACACGTGATAGGGGATACGACATAGTTCTAATCAACTTCAGCCATTGATGTTAAACCAGCACATGTCTGGGAGGATACCAAACCCCAGGACTTTTTAGTCCTAATGGTTTCTGAGGCTGAAGTTGTGACAGATACAAAAAAAAACTGAACTAGTAGGAATTGTTGGATGAGGTTACTTTTAGTTACGAATCACTAATGGCTGACCATTACTAATTTGGTGCTACAAAATCTGCATTTGTTGGTTTTACAATTTATTTTTCTATGCTGACTGTAAACATTGTGTCCACAGTCTACTATCCTGTGCTACCATTATCAAACTCTCATCTTTATGTTTAAATGTACCTCTCTCTTTAACCATCCCTGTATCAGGTTTTGATCTACTTGTGGTTGCTGAAGTAACTCTCTGTATTTCCTGCTGTATTTGTGGTTTAGCTATTTTTTTAAAATCTCATTTACTGGTCTGACTGATTAAAAAGGTTTTTTTCTTCTGTTTTGCAGATTCAGTCTCTTCTTTCTTCCTGTGTGTTGATGGGCTAATTCATTCTTTCTGTTCTTTGGAACATTTGTCCAAGCTTATGGATGGAGACTGACTTTGGCCATTTGCTTTCATTACTTTTTGAGTATTTTGGTCTGTTGATTCTGTTAACTATGCCTGAAAGCCTGTAATGGTAGCTTTATGTGTGTAACTATTTAGATAAGATACCATCTTCAGCTCTTGGAACATACAATCATGGAATACAATAGCTCTTATAGATTGCATGATGAGCATGGAGGAGTTTTCTTGTTCATGCATTCAATTTTTCAAGATCTTTATGGGACCAGACTAGAATTCTAAAGCAGTATGATGGCACAAGGATTATAAGCTGATTGATTGTTTGTATCTTATTCCATGCTGCTAAAATACTTTTCAGTATCAATTTTAATCTTCTGTAATACTTTTTGCTAATCTTTCCTCCAAATAACTTGTTGGATTGTTGCACCTTCTACTTTCTCCTAGATGTTTATATATACTTTCCTGCTCAAGGTTTTTTAAATTGCAGTCTTATGTCAGAGAGATGTTTTCAATGTCTTCATTATGTAAGGTTGCCTTTGCACATTTGTCTTGTTCAAAAGTCATCTTGATCTCAAAGAATCTCCTTACAACTTGGAGTTGTTCTGTCAGATGTTATCATAGGAGCAATGCAGTTTCAAATCATCCACACATAGTATTATGATGTTATGTGGGGATCATCATCGTCTCCTCTAGAACTGAGGCTAAATTCATAGCCCAATGAGTTAGAAGTACTCAATGGGTTTAAGTGCCAGGCAGAACCCTGTGTACATTTTCTGGTAACATCTAAGTCTTCTTTTCTCTCTGAACCCGTTACCATGCTCCAAACATATAAAATTGTTTTAATCATGTGTGGATTTTCTGGTGTATTTTGAGTTGTATATGCCATCTGAAGCTGTTACCACATTCAGAACACGAAAGTGGTCTTACTTCTGTGTGAATTCTCTGGTGAATTGTGAGGTATGACTTGTTATTGAAGCTTTTACCACACTCAGTACATGTAAATGGTTTAACACCTGTGTGGGTTCTCTGGTGGATTGTGAGGCTGGTTTTCTTCCTGAAGCTTTTTCCACACTCGGTACATTTAAATGGCATCACTCCTGTGTGGATTCTCTGGTGAATTTTGAGGTTTGACTTGACAAGGAAGCTTTTGCCACATTCGGCACATGTAAATGGTTTAACTCCTGTGTGGATTCTCTCATGGATTGAGAGGTATGTCTTAGTATTAAAACTTTTACCACATTCAGCACATGTAAATGGTTTTACACCCGTGTGGATTCTATGGTGAATTATAAGAGTATCTTTCCGACTAAAGCTTTTATCGCAATCGGGACATGTAAATGGCTTCATTCCCATATGTAGTCTCTGGTGACTTACAAGCGATGTTTTATGACGGAAGCTTCTACCACACTCTGCACATGTAAATGGTTTTTCTCCTGTGTGGATTCTTTGATGAATTGAGAGGTTTGTCTTGCTACTGAAGCTCTTATCACACTCACTGCATATATATGTTCTCTTTCCTTTGCGGATTTTCTTATCTTGTGAAAGACCTGCCTCCATCCTGACATTTTTTTCAGATTTAGTACAAGAGAATGGTCTCACACTAGTATTGGTTTTTTGGTGTTTTGTGAAGGTTTTCCTCTGACTTAAGCTTTTATTACATTCATCACTCAAAATTATTCTCTGTTCTTGGTGAAAATTTAGGTTCCTTATGAAGTCTGATTTCTGACTGAAGCTATTGTCACAATTAATAAATAAAAAAATTCTCTCATCAGCATGGCGCGTCTGGTGTTCAGTGATGTACGTTTCATTAATAAAGCTTGTCTCATGTTCTGTACTTGTACCCAGGATCTCTCCTTTATCGATGATGGGATGTTGCATTAGTTTTTTCTTCCTGCTGAAACCTCTCTCGCACTCAGAACACTGGAAAGGATTCTCCTCTGTGCATGTTTTCTGTTGTCTCAGTAATTCTCCCGTTTGACTGAAGCTTTTCCCACAGTCTGTACAGGTAGACAGTCTCTCTTGGGGGTCAATGTCTCCAAATGTCTCTTCAAGGTACAATCTCTGCTGTGATTTCAGAGTTACAGTATCCCTGAAGAATACTCCACATATGGAACATAAACATTTTTGTTCTGCTCTCTGGTTTCTCTGTTCTACCCTAGTATATGTGATAACACCGACATTTTGCTCACACCGAGTTGAGTCTCCTATTGAATTTCTTTGCTTTTTTTTCCAGATCCATTGACTTCTGCACTTTGTTTCCCAGTCAGAACAGGAAGAAGTATCCTCTCCGTCTCTTTTTAATAAGATCTTGTTCCCTTCCACATCTTCGCTCAGTTCCCAGTGATGTGTCCCTGTGCTATCATTTTTGGGATCATCTTTTTCTAGACAGAATAAAAGTAAACACCAGTCATTACAATGGGAGGACAGCTTAACAAATTCAATAATACATTAACATTTGCTTTTTCTTGCTATATTTCTGCAATTCTCCTGAAGAGGGGACAGTGTGAAATGTTTACAACCATCTTCTTGTAACACTACCCAGAATCAACGTGTCATGTCCTGTTGACGATGAAACAGGGCTGGCTCGACCATTAGGTGGACTAGGCATCCACCTAGTATGGCACAATTTGGAAGGCAGCACTGGCCAGGCAGTGACAAATCTGATTCAGCTCAGTTGGCACAGGGCCGTGAGCAAACTGAAACCGGGGGAGGGAGGGTAAGAAGGGAAGGGAAGATGCTGGACATCTTAGGACACGGGTCTCCAACTCCAGTCCTGAAGAGCTGCAAACCAGTCAGATTTTCAGGATGTCCCTAATGGATATGTATGAGAGATATTTGCATGAAGTGCTCCCATTGAATTCAAATTTATCTCATGCATATTCATTAGGGATATCCTGAAAATCTGACTAGTTTGAAGCCTTCCAGGACTGGAGTTTGAGACCCCTGCCTTAGGGGGTTAGGGCCTTGAGCCCCTCCTCCCATAGGAGTACATGACTGAACGTTTGCCTAAGTGGTCACATAACCTTGGACCAGCCCTAATATGAAAGAAAGAAATTGTTCATCCTGTACCCATTTTTGGCGATTGCGCAAGACTATTTCAAAACCATTTCCATAGATAAAGAGCCATTGGGGCACAAATTGGCCATCTGTAAATTGCTCTCTCTCTGAACATCTGAAAGTGCTACACAACACAAGCACTTTTAGCTATACTAATATTTAGGCCAGGAGAAGAAAAATACAAGCACAGATTACATTTTCAAATTCTGCATGTTATTTTCCATTAAAGCGGAGAGAGAGAGAGAGATTGCCGGTGTGGAGTTTGGGCCAACATTGGCAGGAAGATCTCACATAAGGTGTGGACCAAGGAGAAAAAGAGTGGGAGTATGATCGTAAGGCCAGCAGCGGTGTGGTGCAGTGAGAAATTTGAGCCCGGTTCACACTGGGAACAGCGTAGTGCAGCGAGGAGGTTGAGCCCAATTTATGCCGAGAGCGGCACAGTCAGGTTTTAGCAATAGCAGCTGCATCTGCGAGACTGAGGACCGAGGCCCTGACAGAGTGTGCCAAGGCAGCTGCCGCTGGCAAAGCTCAAACCCATGTGGCTTATGCTGCAGCGGGGCAGGAGGGCATGCTAGTTTCACAAAAAAGGAGGGTGCTGCCATTTTTTCCTCAGAAATCTCAATGGCACATGGCAGCGCAGACGCAGCAGCCATTTTGCAGGCAGGAACCTCTGTGGCACTGTTGTCCATGGATTCCCCCCCCCCCAGCCATACTGGTTCTGAGGCAGGCAGGGGAGGGGAGGGGGTATGTGGGATTCCTCAGCAGGGGCGTCTGAGTCAGGAGGCCCTCTAGACAGGGGCCACCTTTTCTTTGGGAATAATGCTCCTGTTGTGAAAGTCGCCAAGGGCTCTCGTCATTCCAGGCCTTGGGGTGTCTGGACACAAAATCATTCAAAGCAGTTAAAACACAAGGGGGATTGGGAAAAATTGCAAGAGGATCTTGAGGAATTGGGAGACTGGGCATCCAAATGGTAGATGAAATTTAATGTGGACAAGTCCAAAATTATGCACCTAGGAAAGAACAACCCAAACTATGGTTACACGATACAAGATTCCACATTAGAAACCACCACCATAGGGGTCATCGTGGATAATACATTGAAACCTTCCGCTCAGTGTGCAGCGGCAGCCAAGAAACAAATAGAATGCTAGAAATCATAAGGAAAGGAATGGAAAATAAGACAAAGGATATTTATAATGCCTCTGTATCTTTCCATGGTGCAACTACACTTTGAATATTATGTGCAGTTCTGGTTGCCATATCTTAAAAAGGATATTGCAGAATTAGAAAAGGTACAGAGAAGAGCCATCAAAATGGTAAAGGGATAGAATGACCCCTTATGAGGAAAGGCTTAAAATGATAGGGCTCTTCAATCTGGAAAAGAGACGGCTGAGGGAAGATATGATAGAGGTCTATAAATTGATGAATGGAGTGGAACGGGTAAACGTAGATAAATTGTTTACGCCATCATAAAGTAGAAATACTAGGGGACACGCAAAGAAGCTACAATGTAACCCATTTAAGAGTAATAAGAGCAAATATTTTTTCACTCAACGCATAATCAAACTCTGGAATTTGTTACCGGAGGATGTGGTAAAAGCTGTTAGTACAGCTGGGTTTAAACAAGGTTTGGACAAGTTCCTGGAGGAAAGGTCCATAAACCATTATTACAGAGGACCCAGGAAATCCACTGCTTGCCACTGGGATAAGCAGCATGGAATATATGGACCTTTTTGGGAACCTGACAGGTTCTTGTGAACTAGATTGGCCACTGTTGGAAACAGAATGCTGGGCTTGATGGACCTTGGTCTAACCTAATATATTCTTAAAATATGCTACTGCTTTAACGTGCATTATTTACCATGGTCCCATTTTATACAGGATACTGGGCCTGATGGATCTTGGTCTGACCCAGTATGGCAATTTTTATGTTCTTATGCTCCTTCCTGTTGCAAATTCAAGGCCTGTGAAGAGGCCAATGCTCATCCCACAGAGGGACTAATAGGCCCAGATAGGCATAGGATCGGAGAATGGAATGACTGACAGTTTGTCAGTCCAAGATAGGCCCCCTTGGGAGCCCTTCTCTTCCACTGTCAACTGCAGACTTCAATCTTTTCCCCTTGCTACTCCCTATGCCTGGAACAAACTATCTGACTTGGTAAATCAGATTCCATCTCTCACCCTTTTTAAATCCAGGCTAAAAACTTGCCTCTTCGGGGTTGCTTTTGGATCCCGATCTGCTTAGCTTTCTGCTCTCTAACTATGTTTCCTTACCATCCCTACAGACATATCCTAGTCCCCAGTTATTGTACTGACTAGATTGTAAACTCTGATGAGCAGGAACTGTCTCTTACATGTCTCTGTACAACACTGTCTACGCCTTGTAGTGCTATATAAATGATTAGTAGTAATAGTAGTACTTTGGAGGAAGGAAAACTCTCTGTGGGGGAAAGTGATGACCCCTCAGTGGTTTGTTTTTTTCAAGGGGAACTGCTGGCCATAGCTGCTCAGACCTAAGAGGCCTTGAGTATACTA
This sequence comes from Ichthyophis bannanicus, assembly GCA_033557465.1. Classification (NCBI taxonomy): domain Eukaryota; kingdom Metazoa; phylum Chordata; class Amphibia; order Gymnophiona; family Ichthyophiidae; genus Ichthyophis; species Ichthyophis bannanicus. The sequence goes on along the minus strand of CM066031.1, from coordinate 157,207,542 downwards.
TTCTGGAGGGGCTACGTAAGCCCTCAAAGCTCTTCCCAGTTCATTGGGCAATTCAGGTGTAATTTCAGCAGAGTAGGACACTCCAGAAGTTGGTCACAGGACTGGTAAAGCTACGGGCAAGCTTTACTCTTTAGCTGCTGAGAAACGCGAAAAGCTGCATGTACCTAAGGTCACTAAAACCATCATCGCTGCTGAGAGAGGTACTGCCCTTAGGGACCTTCAGGATCAGAAGATTGAGGCCTTGTGGAAATAGTCTTTTCAGGTAGTCTTAGGATTACAGGCTAGGGTCTACAGAGGATACAAAGCCAGGGCCTGTTTGCACTGGGTTTAACAGTTTCCCATTATTCCAAAGGTGGCCCTAGTGCAAAGGAGGATGCTCGCTTAGAGGCTAAGCTGGCTTATGTAACAGACACCTTGTGTGACCTGATTAGGACTTCTGCCAGGGGTAGCCTACTGACTTGACAATTGTGGTGGCTCAGAAACTGGGCAGCAGATTCAGTGTTAGAATCACTGCTTACCAAATGAAGAAAAATATTTGAACCCGATCAGAATCACAAACTATCATCAAAATATGAAAAAATCCCGATCACCTTAGAATCCCTAATAAATTTCAGTATTACTTTTTTGTCGGAGCTGGTCAGCTCAGTGTCTACAGAGTATCCATAGCACCACTGTGACCTCTCCTTTTTAATTAAGTGGAAAACGTTAACTTAGCTTATTGCAGATTTGCCAAAGTGCTGCCAAAACGCCAAAAAGACAGAAGACATGGCTCACGTTTCGGGTTTACATCCAATTTCTTTTCTCGAAAAACCCTGCTTCAGGTCCAATACAAAGTCGGCATTTGACAGTTCTCCAGCTAGCTACCGAATAGGGATGTAGCCCGCCTTTTTATCTTCGGCGTCTGACGTCATGTTTAACTGAGGGCAGTCCAAGCCAATCAAAACTCACCAAAGGCGAAACCCCAAGGGAACTCCCACTGCACAGGAAATCCCTTAATGGAATCGCAAGGCGATCATGAAAGGCTCAATCAAATGATGGTATGCCAGTCTATTTGTAAATTCAGACCTTTTGGAGTCACTGTATTTAAAAGATGAATCCACCATTGCTCTTGCCATTGTAGTTTCTGTTCACGATCACCACCCCTAGGGTCTATCGGGGTATGGTCCAGTAATCGCCAATGCAGGGTTTTTCGAGAAAAGAAATTGGATGTAAACCCGAAACGTGAGCCACGTCGTCTGTCTTTTTGGCATTTTGGCAGCACTTTGGCGAATCTGCAATAAGCTAAGTTAAAGTTTTCTACTTAATTAAAAAGGAGAGGTCACAGTGGTGCTATGGATACTCTGTAGACACTGAGCTGACCAGCTCCGACAAAAAAATAATACTGAAATTTATTAGGGATTCTAAGGTGATCGGGATTTTTTCATATTTTGATGATAGTTTGTGATTCTGATCGGGTTCAAATATTTTTCTTCATTTGGTTGCATCTGGTTTTGAACCGCAGCACTATGTCTTCGGAGACGTTTGCCTTTACTGAGGAGCAGATAACACAACTAAAGAAACATAAATCTCTGTTTGATGAGGATCCCTTGACCTCTTCCAGGCAGTTGCCTTCTACTATATTAAAATTAAAGGAATTACATAAAAAACTAATTAGGGCTCAGTTACATGGGTCAGCTATGACGCAATATTTAAAATCTTTAATCCTCCCTAGGGGATTATGGGTCATCAAACCCCCTAAATTATTTACTGATGATTCAGGATTCTTGAAGAAATGGAATTCCATTTTAAATAAATGTAGCTTTGATTTAGTAGCTTTGTTGATTGAACGATCTATTCAGGAGCAAGACTCCTTGACTACCCAAGCAGAGATTCTAAAAAAGCAGGTTTTGGAGACCATGGAACTGGCTAATTTTCAGATTCAATGGTCCGAATCGCAAAAACAATTGGATACCTTTCGGGAACATATTCGCAGTTTAAAAATACGTACATTTAAGAGAGATAAATCTGACTATGATAATGATTGCGTTTATCAATGGCCCTCTATGAGAAAGACTTTCTCGGGCAAGAAAGTAACTTTTAACTTAGATTCTGATGATTCTACTGATACTGATATCAGTGACTCTGGAGCACCGGAAGGTGTACCGTCTCGGTCTGGCAATACCCGATCGGGTAATGTGGAATATAGTCGAGGTAATTCATACAGAGGTCGGAGATCTCGCAGGAACTATCAGCAGGATTTTTGGGAGGGCCCGGATACCCGATCCCGGACGAAGAATCGTCAGTTATAAATCTATCTGGTGAGTCCTTATCTACTTCCCAATTAGATGTTTTACAAAAGGGTCTATCTTTTGTCCCCACTTCAAAATATGATGGGTTTGCCGTTCGGGTGGCACTGTATAAATATTTTCGCAAGCTGCGAGTAATCCAGCATCTTTCTACTGCCTCGGCAATGGAAGACCATTCACTTATTAGAAATCCATCTAGATGGATGGCTCAGGGCAATCCTGATTGTGCAATTACCACCTATCAGAATTTGATTCTCCAACACTTACATCTTTTGGAGCAACGCAAATCTTATTTGCATTCAAATCTCTCTGGGGATCAGGTTCGAACAATTAAACAATTAACAGACTCTGACATTGTAGTGAGAAGAGCGGACAAGGGTGGTGCGACCGTTCTTCTCTTTAAAGAACAATACCCAGCGTCAAATTGACATAATTTGACGGATTGCACTAACTATATGATACTTTCCATGGATCCTACGGAAGCTATTAAAGCGCGTATTCACTCTGTAGTTTCTCTAGCATTCTTTAGAAACTGGATTACCAAGAATGAGATGGAATTTTTGGTAAAAAAACATCCAAAGGTACCAATTTTTTATTTGGTTCCAAAGGTGCACAAGTCATTGTCTGACCCCCCGGGCCGCCCCATAGTGTCCTGTCGAGACTCATTATTGGAGCTCCTTTCTAAGTTCTGTGACATCTTTTTGCAACCTGCAGCGGCAAAAGTTAGTTCGTACATCAGAGATACTGGCGACTTTTTAAGCCAACTACAAGAGTGTAAGCAAATAGAGACCTACACGTATTTGGTATCATTGGATGTCCAGGCATTACACACTAATATAGATCAGAGGGAAGTGCTCACATGTTTACAGGATTATCCACTTTCCCTTCCAGATCGAATACCCAGATCCTTCCTATTGGAACTACTGGAATTGGTTTTGAACAACAACTTTTTTCTGCATCAGAAAACGTTCTATAAGCAGATACATGGAATAGCTATGGGGGCTATGGTGGCTCCATCAATTGCCACCATTTATATGGCTGATTTTGAAAGGCTATATATCTATTCAGATTGGGCGTTTCGTTTTATCCCTTTTTGGAAACCTTTCCTTGATGACATATTTTTCCTCTGGACAGGTACACGGATGGATTTGGATGATTTTGTGCACAGACTCAACAATCATGTAAATAGAATTCAATTTACGGCACAGATCGCTTCCAGAAGTATGCAATTTTTGGATGTTCAGATTACTCTCAGTCCTCAGGGATTTGTTACAACATTATACCGTAAGTCGGTACAACGTAATACGCTGCTCAGGTATGACAGTTTCCATCCTCGGGCTTTGAAACAAGGTTTACCCTTTGGACAATTTTTGCAGCTGAGACGTAACTGTACAACTTTACAGGATTTTAAATCTCATGCACAGGAACTTACCATACGTCTCATTCAAAGGGGATACCCGCGTTCTGTAGTTTACAAGGCATATAAACGAGCTAAACATCTGCATCGGGAATGGCTCTTTATTCCACACGCACCTAAGACTACAGATTCAGTTGTGACAGGAGTTCTCCCTTATATTCGAAATATTACATCTGTAACCAGACTTCTCCATCGCTTCTGGCCGATTTTAGGGATACATGCCTGTTTCCGAGATAAGACCTTACAAGTAGCATATTCACGGAAGGCTAATCTGCGAGACCTATTAATGAAAACTACTTCGCTGGAGGATCATCCAATTAGGTCACATTCGGACACTGGCCACTTTGCGTGTGGCAATTGTATATACTGTTCTACAACCATCATAAGCCCCGACTGGGTAGATCATCACACCTCTCGGAGGTTTTCAACTAAATGGCATACTGATTGCTCTTCTGCATATGTTGTATACTTAATTATTTGCCCTTGCTCACTCTATTATGTCGGTCGCACTAAACGGATGGTGCGAATCTGGCTTTCAGAGCATGCTTCTCGGTTGCGGACAAAAAATCTTTCAGCCCCTATGGTGGAGCACTGTTTAACAACGGGACATTCATTTGACACTATGCATTGGAGAGTACTGGACCATACCCCGATAGACCCTAGGGGTGGTGATCGTGAACAGAAACTACAATGGCAAGAGCAACGGTGGATTCATCTTTTAAATACAGTGACTCCAAAAGGTCTGAATTTACAAACAGATTGGCATCCCATCATTTGATTGAGCCTTTCATGATCGCCTTGCGATTCCATTAAGGGATTTCCTGTGCAGTGGGAGTTCCCTTGGGGTTTCGCCTTTGGTGAGTTTTGATTGGCTTGGACTGCCCTCAGTTAAACATGACATCAGATGCCAAAGATAAAAAGGCAGGCTACATCCCTATTCGGTAGCTAGCTGGAGAACTGTCAACTGCCAACTTTGTATTGGACCTAAAGCAGGGTTTTTCGAGAAAAGAAATTGGATGTAAACCTGAAACGTGAGCCACGTCGTCTGTCTTTTTGGCGTTTTGGCAGCACTATGGTGAATCTGCAATAAGCTAAGTTAAAGTTTTCTACTTAATTAAAAAGGAGAGGTCACTGAGCTGACCAGCTCCGACAAAAAAATAATACTGAAATTTATTAGGGATTCTAAGGTGATTGGGATTTTTTCATATTTTGAGAATCACTGCTTAGTCAGATTCATCTTAATGGCAAGCTAATTCAATGAGGTTCTGAGAAAATTAAGGACCTTGGTGAGGGCAGCCTCAGAGCTTATCAGAAGACAGGCCAAAGAAGACCTTGAAGTCTAGTCCAAGAAAGCCTTGATTTTGCAAGGCGCAGATATATTAGCTGGGCAAGGTGGCTATGTTATGGCCCAGGTTCCTGAGTAGATCTTTCTGGCGAAGGAAAGTAGGCACTGCAGAACAGTGGTCCCAATGATGGATTAGAGGTTCTCTCCTTGGATGAGCATATAGCCGAAGCCCTATCTGATTATTTTGAAGAGTGAATCCAAATCACATCAAATCCATGGGTCTCGGATGTGGGGTTATATGCTGGAGATCTTTTCCTGCCTTCTCAAAGATTTGTTTTATAGCTTCTCCCTGTCAGGTTCTAGCCAAGAGGCAGTGGTATAGGATGCCTGCATTTGGAAGCAGTAGCCTCTGTGCCCAGAGCAGAATGGGATGAAGGTTGGTACTCCATTTACTTCATGGTGCCTTCTGTCAGATTCTAGATCAAAGGGTCAACTTGACTTTACAGTTTCATCATTTTCGTATGGAAATGTTGGCCTTTGTAATCATGGCAATTCCTCAGAGAAATACTGACATCCTTGGTCCTCAGGGAGGCGTATTTTCATATCCCAGGCTGTAGAGATCATTAAAGGTTCCTGAGGTTTTTCAGTTATGGGGAGGCCATTACCAGTTTCAGGCTCACCTTCTTTGAGATAGTTGTGGTCATAGCAATGGCCTTGCACAAAGAAAGTATTTTGGTACATCCGTATCGCTAGGTAAAGTCAGAATCTGAGAGCAGGGGTTCACGTTCAGATGGTTTGGTAGTTGCAGTTCCTTCGTTAGATAATCAACTCTGAGAAGAGAAACTTGGAGCAGTCACAGGTTTTGAAATACCCTGGAAGCCCACTTTGTTATTCAGAGAGGGAAGCTGGTCCTGACCAAACAGTGGATGGTTAAGATGCAGGACCAGATGGCAGCACTCGGTGAGAAGGGCTCCTTGGGCATGGGACTATTTTAGAGAGGAACCACTGACTCTCAGTAGGCCAAATGAGAAGACTTGGAAGTCCTAGAGCCATCACTGCTTGGCCTCCTAGCCCCACAAAAGGGTTTGGTCTTTCTCTGGAAGATACACAATTTTCCCAGCCTATATGAACTAGAGTCCTTAAAGCGAATATGGCTCTGGCTGGACTTGGGGGTCAAGTCTATGCTAAAAGACCCAACAAAACATCCTCTCACCAGTACCCCACACCCACAGGACTTTGTATCCTATCTGCAAAACAAATACCTAGGAAATGCTCACGCCACGGAATATCCTCCAAACAGCAGCACATCAATACATAGACGTTCTCCATTTCAATCCTGTCACACAAGAGCACATAGAAAACATAATCCACAACCTCAATACTACCACCTCAGCCATTGACCCCTGTCCAACCAGCTGGGTCAAACTTGCAAGATCAGAACTAAGCACCTTTATTGCCAAATTCATTTGCCTCTTCTTAAGCCAATCGTATCCTAAATTGGACCTGTCACCAACTTAGCACAATATAATTGCTCATATAAAAGGAAAAAGGACTTAAATGCTAGAAGTAGCTTATTAATGGCAACTCTGAATGAAAAAGTCCAACATATATGTTATTTTTCTATATGAGCAATTATATTGTGTTGAGTTGGTGATTGTCTCCTTAAGTCAAGGCATAATAACAGTGTCCCTCAAAACAGCGTTTATAAGGCCAGTACTAAAGAAAAGGAAAACTGGACCCTAGCAATTTAACTTCCTACAGACCCATATCCAGCGTACCACTCCTGGTAAAAGAAACAGAAAAGGTATTCCAGCAACAACTCCAGGATCATATTGACTCCCATGCCCCTCTGGACCCACGTCAACATGGCTTCAAACACCACCATGGAGTGGAAACCCTGTTTAATCTTCCTCATGGATAGGCTCATCAGAGGCATCGAAAAACAGAAACCATGACTTATATTAATATTTATGGACATCACCTCAGCCTTTGACTCCATCAGCCATAATATCCTGATAAGTCATCTAAATGAAATAGGATTAGAACACACAGCACTTGAATGGTTCCAGTTCTATCTAAACTGGGCGCCAGCAACAAGAAAAAATAGGGGCCCACTCATCTGACATGTTCACCCAGACACAAAGGGGCTTGTTTACAAAGCCGCGGCCCCATTGATTTCAATGGGGCCGCGGCTCCGATAACGATCGCGAACCGCTACCGCGGCTTTGTAAACAAGCCCCAAAGAGTCCCACAGGGTTCAACGCTCTCCTCCCTATTGTTCAACCTATACATTCAATCCATTTGTTCCCTTAGACTGTCCTTTGGCAGACATTATCATATATACACGGATGACATTATATTAGATGTTCCCTTCTCCATAGACAAACCCAACTATACCAAATTGCTAAACTGCTTCGATATAGTCTCTCAGTGGCTCTCTAGGCACAACCTTATGATCAACTTTAAAAAGACTGAAGTATTATTCATAACCAGAGATCAATCACTCATCCCACCACCCAACGTGAAAGTCACCAATGCAGATTTTCAGGTAAAACAGGAGATCCAATACCTGGGAATCATCATCGACCATCAACTGAATATGCAATCCCACATCAGCAACGTTCTAAAGTCATAAGAACACTCTGTCACCTTCGTCCGCTGCTTGATCCAACTGACTTCCGAACTGTCTTCCAAGCTCTCATCGTTCTGCATTTTGGTTATTGTAATATTATCTACCAAGGCTTACCCAAATACACCATGCATTCGCACCAAATGGCCCTAAATCCCGCAGCACATACTCTACAAGGATCATGCAGATCAGAGCACATCACAGCGATACTAAAACACCTAGATTGGCTACTGATAGTGCATCGAATACAACACAAGGCCCTGCTCATGATATTTAAAATCTTACACAAATTATTCGCTGAATCCCTCACAACCACCATCCACTGGATTCCTGATAACAATCTAAGACGAAGTGGAATGCGATACACTCTCTCAACACCAACGGCAAACACAAGAAACAACCAGTCGACCTGCAACAGAGCAGTCTCGTTATATGCTCTCACCCTACCCAATTCACATGCTACCCAATTCACTCTGATCCAACTCTGACCTCTCTAACTTGCACAGATCTCTAAAGACACACCTTTTCCAGCCCATAAATAAAGAGTCTACTTGCTGATCTGCTCAAACACACAGTCACTCTCACCCCTCATGCCCCACGAAGTACCTGCTACTACATAGTTTTCCTTGTTAAGTTCTCCAAGTTTTAAATCCTGTTCTATGTCAACAATCTTTGTTCAATGTTTTTTTGTTGTGGTACGTAAAGCGCTCTGACTGCGAAACTGAGCGGTATATACAAATCAGTTCAATAAATAAATTTCACTAATATGATGATGCGCTGGGGAAGCCAAATGTAGTCTTCTTGAAATATGGACAGACTACAGCTCAGGCGGAGATAGCCCTACACTGGAAAGCGGGGCCTGGGTTTGATACGGTGCGTTTTTTCTGTAATTTGGTTACTGAATGGCTTGTCAGTTCTAAGGAAGGTTAAACTCGCTTAAGGTCTAGGTTAATTTAATGAGTTACGGGGAGTTCTAAGGAAGGAGCAGAAGGATGCATTTGAACTATTTGGGGAAAGTTCTGCTTGTGGGCCCAGAAGCTACAGGGCCTTGAATAGCTTGGGCTAGGGAGCACGGAGAGAGGTGGAAGTGGATTATCTTTATTTTATTTCACTTTATCTACTTCTTTACATATTTCCTCTATCTATATATAGGTATAAAGGGGGGAAGGGTATAGGTCTGGGAGCAGCAGGAGTACGTATTGTATGTTGTGATTTATATCTTGAGTTTGTGATGATGTTGAAATACTGTGTGGTTGTATCCATGGGAAACTCAATAAAAAGTTAAACACAGAATGAATCCAGTGGTGGAGATGGCGAGAGAAAGAGCAGCTCTCCTCCTGCTGATGAGAGAGAAAGAATGAAGAGCATTTTATTTATTTATTTATTTAATTTTCTTATATACCGCGCTATTTGTCATCAGTGCGGTTTACATTGAAACAATACAACAATTGGTCAGCATTGAGTTAGGTTTGCAGCTACTACAACGTACCACAGCCATTCATGGCTTTCTTAACCAGGGCTCCACACATCAAACAGTAAGTAGGGATTTGAGGGTTTCTTTGTTTGGTTTTTTTTGTTACATTGCTAGCTCTCTGACTGGGAGCTCTTAAAAGGGTTTTGTGTATATTTTTTAAAGCAAGGTTAATTTCATTTTTGCTGTTTTAGGGGAACTGTACTTGAGCACAGTAGTATTGCTGAACTCTGTAACCCCCTCAGGTTCAGGAACTGCTAACACCTAATCAGGGGTTAGTGGGCCTGTTTCCTGAGTGCAATTGAAGCCTGCATAAAAAGGCTGCTTTGCCCTGCCCTTTGAGGCTTTCTTAACCAGGGCTCCACACATCAAACAGTAAGTAGGGATTTGAGGGTTTCTTTGTTTGGTTTTTTTTGTTACATTGCTAGCTCTCTGACTGGGAGCTCTTAAAAGGGTTTTGTGTATATTTTTTAAAGCAAGTTTAATTTCATTTTTGCTGTTTTAGGGGAACTGTACTTGAGCACAGTAGTATTGCTGAACTCTGTAACCCCCTCAGGTTCAAGAACTGCTAACACCTAATCAGGTGTTAGTTCCCTCCCTACCCACCCCGACTCCCACCCACCCCTAGTGAGCAGTCTTGCTTTATAGGGCACCTCCCCCTTTAACAAATCACAGTGAATTGGACCAGCACATTTTGAATATAATTAGAGTTTTAACTGCTTTTTCTCTGAAAGGACAGCTGCGAAACCAGCTGGTACTTCGTAGATCTCTCTCTTTTGCTTTAACAGATACCTAAGCTCCACAAACAGAACAATGGCTGGGAAAAATCGTATTGCTAAAGCTGTTGCCCCCGTTACAGCTTCTGCCTCGGTCCAGACAGAGGTCCTATTGCCAGTTGAAGAACCGGTTCCATGTGCAAGGTGCCTGCATGCTGAAGCTCTGAGGAAACAAGTGGAGGAACTCAGAGAGGAGGTGGCGAGGCTGAGGAGTATTCAAGACAGTGAGAAGTACATTGATGAGATGCTGCTTGCAGCAACCAGGCTCTCCAGCACAGGAGAAGATGGGTGCCAACAGAATGTCGATGGGTTGGACAAAAGTAACCAGAGCCTGCAAAATCACCAATCCAACTTCTCCAGCCCTTGAATTGAAGAACCATTATGCAGCCCTGGAAGTGGAGGAGGTGAAAGCATCCCTGGAAAGGGAAGAACCAGAGTTCAAGTACCCCATAGTTGCAGAATCAGTGACCAGAAGGAAACGAAGGGTAGTGGTGGTTGGAGACTCTCTTCTGAGGGGTACTGAGGCGTCCATCTGCCGACCAGACTTGATGTCCAGAGAGGTATGCTGTCTGCCTGGTGCCAAGATCCAAAATGTTACGGAGAGTTTGCCGAGACTCATCAAGCCCACTGACTATTACCCAATGTTGCTAATCCATGTTGGAACAAATGATACTGCCAGGTATACCTCGGAACGTATCAAAAGTGACTTCATGGCTCTGGGACAGAGGGTGAAGCAGGTAGGTGCACAGGTGGTGTTCTCTTCAATCCTCCCTGTTGAGGGTAAAGGCCAAGGCAGAGAGGCTCGCATCCTGGAGATTAATGCATGGCTGCGTGGATGGTGTCTTCGAGAGCGTTTTGGTTTCCTAGACCATGGGATGCTGTTCCAAGGGTTGCAGAGCAGAGATGGCATCCATCTGTCCAAGAAAGGTCAATACATCTTTGGTAGTAGACTGGCTAATCTACTGAAGAGGGCTTTAAACTAGATTCGTTGGGGATGGGTGAAGAAAGCCCCCAGGTAAGTGAAAGCCCCCAGGTAAGTGATACATCAAATACCTTTATGGAAATGGGTAACAGGGGTAACATATGGAAAGCAGTGTGTATAAATGCCCGTAGCATGGGAAATAAGATCTCTGAAGTTGAAGCTTTGGTGGGAGTGGCTGACTTAGATTTAGTGGCAGTTACAGAAACATGGTTCACAGAAAACCATGACTGGGATGTAACTATACCTGGCTATACTTTATTCAGAAAGGACAGGGTAGGAAGAAGGGGAGGAGGAGTAGCACTATATGTAAAAACTACTATTAAAGCTTTGGAATTACAGAGCTTAAAAGGGAGAGAGGAGGCATTGTGGGTTAGACTAGAAAGAGGGAAAGAGAAATCTATTTGCATTGGTGTGATATACAGACCTCCCTCACAAGAGGAAGAGGTGGACAGAGAGTTAATTGAAGACATACGCAGCATTGCTAGGAAAGGGGAAGTGCTACTGCTGGGAGATTTTAATATGCCAGATGTTGATTGGCACATTCCTGCTGCAGTATCATCTAGGAGTAAGGAGATCCTGGATTCTCTACAGGGAGAACTATTCAGGCAATTGGTAACAGACCCCACACGTGAAGGGGCCATACTGGACTTGGTGCTTACCAATGGTGAAAGTGTTTCTGATGTTGTAGTGGGAGATCATTTTGCATCCAGTGATCACCAGATGGTGTGGTTCAGTATTAGGACTAGGGCTGTTAGAATCCATTCCAAGGTGAAGATCTTAGACTTTAGGAAGACTAACTTTGCGATGATGGGCCAATACCTCAGGGAGTCGTTAGTGGGATGGGAACAGCTGGGGGATGTAGAACAACAGTGGGCAAAACTGAAAGGGGGTATTTTAAAGGCAACCAACCTTTTTGTTAAAATGGTAAACAAAGGCAAAAGGAACAGGAGACCGCTATGGTTTTCGAAGGAAGTAGCTGAAAAAGTGGAAGAAAAAGAGGGAGGCCTTCATGAAATACAAGAGATCACAGAGAGAGGAAGACAGGCATCTGTATTTGGAAAAACTTAGAGAAGCTAGCAAAGTAGTCAAGAAGGCAAAGATTGAAAAGGAGGAGGAAATAGCCAATGCAATAAAATGGGGGGATAAGACATTTTTCAGATATATTAGTGAGAAGAGGAAGGGCAAAAGTGGTATTGTCAGACTCAAGGGTACAGGGGGGGAATATGTAGAAGCTGATAAGGATAAAGCGGAATTACTTAACAAATATTTTTGTTCTGTGTTCACAGATGAAAAACCAGGAGCAGGACCTCAGAAAACACCCACAAATAAGAACAGAAGCGAGGGACATCTTGAACAATTTTCAGAAGACTGTGTTCGTGAGAAACTAGCTCAACTCAAAGTAGACAAAGCGATGGGACCGGATGGGATACACCCTAGAATACTGAGGGAACTTGGGGACGTTCTAGCAACTCCACTGACTGACCTTTTCAATGCCTCGTTGGAGTCGGGAGTGGTGCCAAAGGACTGGAGAGAGGCTCATGTGGTGCCTTTACACAAAAGCGGAAGTAAGGATGTGGTTGAAAACTACAGGCCGGTTAGTTTAACTTCAGTGGTGAGTAAATTAATGGAAACGCTGTTGAAAGAGAAAATAGTGAGGTTTCTGGAGTCCAGCGGATTACAGGATCCGAGGCAGCATGGATTCACCAGAGGCAGGTCTTGTCAGACAAATCTGATTGATTTCTTTGACTGGGTGACCAGGGAGTTGGACCGAGGGAGAGCTCTAGATGTGGTGTATTTAGATTTCAGTAAAGCCTTTGACACTGTTCCTCACAGGCGACTTATAAACAAACTGAGCACCCTAGGGATGGACCCTAAAGTTACTGCTTGGGTTAGAAATTGGTTGGGTGGGAGGCGACAAAGAGTACAAGTAAATGGAGCTCACTCTGAGGAGAAGGATGTTACCAGTGGTGTGCCCCAGGGATCTGTCCTTGGTCCGATTCTTTTTAACATCTTTATTAGTGATATAGCGGAAGGGCTGTCGGGTAAGGTTTGCCTCTTTGCAGATGATACCAAAATCTGCAATAAAGTAGACACCCAGGAAGGTGTAGATAACATGAGGAGGGATCTAGCTAAGCTTGAAGAATGGTCTAGAATTTGGCAGCTGGGATTTAATGTTAAAAAATGTAAGGTCATGCATTTGGGCTGCAGCAATCCAAGGGAGCAATACAGCATAGGAGGTGAAGTACTTTTGTCCACTAAAGAAGAGCGGGACCTAGGCGTAGTTGTGTCCGATGATCTTAAAGTAGCTAAACAGGTAGAAAAGGCGACGGCAAAAGCTAGAAGGATGCTTGGGTGCATACGGAGAGGAATGGCTAGCAGAAAAAAGGAGGTGATAATGCCTCTGTATAAGTCTTTGGTGCGACCTCATTTGGAGTATGGTGTGCAATTCTGGAGACCGCACCTTCAAAAGGATGTGAACAGGATGGAGTCGGTACAGAGGGGTGCTACTAAGATGATTAGTGGTCTTCATTATAAAGCATATGAGGACAGACTTAAGGATCTTAATATGTACACCTTAGAGGAAAGGCGGGATAGAGGTGATATGATTGAGATGTTTAAATACCTCCGTGGCATAAATGTTCAGGGAGAGAGCCTCTTTCAATTGAAAGCAAGTTCTGCGACGAGGGGACATGGGATGAGGGTGAAGGGAGATAGATTCAGGAGTGATATGCGGAAATATTTCTTTACGGAAAGAGTAGTGGATCCGTGGAATAGTCTCCCAGTGGAGGTGGTAGAGATGAGGACAGTAACTGAATTCAAAAAAGCATGGGACCAACACAGAGGATCTCTAAAGGTAAAAAGTGGACTGTTGTAGTTGTTGTTATGGAAGGACAGACTAGATGGGCCTTGTGGTCTTTTTCTGTCATCATGTTTCTATGTTTCTATGGGGCACACTGGCTGAGAAGCACAGACCTATGTGACCGATACCCGTTAGAGAAACTTATGAGGGACTTATTAGAAGCTTGTCAAGGGGTTTCTGCAGTTCTTAGCTGCTCATTCCAGTCTTTGACTCAGCAGTTTTACCCCACTCTCTTATATTACTGAACTCACCTGAGCAGCTGCTTTTCCCAGTTTCTCTTTCCTCTGATCCTGGCTCATCCCTGATGTACGGTTCTTCCCCTCGTTCAATGTGGGATATAATATCAGGGATGACAGTCAGAGAGCCTGTTCCTGGGGCAAGAAAAACACATTAGGGTTCCCATCACTCCTGATGCGATTCCCCCAAATTTAGAACTTAGAAAACTTCCAACATCAAGAATTTCACCAACTTCAGTGAACAAAAGTAGTAACATTATAAACCCATGGAGCCCGATTCACAAAGGGGCACATCCAGACGGCCATGAGCAAGATGAGCCCATTAGGACCCGATTCTGTACCGCGGGAACAAAATATTCCCGTGGCACACAGAATTGGGCTCAAGGACAGTCCGGCGTGCCCCTGCCTGCCTGCCTGCAGGATGTCCTCCCTGCAGGCATACCTGGTTCCCATGTCTAAGACCCCCCCTTAGCTCCTGCGGTTAAGACCCCCCTCTTTCCCGTCGCCCAACCCATGGCTAGCTAGCTGGGGCCTGGATCGGGTGGTGGGGACCCCCATGCACCCGGCCCCAGGAGGGGATCTCCGAGCCCGATTGCCCCGCTGGTGCTGATTATTCCACTTCGAAGGTGGAATAATCAGCATGTCCCCTCTGATCCCGCAGGATGTACAGGTCAAAAAATATATTACTATGTAAAGATGATCTCATATGCAGTCCCATAGTTCTGTCATCATGGCTGTCTGTAAGAATATTTCCTCTTTGGGGGGGGGGGGGCGAGTCAGAGAATTGCCTGGGCTGCCTGCAAATAACTTGAAAGAACTCTGCTGGGGAGTCACATCGCTCACAAGATCGTTTGAAGTTGGGGTAATTAAATTAAAAAGAGAAGAGGAGTGAGAATTTTAGTGCAGCAGAATTAAATGAGAGCGAGAGAGACTCCTCATCCGATGTAGTCGATGCACTGGTAATTCAGTTAATGCTACGAAACAGAGTAGGACTGATTGACTTACTGGGTGCATTGGCGGCATCAGGCGAGATATCATTTTGTTTAATTCAATTACCTTAAAACGATGAGTTTCTTTTAAGTTACTTGCAGGTAACCCAGGCGATTCCTCTGGGAAAGTTCCTCCCGGTGGACTTTGAGGACTGTTCAGGCTGCCTACAAGAAACTTCAAAGAAACTCATTGTTTTAAGGTAATTTAATCAAAAAGAGAAGAAGTGTGTACTACTGGATGATGCCGATTTACCTGGCAATTCATTCAGTCCTACTCTGACTCATAGCATTGATTGAATTACTGGTGCATCAACAGCATCAGGTGAAGATTTGATCCCCCTTCATTTAATTTTGCCCCAGTGGCATCCTAAAATTCTGCTGCCCTAGGCAGCCACATAATTCTAAGGTCAACCCTGGAAGAAATGCACTGAGCATGCTCAGACTGATGCCTGATTAGAGGAAGGGCAGGAAAAACCAAATCTGGGTCCTTCACAAACTCTCTCCTCCAGACCTCCTCAGATCTTTCCTAGTCCCACTTTGCCTCCTGAAAATCATTTCTCTTACACTCCCCCTCTTCATCTCCCCCCAAGCAATCTCTCATCCCACCCCCTCCCCAAGCCATATGTCTCATAGTAGCATAAATAAAAAATGCAATGAGTGCCTTCAAGTCAATGCTAACTCCTGGCGACCCAGCAATTCCTGGGTCTTCTTGGCAGTTTGACCAAAATAGATTGCCAGGCCTTTCTTCCGACCAATCCAAAAAACAATCCCAATAGTGAAACCAATAAACAATCAATAATGTAAGAATCATCATAAAAAAACAATTGAACTTATCTTTTTGTCGGAGCAAGCCGAAGGAGGGAAGGCATGGAGACCCGTCCCACACCAGACGGCAGGCTTCTTTTATTCTTTTTTTTACTCTTTTACTTGTGGCTCCCCAGCAAAATTCATACTAGATTTAAAAACACCGGAAAATCTTCCATTAAGTCATTCAATGTCGCTGCTCCCATAAAGATTATTCAGCACGACGTGCACGTTTCGGGCTGGCGCCCTGTATCAAGTGCTCATCCACCACGATAGAAAATGGCAACAACAGCAGAAAACGCCGTCACTGCAGCCAAGATTTCGCTCTTCCGAGGCAATAGAGGGTTAAGTGACTTGCTCAAGGCCAAAAGGCGTACTAGTGGAAATCAAACCCTGGTCTCTTGGTTACCAAACCAGTGCTCCTCTTCCGCTCCAGCAACAGAAAGAGATAGTAGAAAAAGACCATGCATTCATTGTTTGAAGGGTTCCTGGGGCTCAGAGTATTAATCTATGGGTTTATTTGGAATGTAGCTATGTGGGGATGTTGGGTTCATTTTGGAAGATTGGCTGTATTTGCATGTCATGTTGTGATTGGTTAGTAGTGACCACCAATAAGAAGGGTGAGAAATTGAGAGGTGTGTGATGTACTGATAAGGATTTGAAAGGAGAAGTTTGATTGGATGTTTGGTGGTGTTGGTGGATTTTCATTTGTGAATGTGTCAAAGAGTTTGTGGTTTAAAAGAGGAAAAGAGAAGGGCAGTTCTCCGGGAACAAGCAGGAAGTCAGTCCTCCCATATGGGTGATGTCGGCATTGACTGAGCTCATGCAGTAACCTCTCCCCAGCTTTCAGAGAAAGCCTTTGGGAGATCCACCAGGCATGCGTGGTTGCCTTTCCACCCAAGGGTGCCATCTTGCCTCCATCTCCTTTTTTCCATGGAGCCCCGGAAAAGGCTGATAGAAGAAAAAAGAAATTCTTATTTTTTCCTACTCCAAGACTTGCTCCAGAAAGAGCTCGTCGGGCCTCTGGCCGACAAGGCGGTAGAACTGGCCTTGCCCCACCTCATGGACGAGGGGTCCTACTCCCAGTACTTCCTGGTTCCCAAGAGGACCGGCAGCTTTCATCCTATTCTGGATCTTCGAAATCTCAACAAGTTTCTGCTGAAAGAGAAGTTCAAAATGCTCTCCCTTGGAACGTTGCTGCCTTACCTTCACCAGGGAGATTGGCTATGCCCCTTTGATGTCAAAGACGAGTACATGCACATTCCCATCCATCCATTCCACCAGCAGTACCTCTGGTTTGTCAATGGAGGAAGCCACTACCAATACAGAGTTCACCAAGGGTGTTCACCAAGTGCCTGGTAGTGGTCACCGCCCACCTGCGGCTGCAAGGGGTGTTCATCTTTCCCTACCTGGATGACTTGCTGGTCAGAGGCGGCACAGTCATCAAAGTGCAGCAATCAGCACGCCGCACTGTCCTCACTCTGGAACACCTGGGGTTTCTCATCATCTGCCCCAAGTCCCTCCTGCAACCAACCCAAAGCCTGGAGTTCATAGGGGCTTTGCTAGACAGGTCCAGGCAAGAGCCTTCCTCCCCCTCAACAGGGCCCAGCACCTAGTGGCCCTTGTAAGGGAGGTTCAGGGCCAAACCCAGCCTCTGCCCGGCTCATGCTGTCTCTCCTGGGGCACATGGCTTTGACGGTACAGATCATGACTGAAGTCCATCTCCACATGTGTCCAGCCCAATGAGCCCTCTGCTCCCAATGGTCTCAGGCAACAGAGCATCTGCAGGACAGTGCAAACATCAGTCATCCCTTTGTCGAGTCCCTCACCTGGTGACAACAGCCACAGAACCTACTGACAGGAATGCCCTTCCAGGTCTCTACCACTCAGAGGATTCTCACCATAGATGCCTCCAAGTTGGGCTAGGGAGCTCACTGTAGTAACCTCTGCACTCAGGACCTGTGGTCAGTGTCAGAGAGCATCCAACAGATCAACTTCCTAGAGCTCTGAGCTATCGCCTGCGCTCTCCGAGCTTTTCAGCGCTACCCGTGGAACCAGTCCATTCTGATGGCAATGTTCTATATCAACAAGCAGGAGGGCATCGGTTCATCCCTTCTGTGCTCGGAAGTAGTCTGTCTCTGCATCTTTGCCAGCAAGAGTGGGATGATCCTCAGGGCAGTATACCACCCCGGCCAGGACAATGTTCTGGCAGACTGACTGAGCCAGGTTCTCCAGCCCCACGAGTGGTGGATGGCCCACCGACTTTTCCATCGCTGGGGCCTCCCTGTGTTAGATCTCTTTGCCAGACCGGTCAATGCTCAGCTGGCCTGCTTCTGCTCCAGAGCGCCACACCCCTCCTCTATGCCTTCCCTCCCACACCTCTCAATGCCAAGAACCTCTTCAAGGTCCAGCTCGACCAGGCCACTCTGATCCTCATAGTCCCCCAGTAGCCCCGGCAACCTATCTCGGGCACTCTGTCCCCCTGGGGAGCATCCTAGACCTGCTGTCATAGGAGGACGGCTCTCTCCTGCACCCGAACCTGGGGTCCCTAGCCCTGATGGCCTGGCTACCAAAAGGGTAGCCCTGGCCCAGTTCGCCAAGGAGGTAGAAGAGGTCCTGCTGGCATTATGCAAGGATTCCACCAACGGGCATACACCTTCAAGTGGCACTGCTTCTTGGTTTGGTATGTGGAAAGAGGTGCCAACCCCCTTCTCCTGTTTAGTCCAGATGGTGCTGCAGTGCCTGCTGCAGCAGTCTAATGCTGGTCTTAAGTAACTCCATCAGGGTTTACCTCAGGAGGGGCTGCCCCTCTCCACCCAGCCCCTCGTGGCTCGCTTCCAGAGGGGCCGCCTGTTCTCTTGACCACCCATTCAACCACTGGTAGTGGCGTGGGATCTCAATGTGATCCTCTTAAAGCTTATCGCTCTACCCTTTGAGCCTCTGGTTTCCTGTCACTTCAAATATCTGTCCTGGAAGGTGGTCTTCCTCGTGGTGCTCACGTCTGCTTACAGGGTCAGTGAGCTCCAGGATCTAGTAGCTCATGTCCCCTACACTAGGTTTCACAGGAACAGGGTGGTGCTCCGGACAAGCCTTAAATTCCTTCTTAAGGTGGTCTCCCCATTCCACCTCAACCAGGAGGTGCGCTTCCCAACTTTTTCACATGACCTCATGCCAGTAGAGACCACTCTCCATACACTAGACTGCAAGCATCCCTTTCCTGGCTAAAATCATAGAGAAAGTAGTCCAGCAACAACTACAACAACATCTCGACATACACCACCCCCTCGACCTAAACCAACACGGATTCAGACCCAATCACGGGGTGGAAACTCTACTGACACAACTGTTCGACAGCCTGTTAAGAACAATTGACAACACCAGAATGGGCGTACTCATGATATTCCTGGACATTTCTGCAGCATTCGACACCGTATGCCACTCAACGCTACTAACAAGACTTGAAGAAGCGGGCCTACATGACACCACCCTGAGATGGTTTACATCCTACCTGGAGAACAGACAGCTCCAGGTCAGATGTGGATCAAAGACCTCTCAACCCATCAACGTCACACAGGGAGTCCCACAAGGCTCATCCCTCTCTGCCCTGCTTTTCAACCTTTACATTCAGCCCATCAGCACAATCATCAGAAGCTTCAATATTCAATACACCATATATGCTGACGATATAATGATATTCACACCAATCAACCTAACTAAACCAGATTACAACAACATAGCCAACTGCTTCAAAGAAATGTCAACCTGGCTGCAAAAAAACAACCTAGCAATAAACTATAACAAAACCGAAGCACTGATCATAACAAGAGACCAAGCTTTCACACCCACGCCCTCCATCAACCTGAACAATGCCATCATACCAATAAGACAAGAGATAAAATACCTGGGAATAACACTTGACAGGGAGCTCAACCTACAATCCCACATTGCGAAGACCACCAGAAGCGCCTACGTCAAGATGAGGACAATCAGACGACTCAAACCCATCCTGGCTCCCGAGCATTTTCGAACAGTATGCCAAGCCATCATCACACCCACACTAGACTATTGCAACCACATCTACCTAGGACTACCAAAGAAATCAACCCAACCACTTCAACTAGCACAAAACACAGCCGCACGACTCATAACAGACAGCTCAACCCACGAACACATCACCCCCATACTATACCACCTTCACTGGCTCCCAATCAGCTCACGAGTCCGCTACAAAGTTCTCCTAACCACTTTCAAAATAATAAACAACCTATCTGCAGACAGCCTACAACAATTCATAACAACTGACAACAGCAAAAGACCAAGAAGAAAGGGAACATCGAACAACATCAGAACCCCAAAGGACTTTACCAGAACAAACCAATCCACATTAAAACGAGCGTTCACCCTAGCAGCCCCCGCCATGTGGAACTCTCTCCCCGACCACCTCAGAGCAACAAACACCACCAAAGAATTCAGAAAGCTGCTTAAAACTGAACTATTCACAGGCTACTTCAAGGACCTCACAGAATGACTCCTAAGATAGCAAAGCCATCCATGTAAATATGTATCTGTAAATATGTATCTTAAGCGCACGCTGTATATAGCTCACATCAAAATCATCCACACGCACTCACGCAGCACACTGTATCATTTCTCACACTGCATGCTAATGACAACCTCACCCTTCATTGATTGTTTGCTGTGCCAACCGCTTTGATTTCATGATAAAGCGATATACCAAGTCCATTTAAATAAATAAATAAAATTATTTAGAGTGGACCAAGTCCCATTGCTGCTCCTCGCAACTCTTCATTTCCTACGACCCTAATCGTCTGGGCGTAGTGGTCTCCAAGTGTACTCTATCCATCTGGGTGGCAGACTGCATTGTCTTCACCTACATCCGGGCCATGGCAGCTTCAGTGGAGAACCTCCATTCAGTTCCCGTCATGGAGATCTGTCGGGCCGCCACCTGGTCCTCAGTTCACACCTTCACAGCGCATTACTACCTGGAGGTGGAGTCCCAGCGGGACAGTGCCTTTGGCCAGGCGGTACTCTGTCATATGTCTGGGGTTTAAGGCAATTCCTGCCCTCTGGCTCTTGTGTGTGTGCAGGCTATTGGCAGCTGGTTTCCCTGTTCGACGCTGGGGGTCGCTGCTGAGGACTTGAAACCGAACTGAACTCTCTGCTGTACCTCACGGTTTGCTTTTTGGGTTGCCTGTAGCTTGCAGTTATTTTATTTTTCAGTAGCCTGTAGCTAGGTAGTCCCATATATGAGGACTGACTTCCTGCTTGTTTCCAGAGCAAGCATGGTTACTCACTTGTAACAGGTGTTCTCCGGGAACAGAAGGAATCAGTCCTCACAACTCTCCCTCCTCCCTGTAGAGTTGCTTTTCTTCTTTGCCGTCTTGAGCTATGTCATCATAATGAGGCAAGATGGCACCCTTGGGAGGGAAGGCAACCATGCATCTGTGGTGGATCTCCCAAAGGCTTTCTTTGAAAGTTGGGGAGAGGTTAATGCACGGGCTCCATCGATGCCAACGTCACCCATATACGAGAACCGATTCCTGCTGCAGAGCCAGCTTGTCCATTGAGCAGGAATGTTGCCAGTACATGGCCCCGCACCTCAGGGGGCCCCGTGTCTGACCAGCTGCAGAGGGAGCCAGGGAGGCCCAAAGCCCCCATTTGAACACCTGGCACTCAGCATGCCATCAGGCTCTTTTCTATCACAGCCATGGGAGAAAAGGCAAACATTGCTCTTTATTCCCACAGCTGTTCAGAGGTCAGCCGAGGTTTCAGACCTCCCCGGGTCCCTCTGAAGTCGATTAGACACAGGGCCCTTTGGTATGTGGTGGAGGAGGGAAACTGGGGCTAGAATGGGAACGGGAACGGGATTGGGGGGCCAGAATGGAACAGGGGGTGGGGGCAAAACTGGAAATGAGCTGATGTTGGGGACTGGGTCTAGAAGGGAACGGATGCTGGGAGAGACTGGAAGGGAGCTGATACAGGGGGATTGGGACTGGAAATGGGCTGAGGATGGGGGACTGGGACTAGAAGGAAGCTGATGCTGGGAGGAACTGGAAGAGGACTGATACTGGGGGATAAGGACTGGAAAATGGCCTAGGGATGGGGGACTGGGACTGGAAGAGAACTGATAATAGGGGGTTAGGACTGGAAATGGGCTGATGTAGGGGGATGGGCGAATGGGACTGGAAGGGAGTGGATTCTAGGAGGAACTGGAACTAGAAGGGAGCTGATGCTGGGGGACTAGAAGGGGGTGGGGGTGGGGCTGGCAGGAGAAAAAAAGATGCTGGGGGAGTGAGGATGGAGAGAGGAACAGCTATTTTGTGTAGGAGGGAAAAAAAATCTATGATTGGCTAAGTATAGGGAGAGTAAGTGGGGAATGAGGATGGAAGAGTGCAATTTGAGTGGATGAAAAAGGAATAAAAAAAGAAATAGAGGAAAGAGCAAAAAAAGGAAAGATCAGTATGCTAGAGGCAGATGTAGTACATATAGTACCTGAATGTAACTTCCTTAACTGCTTAGCTGCTACCTCCTATAGGTGGTATATCAAGGAAATAAACTATAACTATAATGAGAATGGAAAAAGCTAGAAGAGAGAAAAAAAGACAAATGGACAGCAGACAATGGAGAGTTAGCAGATGACATGAAAAAAGCAGAAGAAAGCAACTGGAGCAATTGCAACTGAAAAATAAAATGTCCAAACAACAAAAGGTACGAAAAAAACAATTTTATTTTGATTTTATTATTTTGACTATATCAGCTCTGGGAAATGTGCATCGCTAACATAAGAAATGATATATAGAGTCAGACCAAGGGCCCTCAAGCCAGTATCCTGTTTCCAACAGTGGCCAATCCAAGTCACAAGATCATAGCAGTTTCTCAAAAAGACACACAGGTTCCATAATGCTTGTATTGGGGCAAGCAGTGGATTACCTGGGTCCTCTTTAGTAATGGTTTATGGACCTTTCCTCCAGGAACTTGTCCAAACCTTTTTTAAACCCAGCTACACTAACAGCTTTTACTAGATCCTTAGTAACGAATTCCAGTTTCATTACGTGTTGAGTGACAAAATATTTTCTTTTATTAGTCTTAAACAGGTTACACTGTAGCTTCATTGCATGTCCACTAGTCTTTCTACTTTGTGATGCAGTAAAGAATTGATCTACATTTACCCGTTCCACTCCATTCATTAATTTATAGACTCTATCATATCTCTCCCTCAGCCGTCTTTTTTCAGGTTGAAAAGCCCTGATCTTTCAAGCCTCTCCTCATAGGGGAAACCTTCCATCCCCTTTACCATTTTGGTTGCTCTTCTCTGTACCTTTTCTAATTCAGCTAAATCGTTTTTTTTTTCAAGGTACGGTTGGATCATTGAACGATACAAAGGCATTATAATATCCTTTTTTTAATTCTCCATTCTTTTCCTTACGATTCCTTACATTTTAGTTGCCTTCTTGGCTGCCGTTACACACTGGGCGGAGGGTTTCAATGTGTTATCCACAATGACACCTAAATATTTTTCCTGGGTAGTGATTCCTAATGTGGAACCTTGCATTGTTTTGCGTTTTGTTTAGTACAAGAGGTAATTAATTTATAGTTTTATTTCTGCAGTGCTGTTGTACAATACATTCAAAGTTTGGCTTTTGGGGTCCCAGTTTAATTGTCTTGTCTTCATATTTCTAAATTGTGATCCTTTGTTCTTTGTTTGTTGACGGTCTATATTCTGCATGTATAACCGAGCTGAGATATTATGTTCATGTAGTTTCTATGTGACAGTCCCACTTGTTCTCTTTCCCCAGTAGGAGATGTATTGGCATTCTCTGAAATGTATTGGTTTAATATTTGCAGTGTTGCCTTTTGATAGGTAGGGTTTGGTGCTTTGTGAGTCCTGGTAGTGCTGTTATGATATGGTGGGTTTGCTATGGGTTCTAAATGGGCAGAGTTTATAGTATTTCCTAATGTGCCTGGCAGTTGGCACTGGAGTATAATAATGTAGAAATCTGGTGGTCTCTTTATCCTCACTACCCATGCAGATGGTATGGAGACACTCATTAAGAGGCATGTCTACTAAATGTTAGCGCATATTAACAATTGTGAATGTGCATTAAGTGCAGCAACACCCATTTATTTCTATTGGTGCAGTGGCACAATGCACATTAATATGTAGTAAACATGATCCTAAGTGATTGCCAGGACAAAAAAAAAGGTTTGTGACGGGCTCCTTTGAAAGCTGCCTAAAATTTTAGATAGGCAACATATTATATACATTTTAAAATAAAATATTTTAAATTTATGCAAATGAGGCCCAGCGGCTATGCAAATGAGGCCCTGCAATGAGTCTCCACAGATGGCCCCGCATCACCCTTGGGCCACCCCTGTTTTGCTGTTCCCAGAGAACACCTGTTACAGGTTAGTAAACATACTTTTCAATTGGGCTTTCTTACAGAAGGATGTGTATCGATAAGGTGAGTTTGTTATGTGTTAGGGGGTATTGTTTAAATGTCATGGGCATGAGCTAATTGTTATCCCTTTTGTTTTTCACCAGCTATAACCACTGATTGTGAAAAAGCTGCTTTACAGCGAAACCATTGGCCGTGATCATTTGACTGGTGTTATCATTTGTAGCCTGACTTAATGCCTGGAGAAGTCAGTGCCAGCAAATTAAGTTGAGTATTGTAATGCAGCGAGGGATGATGAAAGCCCAGAGGAGAAAAAAGAAGCTGTTTTTCAGAGAAAAAAAGATGTGCACAAGTTGCAATATTCGCAGGAACCAGCTAGAGGGAGCAGGAGGGCATTCAGAGAGACTGAAGGGCCACGCCCAGCTGGTCACGAGGAACTGACAACCAGCTCCCAATCCTCAAAGGCAGGAGTGCTTTATAAGGGGAGAGTGGAAGACTGGAGAGGAGAGAGGTTGAAGTGGAAACCTGATTTCTCCGGAGCTAGAGGATCACCAGGAGTGAGAGGTGACTCACCAGGAGCTGAGGAAGGACCTAAGGAGGGACCAGCTCAAGATAGAGAGACAGCTGTTTGCCTGAAGAGGCAAAAGCACTGTACTAATTGCAAGCAGAAGCCAAAGGAGAATCAGCTGGAGAAGCTAAGCCACGCTGAGCAGGAAAGCCAGGAGCTGGGCTTAGGCAGAAGCAGGCGCTTACCAGGAGAATGGGTTCAAAGGCTGCAAGGTAAACCAAATTTTCAAAGAAAAAGATTTCATCAAGCTGCTGACTGTGAGAGTCAAGCAATTGAAGATAGCCATTTACCTGCTTGTTGCTGCAATACAAGGTATGATAAATATATGCCTATGAAGAAAGCTATAAATGTTAAAGACTATGGTAAAGCTGCTATAAAACCTCTAAGAAGAGAAAACACATTTAATCCTAATACAGCACGTGGCCGACGCCCTAGGCTAGGCCAAGGACATTGGCAAGTACTACAAGAGATATACAAAACCCCTGGAGGTGTTTCCCAAGAAACTAGGGATACAGAGTCAGACATATCTGATTATGAGCCAATGCAAGTGGAACTGGCAAGAGAATTATCAGACCAGGAAATGGATTGTACTCTCTGTGTGTCTGGTAGCATAGAGTCTTTGTCAGACTTGTGAATTGCTTGAATTGCTAACCGAGCATTCTTTAATTGACTGAGCACTGCTGTTCCTGTGAAATTCAACAGTTTTGCTTTAAACCCTGAGTTTTCTTTCTTACCTGAATTAAGGACATTTACTTTGAGTTGTAACCCAACAATTGGAACCATTGTGTAAAGGGAATAAAAGCCTTCTTTTTCCCACCACTCTGCTTTAATGGTTGCTTTAAAGATTGGAGCTAAAAACTACAAGGACCAAGTGCCTTTTGGCCCTTAAAAGACTCTCCTATCTTAATATTAAAATTTTTATGTTCCACCTGCCCTGGCGTCCACTGGCCACCAGGGAGGCGTGCCGACAGTATGCTGTGAGTAATATAGCTTTAGTTTAAAAAAGAAAGGAGCACTTTACTCTTTGGCAAGTTTGATGTTGTGTTAATTGGGGGCGATGATGACAGTTTGTGAGTGGCGTGCAGTAGTTTGCTGCTGTCAGTCCGTGGATTGAGCCGCAATCATTGAACAGAAGCATTCTACATTTTATGAAACATTGAGTGGGTTTCAACCAGCTGTTATTCTATCAGTTGGAAAAAAACCGCATGGTTCATCTATTCTGCCCATTAAGGTGATTAGATCTGCTCAATGTAGGTATCCCCCCCTGATTTTTTAAATTGTAAGTTATTTAAGTTTGCTTAGACTGAAGGAGGAATAGTGGACTTTCTCGAAACCAACAGGTTGCATGATCCGAGGCCACATGGTTTTATCAAAGGATGATCTTGCCAAACAAATCTGATTAAGTTCTTTATTTTATTTATTTTATTTATCTATATTTTTCTATACCGCCCCTTCCAGCGATCAAGGGCGGTTTACAAGGAACATTTTAACAATTGTACACCGATGTATACATTTACATTGAACAATCAGATTCAACTATTTACAATGAACGGTTAAGTTTAACTATTTACATTGAACAAAACTTCAACTTCAAGATGTATTAGTAATACAAACAACCATTAAATTATTTACATTGGATATTTACAGTGGTTGTGTTTTGTGTATATTTTGGAATTTATTTCCTTTTATGACGTAAATCGGGGGTGTGTATGGGGTTTCAGACGGGGGGGGTGAGTTGTTTAGTTTTGAGCAAGGGGGTTTGTGTGTGTAATACCATGGTTATGGAGGTGTTTTGGGGGTATATGGGATTTCAAAGTGTTCAGTAAAGAGGTAAGTTCTTTGACTGAGTGACCAGAGAACTAGATCAAGGGCATGCAATGGATGTGATTTACCTAGATGTCAGCAAAGCCTTTGATTACTGCTCCTCATAGGGGGCTTATCAATAAACTCAACAGCTTAGAGATGGGTCCCAAGGTGTAAAATGGATCAGAAATTAATTGATTAACAGACGACAGAAGGTGATGGTAAATGGAACTCACTTGGATGAAAGGAAGGTGATTAGCGGTGTGCCCCAGGGTTCAGTCCTGGGACCGGTACTGTTCAATGTATTTGTGAGTGATATTGCTGAAGGACTGAATGGAAAAGTCTGTCTTTTTGCAGATGACACAAAAATTTGCAACAGAGTGGACTTCCCTGAGGGGATGGATAACATGAGGAAAGATCTACAAAAGCTGGAATAATGGTCTAATGCTTGGCAGTAAAGATTTAATGTGAAGAGGTGTAGTGTCATGCACTTAGGAAGCAAAAATCCAAGGGAATTGTGTGCGATAGGGGATGAGAGAGTGGTGTGCATGGACCAGGAGAAGGACCTCGGAGTGATTGTTTCTGAGAATCTCAAGGTGGCGAATCAGTGTGAAAAGGCAGTGGCAAAAGCCAGAAGGATGCAGGGTTGCATACAGAGAGGAATTACCCAGCAGAAAGGAGATAGTAATGCCACTGTACAAGTCGCTAGTGAGCCTCACTTGGAATATTGTGTTCAGTTTTGGAGACTATATCTCGCAAAGGATATAAAAAGGCCGGAAACGGTTCAGAGGAAGGCGACTAAAATGATTAGGAGCCTGCATCAGAAAACTTATGAGAAGAGACTTGACGACCTAAATATGTACACTCTGGAGGAGGGGAGGGACAGGGGAGATATGATTCAGACCTTTAAATACTTAGAGTATTAATGGACAAACAAATCTCCACCAAAGACGGGAAAGCTGTAAAACTAGAGGGCATAACATGAAGCTGCAAGGGGGTAAACTGAAAGGCAATGTCAGGAAATACTTTTTCACTGAAAGGGTGGTGGATGCTTGGAATGTCCTCCCGATGGAGGCGGTGGGGGCAAATACAGTGACGGAATTCAAAATGGCATGGGACAGACACAGTGGATCCCTTTATAGCAACAGGATAAAATCAAAATAAGCATAAATGGAAATTACACTTACCTGGTAATTGTTGTTCCTTGAGGGAGTACAATTCAGGCCCCCACCTCTGGGTAGTGCACCTCCTCCTGCAGCATGGAGACTGGACAAGTCAAATTCGTGACATCACCGGGTATATCTTGCTGGTCTTCTCCCATCATCCCCCAGTGACCTACTGACAAAGCAGACTCAAAGGAGCAACAAATGAGTAGTTACGGAATTAATTATAATTCTATGCTTAACCTTTAACTTTTAAACTACAGTACCCTGAAATAAAGGACAAAGAACACCCTCCTCCTTGACCCTATCCTCTTGCCTGCAGACCAAAGACAGAGGGAAGGAAGGAGGACCAAAAGAGATCATAGAATGAAGCTACGCTCGTGATCACCGGCAAAACAGAACACGTTGCCCTCTTATGGACCAGCAACCCCCCCCCAAACAGACGACTCGCATCTGAATTGATCATCCCTGGGCGGGACTGAGGACTGAAATGTACTCCCTCAAGGAACAACAATTACCAGGTAAGTGTAATTTCCATTTCCTTATCGGTTCTACAGTTCAGTCCTCCACCTCTGGGATGTAACAGCAGTAATCATTAGGAGGGACCTTTCCAACCGGCTCGCCAAACTGCCGAACCGAACAGGCACCGATCACTGCCTGCACCTTCAGATAATAGATGTTACTGAAAGTATGAAGAAACGACCAAGAGGGCACTCTGAACCTCTTCACTGGTGAAACTACACTGTGCCCTATACCAAGCGTCGCTAGCGCACCAGAAGGGCAAGCCCGCAACCCCTACGGCTGCCTGGGTCCAGCTGGAAATTGCCGCTTTAGGTACCGCTGCTCCTTTACGGAGACCTCCAAGGAGAAGAAACAAACGCTCTGAAACCATTAAAAACTAACGCGGCACTCTCTTAATGTCTGAGCAACGTAAACTATGGTCTGAGACGCTCCTACCCGCAGTTCCTAATACCGGCAATGCTATTGCTTGATTCATATAAAAGACAAAGCTAGTTTTGACCAACCGACAGTACGGGCCTCAACGCTACCTTTTCCCTAGAAAAGGACAACATGACTCGACAGGAGAACGCCTGCAGCTCCACAACACGTTGTGCCGAACCGAGGGCCCTTAAACTCATCGTCTAAGGCCAAATATTTGACCGAAGCTTGTTGCGAGGTTTCAAAAGGCTCCATAGATAAAACTCTTAACCCCAAGATGGGACCCCATGGATGCCACCTCATACTGTGCGAAGTTGTAGCCTAGAACTGCAGATAGAAACACAGAAACGCACCACATTGACGTGATAGCCCCAAGAATATTCCTTGGGCTTTATCTCTGTAATAAGCCAGCCTTGCTAGCTGTAACTTTAACTAACTGGCCTTTCCGATTCGAAGTAAGGATGAAAGCCCGGCTCCAGAATAGCCTGTCCTCCTTACCCTCGCCCAATCCATGGCCAAGCCATACGCACGAACCGATCCACTAGACGTAAACTGTACATAGACTGATCCAACATAAACTCCACTGACT
The DNA here is from genome assembly GCA_033557465.1 of Ichthyophis bannanicus. Classification (NCBI taxonomy): domain Eukaryota; kingdom Metazoa; phylum Chordata; class Amphibia; order Gymnophiona; family Ichthyophiidae; genus Ichthyophis; species Ichthyophis bannanicus. Next base: position 157,178,329 of record CM066031.1, on the reverse strand, counting down.
TTGATTGTTTGTTGTGTACACCACCTTGATTGAAGGATAAGGCGGGATAGAAATACCCTTTAAATAAATAAAATAAATAAATAATCAAAGAGGGCCCTGGGACAAAATATTTGCTGTTGCCGGCCATCGCTAGGGTCCCCGCCGAGAAGCCCAACTAACTCGGCCTACCACAGACGCCTCAGCTAATCTGATGCCACTAACAGTACTCTCCCCCGACGTGCCCCAATGCGTTGAACCACTCATTCTATGAACGCCCACAGGGAAAAAACACGGAGACTAGGTGAAAACTCCTTTCTTGCTGTAGAAGCCATTTGCCTTGGCTGGCTGAAAATTTGTCATGAGGTCCCTAATCAGATGACCCCCACCTGACGACTATCTGGGCCTACACTTCCAAATGAAGCTCTGTCATCCACCCGGACTCTGCTGAAACATCTGCCATCCGATCATTCGTTCTTGCAAGGTGCTCTGCCGAGATAGTCTGTAGTCGTGGCTCCACCCCCTCCAACTGGGCTCTCTCTTCCTCCTTCATGATAGCGCTGCCTGCGTACCCCTGACGACTGAGGAAGCCCCTGCCGCGGAGTTGTCCAACAATACCCTAACCGTTCGATCTCTCAATGTGGTTCCGAATATTTGAAGTGTTAGAACCACCACTCGTCGCTCCAACCAGTTGAACGAGCACTGAGCCTCTGGCCCGTTCCAGGTTCCTTGTGCGACGAGATCCCCGCAATGTGCTCCCCAGTCTGCGAAACTTACCTTTGGCCACCTCGGGATCTACTGAGGTTGCTCCAGTGGCAATCCTGCCGCCAGATTTCGCAGACGGAAACCACCACTGAAGGGACTACCTGACCCACCAGGGACCAGGAAAATGCTTGTACACAGAATTGTTCTGATGCTAAGAACCAGATGTGAACAAAAAAAGAACCCAATCGGATCAAACAAACACACCAAGGAATAGTAAATCCGAATGACTAGAGTGATTCCTAACAGTCCTGAATGAAATTTTTTTGTCGGAGCTTTGTCAGCCCAGTGCTAGGGACTTATCCCAAAGCACCACTGTGACCGCTCCCTTTTAATAGAAAGAATTAAATTTTAAAATTAAAGTCCATAACTTAGCTGTTGCAGTACTACTGCCAAAACGCCGAGACTGTATAAGACGACGTGGCTCACGTTTCGGGTTTTCCGCCAACCAGTGTAGAAACCCTGCTTCAGGTCCAATGAATCAGCAAATGGCAGATAATAATCAGCTTACACAGAGCAAAGGGAATGTGGCGTACTTTATAGTCTGCCGCGTCTGATGTCAAAAAGACGTAGAGAGCAAATAAGCCAATCACTAGCACCTAACTACGGAGCAATCCAGGAGTTCCCACTGCACAGGGAATCCCCAGATAAAACTCCAGAGTAGCGGTAGAGATGTAATCTTAAATAATGGTATACCAGTCAAGTTGGAGATTAAGGCCATTCGGGACCACCGAATTGAGAAGGTAAATCAAGCGTTGTTCACTGAACTGGAGTTTCTGTGCACGGTCACCCCCTCGAGGATCCGAGGGAACAAAATGGTGGAACATAATCTGCACATGGGCCATGCTTTTTCTTCGCTGCGATGAAGGGTGCTGGATTTTGTTCCCTCGGATCCTCGAGGGGGTGACCGTGCACAGAAACTCCAGTTCAATGAACAACGCTGGATTTACCTTCTCAATTCGGTGGTCCCGAATGGCCTTAATCTCCAACTTGACTGGTATACCATTATTTAAGATTACATCTCTACCGCTACTCCGGAGTTTTATCTGGGGATTCCCTGTGCAGTGGGAACTCCTGGATTGCTCCGTAGTTAGATGCTAGTGATTGGCTTATTTGCTCTCTACGTCTTTTTGACGTCAGACGCGGCAGACTATAAAGTACGCCACATTCCCTTTGCTGTGTAAGCTGATTATTATCTGCCATTTGCTGATTCATTGGACCTGAAGCAGGGTTTCTACACTGGTTGGCGGAAAACCCGAAACGTGAGCCACGTCGTCTTATGCAGTCTCGGCGTTTTGGCAGTAGTACTGCAACAGCTAAGTTATGGACTTTAATTTTAAAATTTAATTCTTTCTATTAAAAGGGAGTGGTCACAGTGGTGCTTTGGGATAAGTCCCTAGCACTGGGCTGACAAAGCTCTGACAAAAAAATTTCATTCAGGACTGTTGGGAATCACTCTAGTTATTCGGATTTACTATTCCCTGATGCTAAGAACGGCAGAGTGAGGACCTCTTGCAAAGGATGCATGTGAGATCTGGCCCATGGTACTAACTTCAGGGTCGCCGCCCTTGACCGTAGCAAGCGAAGGCAACTCCAAGTTGACAGAGCTGGTGTCGACATCCACTCGCGTGCTAGGAGCCGAAAAGCCTGAGCTCACTGATCCGTCAGACCATCTGCTCCCAAATGAGAGTTGAACCGTACTTCTAAGTATTCCAGGTCCTGAGCCTGGACTAGCCGGCTATTGGTCGCAATGGCCACCTCGCTGAGGCTCAGAAGCAACTTGACTACTCTGCTGGTAACCTGCAAGCTCCCCGCCTTTTTTCTTTTTTTTTTTTTTTAAACTCAACCACCGTCAACGCAAAGGTGAACCCAGATTCCTTCCTTTCACAGCTCCGCTGCCACCCCCACCATAACCTAGGTGAAGGTTCGTGGAGCTGATGCCCGACCGAAGGCCAGAGCTTGAAACTGAAAATGCCCCCATGGAAGCGCGAACCTTAATTTTTTTTTTTTCGGCTGAAGTGGTCTGAGGGAGGCTTGCCATTACCCCCCTGAAAATTTGAGGGATGATTAGACAGGCAATCACTCCCGTGAAATCCAGAATAGGACGGGGAGACCCGTCCTCTCCGGTACTCCCAGATAAACATAGTAACGACCGTCGTCATACCAGGCCTAAAAGGAAGCCTACTAAGCTGTGTTGTAGAAGAAGCGTCCGCCCCTCTATTTCTTAACCACAGGTACCGGCGCAGGGCTACCAAGGAAGCCCTATGATTCGCCAGCAGCCTAACCCATGCACCATGGACTTCCTCTAAATAAGCCACCCCGATCAAGACTGACACCTACAATAAACGCTCCCGCACCTGCTGATACGGCCACTGTATCATTGCCTCACCTGAGGTAGCTGTCAGCACCCAAGCTCCGCAAAAAGGAACTTGCCAGGAGAGAGCATAAACCTCAAAGGCCCGTTTCCATAAGCTGTCCACCTTCCAGGCTTGCGCATCCTTCAATGCTGCACTGCCTAGTCCAGGAATAATCGACGATTCCGTGACCTATTTATTTATCTCCTAAATACCGCTCTCTCTAAATTCAGTGCAGTTTACAGTTAACTCAGGGTTGTACAACGCAGGCAGAATCTGCACTGTACTTACCATGAACAGGTATATCAACTTGGGCCAGAGTAGGGACTTAGAACTGTGACTTGGGACTGAGACCTCGCTGCATCTATACCGGGAGAACGGACTCTCTCCATCTCCTTGTCAGCTTCCGGCTGACGAGAGTGAACTACGCCACGCACCGCATGTGGCACACATCAACATGTTAGCCAGCATGCTAAAATAAAAAACTCTGTTCCTTGAGATCCACTGAATGCAAGGCCCGCTCCTGCTCACACCAATGGCCCGAACCCAATGCTGAGAATGCTGAAAAAACCGCTGAGACAAGCACTTACTGCGGAACCTGAGAATAGTGGCTGGCCAGATTCACCAGATCTCTGAAACACTGCTGTCGGGGGACCCCGATGCAGATTCAATGGCTCAAGGTGTCCCGCAGAAGACTCCCCCACCCACTGAAGGGCTTTGGGGCAGACTGCCAAAGTTAGCTGCCATATGCCATATTTACATATATATACACAGTATATATATCTATATCTCTATATATCTATATATCTATATATTGTCGCACCGCCGCCCTAGTGGTCAAAGGTGGTTAAGGCAGGTCGGGTGGACATGAGTTATTTTTTCTAGTTTGAGTTTGGTTCTTGTATGCGGGGTCTGGGTATCCGTTCCCAGTGGCCTTCCGTGTACCAAAGCTTCAAGTAAACACAAAGTCCAAGGGTAGGGAAAGAAAGGCTTTTTATTTCCCTTAATGCACAATGATTCAGGTAGTGGAATCTACGTCAACATAAAGAAACCTTACTTCAGGTAGAAAAGAAACATAACCAGTTATTACTTTATCCACTGTTATCTTCACATGTATTTATACAATAAAACACACAGTCTTTGCTTGCTGAGCCCTGCTTTATACACTAGGCAGGGATTCTAGGCTTCCTGCCTGACAGTAGCTACAATCCATGGGCACTTCAGAAGGGTCCTCAATAAATTCCACCTGCATGGGCTGTGGGTCTGAGAGCTGTGACTCTGTATCAGTGAAGTCTGGTGAAATACGCTGAGGCTTTTCATACACAGCTTGTACCAGCCTCCAATGTTCTGGGCCTAGGTTTGGGCCTCGGTCATACGAATGCTTGCTATGAGAATACCTTCCTTTGTCTTGGTGCCTTGTATTAAACAGTCTTTTATCTGGTAAAAGCTTGTGTCTTGTCTTACAAACAGCTTGATAAGGCGAGCACACCCTTGCTCCTTGTGCTCCCTGTGTCACCAGGTTATAACGATTAGAAGTATAAAAATGTGGATTACCTTGTTCTCCAGGCCTATCCCAGTGAGCTGAGGCTTGAGGCCTAGTCCTGCTGCAATTCAGCCTTACTCGAGTAGCAGGCCTCCCACTGTCCAGCTGGTCTTCGGGTGGAGTTCTCTCTCTTTCACACCCATACCTCTTTCTCCTTGAATAAGGAGTGTTACCTCCTATGGCAATGACTTCACCACCCTTCTGGTAACTTCCACAGGGTCCTGAGTCTGCTGGTACCGGTTCATCAGATAAACCTCTGACCTCTGCTTCTCTCCTGGTACCTTTCCTCCCAGTGTCTCTTTGCCAAGAACTCCTGGTATCTTGCTGCACCGGACTCCCTGTGTCTCCTTGCCAGGAACTCCTTCCTCTCGGGTCTCTTTGCCAAGACTCCTTTTCCTTCTCCTCTCCTCTTCTTCTTCTTCTCCCTTTCCAACTTCCCAGCCTTTCTTAAAAGGAACTCCCCCTTTCCTGGATTGACTGTTGGCCGGCATCATATCACAAGCTCTGGGGTGTGGTTCTCTAGGCCCTGGAAGGTCTCTCTTGCTCCCCCTATCTGGCTCCTCGTAATGTCGCATCTGGTGTTGGAATCTTTTTTCTGAATTTAAAACCTTTTTTCCTGTTTGCATAGGCTCTGCAGTACCACATATCCCCCCTCTTAAAATATGACGGGCTGGTGAAGCCTCCTTCACACAGCACGGAATACGTGACATGGCGTCGGCGTTGAAGTGTAGTTTGCCCGCTCGATGTTCCACTCGAAAATCATACGGCTGCAGAGCCATATACCATCTGGTTAACCTGTTATTTTCATTCTTCATAGTATGTAACCATTTTAACGGGGCGTGATCTGTTATGAGGACGAATTTTCTCCCCGTCAGATAAAATCGTAACGCCTCAATGGCCCATTTAATGGCTAGACATTCTCGCTCTATTGTAGCATATTTCTGTTCAGCCACTGAAAGTTTCCGGCTAAGGAACATAATGGGGTGTTCTGCCCCTTCTTGTATCTGGGACAGAACCGCACCTAAGCCCATCTCGGAGGCATCTGTTTGCAACAGGAAGGGTTGCTGGAAGTCTACTCCACGTAATATGGGGGCTTGACATAGCCTTCCCTTTAGGCGTTGGAAAGCTGTCTCCGCTTCAGGCGACCATATTAGCAGGTTCGGGGCATTTTTCCTTAGCATTTCAGTGAAGATACTGCTTTCCTCCGCAAAATGCGGTATAAAACGTCGGTAATAGCCGATGAGGCCCAGGAAGCTTCTTAATTGTTTTTTGTTCTGTGGGACCGGAAACTGTCTCACACTTTCCACCTTATCCCGCAGAGGCCGCACTGTTCCACGGCCCACGAGGTGACCCAAATATTTGACCTCTTTAGCAGCGAACGTACATTTTTTTGGGTTCAACGTGAGGCCCGCTCTTCTCATGGCTTCTAATATGGTGCGCACGTGGCCGAGATGGTCCATCCAGGTGGCGCTGTGGATCACCACATCGTCCATGTAAGCAGTCGCGAACGTTTGGTATGGCCTCAGGATGATATCCATCAAACGTTGACACGTGGCCGCTGCCCCATGCAGACCGAATGGCATTCTGCGGAATTGGAATAGCCCCAAGGGCGTGCTGAAGGCAGTTTTGGGTCTGGCATCCCGTGTCAAAGGGACCTGCCAGTACCCTTTCGTCATATCCAATGTTGTCAAGAATTTTGCTTGTCCTAGCCGGTCTAGCAACTCCTCAATACGAGGCATGGGGTAGGCATCAAACGTAGACACGGCATTTAATTGGCGAAAGTCAATACAGAAACGCATCGAGCCATCTGGCTTAGGCACCAGAACGACCGGGCTGCACCACGGGCTATATGATTCTTCGATAATGTCCATTTGCAGCATTTCTTCTACTTGTTTAATAATTTCCTGCCTTTTTGCCTCCGGCAAACGATAGGGACGTTGTCGGATGATTTTGCCTGGGGGCGTGAGTATTTCGTGAGCCACCAATGACGTTTCTCCCGGTATCGGAGTTAATACATCCTTGTATTCTCCCAACAATTGGGCTAAGTCATCCTGTTGGCTTAAGGAGAGTTCCTCCCCGATCTTCGGCACAGAGTCCTCCTTGTGGTCTTCTACATGGGGACCCAGGTCTTCTTCGGGAGAATCACTTCCTATGGCCATGAGACCTTCCAGCTCTGCCTTCCCTGTAGGGCCGAAACCGTCTGCTCCCCGGCTAGTGGGAGTTAGCATGGTGACTTCTTCCAAGCTGGGGAACCCGACTCGCTCGCAAATCAATTGCGCTATTCTGTCCCCAACTTGAACCTTGAAATCCTCTTTTGCAAAGTTACACAGAAGAACTTTTACTATTCCCCTATAGTCGGGATCAATTACCCCCGCTGCTACATCCAGGCTGTGTTTGGCGGCCAGCCCTGATCGTGACGCTATCCTTCCATAACATCCTGGAGGGAGCTCCACCTGTATTCCAGTACTAATTAATTTCCGCCCCTGCTTCGGGATGACCTGGTCTTCAACACTATGGAGATCATAGCCCGCGGCTTGTGTTGATGCTCTTTGAGGGCTACGGGCCTTTTCCGAAGTCTTACAGAATTTCAGTACGAACTTTTTAGGTGACTCTTGTGCTTCCTTTACAGGGACTCTCTTTGGTTTTCCCCAGAGCGGACTAGGGACCATGGAGTTAGTGGTTGCGGCTAGGCTGCTTCGTTGGGTGCCAAGGCGATCAGTAGGCTCAGGGCTACCCATATGCTCATGCCCACTACAGGTGGAATTTGGGACCTTCTGAGGAGATAAACCCTCTCTCAGACTCTTTCGAAACTGTGGCCAGTCGCGGCCCAATACCAACTCTTGTGGAAGTTTTGGGACCACGGCCACCAACATTTCCTTTTTTATTCCCAATCCTTTGACCCAAAGTTTATACACGGGGTAGCTTGTAGCTGATCCGTGAATGCACTTTATTTTAACCTGCCCTTCTGGACATTCAGGGACTGACCACCCCTGGCTTCTGATCACAAACCATAGCCGTTTGGAGATCATGGTTTGGTCAGCGCCTGAATCCAGAAGTGCCTTTGCGTTAACTCCATGTATTTTTACCTTTAATACAAAGCCCTCTCTCATTGTCTTTGGGACTTCTCCCACTAGAGCAATGCGAGAATAGCATTCTTTTTTCACATGTCCTCTCTTACCACAGGAAAAACATCTTTTCACAGTTTCAATATCCTTAGGGTCATTACCTTTCCTAATGCTATACGTGGGTCTGGAAGGACTACCTACCCTTTGAGCTTCCATCCCTATAGTCAGTTTGGGAACCCCTATCTTTGGCTGGGTCACTCTCTCTGCTTCTAGATATCTCTCAGTAAGGGCTATTGCCTCGGTAGTGGTACAGCAATTTTGGAGGATTAAGAAATTCTGTACCCTACTCGGCACTGCGTCTAAGAATTGCTCCAATATTACGGCGTCCATCAGAGTTTCTATATTTTTTTTCTCTGGTTGTAGCCATTTATACGCCAGGCTCTTTATTCTATGCCCTAGGGCTTTTGGTGTTTCATCTGGGCTAAGGATAGTGGCCCTAAACATTTTTTTATATGCCAATGGGGTGAGGCCTAGGCGATCTCTGATTGCCATCACTACTTCTTCATAATTATCCGCCAATGATGGAGGCATTGACCGGTAGGCGGCCAGAGCCTCCCCTGTCAGGGACGCGGCTAGTCTGACAGCCCATTGTTCGGTCGGCCACCGAGCTGACTTCGCTATCCTACTAAAGGAATCTAAGAAATCATCGAGGTTATCATTGGGACTTAATTTCCCCACCGTTAGATCATTGCATGACCATTGTCCAAGCTCCGTATTGTACAGTCCAGTTGCTTGCAACTTCTCGGCCTTCACCTTCGCCATCTCCTCCCGCTGCTGGGTTAGCCAACTGTCCATTGTCTGCAGGACGGGTAATTGCTGGTCTTGCATGGCTTTCAACGCTTGTGCTTGATTTTGCAACGCCAGTTCTGCCTGCTTATCAAACTGATGAGCCATCCATGCACACAATTCTTTGGGCTCCATGGCGAATCTGCCACAAGGAAACACAAAAAAAACCACAACCAAGTGTGGCTCTTCTAACAATTTTTTTTTCCTTTCCCTTTTTTTTTTTCTTTTTTCTATACTCTCCCTGGCATCCTACACTTATTCAAGTATATTTACATTTTACCTGATGGTAGGGTTGAATCAGCTCTGGAACAATACTCGTTGCTGTCGTACTCCGCGGTTCTCCACGCTGACAGTTGGGCACAGGATTTTTCCTTGTCAAGATTTTCTCCACTCCACTCCAGTTTAGACTATCCGTTTCGGTTTTGTATTCCAACCTGGGTTTATTTATTTATTTTTTTTTCTTTCTGAAACTTGCAGCTCAAGCTTCTTCTCTTTGCGGCTGACGTAGGCTCCCACAATAAAACCAACTACTACGCCATTTTTCATGTCGCACCGCCGCCCTAGTGGTCAAAGGTGGTTAAGGCAGGTCGGGTGGACATGAGTTATTTTTTCTAGTTTGAGTTTGGTTCTTGTATGCGGGGTCTGGGTATCCGTTCCCAGTGGCCTTCCGTGTACCAAAGCTTCAAGTAAACACAAAGTCCAAGGGTAGGGAAAGAAAGGCTTTTTATTTCCCTTAATGCACAATGATTCAGGTAGTGGAATCTATGTCAACATAAAGAAACCTTACTTCAGGTAGAAAAGAAACATAACCAGTTATTACTTTATCCACTGTTATCTTCACAGGAATTTATACAATAAAACACACAGTCTTTGCTTGCTGAGCCCTGCTTTATACACTAGGCAGGCATTCTAGGCTTCCTGCCTGACAGTAGCTACAATCCATGGGCACTTCAGAAGGGTCCTCAATAAATTCCACCTGCATGGGCTGTGGGTCTGAGAGCTGTGACTCTGTATCAGTGCAGTCTGGTGAAATACGCTGAGGCTTTTCATACACAGCTTGTACCAGCCTCCAATGTTCTGGGCCTAGGTTTGGGCCTCGGTCATACGAATGCTTGCTATGAGAATACCTTCCTTTGTCTTGGTGCCTTGTATTAAACAGTCTTTTATCTGGTAAAAGCTTGTGTCTTGTCTTACAAACAGCTTGATAAGGCGAGCACACCCTTGCTCCTTGTGCTCCCTGTGTCACCAGGTTATAATGATTAGAAGTATAAAAATGTGGATTACCTTGTTCTCCAGGCCTATCCCAGTGAGCTGAGGCTTGAGGCCTAGTCCTGCTGCAATTCAGCCTTACTCGAGTAGCAGGCCTCCCACTGTCCAGCTGGTCTTCGGGTGGAGTTATCTCTCTTTCACACCCATACCTCTTTCTCCTTGAATAAGGAGTGTTACCTCCTATGGCAATGACTTCACCACCCTTCTGGTAACTTCCACAGGGTCCTGAGTCTGCTGGTACCGGTTCATCAGATAAACCTCTGACCTCTGCTTCTCTCCTGCTACCTTTCCTCCCAGTGTCTCTTTGCCAAGAACTCCTGGTATCTTGCTGCACCGGACTCCCTGTGTCTCCTTGCCAGGAACTCCTTCCTCTCGGGTCTCTTTGCCAAGACTCCTTCTTTTCCTTCTCCTCTCCTCTTCTTCTTCTCCCTTTCCAACTTCACAGCCTTTCTTAAAAGGAACTCCCCCTTTCCTGGATTGGCTGTTGGCCGGCATCACATCACAAGCTCTGGGGTGCGGTTCTCTAGGCCCTGGAAGGTCTCTCTTGCTCCCCCTATCTGGCTCCTCGTAATGTCGCATCTGGTGTTGGAATCTTTTTTCTGAATTTAAAACCTTTTTTCCTGTTTGCATAGGCTCTGCAGTACCACAATATCTATATATCTATATCTATCTATCTATCTATATATATATACACACACACACACACACACATATATATATATTTTTTAATTTGAACAAAATGCAGTCTGAAGCCTCTGCTTCATGGACAGTGACCGTATGTTGCTTCCCTAAGCAACACTACATTAGTCAAGAAAAACAGGGGTGACTAAAACACCAACAGTTTCAGACAGATGCCTGTGTGAACGTTCACTAGCTGTTGGAGACCGACGTACTGGAGAGGAAGAGAAGGTGCCTCAGCTAATAAGGGTGACACCCCCCATTTGTCTGGACTGGACTGGAGGGACATGATTGAAGATCAGCTTTTTTTCTTTTTGGTTTTTTTTGAGAGGCATCTGTAGCCTGCCATTAAGAATGTCATATAAACTTACTAATTCTCTGCCCCTCTCTTCTATGCTATCAGATATTTTATACCCCTTCTACTTTGATGTTTGTTAAAACTACAGGAATAAAATGCAAACCGCTTTTGATAGGCCATAAAAGCCTGCAAAGGCAGAATATCAACAAATAAACGATTAATTTAACAAGATCATAGTCTTTGAAATTTTACCCAATCATGCCTATCTAATGCTAACTCACTTTTAACAGACAACTAATAAGTAAGCTTTTGATATGTCTTCTTCGAATCTGAACACTTGAGAGATATATAAAGGCAGCATTTTTTTTAAACCTTACACTTTTCCTCCAATATGGCAGAAAAGCCAGACAGAATGTAACCGCTGAAAGGAGTCCTGGGCACGTGGAATCTTTGTAGCTCAAATGCTGTCACCACTTTTCCCACTCTATATACAATAGTCAAATGTAGAAGATATTTAATAGAAAATACAATGGCTAACCTTTTCTCTTAAATGATATTAAGAAACATTAAACGCCACTTTGAATTTTGCTTTCCTTTCTTTGTCAGAATCTAATTTTTTTTACTAGCTGCATATCTGAGGAAGTGGATTATTATAGGGTGCTTCTTAATTTACCACTTTTTTTTTCCACCGCTTGTGCTGGTCTCCTTTAAAATCTAATCGGATGTCATCATCCAGTGCAAAGTATGTAAATTCTGTAGATCTTCCTTGCATTTTCGAAATCTTCCCGCTGCCTTAGAAGCGCGGGAAACACGCCCCCTAAAGAAAAACGGCAGGGCCTGCTTTCCCGCGCACACCACAAGCCAGGCCCTGAAGCCTCCGTGCTTGATTACGCTGTGGCGTGACTCTCCATCTCACTGCCGTGCTGAACAACGTTCCCCCCCCCCCCCGGGCGAAGTACCTTTTCGTTCCTGCAATCGCCCGCCCTGCAATCCGCGCTGTTGAGCACCACGAGGTGTGATCAGCTGACGCAGAGAGGGCTCTCCGGCTCCCGGCCTGCTGCCACGAAGCACTCCAGCACCAACGGGGTGCTCTGGCCAGCCGTCGCTGCCGCCGCACAACTCCCCTCCATTCCGACTAGGAGGGGAGAGCGGCTCCAACACCCGGGGCGATCCTACAGGGAGAGAAGAATCCTCAGAGGTTCGATTTCCCTCACATCCAAAGGTGAATTCTACTTTAATTTTTTTTTTAAAGCAACCGTGCCCAAAGGAAAATAACATAATAAAATTAGAAGTAAAATAAAATAAAACCTTCAACTACACTAATGCTCCTTATGGAATCCTCTAGTGAGCCCAGCACCTAGGCTCACTACGTCCTCCTGCTGCATGGAGACTGGACACACTGGGGGATGATGGGAGAAAACCAGCAAGATATACCCGGTGATGTCACGAATTTGACTTGTCCAGTCTCCATGCTGCAGGAGGAGGTGCACTACCCAGAGGTGGAGGACTGAACTGTAGGACCGATAAGGAACTCTCTCTTATATCTGAACAACTATGGGTGACCTACACAGAGCAGTGGGTACACCCCTAAACAAAGGCTTGGGGAGGGGTGACTTGCACAGAGCGGCAAGCGCACCTACTCTTGCCGCTTTGCTGGGCAGACTAGATGGACCATGCTGGTCTTTATCTGTCGTTATATACTATGTTACTATGGAGAAGAAGGGAGAAGAAAGAAAGGAGACTGAGGAACAGAGCAAAGGGGGGGGGGACTCAGGGAGCAGAGAGAGGAACAATCACAAAGAGAGAAGGAAAAGTGGATATCATGGAAAGGGGAGATCGAGGATCAGGGAAAGGAAGGAGGATGAATCCACACACTCAGTGTCTCCTCTCACTTAACCCTCTTCCATTGAATGTCCCTCCAGACATCTCACTCACATTTCACACCTTCTGTAGTTCCCTCACTACCCCCTCAGTTGGTCATTTTCTCCACACTCGCCACCATTCACATTCTCTCACTTTGTCTTCCTTTCCCCCAAGCCATCACCACTGTGATCTCCTCACTCTCTTCCCATCCTTCTTCACCTCCTCCAACCCTCCCCCCCCCCATCTCAAGTGTCAGGCTTATATATAATTAACTTTGTGGGACACTCCAGCCCTAGGTAGCAGAGGAAGGATATATGGCCCAAGGGATTCTGTTGCTATTATCCCCGCTCAAGATTCACTGTCTCACCATCCCCACCATGGTCACCATTGAAGCTTTGGCTTGGACCTCAGCCCCTTTCTCCTATGACAATAATGTGGTGATTGGCCAATTCTGTGGCCTTTATAGTGACCACAAAATTGCAGAGGACTTGGGTCTTTGACTATAACCCCACCCACTGCCTCCAGATTCTTGAGGCAATTCGGGGATAGGTTCAACATCAAGGGTTTGAAGAGTCTGTGGCAGTTGCAGAAATTCTGTGATACATCTGAGATCATTTGAATCGAACAATACTTTTTTTCCCCACCTGAATTTTTTGGGTGAAGGGAAAGAAACACAAAAAATGATGGCAGATAAAGACTGTATAGCCCATGCATACAAACTACTAAGCCCTACAATCCCTTCCTCTCCCTCAAAGCTCCTCTGTGCTTGTCCCATGCTTTCTGGAATTCAGATCCAGTCCTTGTCTCCACCACTTCTGCTGGGAGGCTATTTTCCACATCCACTACCCTTTCCATAAAGAAATATTTCTTTAGATTACTCCTGAGTCAATCCTCTTTCACCTTCATCCTATGACCCGTCATTTAAGGACTTCTTTCAATTGAAAGAGCCCCATCTTCTGTGCATTAATATCAAGGAGATATTTCAATGTCTCTATCATATCTCCCTTTTCTAGTCTTTCTTCCAAAGTGTACATATTTAAATCTGTTATGTTTATGATGAAGATCGATCACCATTTTAGTAGCCTCCTTAGGACCAACTACATCCTGTTTATATCTTTTTGGGTCAGAGGGCAGTTACTAAAATGGTCAGGGGCAAGGGGAGAACTCAGATTGAGAATAGGGAGAAAAAGAGGAGATATCATGGATGGTGGAGAGTTGAGGAAAGGAGAATTTGAGATGGGGAAGTCAGGAAGAGGGCAATCTGAAATGTAACAAAAAAAGGAAAGGGAAGGTGGACAGGATCAGAAACAGGGGTGAAGAGGATGATCTATGACCAAGATGGGAAAGAAAGAGAATTCAGAGAATCTAGGACTGAGAGAAAGGGGCAGGGGGAGGGAAAGATAGGGATTTTGCAGAACCAGAGGCTTTGAAGATGCTCAGTCCTGGAGACAGAAATGATCTCTCTTGCTTCCCCGGTCTGCATGCCATAAATCCTCTCACACACAACCCCTCTTGTACAGTGTTGCATACATCTTGTAGCGCTATAAAAATGTTTAGTAGTAGTAATAATAGTATTGTTAATCAACTGTCTGGTCTCTCCCATGCACACAACTCATCCAACCCTTATCCCATCAATTCCCCATCCTCTGTTGCTGTTCTCAACACTTCCATTCCACTTCTGTTCTTACCTCTGACATTGCCTATCAAACACCCTCCACCTCCTCCACATATATGCTGCTACCAGGATAAAAGTGATCCTTGCAGCACTCACTATCACAGGTCTTGTTGTTTTTTTACCAAATTACATCAGGACCCGCTTTCACTCAGAATTGTTTCATTACAGCCTACAGCTGCTAATAAAAATGTAAAATAATTTCTTACCCAGTGATTTCAGAGTCTGATAATTCTCATTCATCACATCCTTGTACAGCTCCTTCTGCCCTTCTTCTAACTCCTCCCACTCCTCCTGGGAGAAGTAGACGGCGATGTCCTCAAAGGTTACTGGGACCTGAAACACAAACCCTTCCACACTCAGCGCCTTCTGCATCATGTCCATCAAGAGACCTCTCAGTGCTGAGGCTCACCAGGGCAGGGGTAGTTTTCTGAGTATACATACTTTACAACCACAATGCACAGAACATGGGACACAAAATATAATTTGCAGGCTTTCAGATTTCTCTCTTTAAATTCGGAAAGGACTCAATGTGCTTGTTCTCAGCCCCAGGTTGGGGTCCTTTTTAAGCGAGTGCTGACTCTGCAGTGTCCCAGATTAGAAAGCTACAACAGTGTTTGTAAAGAGAGGGCAGGAAGTTGGGGGGCAATTTCTCCTACCTGAGCAGAAGCTCCTGCAGGCATTTTCCTCTCTGTTTTTGCTGCTTTGAAGGGCTGGAATAAATTGGGGAAATCTTTCTCCTGCTGAGTGTCTGCCTCTTGCAGTATTGACGGTATGAGGCACTTAAGAGCTGTCACAGCCACAGGAGAGGGAGGAAAGAAGGGCCGAAGCTGAAATTTGAGGCTGGAGGTTTCCGGTTTCTAGCTTTTACCTTGCAAATTAAACAAGAAACGAGAAAACGCTAGCCACATCACTCTGTCTTTACAACACTACAACACTTCTTCCAACTAGGTGCAGACTGATGACATCACGCGTGGGGGAAGGGTGAAGTCTTCCATTGAGGGTGCAGACCGATGATGCTATTGTGTTTTTTTACTCCCCAGGAAGTCCCGGAAGAGTCCTCCCTTGTGTTGCAAGGTCCAAGGGAGAAATGGGAAACTCTGGTACTGCTGGATCTAAAGAAAAGCAGAGTTGCCAAGTTATCCAGTCCCAGGAGTGAGATTGTATTGCCAGTTCTGGTTTTAAATTTACATTGCAATGCAGTATGGTATTCATAGTCCCTGATTTTACCCCCTTAAGAATCAGTGCTGCAGGTCCCATCATGCAACATGATGGGATTGTCAGAAATCTAGAACTGGCTTCAAATCTCACTCCTGGAACTGGGTAACTTGGCAACTCTGGAAAAGCAGAAGTGAAATTGTAGCTGCCTGGCAAAGAGACAGGAAGGGACCTTAAGAGTAGCTTCTGCATGCCACCTTTTCAGTATAACAGCAGCGCTGCCAAGTTTCTCAGTTCTAAGGTTACCAGATATTTTGCAGGCAAATCAGGGACACTTATCTGACGTGTGGGGTAGGGGAGGGTTGTAGGAAGGGACACCTTAATTTCAGGTTTGAGCAACAAGGCATGGATAAGGGAAAAGCAGTTATTAACCTGCCCCTCCAAATCAACAGAGAAATAGAAACAGTGGTGTATTTTTTCTGCCATACTGTGAAAATATGAAGATAATGGATGTGAATTCTAAAAACTGACATATTCAAATCGCTAAATTGAAAATAACATTTTTTTTCTATCCCCTCCGTCCCCATTGCTGGAATCGGCGGCAGGAGGCTGCCAAACAGGTGGGAGTCGGGGAACACAGCTCTAAAACGGAGGCCAATCCCTGAAAATCAGGGACATCTGGTAACCTCACTCAGTTCCAAAAGGGAGATTTTAATCTAGTCCTCAATATCTCAGCCATAGACATTATGAGCCTGATTTTATAACAGGATGCCTGTGTGAAAAGTTCCAAAAGACGCGTATTTTTGAAACGCTACTCGGGCGCCTATGTATCTTTATAAAACAGGCACTCAGATACGGCCCCATTCGCCTGTAAATGCTGATGCACACATTTACAGTTCCGAAGCAGGTGTAAATCTCGGCATGTACTCTATGCGTGAACTTGCGTATTTTATAAAATACCTTCATACATTGTAACTCACCCCTATTCCGCCAAAACTATGCCCCCAGGAACACCTACACATGGCTTATGTGTACATGTAAACTCAAATGACAATAACCGCCTAAGGGAAAATACTAACACAATCTACCAAACAATCCCATAGTAACCACCCTTATCACTGCAACTTATGAACATTAATAAGATTCACACAAGACACTCCAAATAGCTCAAACGGACCTCAGGTTTTGCTCACCCCTACATTTGGCGAAATTCATCACCATAGGGAAATGGCAGACACTAACATCATGGGTCCCAAAGCTTTTAATATCTCCTTAAAAATCTGTCAGCAGCTGCTTGGATGTGTCGGCGTTAGACTTTCTACAGATAAGTGCAGGATTGCTCTCTTTTGAAAGTTATGCGATGTTGCTTGCCTTTGAAAGTGTAACCCTGTTTTTTACAGGGATTTGAAATCGAAAGATATCTAAGTTGTGGCTGGACGTTTAGCAGCTGTAATCGTGTATGTTCATGGAGTGGGGAATACAGTCCACTTGACAAAGAGGATAAAATTATTTCCTGTTTAGCTGTTTTGAAGCAGTTCGGGCACTATCGTGAATGAAAAGGAAGTAGAGCAGACACTTTTCTTCCGTAGCAGTTTCTGTATTGTATGTGCTGTATTGTTTTTTATATCTTTATGTGGCGTGAATCTCAAAATAGAGTTTCTGGATTGAGCAGATAGATTTTTAAGTATTTAATATAATATTAAGGAGATATTAAAAGCTTTGGGACCCATGATGTTAGTGTCTGCCATTTCCCTATGGTGATGAATTTCGCCAAATGTAGGGGTGAGCAAAACCTGAGGTCCGTTTGAGCTATTTGGAGTGTCTTGTATGAATCTTATTAATGTTCATAAGTTGCAGTGATAAGGGTGGTTACTAAGGGATTTTTTGGTAGATTATGTGTACATGTGCCATCTTGGCACGTATACTAGTACACATGGATACCACTGCACAATTTTATAAAAGGCCTTTTCCATATATAACACAAGCTTTCAGGGCTGGTGCAAGAGTCCTGGGTATCTAAGGCGAACCTTCAGCCTTACGTCCTCCTCTCCCAGACATCATTGTAAGACCATCCCTCCCACAACCATGCCCCAATCACAACCTCTAACCCAACAAACAAACACTTATCAGAATGCGTCACAGAAGTATCCAGCTGGCTACAGAACAACCTATCCATCAACATAAAGAAAACAGAAGCCCTCATAGTAACAAAGGACCCAGACTTCACACCACCTACACACCTCAACATTGGAACCACACAAATACAAATACAACCGCACATAAAGTATCTAGGAATCATCACAGACCAAGCACTCACACTCAAGCAACAAATAAAAAAAAAAACACCGGAACAATATTCCACAAGGCTAAAACAGTAAAGCGCCTCAGACCTCTCCTTGAACCACGGGACTTCAGAACAGTGATGCAAGCCATGACACTCCCCCACCTGGACTACTGCAATATAATCTACCACGGACTACCAGCCACTCACACCAACCCACTTCGAACTGCCTTAAATACCACAGCAAGGATTATCCAGAAAGCAAAAAAAACAAGACCGCATCACCCCAATACTGAGGGAGCTGCACATACTCCACCTCGAAGTAAGAGTCAAATACAAATCCGCCCTACTTACTCACAAGGCTCTCTACCAAACTCAGACTTCCCAGCTCTGCACACTACTGCCCCGACCAGCCCACAACAGAACAACCAGACAAACCATCAGCAACTCCCTCACCATCCCCCATAAACGAACCAAATACAATCAACGGACCTGCAACAGAGCCTTTGAACTATATACACCATCCCTCTGGAACTCTCTACCAAGTCACATCAGAAGCAACGGAGATCCCCTATCATTCAGGAAACAACTAAAAACCGTCCTATTCTAGGAATATCTCGGACCAGAAACAAGCACCCACCACTGACTACCTCCCAACCCCCCCCCCCCAACTCCCCCCCTGAACATATTTTCTAAAGAGACTGAAATACAATGTCCATATCTATGTCCCAAATATTTGTTGAAATCATCAATGTTGGCCACCAGGTGATAGCCCCAACCCCAGAATTTGATTATTGTCCACCTCCTCCCCCCCCCCTTTTAATGTTACGCCGCTTTGACCCGGTCAAAAGCGGGATATAAATACAGCTAAATAAATAAATAAATAAACAACCATCCTGTAACAAGTTCAAAAGTGCACACTTATAGTTTGACAAAATGGCATATTTCTCTCTCCTCCATTTGCAAATTCATATATGTCTGTGGGGTGCGAGATGATGTTAAATGTCTCTCATTAAGGTAACCATGCAGCTGAGCCTTTATGAGGCATCTTGTGTAGGTCTTGAGAGAGTGTGTGCATGTCTCTCTGTAGTATAATTACTCCTGGGGGGATTCTGTGCAAATAAGCAGCACAGAATTTGCGCAGAATTGCCCACCTGCGCAGAATTCTGCACAAGCACTGGCAAGCCAGACAGTGAGGCAGGATCTTGGTGCACAAGCTTTAAGGAAGCACTTCTATTGACCTCTGGAAAAGCATGGTGCCAGAGCTGAAAGCTAGCAGAGCCGCGGGAACAAAGGGAAATGCTCCTGCAGCTGTGTTGCTGCGATCAGGTAAGAGAAGGGCTGGCTGATGACAGGAGATGGGCTGCTGGTAAGTTGGGGGGTTGATGGGGGCTGGAGATGGGCTGCTGGTGAGTCAGAGGTTGCTGGGGGCTAGAGATGGGCTACTGGTGAGTCGGAGGTTGCTGGGGGCTAGAGGTTAGAAGGAGAGAGAATAAGGGGACAAGGATGGGTTGGAGACAGAACTGTGATTGGAGCAAGAGAGCTAAGGAGGAAAAAGGCAGGGGAAATTTCAGGTTTAGAGGAGTTTAGCTTTATGATGGGAGAATTTTGTGCAAAAATTTACTAGTAAAGTATGCAGAATTTTCAAAATTTTTGCAAAGAATTTTAATTTGTTTTGTGCAGAATTCCTTCAGGTGTATATAGTGTGATACAAGGATGGTGTATGTGTGTGTATAATGAAGGAGATGTGCTAGAATATGGGTTTGTGCATGTGTGTGTGTTGCAGAGGTGGCATATGTTCAGGTATATGTGAGGGGGGAGAGTGGGGTATGTGGTGTACTGTGAGAGTGGCATGTGCCCATATCTGTTTGGTTGGGGTATCGGCTGTATACATGTGTGTGGTGGGGGAGTGGTACGTGTGATTGGAGTTAGGGTATGTGTGCGCATGCATGTATGTGGTGCAGGGGTGCTGTGCGTGTCTTCACGTACATGTGGTGTGGGAGCGGGATGTGTGACTGCGTGTATATGTGGTGTGATGTGGAAGTGGGGGTATGCCTCTTGACATATAGACATTCTGTTCCCCCCCCAATGCACTTTTCCCTGCATCCTCCCTCTCACTCTCCCTCTGTTTCCCTTCCCAGATTCTCTCCTTTTCTCCACTTCCCCTTGCACTCTCAGCCCCTGCCCTTTATTCCCCCATTTGTGTGGTCTGGGGGGAGGGGGGTAGGACATGTATGTGTGTGTGTGTGTGCTTGGATATTGGTTGATTAATAAAGTGCCTGGGCTCACTGTCTTCGCAGCTGCTGTGTTTTGTGTCTTCTGCTCCTGTGTGGGTGCCTCTGCTCTCCGTTGGACTTTGCAAATATTCCATTGGTTTGGAAAGAATAAAAAAAATGAAACCAAGTGCAATAATATATCTAACCATTAGATGTCAGTCTACAGATATCCAAGGATGGATTTTACAGTTTAACCACAAGGTGTCACTCTCCCACAGCAACAGATATTGCTATGCTTCTGTACCACTAGGAGACTGTACACATAGCAATCACTGGCAAGCTACACTTTCAGTCACTTGGTGTCACTCTACATGGCAACCATTAAAAAAGCGTTATACCATCCAGTCACTAGTTTTCGTGGTAGAATTTTAATTAAGAAAATGAAATACACATCTGAATCAGTATCTGTGCTAACTCTAACTTAGTGTGAAATAAAATTTGATTGCTCACAAAATAGCACATTTGCATGATTCTGAGCATGTTCAGTTCACCTTTCTTCATATCACTTCTTTGCTTCAGACCTGAGTAAATGTGAGCCTGGTACATGGGACTACTTGCCATTGCTGAGAAGAAAAGTGGGAGAACATATGGACTCAATGAAATGGGATTAAAGGAGAGGGACTCCAGGTATTAACGAGACTTGTATTGTGTTTAGTTTTCTTTCTATGAAATAGCAGTTCAATATTCAAAATTCCATTTCTTGTATTCATTTGATCTATCGCTCGATACATAAGCAATAAAGCAATGTAAGAGAAAATGGAATCAATAAAATGATCACAAATGAGATCATGAAAGAGTGTGAACTTGTTTGTATCAATCCCATTGTTTCACATCTTGTAATAGACATAGAGAGTGATAGCCCAGCATTGGGTACTAACTACTTAAAAAATTCCCACCTGTGATTCATTACTGTCCATACAAGTCAATATATGTCCTAAATGTACTTATTTACGTATAGGAGGGGCCAGGGCCATTCAGAGGGGGGGGGGGGGGGAGGAAGCAGGGGAGCATATTTTACGCAAATGGCTATCGACATCACTTTCTCCATGTAAGTGGACTGCATAAATGGCGGTCCTAACGTTGAATAAATACATCATCTATTTATGTTTAGGATTTCAAATTCAGCAGCTCACCTTAGAGAGGATGGTTGAAAATATTCTTAAAGGTGACATTTTACTTACCAGTTAATGTCCTTTCCTTAAGTCCTGCTAGACTAGTCCAGACAAGTGGGTTGTGTTCCCCTACCAGCATATTGATGGAGACAAAGAACGAACGAAAAGCCCAAGTTTCAATTGCATCACTCCCATGCCTCTATGTGCCTCAGCCACCAGAGGTGCTTTCAGTATTCATCCCAAAGCATATGGGAGAAACATGGTAAGCCTCACACAACCTCAACGTGGGAAACAATGAGTAATGAAACAGTAGAGCATTGTGGAACCTGTGTACCTTTTTGGGAACCTGCTAGGTACTTGTGATCTGGATTGGCCACTGTTGGAAACAGGATACTGGGCTTGATTGACCTTGGTCTGACCCATTATTGCATTTCTTATGTGATGTACAAGAAAGCATAAACAGAAGGTTGTGAATAGAAGATGAACCTGCAGAGCCAAGTATACAATCATAGTGAACCCAAGAGTACTGCAGCAGAACAAAGCAATACAGTACCAGGAGCGGGCCCTGAACTGGTCTAGCAGGACTCAAGGAAAGGGCATTATCTGATAAGTAAAATGTCACCTTCCATATCATCCTGCTAGACCAGTCCAAACAAGTGGGATGTACCAAAGCTACAACACCACTGGCTGGGAAGCAGACACAGCAGCTTGCAAAACCCTTGATCCAAAGGCCGTGTCCACCTGCGCGTGGACATCCAAGCAGTAACGCTTGACAAAAGTGGAAAGTGCACATTGCTGCCCAACAAATTTGTGCAGGGGCTACCAAGCTCCGCTGCACTGTAGCAGCAGATAAGCATGCAATAAATAAAACCAGGAGTCGTTTCAAGGATCCAAGCCGTCGCCTACCACAGCACCAACGAGGACGCTTGTGTTAAGGTAGAATGGGCATGCAAACCCTCTGGAACCAGCCGGTTCCGCAACAAATACGCAAAGGCAATGGCCTCCTTAATCCAGTGCCCCAAAGTTGACTAAGCCACCGCCTCCCCCTTGCACAGGCCAGCAAACAGCACAAGAAGATGGTCAGACTTACAAAAGGACCAGAGAAGCACCCTCTGGACATCCACAGGGTGAAGATCCTTACACTTCCCTTGGCACTGCTCCTTAGAGAAGGAGGGCAGGCAAAACACCTGGTTCACTTAAAAGGGAGATGGCACCTTAGGCAAGAAGGAAG
This sequence comes from Ichthyophis bannanicus, assembly GCA_033557465.1. Taxonomy (NCBI): domain Eukaryota; kingdom Metazoa; phylum Chordata; class Amphibia; order Gymnophiona; family Ichthyophiidae; genus Ichthyophis; species Ichthyophis bannanicus. The sequence goes on along the minus strand of CM066031.1, from coordinate 157,155,945 downwards.
GCACAGGACGAATAGAGATGGACTCCTTGTGGTCTTGGGCAAGCCACTTAACCCTCCATTGCCCATGTTCCCTGTACGTATTAGCGTATGTGTGTCATATCCCCTCATGTTAAATGTTTCTCCCAATTGACCGCTTTGACCTGGTGAAAAGCGGGATATAAATACAGATGAATAAATAAATAAATAAAATAAAACGATAGATAAGGATCCCGGCAAGACAGATACGCCTTGCGGAGCAAATCACAACCAAGAAGACCATCTTGCGCGTCAAATCCTTTAAAGTAGCACGCTTCAATGGCTCAAAGGGTGCTGCCATCAGGGCCCTAAGCACCAGACCCTGATCCCAGGAAGGGATCACAAACCGGAGGGGGGATGCAGACGTCAAACCTCCTGGAGAAAAAGTGAGATGTCTGGGTGCAAGGCTAGAGTCTTACAAGCCACTAGACTCAAAAAGGCCAGAGCAGCTACCTGAACATTCAGGGAGCTAAATGAGAGGCTCTTTTCCAGACCATCCTGTAGAAAGGCCAGCAAGGATGGCATCTTGGTCGCTCGGGAGCCAACTTCCGAGTGCCACACCCTCATTCAAAGAGGCACCAGATCCATATATATGTGAGCTTGGAAGACCTCCTCCAGTCTCCAAGCAAAGTGGAGGATACCACCACCGGAGAGTAACCTTTATGCGCTAGCCATCTCCTTTCAAGAGCCAAGCCATAAGCGAGAAGAGGACCGAGTCCTCCAGGATGATCGGTCCCTGCTGCAATAGGCCCCGAGACGGAGGCAACCGAAGAGGAGGAGCCTGCAGGAGTCACATAAGATCTCTGAACCATGCTCTCCTTGGCCAATCTGGTGCACCAGAACAATCCTGCCCTGGTGGCACTCTATATGCCTAATCACAAGCCCTACCAGGGGCCACGAAGGAAGCACATTCAGCATGGGCTGACTTAGCCAAGGCTGGGTCAGGGCATCGATGCCCTTAGACCCTGTCTCTGTGTGGCGACTGAAGAAGTGGCAAGCTTTGGCACTAGAGCGGGTCACCATCTGATCCATTTCGGGGTGACCCCAGTGGAGCAGAATCAACTGAAACACCTCTTGACTCAACCCAACTCTCCAGGATCCAGAGAGTGCTGGCTGAGGAAGTCCACTTCCACACTGTCCACCCCAACAATGTGCTGAGCTGACAAGGCCAGGAGACAAACAGGAAAGCCATCTCCAGAGCTACCCCAGAACACCTTATGCCGTCTTGCTGACTGATATAAGCCACCACCATGACATTGTCCAAAAACACTTGCACTTGACCTTCCACCGGGGGCCAGAAATGCAGAAAAGCTAGCCTGATGGCCTTCGCCACGAGGTGGTTAATGGACCACACTCCTTCCCTGCTGTTCCAACAGCCCTAGGCTGTTCAGTCTTGGCAATGGGTCCCCCCAGCCTGAGAGACTGGCCTCCATCATCAGCAGGATCCAGGAGAAATTGTCCAGTGGCATGCCCTTCCTCAGATGACAGGGCTGCTGCCACCACCGCAGGCTGGACTTCACTATTAACAGGAATGAGAGCCTGACAACTCAAGGACCACCAAGCATGTGGGCATACATCCAAGGGACCATCTCTACAGTCACTACCATCAATCCAAGGAGCTGAAGATAACCCCAGACTTTGGAAGCCTGCTGCACACAGAATAGAGGGAGTATCTACCCTTGCCCCGCTCATCTGGGGGAACAGGTACTACAGCCCTTAGGAGCAGCAACTTGTGCAAGGTGGACTGCAGACCCACAAGGGGAAATGACGAAGGTGTCTGGAATCAGCTCCTTGCATTCCAGGACACAGTCAAACTGAATGAGCTCTAGCACCCAGCAATCCTTAGTGACTCAGACCCATTCCTGAAAGAACAGATGAAGCCTGCCTCTAACTGGAAGAACCAGGGAATAGGCCCCTAAACCTTCATTGTGCAGTCCAGGAGGGTCCACCTCTGGAGGGGACTGTCCCTAGGTCCATGGACAACCACGAAAGGACTGAGAGTGAGCTCGAAGCCGAGGAGAAGAAAGGCTTTCCAGGTCGGTAATGACAAAGTCCTGAGTTCCCAGTGTGCCCAAGGTAAACAGGTGGAGGCTGATGAGAAAGGGGCTCCTGCACACTTCATAAGGCTCCTTGGACCTGTCTTCTGGAAGGTGGTAAGACTTTATCTCACCCAGGTCGTTCATCAGCTTCTCCAGATCTGCTCCAAACAGAAGCTTCCCTTTAAAGGCCAGTTGGGCCAGCTGTGCTTTGGAAGACAAGTCCACTTCCCAGTGTCAGAGCCAGGTCCACCTCCTTGACACAGTAGACAGGGCACTGTCCCTGGATGCCAAACGTACCAGGTCATACATGGCATCAGAAAGGAAAGCCTTAGTGACTCCAAAAGAGGGGTAGTATCTTCCGACAGAAGAGACCGAATCCACTGAAGCAGGGTTTGAGAAGTCAGGTTTGCACATATTGACAAATGAAGGATAGTCATTGCCATGACATGCTGACTTTTCAACAAGGCATCCACCTTTCGGTCCAGAGGAACTTTTAAGGCCAAAATGCCTTCCACAGGGATGGTAGTCCGCTTAGTAACTGCCATTACCTGTGCATCCAACTTGGGAAAATCAAATCACACCATGCACTCCTCCGGGACAGCGTACATCTTGTTATATACTCTTAACTCCCGAGGTGGGGAGAGTCCCATTCTGACTAGATCATATCCTTGATCACCTCTGGGAATGGGAAGACAACAGTGGATTTCCATACCTCTTGCAGAAGCGAGTACACCTCCAGCTCCTGCTTTGTCCCTGAAGCATCTGCAAAGTCCCTGGCAATCATTGCCACCAGCTCCCCCTTCCGGAATAGGCCCAGCCTCATCACAGTCTTCTGAAGATGAGAGTCCTTCATCATCCACATTAGAGCCCAGCACCGAGAAATCTGAATCCAAGTCACAGTCCAAATCTCAAACCGGTCTGAGATAACCCCGTTCTCCAGGGGACGCTCCTCACCGAGGACTCTTAGACAAAGGCAGTCAAACAGGGTTTGCACTCTCAACCTGCCCCCCACAAAATTGTGTCTGGAGGCACCCAGAGGCCACAGTCTGAATTTCCACACTAGAAGGACCAGGCCTGCTACAAAAAGGTAAAGAATTCCAGGGAGGACAATCCAGAATCCAGAAGCTCACCTCTCAGAAAAGACTCCCCAACCAGGGAGCATTGCCGCCACAGATCCTTTAGAGGATGAGGAGCGGCTCATGGCCCGATCACTGGACACTCCGGTTGGATAGATATCCTTACTCACAATGTCATCTATCACATCTTGCCCCAAGGCAGGCAAGGCTGGACCAACAGCATTCCCCAGCTGAGAGATGGGGAGCAGGTCCTTTGAGGGATGATTCTGAGGCTGCCATACTGGAAGAGAAGAGTCAAGAATCCAGAGATGAGGCCCCTCGCTTGCAACAGATCAAACAATGTTTTCTGGAAAAAGACATAGAGAGTTAATGCAAGTATTACAACAGCGCATGCTAAAAGCCACGGCAACCCAAAGGCACGCGGTAACTGCACTTTTACTGCGGCGCACGTTAACTGTACTTTTAAGAGCAATGAGTCATCAAAGGCACTAGGGAAGGAATACGCGTTGGGCTGCTTGGGCACAATGCACATTAGGGCCATGTAACCACCAGGTGCAAAATAGGTAAAAATGCTACTAACGTGCAGAAAACGGTGGGAAACCCCACACCGCGCCAATGGTTTCCAGCGGTCAATCATGAATTGCATCCCAGGAAGATGGAATCGGGGAGCCCCCAACAGGATGGTGACAAGGTCAAACCTTGGTACTTACCCCCTGAGAGCCCCAGGCTGAAAACTTGTGCTGGGCTCAGCTCTACTCCCCAGGAACTGTTCTCTGGCTTTGCGTTTAAGATGGCTGTCAAGTAGATCCCTCTGAGAGCCTTCTGCAATCTTCAGGAGAGAGCAAGGGGGAAACAGAGGAGGAGGGAGGGGGCGTTGAGATTGTGTGAGGCAGTTGTACTTTTCCAGATCATTCCAACTTCTGGCTGCTCAACAGGCTCTTATCCAGGGTAAGAGCATGGAGATGAACCAATTTTCCCTCCTCCTATGGCTACCAAAAATACCGCAGTCTAGTGGAGCCTCACACATCACGCTGTAATGAGAGATCAACCCACAGGCTGTCCAACCAGAATCTCAAATAGAACAAATTAGAACAAAACCTTGCCAGACCTCACAATGCAAGTTAAGGGAGTCATTTTAAAAACTTAGGGGCTTGTTTACAAAGCCACGTTAGCGGTTTCCAATCGTTATCGGAGCTGCGGCCCCATTGATCCAGGTGCCTCTGATAATGATCAGAAACCGCTACCGCGGCTTTGTAAACAAGCCCCTTAGTCACGATTTGGACTATTGAAAAAAGTGCATGTGGACATCCAAATCATGGCGACGTCTCTGGAGCCTTTTCACAAATGGCTTTTAAAGATGTTTCCAGTGTTGGAATGTCCAAGTAGGCAGAAGTGTAGCTGAGGCATGTCTGGGGTGGTCCAATGGATTTAGATGTCCCTGCTTGATTTCAGAAATGTCAGGGAGGTATGCGACCCCCGTCCAAGTTTAGACCTGCTCCAGGCACAAATAGGCATTGAGAAAGTGTCTTGTTTTGGCTGTAAAACATCCAGAGGGTGTAGAGAAGATGAAGAATGAAATGATTTACCCAAGATCACAACAGCAGCAGGGGGATTTGACCCTTGGCTTCCCTGGTCCTTGCCCACTACTCTAACCATTAGACGTCCCTGGTCTCGAATACTCTTCCGAGGACATCAATGTAGATGGCCCCGCAGACATCCATATCAGGCACATCCACATTTCCCTGAACTTTGAGGTTTCTGCTATTTTTTTGCCAGATGTTCTGGCTTGGATATCATTTGTAAAATGTGCCTTCACGCCAGCACATATCACAGCACCCTACTGCTCTTCTCTTGGAAAAGGCATTTAAAATGCAAGGCTCACATTTGTGCTTCTCTTGGATGTATGTGAGCCAAAGCAAGCCATGTGAAGAGGGATGTTACATCAGAGAAACAAACCAAAATCAAGAACGCGTATTGATCATCATAGACCTATCATAAAGTGTTACAGAAATAAAATTCAGTGGGCGAGCACTTCTCAAAGGAAGTTCACGCTCATACCGATTTTACAATACAGGGTACTTAAAGGAAACCAGAAATACACAAAAAAAGGAAAGCATTTGAAATCAGAATGGATAATAAGAATCAGAATCAATAATAAGAAGATAACATAAGAAATGCCATACTGGGTCAGACCAAGATCCATTAAGCGTGGTATCCTGTTTCCAACAGTGGCCAATCCAGGGCACAAGTACCTGGCAGGTAAGCAGTGGATTTCCTGGGTCCTCTTTAATAATGGTTTATGGACCTTTCCTCCAGGAACTTGTCCAAACCTTTTTTAAACCCAGCTACACTAACAACTTTTACTACATCCTCTGGTAACAAATTCCAGAGTTTGATTATGTGATGAGTGAAAAAATATTTTCTCTTATTACACTTAAATGGGTTACATTTTAGCGTCATTGCGTTTTTCTAGTTTGACATTTCTCACCCATTATCAGATATAGGGGCCTTTCAATTGCAAAATGTCACTGTCCAATCATCTCAGTCTATCCCTCAAAGCCTTTCACCAAACTGCAATGGCATATACAGACAGCCTAAGACCTAGATGAGTTTGTACCATTTAAACCCAGTGTAATTGCATTATTTGGTCACTGAACTGATGAAGAGGGGATAACTCTTGAAAGCTTGTCATAGATAAGGTGCAATTAGATCTTACCTCCTAATTGTCTTTCCTTGAGTCCCTCCAGATGCATGGATTTATGCCCTCCTACCAGCAGATGGAGACTAAGAACCAGTAGTCTGATGATGCTTCTCTAGGAGTCCTGCTGAGAGGCTCATCAACTCAGTATTTCGCTAACAAAGCAGACACCACTAACATGGCTTTTGATCTATAAATCTCTAAACAGCAACAATGGCCCAAGACCAGATAGCTCAGCTAAACCGAGGGACCCCGGAGCCTAGGATATCACGCCGCTCCTAAAGAAAAACCCCCCAGAACAAGGGTAGCAGTTAATGCCACAGTGTCCGATAAAGCGAGCCCGAGGACCAAATCCACAGCCTTAGCCTCCCTCTGGGCTCGACCTCCACAGTGACAAATGGATCAGCTGAAAACCTTCATCGAAAAAGGGCGGATTCTGGACTTGACTGAGGGACTCAAGGAAAGAAAATTAGCAGGTAAGACTAATTGCATCTTCCATATCATCCCTCCAATCCAGATGCATGGGGCATAACAGAGCAGTACCTAATGGGAGGGACTAAGAGCCCAGTCCACTGATGGAGGTACTAGGATAGGACTGGAAATGGGCTGATACGGGGACTAGAAGGGAGCAGATGCTGGGTGAGGCTGGAACTAGAAGGGAGCTGATGTTGGGGGAGGACTAGAATGGGATGGGACTGGGGGAGTGAAATGGAGAGGGGACAAATATTTTGTGTGGGAGGGAAGAAAAATCTATGATTGGCCGGGTATTGGCAGAGTAAGTGGGGATTAAGGATGGAGGGGGTAAAATTTGAGTGGATGAAAAAGGAATAAAGAAAGAGATGGAGGAAAGAACAAAAGGAGAAAGATCAGTAAGTTAAAGTAGATGAGAGAGAGAACGGAAAAAAACTAGGAGAGAAGAAAGGACAAATTGACAGCAGACAATGGAGAGTTAGCAGAAGACAAGAAGAAACCAGAAGAAAGTGACTGGAGCAATTGCAACTGAAAAAATAAAATGCACAAACAAAAGGAAGAAAAATACTTTTTTATTTTGAATTTTTTAATTGGAATATGCCATCTCTCGGAAATTTGTGTCTTTAACGTCTGCATTTTGTTTAGTACAAGAGGAAATTCATTTATCGTCTTATTTATTCAGTGTTGTACATTCCAAGTTTGACTTTTGGGGTTCCCAGTTTAATTATTGTCTTCCTATTTCTAAATTGTGATCCCTTGTTCTTTGTTTGGTGACGGTCTATGTTCTGCATGTGTAACCGAGCTGAGGTATTCTGTTCATGTAGTTTCTATGTGACAGTGCCACTTGTTCTCTTTCCCCAGTAGGAGATGTATTGGTATTCTCTGAAATGTATTGGTTTAATATTTGCAGTGTTGCCTTTTGATAGGTAGGGTTTGGTGCTTTGTGAGTCCTGGTAGTGCTGTTATGATATGGTGGGTTTGCTATGAGTTCTAAATGCTAAACGTGGGCTAGTTCCGTCGAGCTTGCTCCTATGAAGAATGCGATGGATCAACCTAGCTCAAACTACAACTATTGGAATAATATAGAGAAACATAGTATCAGGCTACCAAGGTCTCAGTTTAAAACAAACGCAGCAATCCTTTGGATTTAGAAAAAAGTTTTTGTATAAAACTTCTGCTGCTGTTCACATCAATGACCTTCTATCGGTGCCGTCTACTTGCTTCACTTTATATTGTTAATTTATTGTGTTTTTCTTATTTTCTTTTCTTCTTTTTTAATGTTTTAATGTCCACTTCTTTCTGTTTTTCTTAAAAAATGGTATTTACTGCCAAACTATAAAGATCAGTTACTCTGCCACTCGACTCTGCTGCGGTGTTGTTTCTATTTTCCTCTTCTACTCAATCTTAAAAAATGCATACAGAATCGTGCTGATGATACTTCAAAGAATGGTAAAGTCCAATGCATTCAAAACGAAATTCACACTTAGCTTCTGTAACCAAACTGCGGACTTCACGTGTCTTCTAATTAGCTCGTTCTCCACCATGTCTTCCACTATTAGACCTCTGGTAGCTATATCGGAAGTATCATGCTGCTTGAAATCACTCCCAACGCCAGTGATCTAAGGCGCCCAAGCGTTTCGTTGTAACAAGTTCTTCAGGGGAATTTGTTTCTCCCAAACTGACCTAAAAAATGTGACAAACCATACTAAACTTTATCCTATTCCACTTAAAACAACAAGGGTATGTGATAGGTTAGAGAAATCTGCTTTACCTGCAAAAAGCAATTGCCGCTCATGAATCAACTCGGAGGACGCCTTTCTCTCGTCTCCCCGTCAGTTATTAAAGAACTCCGCGCATGCGGCTTTCAGGGACTGACTGAAATTTAAAGGGCTCCACTAGACTCCTCCCCCTAGAGGGAGGTCCACCGGGTAGAATCTGTTCATTACATTAAAGATTGTTTCACGAGTTTGCAAACAGACTTACAGACTATGTATTAGGTCCCTTATATGCAAAGGTGCCAATCAATGGAGGCATTTAAACCAAATGGTATAACAGTATTCAGTTGAAATATCCAACGCTGCTCTAGTCGAGTCAACAGATGTTCTTTCGTCCAGCTGCCCCTACTAGTTAAAACTTGGTCAATTGCAAAGAACAAGGGATCACAATTTAGAAATAGGAAGACAATAATTAAACTGGGAACCCCAAAAGCCAAACTTGGAATGTACAACACTGAATAAATAAGACGATAAATGAATTTCCTCTTGTACTAAACAAAATGCAGACGTTAAAGACACAAATTTCCGAGAGATGGCATATTCCAATTAAAAAATTCAAAATAAAAAAGTATTTTTCTTCCTTTTGTTTGTGCATTTTATTTTTTCAGTTGCAATTGCTCCAGTCACTTTCTTCTGGTTTCTTCTTGTCTTCTGCTAACTCTCCATTGTCTGCTGTCAATTTGTCCTTTCTTCTCTCCTAGTTTTTTTCCGTTCTCTCTCTCATCTACTTTAACTTACTGATCTTTCTCCTTTTGTTCTTTCCTCCATCTCTTTCTTTATTCCTTTTTCATCCACTCAAATTTTACCCCCTCCATCCTTAATCCCCACTTACTCTGCCAATACCCGGCCAATCATAGATTTTTCTTCCCTCCCACACAAAATATATGCAAATGAGGTCTATTATGCGAATGAGGCCACGCACCGAGTCTCCACACATAGCCTCACACCTCCCTTGGGCCACCCCTGAAGCTGACGCAATAGATTGATTTATTTATTTATTTTATTTATTTACAGTTTTTATATACCACGCTTTTTGGTATCAGCGCGGTTTACAGATAACAAATTTTCGCATTAGAACAATCCTTTGCTTACATTATAACAGGGTCAGTAACTTGGAGATAACATGGGAAACTATATACAAGTTATGTACAGAAAATATATTACCTCTGGCAATTACAGTTCAAGTTGGGGTCATAAATTTGGGTGCAGAGAGACTAGTTCGTGTTCTGTATTGACTAAGTTTTTGGGATGTCTGCGGCTGTGTGGGTGATTTGCGAAGTAAGTGGAGGAGGCGTGGAGTTGGGGCCTAAAAGGTGATGACAGAATAGGTAATGTTTAAGGACCTTTCTAAATTGGGAGAGGTCTTTTATTGATCGGATGTGAGGAGGGAGATTGTTCCAACAAGTTGGGGCGAATAAGGTAAAGGCCCTGTCTCTGGTTGCTTGGTTACATTTAGTGTATTCCTTAGGTACGACAAGGGTATTAGTGGCTGCGGATCTTCTCGGTCTGTTCGTGGGGGTGTTGATAATAAGTGATGAGAGTGACGGTGGGGCAATTTGATTAATAGCTTTAAAGGACAGCAGGAGTGCTTTGTAAGTTATCCTGGCTTGTAGGGGTAGCCAGTGAAGCTCTGTTAATATGGGGGTGATGTGGTCTCTACTAGAGGTGCCACATAGGATGCGGGCTGCTGAATTCATTGCCATTTGGAGTGGGCTGAGGGTGTTCTTGGGTAGACCATGCAGGATGACATTAGCGTAGTCAAAATGTGGTGTTACAAGGGCTTGGAAGATTGTTCGGAAGTCGTTAGGGGCGAGTAGAGGTCTTAAGGGCTTCAGCGTTCTTAATTTGTAGTAAATGGATTTGACGGTCTGCTTTATGTGATCTTTGAAGGTCAGTTCTTGGTCGATGGTGACTCCCAAGTAGCGAATAGATGGTTTACACGGTAATTCAGCATCTCTCACCTTCAATGTTGCAGGGGGGGAAAATTTCTTATTCCTGGTTACGAATAGGACTTCCGTTTTCTTGAAGTTTATTCGCAGATTCTGGGTTAGGAGCCAATCTGCAATTGCGTTGAAGCAAGTGATTATTTTGGAGAAGTCAGGGGCATTGATTTTTATTGGAGTGAATATCAGTACATCGTCTGCATAGATCAAGCTGGAGGCGTTAAAAGACCTGATGATGTCACAGATTGGTTGCATATATATTGAATAGAAGAGCTGATAATGAGGATCCTTGGGGTACACCCTGTTGTTGCTGAAAAGGATCCGAAGTTGAAGATCCTATCCGCACCTGTTGCCAGCGGTTAGTTAGATAGGATCTACACCATTCCCAAGCTGATCCTTGGACTCCCTTTTCTTGAAGACGGTGAAGAAGTTGCACATGGTTAACCGAGTCGAACGCTGCCGAGATGTCGAGGAAGATGAGGATGAACCCATTTTCAATTTTGTCAATCCCTCTTGATAAGGTGTTGATGAGTAATGTAAGAAGGGTCTCTATGCCGTGGGATTCACGGAATCCATGTTGGCAGGGATCAAGAGGAGCTGAAATATCTATATGCTGCTGCAATTGGATTTGCACCACCTTCTCAATGACTTTGGCTAGAAGGGGTATACTTGAAATTGGTCGATATGAATCAGTTTTCTCTGGGTCAAGTTTACTGTTTTTCAGGAGAGGGCGTATTGATGTTTGCTTGAGAGATGATGGGAATGATCCAGTTGTGAAGGAAAGATCCATGATAAGGGCAAGTGTGGGGCTCAGTTCAGCATGCAAAGCTCTGATCCAGTAGGCAGGACATGGATCGTTTGGGGCTGTGGTAGTATTCAAGGTAGCAATAAGGTCAGTGATGGATTTCACAGTGGGAGCTACAAAATTTCTTAGAGGCTGAGTAATTGATACGGGGTTGGGTATATAACTTGGTGTGGAGTTCGTGTTAATGGTTTTAGATTGAAGGTGGTTGGCAAATGACTGAGGTTGGATTGATATTGTTTGGTTGGAGGAAGGTGCCTTGGTTAAGGATTTAGCGATGTTGAAGAGGTCTCGTGGTTTGTTTAGCGATCGGAGAAGGGTTTCTGTATGATGTTCCCTCATCTTTTCAGCTATTTTCTCCCGGTGTTTCTTTAGGGCGTTTTCGTAGTCAATTTGGTCAATTGGAGAACGTGATCTGCGCCATTTTCTCTCCTGTTTTCTCAGATTCTGTAGGGATAGTTGAAGTTCAGTGGAGAACCATGGTTTTGGGCTTCTATTTTTTCGAGATGTGCTGGGTGCCGGTGGTCTACATGAGGAAGGTAGTCGTGAAAAGGAGTTCAGGGTGGTGTACCAATTGTTGATCAGCTCATCAAGGTCATTGGTTGGTAGACGAAGAGTTGGAAGAGCACGGCTGATGAAGTCATCCTTGTCGAGCGTTTTGAAGCGGGCTGTTGGACCTGATGAGATCATATTTGTCTGTCTTGCTGGGATACTGTTTTGCTGATGTGGGACTTGGAAGGATAACAGATCATGGTCAGACCATGGGACAGGGGTATGGGATAGGTTATAGTTGGTGTTCGCTGTCGACTGAGGCGCAAAAATGAGATCAAGGGTGTTACCCTTGAGGTGTGTAGGGGAGCTAACTAACTGCGAGTAGTTAAGGTCAGCCATAGCTTCAAGGAATGTGGTAGAATGGCTATGGTGAAGTGAGGAGAGGTTAAAGTCACCCATTAACCAATTGGATTTGTGTGTGCTTACTGGGTTGCATGCAAGCTCTATTCCTTGAATCGATGTGCTATGAAGGCTTTGGATGCCACCTCCCCTTTCTGCGGCCCTCCAAAAAGCACAAATAGGTGATCTGACTGCCAAAACAGTTCAGTAGCCTGGAGGTAACGTAACAATGTACAGCGCACATCCAGTTTATGCAGCGCTTGGTCTTCCGAACTTCCACCACTGGCAGGGACACTGACTGATTCACATGAAAAAGTTGAAACTATCTTAGACAAAAAGGAAGACACTGGCCACAAAATCACCTTCTCCTTCGACTTGATCAAAAAGGGTTCCCGGCAAGATAAAGCCTGTAACATCTGACAGGCCAAACAGATGGCCACCAAAAACACAGTCTTCAAAGTAAGGTCTTTCAAGGTGGTCTACAGTAACGGCTCAAATGGTGCTGAGGGGATCAAATTGAGATCCCAAGGGGGACTCAACTCTGCACCGGCGAGCAGACCTGCTTCACTCCTCGAAGGAACCACATAACACCTGGATGGGAGGCTAGCAAGTCCCCCCATTACCTGCACTGTTTGAGCCAGGAACTGAGACCCTCGGACATCTTTTCTCGCCTCCGACTGAAGAAGTAACTGACCTTGGCATTGCCACTGCCATGAAAGCTATGAGAGGTGTTCCCCAGTGACCCACGATTTGCTGAAAGACAGACTCCACCAGGGACCACTCTCCCAGATCCAACAGATTTCTGCTGAGGAAGTTGGCCCTAATATTTTTGCCAGCTACGTGAGCCGCCGAGAGAGCCTCCAGGTGAGCCTCTGCCCATCTGAACAGTAGAGCCACTTTCTGAGTCAGCTGGCAAATCTTGCTACCCGCTGACAATTGATAAAAGCTATGGTTGTTTCATTGTCAGAGAGGACCCAGACCACCTTGTGCAGAATCAGGGACCAAAAGGCCTGAAGAGCCAGAAATACCGCTCTCGTCTCCAACCGGTTGATAGACCAAAGGCTCTCCTCCTCGGACCACAGGCCCTGCGCCACCCATGCCAGGCAGTGGGCCCCCCAGCCAGAGATACTAGCATCTGTCATCAGCACAATCCATTTGGGGGTTTCAAGGGGGACTGCCCTTGACAGGTTGCTTGTGCAAAGCCACCACTGGAGACTCCTCCAAGCCTCCACCAGCAGAGCCAAGGACCTCCACAGTGAACGCTTCTGAGCCAACCACCTCGACAGAAGCACCTTCTGGAGTGGACGCATGTGTGCCCCAGCCCAAGGCACCAACTCCAGAGTCACCGCCATGGATCCCAAGACCTGAAAATAACCCCAAGCATGGGGCACCGGCCTCTCCAGGAGCTGTCAGATCTGTTCTCTCAGCTTCAGGATCCACTCCAACGTCAACGAGACTTTGCTGCTTATGGTGTCAAAATGGGCACTCAGATACTCCAGAGATTGGATCGGCACCACCCTGCTCTTTGCAAGTTCACCTCCCAGCCTAACTCCTGAAGCAGGGCAATCACTTGTTGCATCACTGAGTGGTTCTCCTAGAGAGACTTTGCCCTGAAGAGCCAGTTGTCCAAACAGGGGTGCACCGACCCCTCCTTCTGCAGTGCTGCAGCTACCACCACCATCACTTTGGTGAACATTCTGGGGGCCGTTGCAAGCCCTAACAGCAGAGCCCAGAACTGAAATTGTCCACATGGAACCATAAAGCGCAGGAAACGCTGATGACCTGGCTAGATCGGGATGTGCAAATATGCCTCTGACAGGTCCAGTGCCATCAAGAACTCCCGCCCGAGAGGAAATGGCATCAACAAGCTGAATTGCAGCATGAATTGTGATCTCCTTGAACCCCCCCAAGCAAAAAGCTATCTAAAACTGCATCTACTGAGCGAGAGAGTGGCCCCCGAGTGGAGTGGATCCATGGCCAGTAAAAAGAAAATGGATTTAAACGTTTGCGCCTAAGATCGGGTGAACACACCCTGGAAAGAGTCCAAAATGGTGCTGGAGGATACAATGTGCCACCACATGCAAGCGGAAACTGAGGAAAGCGGATCAGATAGTGAAGAAGGAGAGGTGATGGGTGCTCGAGAGCTACACCGATGGCTATTGGACATCAATGCAGAAATGCAGACTACCTGAGGAGATTTGGGCACGAGGGCTGCAGACCTGAGAACCGAGCTACACAAGGTGGGGAGTTGTATCAAATCTTTAGAACATCAGATCGCTGAGCATGAGGAGACCATCAAAAACGTTGAATGCAAAAGTGCAGGAGCTCGAGAGCGCATAGGGAGATCTGGCTGATAAGCTTGAGGATGTGAAGAATAGGAATAGACATTGCAACCTCTGCTTTCATGGGATCCCTAAGGAGGCTATATATAATGACTGTGGTTTGGTGTTGGCAAAGATTGTACAACAGCTATAGCCAGAAGGAGATTGCCCTAAGATTGAACTAGAGAGAGCACATGCGCTTTGGGTCTGCCTAGGCCCAACCAGCCATGGGTCATAGGGGTTTGTTTCCATTGGTATGCGGTAAAGGAGCAAGTGATGACTCAGGGCCCGCAAGCAGAGTGAGTTAATTTGTGATGGTCATGATATTGAACTGTATGAGGATTTATCACCAACCACATTACAATGTTGCAGGGAGCTGAGGGATATCACCTTTAAGCTGTGCAATGCCGGGATTAGATACCGATGGCATTTTCCTTTTGCTCTGGGAGTAACAAAGGAAGGACTTACACTCCAAGGCTAGACCGGGCTGAAGTACTGGAGAATCTGAAAGAGCTGGACATTGAGGGAATGGCTGATCTACCAAGCGAGAGTTCTCTCATCAAAAGGAAAGTGACTAACTGGCAGCGAGTAAAGGGGGCAAACTGTCTGCAGAGACATTCTGCTCCACAGCCCGCTAAAGATAATATGGACTCAAATGATTAAAATGCCTCAGTGGAGTTGTTCTGTACAAAGGAATTTTGTGCCGAGTATTGCAAACGTGCTAGTTCTGAATGTTAGTACAGACTGTTGTGAAAGGTGCATGAGAGGATGTGTACCCCTTGCATGGGGAATTGGGAGAGCAAAGGGGAGGGGATATAGGCAGTGATGGGGATGGAGGGTGGTATAGTGGGTAAGTTGTGAATGAGGATGCATATGGATGGGCAATGCTTTGGCAGGAAGCTGGGCTGATGTAATGGTTGCAAGTGGGCTGCAGGGGTGGTTGGACAGCAGCAGGTGGGGGAGAGGAGTAATGGAGGAGGTGAACGTCACTTACTTCTATATGAAGTGCTGCCGAAGGAAGGTGGGGGGATGAAGTAGGAGGGAGGGAAGGGAGGGGCGAGGGGGGTTGGGTGGGTGAGGTGCGATGAGAGGACTGAAGGTGGGATCCATAATTGCAAACAGGCTTAATGCCCTACACAAGCGTCACCTATTCTTTAACGAGCTTAACCTTTTACAACTAGATATTGTATGCATCCAGGAAACGCATTTAAGATTCAGGGACCATATTGTCTTTAGTGATAAGAACTTTCAATGGAGCTACTGTGCATCCCAGAGGGGGGGGGGGGGGGGAGTGGGAGGCACGACTATACTTATACACAACATGGACCCTTTTGAAGAGATGGGCATACTCCAAGATGTGGCAGGGAGGTATGTAGCAGTGAAAGGTCACATACAAGGAAACTGCTGCATCCTGGTAAGCATATATGTCCCAAATCAAGATCAAGGGGTCTTTTTTGACTGTATCTTCATGGAGCTATCAGGCTTCTTGGAGGGATCAGTGGTAGCAGCAGAAGATTTTAATACGTATTATCTCGCCCGGAGTGGATAGCACAGGAGAAGGGAGATGAGGGGAGAGATCAAACAGGCAGTGTTTGAAAGAACTAATAAATGCCTGGCAGTTGCTAGATGTGTGGCAGGAAAGGTTTCCCATGAGTAGGGTTGATTCCCATCACTCTATTCCACATAACACCCACTCCCGGATTGACTTGATATTACTGCATACCTACCTAATGCTGTGTTTGGGTAAGACAGATTATGAACCTTTATCATGGCCAGATCACAGCTTGGAATGGATGGGGTTGCTAGAATGGGGGCAGCAAACAGGCGGGCGATTCTGGCGCACGAATGACAGCTTGTCGAGGGACCCGAAGGTAGCCACAAGGATTGCGAGCGATACAGTCGAATATTTTGAACATAACACTTAAGGGGAAGTAGCGGAGCAGATTGTCTGGGATGCCTTTAAGGCTTATCTTCGGGGGTGTTTTGTTCAATGGGGAGCTAGGAAAAACAAAAAAAAAAGTTTGGAGCTGGATAAGGAGAAATTAGACCTTACCTGCTAATTGTCTTTCCTTGAGATATCTCCGGGCCAGTCCAGACAATTGGGTAGTCAAATCTCCCTCCTCTAGCAGCTGAGGACTGAATCCAGATTCTTGTTGCCAAGGTTACCTAGCCCCCCCCTGCGGAGGTAGCAAGGCAGTCTAACGTATCAAGCAACCAGAAAAATAAACAGAACGAAGAAGCCCCTAAAAACTATGGAAGAGGTACACATAAGGCTACTGCCCGTACACTGCTTCCGGCTACAAGCACCGAAGCAGAAGAGAGAGGAAGTACTGAACGGTACGACCAATGCAACAAAAGACACTGGAAAAATCCGCCACGCTCCAGAGAGCGCAGCAAGAAGTACGTTAGCCTGTGAGTGGCACATCGCTCTCTCTCTTATTTATTTATTTATTTATTTATTTTTATATCTCCCCTTTGCTGTTCAGCGATTCCATTAAAAATATTCTGATGGATTCTTCTGACATTCAAAACAACGAACCGCCAAACCGCGACAAACGCGCAAAGGACCACACTGAATCATCTTTACCCCTAACCTGAGGGCGGGGTCTGGACTGGCCCGGAGATATCTCAAGGAAAGACAATTAGCAGGTAAGGTCTAATTTCTCCTTCCTTATCGTATCTCCGGGCCAGTCCAGACAATTGGGTAGTACCAAAGCAGTAACTAACCCTGGGAGGGACCGATGAGCCCCGCAATAACGGCAGAAGCCCCCACCGACGCATCTTGACGCGCAAGCACATCCAACCGATAATGACGCGAAAAAGCATGCAAAGAAGACCATGCCGCCGCACGACAAATGTCCACAGGAGGAACCAACGCCGATTCCGCCCACGAATTCGCCTGACCTCTCGTGGAATGCGCCCGAAGACCGACAGGCACGACCTTCCCGGCGGTCGTATACGCAACCCGAATAGCCTGCTTGACCCAACGCGCAATGGAAGCTTTGGAAGCCGCCCTTCCCTTGGAAGGCCCTCCATATAGCACGAAAAGCCGATCGGACTGCCGAAAGGAAGCCGTCTCCTTAAGATAACGACGGAGCACACGCCCCAAATCCAACCTCCGTAAAGAACGATCCAACGAAGCATCGACCCCCGACGCCACAAACGTGGGAAGGGTAACCGTCTGGTTGACGTGGAAGGCAGAAACCACCTTCGGCAGAAAAGACGGAACCGGACGCAGAACCACCTTCTCCTCCGAAAACTGCAGAAAAGGAGGACGACACGAAAGCGCTTGCAAATCGGAAATGCGACGAGCCGAACACAAAGCCACCAAAAATACTGTCTTCCAGGTGAGTTCTCGGATAGAAGTGGCGGAACGCGGCTCAAACGGAGACCCGGTGAGAGCCTCGAGGACGAGATTCAAATCCCAAGGAGGAATCACGTGTCGAACAGGGGGCCGAAGAAGACGAGCCGCCTTAAGAAAACGAAGAATATCCGGATGAGTAGAAAGACGCGATCCTCGTATCGGACCTCGAAAAACCGCCAACGCCGCCAACTGCACCCGAAGGGTACCCAGCGCCAGACCCTTCTCCAGACCGCTCTGCAGAAAAGCCAGAATATCTGGAACCGAAGTCCCCCGAGCCCGCAGCGTGCGCTCCGCACACCAGGCCTCAAATACGCGCCAGACCCTAATATAAGCCAACGACGTGGATCGCTTACGCGACTGCAATAAGGTAGCAATTACAGCGGCCGAATAACCCTTGCGGCGCAATCTTTCCCGCTCAAGAGCCATGCCGTAAGCGAAAATTGATCCGCCTGCGGCATCGGAACGGGACCCTGATGCAGTAAGTCCGGTCGAGCAGGCAGCCTCCACGGCGCCTCCACCAGAAGCCGCATCAGATCCGCATACCAAGGACGACGAGGCCAATCTGGAGCAATGAGGATCACTTTCCCGTCGTAAGAGGCGACCCTGTGAATCACTGGACCGATCAATGGCCATGGTGGAAACACATACAGAAGCTGTCTCGCCGGCCAGGGTTGAACGAGACCGTCGAGCCCCTCCGACATATGCTCCCTGCGACGGCTGTAAAAACGGCCTGTCTTTGCATTTCGCAGAGTCGCCATCAAGTCCATGACGGGATGACCCCAACGCAAGGAGATCTCGTGAAAAACGTCCGTATGGAGCTCCCACTCCCCCGGATCCAACAGATGCCGACTGAGATAGTCGGCTTGAAGATTGCACTTTCCGGCAACATGTGACGCGGTCAGCGCCTGGAGGTGCAACTCCGCCCACTGAAACAATCGCTGACTCTCTTCCAGGAGAAAGAGACTGCCTGTGCCGCCCTGCCGACTGATGTACGAGACTGTCACCAGATTGTCGGAGAAGACGCGAACCGACTTCCCCTCCAGGAGCTCGGCAAAGGCCAACATCGCCAGATAGACCGTTCTGAGTTCCAAACGATTGATGGACCACAGCCTCTCCTCTGGCGACCAGACTCCCTGTGCTATGTGGGTCAAACAATGAGCCCCCCAACCGGTCAGACTGGCATCGGTAGTGACCAAGGTCCACTCTGGAAGAGATAGCGGTACCCCTGCTTGAAGATGGACCGGATCCGACCACCAACGAAGACTGAGCTTGACCGGATCGGGACAGGCCAAGCGCCGAGAGAGAGGATGACGTTGTGGCGACCACCGAGACAGAAGCGCATGCTGCAGGGGACGCATGTGCGCTCGTGCCCAAGGCACCAAATCCAAGGCGGCCGCCATGAGACCCAGCAACTGCAAGTACCTCCAAGCAGTTGGCGCGAGAAGACGCAAAAATCCCGAAACGTGAGCGAGAAGTTTCCGCACTCTCTCCTGAGGCAAGCAGACGACCCCCGAGTCGGTGTCGAAGAACGCTCCCAGATAAGGAAGCCGCTGAACCGGCTGCAGACGGCTCTTGGTCTGGTTGATAACCCAGCCGAGACTTTCGAGACAGGAAATCACCCGAGCTGTTGCCGAGAGCGACTCCGCTCTCGACGACGCCCGAATTAACCAGTCGTCCAAGTAAGGATGGACCTGGACACCGTCCCTGCGAAGAGCCGCTGCCACGACCACCATTACCTTGGTGAAGGTGCGGGGAGCCGTCGCTAGACCGAAGGGCAAAGCCCGAAACTGGAAATGCCCCATGGGAACCGCAAACCGGAGAAAACGCTGATGCTCCGGTTTGATCGGGATGTGAAGGTAGGCCTCTGTCAAATCGATGGAAGAAAGAAACTCCCCCAGCTGCACGGAGCGAATCACCGAGCGCAAAGTCTCCATCCGGAAATGAGACACTCGCAGACAGCGATTGACGTGCTTCAGATCCAAAATGGGACGATACAAGTCTCCCTTTTTGGGAACCACGAAATAAATTGAGTATCGACCGAAGCCGCACTGGTCCGGCGGAACGGGCACCACTGCGCGGAGCTGAAGCAAGCGCTGCAACGTGTCGTGCACCGCTGTTCGTTTGTGAAGAGGACCGCAAGGAGAGAAAACGAAGGCGTCCCGAAGAGGAGCAGCGAATTCCAGCGAATACCCCTCGCGAATAATCTGAAGCACCCACCGGTCGGTGGTAATGGCGGCCCAAGCGGTGAAAAACGCCTGCAGACGACCTCCTATAGGAAACTCCGCCTGGGCCAGCCTCACTTCATTGGGGTTTCTTAAGAGCAGGAGAGGTTGCACCGAAGTAACCCCTTCCGGAACCCCGAGCGCCTCGAAAGGAGGGACCCCGAGACTGAAAACGAGCGCGCTGATAAGGAGCAAAGCGAGCCCCTCGAAAACGGCGAAAGTCCCGACCCGACCCCCTCGCAAAAGAGGACGGCTTGACCGTCCGAGGACGGTCTTCGGGAAGACGGCCCCCCCTTGGAATCACCTAGATCTTTAACAATCTTTTCCAACGCTTCTCCAAAAAGAAGCTTCCCCTTGTACGGCAGCTTACTAAGACGGGCTTTGGAGGAAGCATCCGCCGCCCAATTACGCAACCAAAGAAATCGACGAGCGGCAACCGTGGAAGCCATAGCTTTTGCGGAGATACGAATCAAATCATAAAAGGCATCCGCCAGATAGGCCGCCGCCGACTCTAGTTGAGCCCCATGCAAAGTAGTAGAAGAGCCCTCCTCGGGAGTCGATGTCTGCTGACTCCACCGAATAGCAGCTCTAGAAACGAAGGCTCCACATACCGAAGCCTGCAGCGCCAAGGCACTGGCCTCAAAAGCCTGCTTCAAAAGGGCCTCAAGCCGCCGATCTTGCATATCCTTAAGAGCTCCCGCCCCTTCGACGGGAATGGTGGTCTTTTTAGTGACCGCAGACACCAGGGCATCCACTTTAGGCAACCGCAGGAGCTCCCGTTCCTCCAGAGGCACAGGATACAACCGAGCCATCGCGCGGGCTCCCCTCAAGGAAGCCTCCGGAAACTCCCACTCAGAGTCTATCATCTGCCTGATAACTCTGTGGAAGGGAAAACATTTTTGCTCCGACCGAAACCCCTGCAAAAGGGGATCCTCCAAGGGCTCCTGCTGGGGCACAGGAGGAAGAAGACTGAGAGCAGAGAGGGACTGCGCAATCAAGGCTGACAATTCCTCCCTCCTGAAAACCCGAAACACATTAGGATCCTCCCCTGGCCCTAACTCTCCGTCCTCCAACTCCCCGGGCCAGGCCTGAGAATCCGGATCTGCTGAGAGCTCTCCTTCCTCTGGCTCCAGAACATCAGCAGCCAGGGAGAAGCCCTCCAATTTAGAATCCCCTAGGGACACTGCAGAGAATCCCTCTGTAGACTCTGTTCTGTCAGACACCACTACAGGAGGTGAGAGGAGAGAATCTGCCCTTACAGGCAACGGAGACTGCGCTTTCTGCAGCAGATAAGCCTTGTGAAAGGCAAGGATAAACTCCGGAGAGAGAAACGGCTCCGGAATCGGAGGTACCGCGGACACCTGTGGCGCTGCTGATTCCTCCCCGTTATGCTTTGATTTCGACTTGCGCTTCCCCGATTTAGTTAGAGCGGCAGGAGAAGCACTCAAGATGGCTGCTGTTCCCGCGCATTTTTCTAATGGCGGTACGGAAGCAAGGCTATTAATTTGAGTCCCTTCTTCCCCCTGCATCGCCAGCGCGAAATGGACAGAAAGGAGCAACAAACCCCCAGTCAACCCCGACGCAGAAACCGCCGACGCAACCGCGCAGGAAGAAGCCAGCAAAAAGTAAAGGAAAAAAAACCGGCGCCGGCTCTCAGCCGAAATACCTGCCCACTGCCGTCGCGGGAATCAGCACCGGAGACGTCAAACAACCACCGCTAGCGAAAATATGCAGGAGGATCAGGGGAAAAGGATACCAGAGTCTGGGGCTCCCAGTTCTGGCTCCTACAACGCTCCGAACAGTGAAGAGGAGACAGGCTCTGCCCCGTACACTGAGAGAGCACTCTGGTAAGCAAAGAAATAACACTGCCAGAGAAAAGGACAGGTGAACGGCACAACCCAGCTAGGGCTTGCCGACAGCCAAATGTGAAGCTCTTCTGTCAGATAAAACAATAAAACCAGCATATAAGTAATAGCCACCAGACAATTGTGGGGAGTCAAATCTCCACACATCCAGCCCAGCTGCTGAGGACACTTAGACTGCCTTGCTACCTCCGCAGGGGGGGGCTAGGTAACCTTGGCAACAAGAATCTGGATTCAGTCCTCAGCTGCTAGAGGAGGGAGATTTGACTACCCAATTGTCTGGACTGGCCCGGAGATACGATAAGGAAAGCCCTGGCGCAAATTAAGGAAGCTGAGCCAACAACATAGGATAAAGGGTAGTTCAGCTTCGATGAGGGAACTTGAAGTGGCCAGGATAAGGGTGAATGACCGCGAATCTGAAGCCTTAGCTTTTCAGTTGCAATGTGCCACCAGAGATCTTATGAGCATGGCGACAAACCAGGACATTTGTTGGCACATAGCCTCAAGGTGCAAGAGGTGCAATTGTCCGTGGCCAAGCTCCGGACAGCAGGAGGGGTGACGCAGCAATCCGGGAGACATTTTGGGAGTTTTATAAGGGATTGTATGGTGAGGAGGGAGGGTAGAACGAAAATGCAATCTTGGACTATTTGGCAGAGGTGACCTTACCCAGCCTGTTGCCGGCTGTTCAGGAATACTTAGACCTCCCTGTAAGTGTGGAGGAAGTAGAACAAGCGATAGGAACTTTGGCAAATGATAAAGCACCTGGCTTGAACGGTCTGACAGCAAAGGTATACAAGTGCTATAAGGCACAGCTGGCCCCCGCTTAACTTAGGTGTTCAATGGGGTACGCCAGGGAGGGCATCTACCAGAGACCATGGGACAGGCTGGGATTAGTGTCTTGTTGAAACTTGGGAAGGGGGCTTTCCAAGTCACTTCTTATAGGCTGATCTCCCTTCTTAACTTGCATGCGAAGATATTAGCTCACATACTGGCATCCTGATTGAGTGTATATATCCCCACATCGATTGAACCTGACCAAACGGGATTTGCACAGAGCCGCTTAGCAGCAGATAATATAAAACGGGTGGTTAACCTCTGTTGGCTGGTAAAATGGGAGGCCCTGCCCAGTGGCAGTAGCCATTGATGCCGAAACGTTCTATAGACTAAGCTAGGCATTTTTGTGGGTCACGTTGTGAAACTCTTGGGTAGGGGTCTATATCTTAAATAGGCACCAGCCCTGTATTAATGGCCTGTAGTGACCGTGAAAGTTAATAAAGGATACTCTGATTTTTTTTACATTACACTAGGGTATCCAGACAGGGGTGCCCCATTTCCTCCTTTCTATTTGCACTCTCTGTGGAACGGGAATCAGGGTGAAGAAACCAGAATATAAGATGATATCTTACTGACCCTTATGGAACCAGCAGAGTCCCTTACGGGATTGCAGGGCAAACTCCAAAGATATCCGAGAGTGTCGGGATAAAACCAAAA
This sequence comes from Ichthyophis bannanicus, assembly GCA_033557465.1. Classification (NCBI taxonomy): domain Eukaryota; kingdom Metazoa; phylum Chordata; class Amphibia; order Gymnophiona; family Ichthyophiidae; genus Ichthyophis; species Ichthyophis bannanicus. The sequence goes on along the minus strand of CM066031.1, from coordinate 157,132,975 downwards.
TCCTAAATCTCACAGTGGACGAGGAGTCGGTGAGACATCTACAAACCCTGTTTCCTTTTAAATGGACCGCAGGACTGTTGAGGTACCTGGGGGTCCAACTTTGCACAGATACCTCCCAGCTTTACAGGATTAACTATGAGCCACATTGGAGGAAAATCTTTTTAGATTTGGAATGGTGGCACCACCACCCATCGTCTTGGCTTGGACAGATTGCTTGTGTCAAGATGGTGGTTCTGCCTAAGGTACTCTACCTCTTTCAGACATTACCGACCCAGGTGCCCAAACGAGCGCTACTGACAGTGCAATGAAAGCTTTTTCATTATATATGGAACCACCGTCCCAAGGAGGGTTCTGTATTGGACCTGTGGGATGGGGGGGGGGGAGGGGGGTGTCTAATCATGCCCAACCTGCTTTGGTACCAGCCCAGCTTTCCAATATACTAAGCTGGCAGGAAGGTGTACAGCGGAAATGGGTTCAGATAGTCCAAGATTCCATGGCTGCCCTCTCTTGAGATTTTTACCAGGGCAGGAGACCTCTAGGGGACCCTTTTAAAATCCTTTCCTACAACAGGTGGTAAGATTGTGGAATCAGGTCGGAGGCGAGGGGAGGTTATGAGTGAAAATGTCTTTGTTATGACCAATATGCTATAATCTGGATTTTTCCCGGGATTACAGGATCCCCTCTTTAAGAACTGGGGAAAGAGGGGTCTGCACACAGTGTATCAATTGTGTTTGGGGGGACAGCTAAGTTCTTTTATGGAACTCAGGGAGTAGTATGGCTTGTCCCAAAGGGATTTCTATGGTTATCTCCAGGTCCAGCACTGGTTATCGGGAGAGGGATGGGATGGAGTGGTCTGACGGACTTTGAGAAGCTAAGTTGGAGCTTTCTGACACTTCGCAAAACCCTCTCAAAAATATATCAGTTGCTCTTAGCGGTGCAGGGAGTGGGGAAGATACCCTTTCAAAGCCACTGGGAACAAGATCTTGGCAGGGAACTGGAGAAGGCCACTTGGGAGGTGGTATTTAAAGGGATGGCCCAAGGACATGTGGCAACCAGACATGTGGAAAATAGTTAAAAACTACTGTATTGCTGGTACCTCACTCCGCTGCGCCTACATATATGAAGATGGGACAGGGCTAGTGGTAAGGGGGTGGCTTGGGATAAAGAGCACATTCCATTGGGTTTCAGGGGTCGGGATGGGCAGGGAAGGAGGTGTGCTGGTATGGTTGTGCATGGTGGCAGCCAGATGTGAGATTGTGGTAAGTTGGAAAACTGAGAGACTCCCCATGGTTGCTGCATGGTATGCTCAAATGCATGTGATTTATGGGCTACAACGGCTGACAGCGATACATAGAGACGAGATGGGGGACTTTGAAAAGGTATGTCAACCATTTATGACTAAGTCTCATCAATGAGATTTTCTCTATTGTTTAATGGAAATGAGGTGGTCTTTCTTCTTTTCCTTTTCTTCCCTTCCTCCCTTTTTTTGTCCTTCCTTTATATTTGACAGTTGAGGGTCTGGAGTAGGAGGAGGAGAGGGGGGACAATGGGTGATAAAGGTTTACTGCATTGTTCGTGGCATTATGTTGTATCTTGAAAATCATTTAATAAAAATGTTAAATTAAAAAAAAAAAAACAACACTCTTCCCAGCAGACCGCCGCTATAACTGACCTCAACGTTCCCATTCAGAAATGGGGGGTGCACAGAGCCTTGTTGATGCTCTTGAGATCCAGGATAGGCCGGAAGGTTCCCTCTTTCTTGGGAACCACAAAATAAATTGAATACCGACCGCTTCCGCACTCCCGCAGAGGCACCACCTCTTTCACCTGCAGTTGAAGCAGATGCTGTGCCATTTCTCTGACCGCCCGGGACTTGCGTGTTCCTTCAGGCAACACCATAAAAGTATCTGAGAGGGGACAAGTGAATTTGAGAACATACCCTTCCCATAAAACCTCCAGAGTCCACTGGTCCAATGTGCATTGGGTCCACATGGCATAAAAGGCCTGTAACCGGCCCCCTACAGGGACCAGCTCTGCTTGGACTCCGAAACATTCATTGTGAGTGCTTGGAGCCACTGGAGCCTCCGGCTGGTCTGTCCCTGCCCCCCTTCCCCAAAAGGGGGCTTCACGCAGGAGAAACCACAGCCTCTGGGGGGCACCAAATCTCATGGGTATAAACCTCTGAAAATCTCTAGCCCACCCCCAGGTCACTACGACAGGCTTCGCCAACCATCCGACCCCAGGGACATCAGAACTTGCCACATGCAATAGGCCTGGTGTAAAAAGAGCAGAAACTCCAGTGAGAACTCCACTGCGAGGCTGACAACCCTTGCAGAAGCTCTTCCAGACCCCGAAAACACTGAAACCAGAGGTCCCACTTGAAGTAGGTCAGGGCAAAATGGTTGTCTTTCCAGTACGAAACAGGGTCTGCCTGCAGCTGAGGGAAGACTGCGTGCACACCAGCTGCGTCTCCCTCAGCCTTTTCTGGTGTGCTCTCTTGCCACTGACCTTCTTGCTCCTCATCGCAGCTCCATTCAGCACAGCTGTGGCAGACCCCTGAATTGGCAGAGAGACTCACAGGCCCTGCACACAACACACACTGTCCCAGCATGAAGATTGCCTCGAAAGCATATCAACAACCGCCCCCACAACCATCACTTGCCACTAGCACCCTCAATCAGCTGTGGAGTGGCACCCCCGCTCCTGACGCTGATGTGAAAACTTCTGCCCGGCACAGAGCACTGCCTGCGTCCTTTCACAGCCTCTATACCTTTTTTTTCCCCCTAGGGTCGCACGGCTGCTGGACAGCAGCTCCCTGCAGGTACCGCCGCTGCCTCAATTACCGGCAGAAGAAGTGGGGAAGCAAGGAGAAGAGTTGCATAGAGGAGGACCTGGTCCACTGAGTGTATCACCCCAGGCCCACTAGAGTGAACCCTCAGCCAAGCCAAGCCAAGCCAAGCCAGGGAAGCCCAATTGTATGGCTTGCTCTAGACTGGACCTCTCTCCCCAACGTTTTTCTTGCCAAACTTCTCCCTTTGTTAGTATTTTTTTTAAATGCATCTTCAAGCTGTCCAGAGGAGTTCAAACTGCAGGAGCTTAGACACCCTCCATCTTCTGGAGACTGCAAAATACTGGAGGAGCCTCTGAGCAGGACCCTTATAGGGGCATCATCAACCAATGGTTCCGAGTCTCCATCTGCTGGTAGGAGGCATAAACACATGCAACTAGATGGGACTGGAGGGATGATATAGAAATTAAGTTAGTCCAATAAAAAAATATTGCCTAACAGTTGATCCTTACTGCCCCAAAATATAACTACAGATCTTTTCATTCTCTATAAAGAAAGGAGTTTGAGAAATCTCTGGCAGAACAAAACAGTCACTATCCAAAGTGCTCTTTGTTTCACTTTCAGCTAAAAAAAAAATAATAGACTTCATGGTATGCAGTAACCAGCAGGGATAGGCAGGGCGAAGCATGCTGAAATATGATTGGGCTTGCTCCTTCCTTGCCCCTCCCCAAGTAGTTCTGCTCAACATGGGTTTGAAGTACGCAAAATGTATTGTTTTGCTTATCCCATAAACTTTAATGTTATTGAACCACATAAGCCAAGAAGGATTCAGATTTTTTTGAGGACCATTTCTATTAGTGGAGTGGAGGAGTAGCCTAATGGTTGAGAACACTGGCTTGGGAACCCAGAGACCAGGGTTCAATTCCCACTAGCACCCCTTGTGGCTTTGGGCAAGTCACTTAACCCTCCATTGCCTCAGAAAAATCCAAGTTATCAATGTCCCTGTTTAATGTACATTACCAAGTTTAAGTTTCAATGTAAACCGCTTTGATTGAGATGATAAAGCGGTGGATATAAAACCTGTTAAATAAATAAATAAATTAGTTTTGGAACAACTAAATCAAACCAAACACTCTTTATGGATCAGTTTCCCATTTGGTTCACCTCTCTAGTCTCCTGTAGAGCGTAGTTACTCAACTGTAACAGGTGATCTCTGGGAACAGCAGGAATTTAGTCTTCACATATGGGGTGACAGCGGTACTGACGAAGCCTGCGCGGGAATGCTCCCCAGCGTCCAATTGGAAAGCTTTTGGAAGCGCTTCACTGCGCCTGCATGACTGCCTTCCCAAGTCCCTCACTTCAGTTGCGTTTGTAGCAGAGAAAAGAGAGCAATGAAATCCTATAACTTCTAGGGGAGGAGGGAGGGTTGTGAAGACTACATTCCTGCTGTTCTCGGAGATCACCTGTTACAGGTAAGTAACTATGCTATCTCCAGGAACAAGCAGGAATGTAGTCTTCACATGTGGGACTCTCTAGCTCTCAGATGAAGTGACCTGAGAACTGGTGGAGCAGGCATGATGAGGACATAGATCCCACATGGGTTTCTGGTATCTTCAAAGTCTGGGACGAAGGGTAGGAGTTGCATCTAAGTCTGAAAGAGGTGCTGGAGTACAACCTGACCAAACATGGCATCCCAATAGGAATCCTTTTCCAGACAATAATGGGCAGCAAAGGCATGGTCGGAAGACCAAGTTGCTGCTTTGCAAATTTCATCAAACATAGGTTTGCCATTGAGGTGGCCATGGCACGAACGTTGTCAGCAGTGACATGCCCTTCCAGGGAGAGCCCTGCTTTGTCATAGGCAACTGAAATGCAGTCCGCTATCCATCTGGAGAGCATACACTTAGAAACAGGTAATCCACTACTACTACTACTACTGAGTATTTGTATAGCGCTACAAAACGTACGCAGTGCTGCACAGACATGGAAAAGAGAGAGTCCCTGCTCATCAGAGCTTACAATCTAGTCAAGACAGACAACACAAGGGAAAACACAAGGAGATCAGGGGCGTCAAGATCTGAAAGCGGCAGCGAAAGAGTAGTTACTCACCTGTAACAGGTGTTCTCCAGGAGCAGCAGGAATCAGTCCTCACATATGGGTGACATCGACGTTGATGGAGCCCCTTGCGGAGCATTTCCCCAGCTTTCTAAGAAAGCCTTTGGGAATACTGCACGCATGCGCGGTCCCCTTCCCGCTGAAGGGGTAATCAGTCCAACTGGATTTCAAGCCTGCTTTATATGTTTGCTTTATATGATTGCACCCTTGCCTGCCTGAAAATATACACAGCAACATATGACTGGCACAAGAAGACACGCACGCATGTGGGTTATGAAACAGAGTATTTTGCGGCCTTGTATGGGAGAGCCTGGTGAACCACACTTTTGAACAGAAGTGTACAAGAGGATGTGGGCCTAGGAAAAACAGGTCAAATGGAATACAGGCCCAGAAGCTGAGAAACTGAGAAAAAAACAAAACTGTCAGTTGAGCCATACTCTGAAACCCTGAAGATCACAGGGTCAGATCATACAGGACTCAGGCAGAGATAAGGGGGGCTGTGTCCAGTAAATACCAACTGTTTAACGATAAGCATGGGAGGGTCCTCAGGAAAGAGCATTTGCAGAAGTTCTTCTGACCTGTCTCACCTTGCAAGTTTTGCTCAGGTTTTTTGCAAGTTTGGCCAATGACGTCAGTAATTCAAGCAATTCACTGGAACTTTGGGACAGAAGTTTGTGACAGAGAACAGGTATATAAGAGAGACATTTGCAGAGCTCAGGGCAGGTGACTCTCTCCCCAGGGGGAGGGCTACCCGTCCTCAGATCCCTCAGACAGACACTTGTGTATCTGTGCTTGCAGTTTTTGCTTGTACTGAATAAAGGAATTTTGATGACAGGTGACTGTGATCTGAGTTTTTTTTCTTTTAAATCCTGTGTACGGCTCCCATGTACTCAGGCAATCTTGGTGAAAATTTAAGGATCCTTTTGTAGGTCTGACCCTGCCTACACCGCCTAAAGGTGCCACCTTGCTCAGTCTGATGACATAGCTAAAAGACAGCACAAAAAATGTAAAAATGAACTATGTACAACTGCAACTCCCAGGGGAGGAGGGAGGGTTGTGAGGACTGATTCCTGCTGCTCCTGGAGAACACCTGTTACAGGTGAGTAACTACTCTTTCTCCAGGACCAAGCAGGAAGTCAGTCCTCACATATGGGTGACTCCCTAGCTCTGGGCTACCAGGAACCCAGGCTGAAAAATAGAGCTCCCTCTAGCCACAGCATCAGAGAAAGGATTTCACTGAAACATACCCCCCACCGGTAGCCCAACCAGAGGGCTGGAGGGCAGGAGTTGCCTAAACCTCAAAGAGATTCCGGAGTACTGCCTGACCGAAAGCACTGTCCCTATGGGACTCACTCTCCAGGCAGTAATGGGCTGCAAAAGTCTGGCTTGAGGACCAAGTTGCAGCCCTACAGATGTCTGCCAACGGTACAGAGCGGAGATGAGCTACTGAGGCAGCCATTGCCCTGACACGGTGGGCCGTGACCCGACCCTGCAAGGGAAGGTCAGCTGCCCTGTAAGCCCAGGTGATACAGTCAGCCACCCAGATGGACAAGGTACGCTTGGAGACAGGTAACCCCAAGTTATTAGGGTCAAAAGACACGAAGAGCTGAGTAGCCTTCCTATGCCCCTGCGTAGGTCAATGTAGAAGGATAAGGCCCTTCTACAGTCCAGGGTATGCAGGACTGCCTCAGCCTGGCTTGCATGAGGCCTAGGGAAGAATGTCGGAAGAACCACCTCCTGGTTGAGGTGGAAAGAGGAGATAACATTTGGGAGGAACTTAGGATGAGTCCTAAGGACTACCCTGTTCCTATAGAAGCGAGTGTAGGGCCTCTCAAAGACCAAGGCCTGAAGCTCACTCACTCGCCTGGCCGAGGTTAGGGCTACCAGGAAGAGAGCCTTCCAAGAAAGGAAGCGGAGAGGACATGTAGCCATCGGCTCAAAAGGTGGGCGAGTCAGTTGCTGCAAGACCACATTCAACTCCCACTCAGGGGCTGGAGGACGGATAGGAGGCTTGAGCAAGAGCAAACCTCCGAGGAACCTGGACACCAAGGGGTGAACCGATAAAAAGTGTCCCTCCACCAGTGAGTGGTGAGCTGCTAGAGCCAAGAGGTGGACCCGAACAGAATTTAACTTAAGGCCCTGATTGGATAAGTGCAGCAGGTACTGAAGCACCACTGGCACAGTGCAGGAGAAAGGATCTTCACTGCGTTGCTGACACCACAAAGAGAACCTTCTCCACTTCAGGGCATAGGTTTTCCTGGTGGATTGCTTTCTAGAGGCAAAGACCACCTCCTCAACTTCCTGAGGCAGGCCCCAGGGAGCCAACACTACCCTTGCAGCCTCCAGGCCATCAAATTGAGAGATCTGAGGATGGGGTGCAGAAGGGAACCCTGATCCTGAGAGAGAAGATCGGGTTGCAAACCCAGAGGTAGTGGGGTGTCAACTGCCAGTTGAAGCAGAAGTGGGAACCAGGGCTGCCTCGGCCACCTGGGGGCTACCAGAAGTACCGAGGCCCTGTCCCTCAGAATCTTGAACAAGGTTCGGGCCACCAGAGGCGTGGGAGGAAACGCATACAGGAGGCCCTGGGACCATGAAATCAGGAAGGCATCCACTGCTAATCTCATGGGATGCGGTTGCCTGCAGCAGAACCTGGGCAACTGCCAGTTCAGGGGACTGGCAAAGAGATCTATGAATGGAAGTCCCCATTTCAGGAAAATTTTCTGAACCACTAATGGGCGCAGTTGCCATTCGTGGGGCTGCAGAACTCTGCTCAACCTGTCTGCCAGGAAGTTCTCCTGGCCAGGGAGATAAACAGCCTTGAGAAACATGTTGTGCCTGAGCGCAAAAAAGCAAAGGGCCTGTGCCTCCTAACACAGGAGTCGGGGCCCAGTGCCTCCCTGTTTGTTCACATAGAACATGGCCACTTGATTGTCTGTCTGTACTAAGACAGACTGATGAGCCAGGGTCTGAGAGAAGGTTTTGAGGGCTAAGCGAATAGCCCGGAGTTCCAGTAGGTTGATCTGTTGCGTGGACTCCCATGGAGAGACAATGTGCCCCCCAGCCTTGCAAGGAGGCATCGGTGGTTAACACTACTGAGAAAACAGGTATCTGAAAAGACACCCCCTGTAGTAAGTTGGGGGGGTGCAGCCACCACTGTAGGGAGTTCAGGAATGGTTTGGACACCCGTACTCTGTCTCTGAGGCTTCCTGTGGCCAGTTTCCACTGAGTTCTGAGGCACCACTGGGCAGGCCTCATGTGGAGGTGGGCATTTGGAGTAACATGCACTGTCGATGCCATGTGGCCCAGAAGCTTCAGACAGAGTCTGGCGGAAACCAGTGGCATGTTGAGAAACTGGTTTGCTAAGTCCATCAGCCTTTGCGCTCTGTCTTCTGGCAAGTAAGCCTTTGCTTGTAGGGAGTCCAGTCGCGCCCCTATGAACTCTAGGTTCTGGGAGGGGAGCAAAGTGGACTTTGCGAAGTTTATGACAAAGCCTAGGTGCTGAAGGAGAGAGATAGTTCGTAGTGTGGCTTGCCTGGCCTCCTGGTAAGTCTGACCCCTGATGAGCCAGTCATCCAGGTAGGGGAAGACAAAAATACCTTGATTCCTCAAGTAGGCTGCCACTACTGCCAGGCACTTTGTAAAGACCCTTGGGGCGGAGGTTAGGCCAAAAGGCAATACCCTGTACTGATAATAGTTTCCTCCCACAATGAACCTGAGGTACTTTCTGTGGTCTGGATGAATGAGGATGTGAGTGTATGCATCCTTTAGATCTAAGCAGCATAGCCAATCTCCCTGCTGGAGGTAGGGCAGTAATGTTCCAAGAGTAAGCATCTTGAACTTCTCTTTCTCCAAGAACTTGTTGAGATTTCTGAGGTCGAGAATAGGTCGGAGGCCTCCGGTTCTCTTTGGCACTAGGAAGTACCTGGAGTAGAAACCGTGACCTTGTAGGCGGGGAGGTACAGGCTCCACCGCCTTGTCTAGCAGCAGACCTTGAAGCTCATGAAAGAGGAGGTCTGTGTGCAGAGGAGGCCTTGGAGGCTCCCCTGGGAAGTAGGGAGGAGGCAACTGCTGGAAATGGAGCATATAGCCCTTGTGGACTATGCTCAATACCCAAGCATCTCCTGTAATGGATGGCCACCTGTGGGCAAACAGGGCTAGTCGACCTCCTGTGCAGGGATGGGCCAGCAGAGATGGAAAGGCTATGCTATGGGAGTCAAAAACCCCCACCCTGCTGAGCGGGAGCAGGAGCCAGAGGCTTCGGGGTCTTCTGCCTACGGGGCCCATGTCCCTGCCCCTTGGCCTGCTGATCCTGCTGGGTAGCTGCGGAGGCCTGGTATTGTGGGAAAGGTTTGTAGGCAGCCGCCTTCCTCGGGTAAAAGGACTTCTTACCCGAGCCCTTCTTCTTATGAGAAGGGGCAGAAGTTTTTCTGGACAGCCTCGTCCTAGTGAGGTGCTCGGTTTCGAGCTCAGCAGCCTTCTCGGCCATGGGCTTGCCAAAAAGGTTTTCACCTCAGCAAGGGACATCGACCAACTTGTCCTGCACCGGTCTGTAGTTTCCCGGATCACCCCTGGAACCCTTTTTAAAAATTGGTGTTACATTGGCTATCCTCCAATCTTCAGGAATTAGAGATGATTTTAATGATAGTTCAGAGATTACTAATAGCAGGTCTGCAATCTCATATTTCAGTTCTTTCAACACCCTTGGATGTATACCATCCGGCCCAGGTGATTTGCTACTCTTCAGTTTATCTAATAGTTGTAATACATCTTCCCGATGTATCGATATTTCCTTCAACTCTTCTGCACCTTTAAAAACCACTTCAGTCATGGGTAACATCCCTATATCTTCCTCAGTAAAGACCGAAGCAAAGAATTCATTCAGTCTCTCTGCTATCGCCTTGTCACCTCTTAGTGCCCCTTTAACGCCTCTATCATCTAATGGACCAACTGACTCTCTCACAGGTTTTTTGCTGCGAATGTACTTGAAAAAATCTTTATTTCGCGTTTTTGCTTCCGCAGCAAGCTTCTTCTCAAATTCTCCCTTTGCCTGCTTTATTAATGCCTTGCATTTGACTTGCCAGTGCTTGTGCTGTTTCCAGGTTTCGTCGTTTGGCTCTTTTTTCCATTTCCTGAAAGATGCTTTTTTGGCAACAACAGCCTCTCTGACCTCACCTTTAAACCATGCTGGCAGTTTTTTGGACTTCCTTCCACTTTTCTTAAAGCGTGGAATAAAGCTGGCTTGGGCTTCCAAGATAGTATTTTTAAACAACACCCAAGCTTGATGTAAGTCTTTAACCTTTGCAACTGCTCCTTTTAGTTTTTTCTTAACTGTTTTCCTCATTTTATCATAGTCTCCCTTTCGAAAGTTAAAAGGTAGTACTGTGGATTTCCTTACTATCCCTCCTCCACTAATTAAATCAAAGGCGATCATGCTATGATCACTATTGCCAAGTGGCCCCAACACCCTTATCTCTTGCACTACATCTGGTGTTCCACTAAGGACTAGGTCTAATATGGCTTCCCCTCTGGTTGGTTCATGAACCAGCTGCTCCAAGAAGCAGTCATTTATTTCATCTAGGAACTTTATCTCCCTAGCATGTCCTGCTGTGACACTGACCCAGTCGATACCGGGGTAATTGAAATCACACATTATTATTACTGCACTGTAACTTTTGCTAGCTTCCTTGATTTCTTTGAGGATTTCATCATCCATTTGTTCATTCTGGCCAGACGGACGATAGTACACCCCCACTGCCATCGCCTTCCCCTTTTTACATGGAATTTCAATCCATAGAGATTCTACAGCAAATTTTGTTTCCTGCAAAACTTTAATCCTTTCTGACTCAATGCCCTCTCTAACATAGAGCGCAACCCCTCCACCAATTTGATCAGCTCTATCATTACGATACAGTTTGTACCCAGGTATCACAGTGTCCCACTGGTTGTCCTCCTTCCACCATGTCTCTGATATTCCAATCATATCCAACCTCTCCTTTAGTGCTATATATTCTAACTCTCCCATCTTGTTTTGTAGACTTCTAGCATTTGCATTCAAGCATTTTAGAGACTGTATTTTATTCATATTAATTTGACTATTGGTAGACATGGGTAATTTGGGATCTTTAAGCTCTGTCTGCTCCATACTTGAGGGCATTTGGGCTACTTTACTCTTTTTTGGAACCTCTCTGCTTTTTGTAGTATCCTTCAAGGATACATTCTTCTGAACCATGCGCTCTTGGGCGACTGTCGGCTTTCCCCTATCATCTAGTTTAAAAGCTGCTCTATCTCCTTTTTAAAGGTTAATGCCAGCAGCCTGGTTCCATCCCGGTTAAGGTGAAGCCCATCCCTTCGGAAGAGCCCCTCCTTTCCCCAGTTCCTAACAAATTCAAACCCCTCATCTCTGCACCATTGTCTGCACCATCTAGCTGAAGTGAAAGCAAAGAGGAAGATCACCTTCCATGATAGGAATTTAAGTGAGGTCATGGCTAATGGTTCAAAGGGCAGCTTGAGGAGCTCTGCTAGAACGGCACTGAGGTCCCAAGCTACGAGAGGTGGCTTAATGGGAGGTTTGGACAGAAGGAGACCTCTCATAAAATGTGCTACTAATGGTTATATAGAGTTGGGTTGGCCATCAAGTAGATGATGAGAGGCCACAATGGCACCAAGATGGACTCTCACCAAGTTTGTCTTTAGACCAGTTGAGGACAGGTGGAGGAGATATTGGAGGAGTGACTCCACTGGAGCAGAAAAGGGATCGAGATCTTTCTGGGAACAGCAGACTGAGAATCTACGTCACTTAAACATCTGGTGTAGGGCTTTCTAGAAGCCAAAAGGATCTCCTTAACCTCCTGAGTAAGGTCAAAGCCTTGTAAAGCTATGCTCTCAGCAGCCAAGCTGTGAGGCGGAGAGATTGTGGATTGGGATGAAGCAGTGAGCCATTGTCCTAGGACAGCGATGGCGAACCTATGGCACGCGTGCCAGCTGTGGCACGCGAAGGCCTTGCAGCTGGCACGCGGGAAGGTCCGTATTTAAAAAAAATAAAAAAAAGCTGTCTTCTGCCACTTCTGGGGCCGCCACGGCAGAATCGAGTGTGCCGCGGGGCCCCCCCTGTGCCTGGCAGAGCCTGCCCTCCGGATCCTGCCTTCCCCGGTATCAGTCCCTGTTTCCAGCTTGTCACACGCGCCGGCTTTCAGAGCGCGAGGGGAGAGTTTCTCCCTCGCTGCTCAGTTAAGCCCGCGGGGGCTGATGGGAAGTTCCCATCAGCCCCCGCGGGCTTAACAGAGCCGCGAAAGGGAAACTAGTTCCCTTCGCGCTCTGAAAGCCGGCGCGTGTGACAAGCTGGAAACAGGGACTGATACCGGGGAAGGCAGGATCTGGAGGGCAGGCTCTGCCAGGCACAGGGGGGGGCCCGCGGCACACTCAATTCTGCCGCGGCGGCCCCGGAAGCGGCAGAAGACAGCTTTTTTTTATTTTAAATTTTGGCTGGGCTGGGCTGGGCTGGGCTGGGGGGGTTAGGAGTGGTGATGGGCGCTGCGGGGGGAGTAGGAGTGGTGATGGGCACTGGGGGGGGTAGGAGTGGTGATGGGCACTGGGGGGGGGTAGGAGTGGTGTTGGGCTATGGGGGGGGCTTAAACTAAAAATTGGGTGATGGATTAGGACTGGAAATGGGCTGGTGGGATTAGGACTGGAAGTGGGTTGATGGGGTTAGGACTGATAATGGGCTAATGGGGGCTTAAACTAAAAATAGGGTGATGGGGGACTAGGACTGGAAATGGGCTGGTGGGATTAGGACTGGGAGTGGGCTGATGGGGAGGTTAGGACTGGTAATGGGCTATGGGGGTTGCTTAAAATAAAAATTGGGTGCTGGGGGATTAGGACTGGAAATGGGCTGGTGGGATTAGGACTGGGAGTGGGCTGATGGGGAGGTTAGGACTGGTAATGGGCTATGAGGGGGCTTAAACTGAAAATGGGGTGATGGGGATTAGGACTGGAAATGGGCTGGTGGGAATAGGACTGGGAGTGGGCTATGGGGGCTAGGACTGGTAATGGGTTGGGGGGGTTGCTAGGACTGGAAATGGGCTGAGTGGAAGGGGGCTTGAATTGCAAATAGCTGATGGGGGACGGGGCTTGGAATGGAAATGGGCTGAGGGGAAGTGGGGGGCTTGAACTGCAAATAGCTGATGGGGACGGGGCTTGGAATGGAAATGGGCTGAGGGGAAGTGGGGGGCTTGAACTGCAAATAGCTGATGGGGAGGGGGACTTGGAATGGAAATGGGCTGAGTGGAAGGGGGCTTGAACTGCAAATAGCTGATGGGAAGGGGGCTTGGAATGGGCTCTTAGGGGAGGGAGCTAGGACAGGAAATGGGCTGATGGAGGGGCTAGGATAGGACTGGGAATTGGGTGTTGGGGGAGCTAAGTTTGGAAATGGGCTGTGGTGGGTGCTTGTATTGAAATGAACTCATGGAGGGGCTAGAACTGGAAGTAGGCTCAATGGTGGCATGGATTAGAAATGGGCTGAGTGATGGTGGGGCTAGGACAGGACTAGAAATGGGCTGCTGGGAGGCTGGTATTGGAAATGAGCTGATGAAGGGACTCGGATAGGATTGGAAATGGACTGATGGGGGCCAGGACTGGAAATGGGCTGATGTGGGGACTAGAAGGGAGCGGATACTGGGTGGGGCTGGAATTAAAAGGGAGCTGATGTTGGGGGAGATTAGAAGGGGATGGGGCTGGGAGAGTGAAATGGAGAGGGGAAAAATATTTTGTGTGGGAGGGAAGAAAAATGTACAATTGGCCGGGTATTGGGAGACTAAAAAAGGAGAAAGATTATTATGTTAAAGCAGATGAAGAGAGAGAATGGAAAAAAACTAGAAGAGAAGAAGGGAGAAATGGACAGCAGACGATGGAGAGATAGCAGAAGACACAAATAAACCAGAAGAAAGTGGCTGGAACAATTGCAACTGAAAAAAATGCACAAAAGGTACAAAGATATCTCTTTATTTTGAATTTATTAACTGGAATATGTCAGCTCTGGGAAATGTGCATCATTAGTGTCTGTGCTTTGTTTAGTACAAGAGGAAATTAATTTATAGTTTTATTTCTACAGTGTTGTTACACATTCCAAGTTTGGCTTTTGGGGTTCCCAGTTTAATTATTGCCTTCCTGTTTCTAAATTGAATGAAATCATTAAAACATTATAAATTGCCAATAAATTGAAATGAAAACCAAAGGATTGTGAATCAAATTGATTCTCTGACAATACAAAGATTCCAAACTTTACAAATGATGTTACATAGTTCAGGCAACTTTATAAAGAGTTTTTAGATACTAAAATCTTGTTGTTAAGGTTTAATTGACGTGCTGGCACTTTGAGGAAATTCTTTGGTTTTGTGCGGCAGTTTGGGCACTCGGGCTCAAAAAGGTTAGCCATCACTGTCCTAGGAGAAGAGATCTGTCACATATCCCAACCTTCTTAACGCAGTCTTTTGAATAGCCACATTGTACAAAAACTGTTGCTTATTTCTTTAGTGTGATTCTCAAAATCTTGTGTTGATATGCAATGGCGTCGTAGCCTAAGGAAATGGCTAACTGGGAGGTTTCTTTTAAGAGAACTGCTATGAAAACTGTCAAACCTCAGTAAAGTATTTCTGTCAGTTGTTTTGCGAAAGAGATCTGTGATGAAGCCATTACTGCTTTTCTTGATAGTAATATCTAGCTATTTCTTCTCTCCTGATACAATTCTTAGCTATTTATGGTTTTTCATTTTTCTTTGTTTTTAATTATTTATTTTGTTCAATAATTTGTCATTAATGATTGTCTCCTATACATTTCCAAAGTTGGCCTCCTTTTGTTTTTACAACAATATTTTTTTTATTGTTATAGCAATTTTTTATTGTTTGTTTTTATATTTGGTATTAAAGTACTCCCATACCTTTTACCTTATGTGTTTAGTTTTAGAAGTAGTTGGTATCTACACTACATGCCTCCACTCTATCCCCTTTTACTTTTACCACTTTTTAAATTATTTATTTACCTGTCGGTTTATGATTGTGGTCTCTAGTCCTCCTTTCCCGGTTTGCATACAGGCTACTCTTCTCCACAGGTCCAACTTTCAATTAACCCCACCTAAGAAAGTAACCATTGTTAGTGCTGAGATAGTGCCAGCACCCCGCCTGCAGATGATGTACATATTTTCCTTATGTGACCGCTGCCTTCAATCTTGTTCTTTGTAATTATTTCATGTATATAGTTTACCCCTGTTATCCAAGTTTGTACTCCTGTTCTATGTAAAACCAAACAGCTTGTTGTTCTGGTCATTTTGTTATAATGTAAACCGCGCTGATATCGAATAGTGCGGTATATAAGAAATTGTAATAAATAAATAAATATACCAGTCTTTGTTTAAAGAGCGACATCGTTCCAGTCCCTTACAGCATAGTTATAACTCTTATTGAGCATAGCCTAACTCTTATTGTTACAGTCTGCCAGAACCCCTTTTGATTTACACTACTTTTTATGGTTAAAATGTCCTTAATAAACATGCATCTTAGGTTTTTATCTTTATTACAATTTGAGCATTTACATGAATATCTCCATAGCTCCTACTACAATCTTTAATGCCACGATCTACAATTTATATATTACAGGAACAGTACTGAAATCGACTGGCGATCAGCTTCACTCCCCTATGCTCACTCTAGCTCCTGTTCTATATTTCAAATGGATATACACGATTTCACTACATTGTGTTTAGCTTGTGCCGTGAAAAGCCTTAAGTTGCAACACACCCTAAGTTTCAAACCATCATATAGCTTTCAAAATACTTTTTATGCTTTGAAATTGATTGGATCATATCTAATTGATTCAGATTATACTATACCCAATACACTTCCTTAGTTACACCGATCACTTATTCTGCCATGCGCGGTCTCATGCTAATGAGTACATTTTGTGCGCAAAAGTCTAATGCTTAAAAGACGCCGTCAGAATGTTTTGTAATGAAGCAGCTATCAGAGTATTCTCAAGTAATAATACAAGCACATCTGTTTTCTACTTTATTTGGTAAGTGTACGTTTTGATCTACAAACGTTTTATGCCTTATACTGTGTCTCTCACTACAAACGGTACATAAAACCTAAACGGCACTACTTTCTCTTTCCGGTTTTAGAATGTTTTTGATTAAGTCCCTATGTAAGCGCTTCATTATGCCTTTGCTTTATTCTTTATTATGGAATACATAACTCCTGGAGCTCAAAACGTCACTAAAAGGCAGGTTATGCAAGGGGGAACATTCTCTGACTAAAAGGATTGACTAGAATGGTTTCTCTTCTTTGACACATTTCATGGCTTATGTGCTTCAAAGCTCCTACGTTTTAGCTGGCAGTTACCGTATCATACAGTTGGCTTATCTTTAACCCCTCTAGCTCTGACCTCCTCCTGCTTCAAAATGCTCTGCAACAAAGTTAGCTTTATTCTATTAATATATGATTCACTGGCCCTCTGCCTGGCTCTCTGAAGTATGATTACATAACGTTATATTCTGTACATTTTTAGCCTTTGAGCTTTGGATTGACTGGTATCTTTTTAAAAAGACTACCTCTTCCAAAATTGATCTGATCTATCTCTTCTTGTATAACAAGAAAGTTACCATTGTATATAGTTGAATAATTAAGATGTACAAGGTTTTCCTAAGTTGAATCCTGTTAGATCTCCTGTTACATGTAAACTCACGACAGCCTTTTGCTATCTGTGAGCACTTTATGTTTACTGTA
This sequence comes from Ichthyophis bannanicus, assembly GCA_033557465.1. Lineage (NCBI taxonomy): Eukaryota > Metazoa > Chordata > Amphibia > Gymnophiona > Ichthyophiidae > Ichthyophis > Ichthyophis bannanicus. The sequence continues at coordinate 157,116,301 of CM066031.1, read as the reverse complement.
AACCGCGCTGATGAGAAAGAGTGCGGTATATAAGAACGTTAAATAAATAAATAAATAAGGTGCCCTTTGTAAGTACGTTCCCGTACCGTCCTCATCCCCTTGTTTTTCTTCCCAACACTATCAGTGGCTTCCTTTAAACATAGTTGTTTTTAATGTTTCAGATCTCTATGTCTGTTTACCACATGCTTTTTAACTGTTTTACTCATGTCTTTATATTTTTATTTTTTATTTACATTCTCTTATATACCGCGCTATTCTGCATCAGTGCGGTTTACATTGAACAAACTGAAATTACATTGAACAGGGCATTATATTTATTTATTTATATATTTATTTATAGTCTCTTTTATACCGCGCTATTCTGCATCAGTGCGGTTTACATTGAACAAACTGAAATTACATTGAACAGGGCATTATATTTATTTATTTATATATTTATTTATAGTCTCTTTTATACCGCGCTATTCAGCATCAGCGCGGTTTACAGTAAACAAACAATGAACACACACATTTCCAATAGTACTTTGTGTTTACATATGAACAGGAAATTCAACTTGGCTAACAGGGGAACTATATACAATAACAATATATACAATTCACAGACTAGTCATGTGCTCGTTTGGTTTCAGGCAGTGGAGATTTGGATGGTTTCAGCAATTGGTACTGAGCTTCTATTGGTTTCCGGGTAATGTAGGAGGAAGAGGTAGTGTTTCAAGGCCTTCCTGAATTGGAATATGTCTGGGATGGTTCGGATGTTGTGAGGGAGGTTATTCCAGATCATTGGTGCATAAAATTTGTAGGCCCTGCTGGATGTTGACTTGGTGCATTGAGTTATTGATCTTGGGACTATCAAGGTGTTTTGTGCTACTGACCTTCTGTCTCTATTGTGGGGTGTCGTCTGGATTAGCTCTGTTAGTGATGCTGACGAGAGACCTTTGGTGGCTTTGAAGGTGAGTAGCAAGGTCTTAAATGTAATTCTACCTTGTATCGGGAGCCAGTGGAGTTGTTTCATAATAGGTGAGACATGGTCTTTTCTGGATGCTCCGTGTAGTACTCTTGCTGCGGTGTTCATTGCCATTTGCAGTGGGTTTAGAGTGGTTTGGGGGAGTCCTTGTAGTATTGCATTCGCATAATCGAAATGCGGGATGATTAGTGCCTGAAAGATAGTCCTGAAATCATCTGGCTCAAGCAGAGATCGCAGGTATCTAAGGGATCTAATTTTATGATATACTGCCCTTACAGTGTTACTTATATGTGTCTGCATATTTAGGTTCTGGTCTAGTGTGACGCCGAGGTACCTGATCGCGGATTTGATCTGGAGGTCTGCGTCCTTCACTTTTAGTACTGTCGGCGCAGTGAAGTTACGGTTCCTTGTAATGAACATCACCTCCGTCTTCTTGTGTTGAATCCGGAGGTTTTGGGATTGTAGACAATTGGATATTTCATTTATGCAGCATGTTATTGATGAGAGGTCGGGGTTTTCTGTTGCAAAAGGCGTGTATAATAGCACATCATCTGCGTATATCATGCAGTTAACGTTGAAAAATTGGATCAGGTTGCAGATAGGTTGCATGTATATATTGAACAGCAAGGAGGAGAGGGAGGATCCTTGTGGGACACCTTGGCTTTGGTGGAATGGATCTGATGATGTGTCTCTGGATCGTACCTGCTGCCATCTGTCCAAGAGGTAGGACCTGCACCACTCGAGTGCTTTACCGGAGATTCCTCTCTCTTTGAGGCGTTCTAAGAGGCGCTCATGGCTCACGGAATCAAATGCTGCCGCGATGTCAAGGAAGACAAGGACAAAGCCTTGGCGGGTATTGTCGATGCCTGATATTATGCTGCTGAAGAGTGTGGTAAGAAGGGTTTCAACCCCGTGGGCTTCTCTAAATCCGTGTTGGCATGGATCCAGTGGTGCATTGGAATCAATGTGATCTTGTATTTGCCTCTGAACTTCCTTTTCCATTATTTTTGCTAGCATTGGTATGCTTGCTATCGGTCTGTAGGATTCCGGTTTCTGTTGGTCGAGTTTGTTGTTTTTTAGTAGAGGTCTTATTGATGTGTGTTTGAGAGTGCGTGGGAAAGCACCCGTTGTGAACGATTGTTCCATGAGTCTGGATATGATGGGACTGAGTTCAGTGCGTAGTTCTTTGACCCAGAAAGCCGGGCATGGATCAGATTGTGCGGTAGTTGTGTTGATGGCTGCTATGGTGTCTTCAATGCGTTGTTTGGAAGGAGTCGTGAAGGTAGTGAGTGGTGTTTGATTGTAAGGCTGAAGGATAGTGCTGGACGCAGGGTTGTTGTTTATCTGACAGAGTTGGGTTTGTAGATAGTCCGCATATGTTTGAGGATGGATTCCGTTTGCTTGTTCTGATGCAGGTTCTGTTGTAAGTCGCTTAACGAGGGCAAACAGGTCACAAGGTTTGTTGAGGGATCTCTTAAAGTGTTGGCGTGGTAACGTCTCATGGCTTCTGTCACTGCGGTACGGTGCGCTGTGAGTTGTATGCACTTTGGTCTACTTCTGAGCGTGAGCGGCGCCAGCGTCTCTCAAGTTTTCTTAGTGTCACGAGTGAGGCTTTCAACTCAGTAGAGTACCAGACTGCTGTGTGTCGTTTCCCTTGAGATTTGTTATTTGATGGGCGAACAGCGATTGAGCTGAGTATCTCATTCCAGTCGGAGACTAGTTCGTCTGGGTTGTGTGTTGGTGAGGTTATTAGTGGGATTGCTGATTTCAGGATTAGTTCTTTGTTGAATGGTTGGAATCTTCTCGGCGGATTGCTAGACTGACCGACTGCTGTGCTTTCTTCCTTTTGGTCATGGCTTGGCTGAGGAATTTGGAATAAGATTAACGAGTGATCTGACCATGGGACTGCGGTGATTGATAGTTCAGGGATGGTTGGTCCTCTGATGGTTGCGTCTGTTGTGAATATTAGATCTAGCATGCCTCCTTTTATATGGGTAGGTTCCTTGATTAATTGGCTGTATCTTAGATCCTTCAGGGCTTCGAGAAACGCCTTTGAGTGAGAGTCTTGCAGGGAGGGGAGGTTGAAATCTCCTAGTACCCAGCTTGCTGTATGCGGGCTCTGGGAGTTTGCGGCCATGTCGATTATAACTTGGAGATAACTATTTTACAGGGAACATGGGCTATGGAGGGTTAAGTGGCTTACCCAAGACCACAACATAAGAACATAAGATATGCCATACTGGGTCAGACCAAAGTCCATCAAGCCCAGCATTCTGTTTCCAACAGTGGCCAATCCAGGTCACACGTACCTAGCAGTTTCCCCAAGAGACACAGGTTCCACAATGATTGTATTGGTTCAAGCATTGATATCCTGGGTCCCTTCTTAATAATGGTTTATGGACCTTTCCTCCAGAAACTTGTCCAAACCTTTTTTAAACCCAGCTACACTAACAGCCTTTACTACATCCTCCGGTAACAAATTCCAGAGTTTGATTACACGTTGAGTCAAAAAATATTTTCTTTTATTAGTCTTAAAAAGGTTTACCCTGTAGCTTCATTGCATGTCCCCATAGTTTGTGTTGTTCTTCCCTAGGTGCATAACTTTGCACTTGTCCACATTAAATTTCATCTGCCATTTTAATGCCCAGTCTTCCAATTTATCAAGATCCTCTTGCAATTTTCCACAATCCTCTTGGGTTTTAACAACTTTAAATAGTTTTGTGTCATCTGCAAATTTGATAACCTCACTCGTTATTCCACCTTCCAGGTCATTTATGAATATGTCAAAAAGCAGCGGACCCAGTACAGATCCCTGGGGTACACCACTATTCACCTTTCTCCATTGGGAAAATTGGCCATTTAGCCCTACTCTCTGCTTTCTATCTTTTAACCAGTTCCTGATCCACAATAGTACACTGCCTCCTATCCCATGACTCTTTAGTTTTGCCAAAGGTCTATGATGAGGGACCTTGTCAAAGGCTTTCTGAAAGTCCAGATACACAATATCAACCGACTCACCTTTGTCCACCTGATTATTCACTCCTTCAAAAAAACATAACAGATTAGTAAGACAAGATCTTCCTTGTCTAAAGCCATGTTGGCTGTCTCCCATTAGGTCATGACTATCTACATGCCGAGTAATTTTATTCTTTATGATGGTTTCTACCATTTTTCCCGGTACTGATGTCAGGCTCACCGGTCTGTAGTTTCCCGGATCACCCCTGGAACCCTTTTTAAAAATTGGTGTTACATTGGCGATCCTCCAATCTTCAGGTATTAGAGATGATTTTAATGATAGTTCACAGATTACTAATAGCAGGTCTGCAATCTCATATTTCAGTTCTTTCAACACCCTTGGATGTATACCATCCAGCCCAGCTGATTTGCTACTCTTCAGTTTATCTAATAGTTGTAATACATCTTCCCGATGTATCGATATTTCCTTCAATTCTTCCGCACCTTTAAATACCACTTCAGTCATGGGCAACATCCCTACATCTTCCTCAGTAAAGACTGAAGCAAAGAATTCATTCAATCGCTCCGCTATCGCCTTGTCGCCTCTTAGTGCTCCTTTAACCCCTTTATCATCTAATGGACCAACTGACTCACACGTTTTTTGCTACGAATGTACTTGAAAGGGTCTTTACTTCGCGTTTTTCTTCCGCAGCAAGCTTCTTCTCAAATTCTCCCTTTGCCTGCCTTATCAATGCCTTGCAACTGAGCAAGCTGCGACTAAAAAGCTGTTTGATTATTTTCATCTAATTTCCATGTATTTTGGTGTTGCTGAAAACAAATAAAATATTGAAAAAAATCATAGATGTCATGATTTGCCACAACATGCAAAATTGTCTTCAAATTTATCAATTTCTTTCAAATTACTATTAATTAATTCACATAAGTGCAATTAAGATATAAAATGCCAAAAAAACCTTAAAGGGGTTGTCCGAGTTATGTAAAAAAAAAATATAGCACTGTAAATCTGATGGTCAGCAATATATACATAAGCTAAGCAATTTTTAAGTCTGTGCTTCTAATGGTAGAAGAATCCAGTGGGAGGGAGACACAGGGCAGATAGCAGCAGCTCCGGTCAGTGCAGGGGGGCGTGGCCAGCACTGTGACGTCTCGTGTACAGACACAGAGCTGCTCTCTCCTGCATGCCACACTTGTGCATGAATCATCATCAGGTTCTTGGTTCTAGGCTGTTCACACTTTTTCATCGCAATTCATGTTAGCTCGTCATTCTTCAACCGTTATGTTATGGCTCCGCGAAAGTGTATTAATTCGCCAGACAGTTTCTGTTTCATCTGTGCTGAATATACAGTGTTGAAGCAACAGCAGAATATTACAGACTTTGTGAAAAAGTATACTTTGCATACTTTGGACTAAAAATTGGAGATCAAGATAAAGTCTGGGCACCTCATAAAGTGTGCAAATGGTGTGTTGAGGACCTCCGAAACTGGTTCAAGGGTAAGAAAAAATCTTTCCGTTATGGGATTCCTATGGTATGGCGAGAGCAAAAGAACCATAGTGATGACTGTTACTTTTGTTCATACGATGTGAAAGGGTTTAATTCCAAATGGCAGCATTCCATTTCATACCCCAATCTTCACTCGGCAATTCGTCCCATCCCCCATGGCACAGAAGTACCAGTACCCAAGCCCCCTGCTACCTTGGAAGAGATACCTAGCTCCGATGAAGGTGAAGTCATACCTGAACCAGATGACGAATCAAGTTCTGACTTTGAAGATGATACAAGACCAAAATTGTTTTCTCAGGAGGAGATGAATGATTTGGTAAGAGACTTGAATCTTCCCAAAGATGCCGCTGAGTTACTCGGATCAAGGCTGAAAAGCAGGAATTTATTGTTGCCAGGAGTGTCATCTTCATGGTTCAGACATCGTGAAAAGGAGTTTGTTCCTTACTTCGCCCAGGAAGACAAGCTGGTGTATTGCATCGATGTCGAAGGTCTGATGGGTCAATTTAAAATCCAATATGATTCAGAGTAATGGCGTCTTTTTATAGATTTTTCAAAAAGAAGTCTCAAAGCAGTTTTACTCCACAATTGTTTTTACGCTTCCATACCTGTAGGTCATTCCGTACACTTGAAGGAAACCTACGAGAACTTGGAATTGGTTCTTCGTAAACTTAAATATGAAGACCATGGTTGGCAAGTGTGTGGGGACTTGAAGGTCTTGTGCATGCTGCTCGGGCAACAAGCTGGGTATACCAAATATCCTTGTTTTCTGTGTCTATGGGACAGTCGAGACCGACAAAATCACTGGACCAAGAAGAGTTGGCAGCCGAGGGTGCTTGTGATAGGCGATGGCCTAGTATGTAGCAGAGCTAGGTCTGAAGCCCTTTTTCTCCTGCTTTAAAATGTTATTGCTAAAGCCCTTTTTCTCCTGCTTTAAAATGTTATTGCTGATTTTGGAAAATTGCAGAATGCTGTTAGCTGTTAGAAAGAAATACTGTTCTATTCTGGTTTGATAACATGTTCTGCTCTCCTGGAGATAAGAGAATTAAACCTTGGTACTGTTTATTGTTTAGGTAAGTCAGATGTCTCTTTCAGTAGGAATGTCCTCCACTGTATCTTTGCTGATTGTGCACTGACCTCGTAATTAGGATGAAAATATAGCAGAGAAACTGAACAGTGTAAGAATATTTTGTCTAGCATTATGAAGATTGTTTAGTGTTTTGAGCCAAGGCTAGAGATACGTCTTAACCTTGCTATGTTTGGCCTCGCTTTGTTTTGCTTTTGTTAAGAATGCTTCTGATATGCCTTCCACTATCTTTGTGGCTAACTGACCTTGCAAGAATAGCGAAATATACTGTATACTTTAGTAAAAGTATTATGTTTAGTGTTATGTCTAGTTGCTGACCCGTGGCTAGTAAGACCCAAGCAGGGGGAGCGAGTCCTGGGCCCGGTCAGAGATGTCTATTGGATGAGAGTAAGTGGGCCACTGTGGCCAATGAGGAGTTTTGCCTGTATTAGACTGGAGAAGAAAAGTATATAAACTGTCATTTTTCTGAGCTCTGTGCTCAGACCATTTTGAATGCTACTGCAATCTGAGTCTGTGCACATTAAACCGGCTTGAATCTTTGCCTGACTCCGGGTATTATTTATTGCATTCTTATCAGCTACTACATATTTCTGGTGCGTTGGGCCGGGAATGTGCGAGTGGGGGATGGTATGCAAGTGAATATGCCTCGACATCTCGCCTCACAGGTTTGGTCCGGCTGGAGCTGAGCCTGACTGACCGCAGGAGGGTCTCTGGCGCCCCTGGTCCTTTTGTATCAGAGGAGACTCCTCCTTGCCTCCGCAGGCTGCTGTTTCTGGCCGGCCAACACCTCGAACCCGAGGGGGGTCCAGGATTCAACCCAAGGAGGGATTGGTTGCGCAGTGCATTAGCTACCGGATCCGGTGAGTATTGATTTTTCTGGTTCTTAATCAGATAGCTTTGGGAAAGTCTCGAGACACTTCTGGTACAGTAACAGGTAAAGGAAGTCTGATCAACTTCCATGGGCGATCCTAGTACCCCTGCAAGTAGTGCGCGGGGCGAAACCATCAGCCCTTTCGGTTTCAGTAATTCTGGTTTGTCAGTCAGCCCGGGAATTCGGAATTTGGAAAATGCTAGCATGTTTGTCTGTGTGAAGAGTGCTTGTGAAAAGGAGGAAGCGTTGGGAGTTTGTCTTTGTTATCTGTTGAAACCACGAGTTTCCCTTCTAGTATAAGGGTAGGATTATATTCCGTTGGGTAATTTGTGACACTTTACCGCATATGAAATAGTAAAAGTATAGTTAAGAAGAGTCACTGTAAAAGCAAGAAGCTGTCTCTCTCATTCAGCTGCAGCGCAGAGTGAAACTGACAGGAGACGTGTTTGTGCAGAGGAATGTTTTAACCCTATGAAGGCATGTTTTCAACGTTTTGCTGCTGGGCTAATGGGTGCTTATTTTAGGGGAATTATACCTGTTTTTATTCAATATTTTGTAATAGTGATGTGCCTTCTGCTATGGTCATGTATTATATATCATTTAATAAGAATGTTTAGTCAGGATTGTGGATCTCGATAGTATTGTACTTAGCCTGGAAAGGGTTACATTCCTACTCGAATTCCTGTGCAGATCAAGTGAGCAGAAATCTTGTAGGGCTCAGGTTTCAATAGGAAATGATGCTTGTATTTTCCCTTTGCCCTACGAAGCTTACGAACTAGGAAGGAAAATGTGTATATGTATTTTAGATGTCCACCCGCTTTATGGAAAATGTATCCAGAATGAATGTCTTTTTGAATCTCTGCTTCCTAAAAACTGTAAAATTGAAAGTAATTTCTTTTGTAAAGCCAAGCTGATTACGGCTGGCAGTTAGTTTTTTGCCAAGTAATTTTATTCCAGTTATACGTAACAGCTATGTAGTCGTCATGTTATGAACTATAGTTCTTTCTGTTAGGATTTGTTATTATAACATGTTGCAGAAGTGTAGTTTTCTATTTTAAGGACTCTATCTAGATTGTTCCTCTGTCTGTTGACAAGCACATGTGGGGGCTACAGTCCACCGCTGACACTGCAGGCAGGGATTCGTTTTACCAGTTCAGAGTCACCCACAGTCAGCGCCCGAGAACATGAAGTGGAATCCAAATAGTGCAGGCAGCCCTCACTATATGCCCCAAGAAATCCAGCAGCCCAGGAGAATTTGTGCATGGTAAATGCAGTTTTTGTCAAGTCAGTCCCAGGGAGATATAAAACAGAACTTGCAGAAACGGGATGGATTTGCGGGCATGAATACAGCAGCACGATTAAGTTGTTCAGAATGTCTGTGAATTGTGGAGATAATGTGACAGAGAAAGTGAATGTAAGATGGCGAAGAGAGCAGTTCGTCTTGCTGATACTATAGTTGAATGATGTGGAGGAAGTTTTCCTAATCGAAGGAGCTGGATTGATAGTGCTGACTGTTCCCCGAGAAGAAGAGTAGCAGTTCTATAGTGCATCTCCAATCAGGCCAGCAAGTTCCTGTATACTTACCAGCATTGCAGCCCCACCTGGAGTATGGGCAGAGAATAATCCACCTGGCCTAGCAAAGAATATAGCTCCTGTACTTGTTACCCTTAAGCCAGGAGCAGAACCAGTGCATGTGCGTCAGTATCCCTTCCCGAGACCAGCAATTGAAGGCATTCATCGCCATTTGAAGAAATTATTGCAGTATGGACTTCTCAGAGAATGCCAGTCACCCTGGAACACCTCCCTTCTCCCAATCAAGAAGCCTGGGACAGGTGACTACCGCCCAGTGCAGGATCTACGTCGAGTGAACAGTGCAGTTGAAACCATACATCCAGTAGTACCAAATCCTTACACCCTCCTAGGACTGATTCCAGCAGAAGCCACTCACTTTACTGTTTTGGACTTAAAAGATGCCTTTTTTTCTATATACGCCTGACAGAGGCCAGTCAGTTTTTGTTTGCATTTGAATGGGAAAACCCTACCACAGGACGGCGAGGGCAACTTACTTGGACTTGATTACCACAAGGATTTAAGAACTCACCCACTATCTTCAGTGCAGCCCTCAGTCAAGATTTGTCAAGCTACTCTGTGATTCCGGGAAAAAGAATTTTGATTCAATATGTAGATGATTTTGCTCATAGCCACCAATAACAAATCTGATTGTATACAAGCTACTACATGCTAACAGTCGGTGCAAAAAATGTCCTCCGAGAAACTTTGGTACCTTCCCATAAAGTTCTTCTACCCCTCTCCACATAAAATTGGGATTGATGAAGCAATTTGTAAAATCACTTCCAAGAGATGGAGAATGCTTCAAATACTTGGTCACCAAGTTTCCAGGCCTGTCGGAGGCAAAATTGAAGGAAGGTGTGTTCGTCGGACCAGATATTAGAAGGCTTATAGTTGATCAAGAGTTTGTCAATACCATGATGGATCCTCAAAAAGAAGGGTGGATTGCATTTAAAGAAGTCGAACAGAAAATTTTAGGCAATAACAAAGATCCTCACTACAAAAAGATCATCGGACGAATGCTGAAGCATTTCAAGCTTTAGGTTGCCTGATGAGTTTGAAAGTGCATTTCCTCCGGTCCCACCTTGACTTCTTTCCTGAAAATTTGGGAGCTGTGAGTGAGGAACAAGGTGAACGATTCCACCCAGACATTAAAGAGATGGAAAGGAAATACCAGGGAAAATGGAGCATTACAATGATGGCAGACTACTGTTGGATGCTTCAGAGAGACATTCCAGATGCTACTCACAAGCGTAAATGCACCAAGAGGAGCCTCACAAGGAAGAAGAATCGAGTTTAGTGTTTGTAGGTGAGCTCATTTCAGTTCAAAAAAGGATTTTCATGAAAATATTGTAATAAAACTTTAATTTTATAAGTCTATTTCCATTTATTTTGAGGCATTGCCTTATTTAACATAGTTACCTAAATTGTCAGGAAACGTGATGTCCTATGACAAAATGGAGGTCATTTTTGGATTCAGTGTACCAAAAAACATAAAGATTACGTGGAATAACCAAAACAGCTCTCGAAAAACATTTTTTTTGCAGACCTGTGTAATCCGTCTTCCCCTCCATGTCTCCCCCTCCCTCCTTCCCTCTCTCAAAAAAAGATAGATAGCACCATCATACATACAATTCCCCCTTCTCGTCTAATGCCCCCAGTACATACCTCCTTATGTAAATAATTTCCTCTGTTCTATGTAATACGTTTTTATTGCAAATGTTCAATCGGTATATGTTCTCACTGTTCTTTGTACAAGCTGTTGTTGAAATGTATACACCTCTTTGCCCAGATGAAAAGTGGCATAAAAATCCAGCCAAATAAAATAAACAATATATGCTTCATCAGCTCAGTCTGACAAATTTATAGATTATAATTTCTGAACCTTCTATTCTGAAAAAATTGTTCAGCCCTGTAATTGGATAAGCAGCTACATTTTTGATGCTACAAGATATATTTCGGCCTGAGGATGTAATATTAAAATGTACAATAGACTTAGGGGTATGTTTACTAAACCGTCTTAACGTCGCAGCGGTGGTATTATCGCACGATAAGTGATGTTACCGCGTGACAATGTAACATTATCGCGCGATAAAGTCACTTATCGCGCGACAACGCAGCCGCGGCGTTAAGGCACACTAACGCTGTGAAATCCAGGTCTGAAGGGTGGAGTAAGGCTTCCCAGAGGGTGGAGAGATGGGGTCAATAGGCGTAGAGTGGGAGGGGAGAGGCTCCAGGCACACCAATGCTGTGAAATCCGGGTCTGAACACTAATGCCAGTGAAACCCTCGCATTAAGGCACATTTGCAGGTAAGAGAAACCATTTCAGTCAGCAATGGCAGGGAAACCCAGAAAAGTGATAGTTGTGATACATGTGCAGGGAACAAAAAGGCAAATAGACATATAAAAAGACCAGAACCACATCTAAAATCCCAATAACCAAGCTGGCCAATAGTGATATTAATGATAAACATAAGCAACACTACTGACAAAGTGTATAAATTTAAGATATGTTTGGAAGGGTCTATCCTCTGTCCCCCTACAAAGTGAATGATCCCACATTGAAATAGCGCTGATCAGGGTTTCTGTCATTTAGATTAGACAGGTTTGTTATGGCGTGCACATGTGCAACAACAGCAGAGTGGGCACGTAGGAAACAGCAACTGTACTGATGCTGTAAATGGGACACAGGGGGCTGCAGGCGGCAATGCTGTGGTCCAACTGGGGCACAGTGCGGGCTAGGCAGATGCCTAGGTGGAGCATAGGAATGCAGCAAGACAGCAACTGATGAGGGTCCAACTTGGGCACGAGTGTGTGTCCCACAGTGTCACAGGGGAGATTACCCAGCAGGTACCACCAAGGGCACATAACATTGGCAGGCGGTGCGGGGGGGGGGGGGGGGGGGAAGCACGCATGTCCATGTAGGCACCCCTACCCAAGAACCCACACCATAGGAAGCTGCCTACCGGCATACTGGATGGCCTGGGACTGCGCACCACTGGCATAATGGCATGGCAGCATGGTGGCGGAGGGGGCAGTGGCATCTGCCCACAGCAGACCATGGCCTAGCCCCGTTTAGGTGGGTGCCGTGCAATGCAACAGACAGGGTCTGTCTGACGAACAGTCATGGTATCCCCAGAGAATGAGCTATCCCTGTGGCAACAGTGTGGTGCAGTACACACAGCCAGTGTGTTCAGGAGCAGAAAGTCACACGTTCAAGTCCCAGCTGTGGCTCCTGCCAACCCTTTCCCATATTTTACCCAGTACTAAACCATGGTAATAAAGATGGAACCTTTATCGCAGATAAAATAAACATGCCTAAAATGCCTATATTTTACCCTAGAGAGCACAGACACCATAACCATGTGCAATCCCTAGAGCAGAGTTTCCCAACTGCAGTCCTGGAGGAGCACCTGTGGGTGTTTAATTGATATATTATTTTATTATTTAATAAATACCATTATTTATTTATTCATTTATATGCTTTTAATGTATACATTATATGATTTTGCTTTATGATTATTTTTATCCTTTATTTTATTTCCTGTATACATTATTTTATAATTGTTTTGCTGTATGTTTTAAGATGCACCCCCGCCCCCCCGAAGAAGGCTTGTTGCCGAAATGTGCAGGGTTTTTTTCAATAAATAAGCACCTGTGACCCTACTTGTCCCTCGCTTGTTGTGTTTTCCTGCTTGCTGATGCAAGGGTCCTGCTCCCTCTGTGTTCCTGGACACTGTGACCATTCATGGGGAAGAAGAATGCAACTCAGCCTGTCTGCCAAGACAATGGATTCTCCCGGGAGGTACACCGCTTGGAGGTGTATTTGATGAGCAATAGCAAAGGATCAGAGGTGTACAGCCTCCTTGCAATGGGCCCAAGAGTCTGCTCCCCCTGCTTGTTCACACAGAACATGGAAACCCGATTGTCTGTCCTGACTAGAACCTGTTGCGCTGTGAGGTGAGGTTGGAACATGTGGAGGGCATTGGAGATAGCCTGAAGTTCCAGACTGATCTTGAGTTGTGACTCCTGCACTGTCCAGAGTCCCTGTGTAGTCCGGTTGCCCAGATGGGCTCCCCAACCTAGTTTGGAGACATCTGTCATCAGGGTGCACTGACGTGGAGACATCTGAAAAGGTGACCCTACAAGCAGGTTTTCGGAGAACACCATCACAAGAGATGTGGTTAGATGGGCAGTGACTTGTATTCTGTCTCTGAGACAGTCCGAGGCCTGCTTCCACTGGGAGGCCAGAGTCCACTGGGCTGTCCACATATGTAGTCGGGTATGTGGAATGACATGTACTGTAGAGGCCATGTGCCCAAAGAGTTGCAGCATATCCCGGGCTGTCAGATAGTCATAGGAGCATCTGGGAAGCTAGTTCTACTAGACAGGCACAACAGGGCTGGGGCAGAAATGCCCTGGAATGCTGGGTGTCTAGTAGGGCTTCAATAAATTCTAGTTTTTGAGTTGGAGTGAGTTGGGATTTTGGGAAGTTTATGACAAATACCAAGTGTTGTAGTACTATGATGGTACGACGTAAGGAAAGCATGACCTCTTGGGAGGTGTCTGCCTTTATTAGCTAGTTGTCTTAAGTAGGGGAAGACTAATATCCCCAGAGTTCTTAGAAATGCAGCCATGACTGCCATGCACTTTGTGAAGACCTTTGGGGCAGAGTCGAGTCTGAAAGGAAGGATTCTGTATTGATAATGCTTTCCCTGAAAGGTGAAGCATAGATACTTCCTGTGTTCTGGATGGATGAGGAGATGTGTGTACACTTCTTTTAGATCTAGAAAACAGAGCCAGTCCTGACTGAAGGTAGGGAAGAAGAGTCCCAAGAGAGATCATCTTGAACTTTTCATGGACTAGAAACTTGTTGAGGTTTCTGAGGTCCAGAATGGGCCTGTACCCTCTGGTTTTCTTTGGAATAAGAAAGTAGGGACAGTAGAAGTCCCAACACCATAGAAGATGTTGGGACATCTTCTATGGTGCCCTGAGACAGAAGAGAGGACACCTCGTCTTATAGGAAAGCAGTGAGTGGGGGTTGTGTATGATATTTCCCCTTGAATGTGGAAGGGGCAGAGTTTGCAGATAGCGTAGTTACTCACCTGTAACAGATGTTCTCCAAGAATAGCAGGAAATCATTCCTCGCATATGGGTGACATCAGAACAGATGGAGCCCGCGAAGCATGGTCCCCTTCCCACCCAAGGGTGCCATCTTGCTCAGTCAGATGACATAGCTAGGATGGTAGTTAAAAAAAAAAAAAAAAAAATCAAACAAGATAGGGAGGTCAACTCCCAGGGGGGAAGGGAGAGTTGTGAAGACTGATTCCTGCTGTCTCTGGAGAATACCTGATAAAGGTGAGTGACTACACTTTCTCCAGGAACAAGCAGGAAGTCAGTCCTCACATATGGGACTCCCTAGCTCCAGGTTGTCGAGGACCAAACCATGACAGCACCAAAGGTGACCCAGTTGGATAGCCATGAGTTGCAGAAGATGAGTCCCCAACTGAGAGACTGCAAGATCCTTGCGTCCAGCGGTACTATCACTCCGGTAGCCTGAACACAGAAGGGTCGGAGGGCAGGAGTTGTCTACATCCTGAAAAGATTACAGAGTACTGCCTGGCCAAAGGCACTGTCCCGACGGGACTCACTCTCCAGGCAGTAGTGAGCTGAAGAGTGAATTGAAGACCATGTGGTGGCCTTGCAGATCTCTGTCACTGGCAATGAGCGTAGGTTTGCCACCGATGTGGCTATCACTGTCATGCGATGCACTGTGATATGGTGTTTCAGGGAGAGCCCAGCTCACTCATAAGCAAGGGCAACAGTTATAGTTTATAGTTATAGTTTATTTACTTGATATACCGCCTATAGCGGGTAACAGCTAAGCAGTTAAGGAAGTTACATTCAGGTACTATATGTAATAGAGCTACCTTCAGTGCTTTTGCGTGCACAAGCAGGGCCTCAGCAATTTGCATCGATGCACGTCACATGTGGACAGAGTTCACTTATTCACAGAAAGCCCCAGCCTACTGGGTTCATAGGAAACGAAAAGCTGAGGAGCTTTGCGATGGCCCTGAGTCCGCTGTAGGTAGAAGGACAAGCCTCATTTGCAATCCAGTGTATGGAGTATAGTTTCCTCCTGACCGGCATGAAGCCATGGGAAAAAGGTGGGGAGGACTACCTCCTGGTTGAGATGGAAAGGAGATACCAGCTTGGGGAGGAATTTGGTATGTGCGGAGCACCACCCTGTTCTTGTAGAATCTTGTATATGGCAGTTCCATCACCAGGGCCTGCAGTTCTCTTACTCTGCGAGCGGACGTGAGGGCCACCAGGAAGGCAACCTTCCATGAAAGATACTGCAGATGGCAAGTGGCTAGAGGCTCAAATGGCGGCCTGGTGAGCTCTGAAAGAACCACACTGAGGTCCCATTCTGCTGCCGGGGGGCGGATGTGGGGCTTAGAGAGCAAGAGGCCCTGGACAAATCAAGAGACTAGGTGCTGACCCGAGAGGGGCTTCCCCTTGATAGGGTGGTGGTGTGCAGCGATCGCACTAAGGTGCACTCTCATTGAGTTTGACTTTAGCCCAATGTGTGAGAGATGCAGTAGGTACTGGAGCACTAGTTGCATCTGGCAGGAAAACAGGTTCTCCTGCTGCTCCGCATACCATACTGAGAATCTCCGCCACTTAAAAGGCATAAGCTCACCTGGTGGAGGGCTTATGAAAGGCCAACAAGATGTCCTTGACTTCTCTTGGGAGGTTGAAAGGGGCCAAAGCTACCCTTTCAGCAGCCATGCTGTTAGCACTAGAGACCCCTGGTTGGGGTGCAGGAGGGAGCCTTCCTCTTGAGACAGGAAGTCTGGGACATGGCCCAGCAGGACCAGGAGTGTCGCCGACAGGGACAGCAGCAGTGGAAACCAAGGCTGTCTGGGCTGTCTGGACAATTAGTATCAGTGATGCCCCTTTGTGCTGGACCTTGAAGAGGGTCTTAGTGACCAGAAGGGTCGGCGGAAAGGCAAAGAAAAGGCCTTCCATCCATGGGATCAGGAAGGCATCCACTGCCACCCTCACCAGGTGTGGTTGCTGCAAGCAGAAGCGGGGCAACTGTGCATTGTCCAGGGTGGCAAAGAGGTCCATCACAGGTGTGCCCCAGAGGCGGAAGAGCCGTGAGGCCACTGTGGGGTTCAGGCGCCACTCATGTGGTTAGAGCACTCTGTTAAATCTGTCTGCCAGGAGGTTCTCCTGGCCCGGTAGATAGACCACCCGCAGGAGCATGCTGTTGCGAGCTGCAAAGAAAAGGAGGGCCACCGCCTCCTGGCAGAGGGAGTATGACCCCATGCCCCCCTGCTTGTCGACGTAAAACATGGTGACTTAGTTGTCATCTGTATCAGCACTGGCTGGTGTTGCAGGCAGTGGCGAAACACCTGTGGGACCAGGAAGATCTCCCTGAGTTCCAGATGGTTTATCTGTAGCAGGGATTCTGCCTGGGACTAGCTGCCTTGTGTGCGAAGGTCCTCACAATGCGCCCCCCCAACCTAGGAGGGAGGCATCTGTGGTCAGGACCCTCTGGGGCGGGGGTGTCTGGAAGGGCATCCTGGCCCTGAGATGGCGGAGAAGCTGCCACCAGTCGAGGGACTCCACCAGCTGGCGGGTTACCCGGATCCTGTCCCGCAGTCTGCCCGTGGCTTGCGTCCATTGCGAGTGGAGCAGCACTGAGCTGTCTGCATGTGTAGGTGAGCTAGCAGGGTCACATGGATCATGGAGGCCATGTGGCCATGGAGGAGGCGGCAGGCTGGCACCAAGTGACGGCGCTGCACCTCCGCAGCTAGCCCCTTGAGACGGTCTGCACGGTGTCCAGTTGAGCACCTTTGAATTCCAGGTCTGGGCTGGAGTGAGATGAGATTTGGGGCAGTTGATGATATGTAAGCTCTTAAGTGCTGTAACAGTAGGGTTGCGTGCCCTGTGGCTTAATGGGCCTCTGCGGCTGTGCTGCCCCTGAAAAGCCAATTGTTTAGGTATGGGAAGACAAAGGCCCCTTGCAGCTATAGGCGGGCAGCGACTACTGCTAGGCACTTTGTGAAAACCTTTGGTGAGGAGGCCAGGCCGAAGGGTAGCACTCTGTACTGGTAGTGCCTTCCTCCTACTACGAACCTTAGGTACTGACTTTGGGAGGGGTGGATTAGGATGTCTGTGTAAGCATCCTTTAGATCCAAGGAGCAAAGCCAGTCTCCCTGGTGGAGGTAGGCAGCAATGTTCCAAGGGAGAGCATCTTATTTATTTATTATTTATTTATTTATTATTTATTACAAATTCTTATATACCGCGCTATTTAGCATCAGTGTGGTTTACATAACAACAACATTTTGCATTAGAAACAAGATCTTTTGCTTACTACATTGTAACAGGGATTGAAACTTGGAAGTAACAGGGTAACTATAGACAGTTCAAACAAAGGAGCTTATAAATTATTTAAGTTATATTATGTATTAGAGTCATAATGTAATCATGCTCATTGTGAATGTGCCTAATGGTGAGTTTCTTTTGTAAATCACTGGGAATTATGTTGTTGGTACGTCAGATGCTGTGTGGGTGAGATGAGGTGTTGGATGTGAATGTGTTAGGTTAGGGTGGATAAAATAAAGGCAGAATAAGTGATGTTTAAGAGCTTTTCTGAATTGTGAGAGGTCAGCGATTGATCGTATATGAGGTGGGAGATTGTTCCAGCACTTAGGAGCATATAATGTAAATGCTCTGTTTCTAGTTGTTTGGGCACATTTAGTGGACTCAGGTGGTATAGATAGCGTATTGCTAGTTGTTGACCTTCTTAGCCTGTTAGTAGGGGTACTGGTCAAGAGTGAAGAGAGGGATATGAAAAATATCCAGTTAATTGCTTTAAATGATAGGATTAACGCCTTGTAGATGATTCTGCTTTGTAATGGTAGCCAGTGTAGATCCATAAGTATGGGAGTTATGTGGTCTTTTCTGGAGATGCCGTAGAGAATGCGGGCTGCTGTGTTCATCGCCATCTGAAGATGATTGAAAGTGCTCTTGGGGAGTCCATGTAGGATGATGTCGGCATAATCAAAGTGTGGCATTACGAGTGTCTGGAATATTGTTCTGAAGTCGTCTGGGGCTAGTAGAGGTCTTAGATGTCGTAGTGTCCATATTTTGTTGTAAATGGATTTGATGGTATTCTTTATATGCTCTTTGAAGTTGAGCTGCTGGTCTATTGTAACCCCTAGATAGCACAGTTACTTACCTGTAACAGGTGATCTCTGGGAACAGCAGGAAATAGTAATTACACTAACCTGGTAATTGTAGTTCCTTGAGTGACGACAGCTTAGTCCTCTACGAATGGGTAGTGCACCTCCTCCTGCAGCATGAAGACTGGACCAATCAAAATTCAGCATCACTGGAACCAGCATCCTGGCTATCTCTTGTACTCCAGTGAACTACTGTCAAAGCAAACTCAAAACAGATAGCTAACCTTTAAGAAAAATAGGCAATAATTTATGATGCTGCGCAAGATGCGGAACTGCGTTTTTTGGTTTTTTTTTTAAGATACATTAGAATGAAAGCCACAGCAATCACAGTAGACTGCAGCCATCCCTATAAGAGGGAAAGGAAAAAAGAAAAAAACAGCCAACCAAGGGTCCCTCGCCTGCCGCACCAGAAGCAGTGAGCGAGAGCAAAGAAGAGAAATAAGAAACCCCTGAAAGACTCACCTGTAAATACTTAATCCAGCACCAAATGCATGCCGAGGCAAAAAAAAAAATAGAATTCCAAGGGAGGGAAGGAGGACTAAGCTGTCGTCACTCAAGGAACTACAATTACCAGGTTAGTGTAATTACTATTTCCTTATCGTTCCTCCAGCTTAGTCCTCTACGAATGGGATGTAACAGAGCAGTCTTAACGGGAGGGATTCTGCCAACCGGCACGCAAGACCGCGGAACCAAAACAGGCATCCCGTGCCGCTAAGACGTCAAGACGATAGTGTTTACTGAAAGTGTGTAGGGACGAACATGTCGCCGCTTTACATATCTCCTCCGGTGAAACCCGGCTATATTCCGCCCAGGACGCCGCTTGAGCTCTGGTAGAATGAGCCCTCAAGCCCAGCGGCGCAACACGCCCCTGTAACAGATAGGCAGAGGCAATAGCCTCCTTAACCCACTGAGAAATGGTGGCTTTCGCTGCCGCCTCACCTTTCCTGGAACCGCCGAACAGGACAAATAAACGATCTGACTTGCGGAAAGTTTCGGTGACCGTCAAATATCGACGTAACACTCTTTTAAGATCCAAACGACTAAGACCGCGATCAGAAGCCTGTCCTCCCGACGCGTGCAACACCGGGAGCGAGATCACCTGATTCAAGTGAAAAGGAGAAGAAACTTTAGGCAAAAAGGAAGGCACCGGCCTCAGCACCACTTTCTGATCCGAGAAAGAGAGGAAAGGCTCCCTGCAAGAAAGAGCTTGAAGTTCGGAAATACGGCGTGCCGAACAAATTGCCACCAGAAACACCGTCTTAAGGGTTAAGTCCTTTACCGAAATTCGAGAAAGAGGCTCAAACGGGGCGACCGTAAGCGCACGCAAAACCAAGTTGAGGTCCCACGCCGGGACGGAAACACGGCGCGGAGGCTGCAGTCTAGAAACCGCCTTCAAGAAACGAACAACATCGGCATGGGAGCCGAGCGTGATCCCTTGCACTTTACCTCTGTAACAGGAAAGAGCTGCTAATTGCACCCGCAAGGAACTGGCGGCCAAACCCTTATCAAAACCGTCCTGTAAAAATTCTAACACCACTGGGAGAGAGGCTGTAGCCGCCCGAACCTGACGCCTGGAACACCAATCCTCAAAAATACGCCAAACCCGGACATAAGCCAGCGAAGTGGACCTTCTACGCGCCTGAAGCAACGTCGCCACAACGGACTTCGAATAACCTTTCTTTCTTAACTTCGCCCGTTCAATAGCCAGGCCGTAAGAGAGAATCTCTCCACTTGCGGCATGCGAAGAGGCCCCTGACAGAAGAGATCCAGAGTAAGGGGAAGACGCCATGGAGAATCGATCAGCAGACGAACGAGATCGGCATACCAAGGCCGATGGGGCCAATCCGGTGCTATCAACAATACTTGTCCCCTGTGAGACTCGATCCGCTGAATCACCCGACCCAGAAGAGGCCACGGGGGAAACACAAAGAAGGCCTGTGGTGGGCCAGGGCTGCAACAGAGCATCGATGCCTTCGGACATTGGTTCTCGCCACCGACTGTAGAAGCGAGAAGCTTTTGCAGACCGAAAGGTGGCCATCAGATCCATGACAGGCTGACCCCAACAATGCACCAACCGCTGGAAGACGGCTGGATTCAACTCCCATTCGCCGGCATCCATCTGAACACGACTGAGAAAATCCGCTGTGACATTGTCCTTCCCGGCAATGTGCGCTGCCGAGATCGTCAGCAACCGAGGCTCTATCCACGCAAATAGCAACTGGGCCTCCGCTTCCAAGGTTACGCTGCCGGTACCGCCCTGTCGATTTATGTAAGCTACGGCCGTGGCATTGTCGGAAAGAACTCGCACCGCCCTGCGCGTGACCTGGACCTCGAAACTTTGGAGCGCTAGCCGAACCGCTCTCAGTTCCAAACGATTGATCGACCAGCCGCGCTCCTGCTGGGAGCAGAGCCCCTGAGTCAGTTGCTCCCCGCAGTGGGCGCCCCAGCCCGTTAGACAGGCATCCGTCAACAGTGGAAGCCAGTCGGGCTGTTCCAAGGGCATCCCCGTTTGAAGTGAGGATGGGCGTAGCCACCAGTTCAGATCGTTGCGAACTATCCGCGGACAGGGAAGACGTTTGTTCAAAGAATCGACCTGATGAGACCAGCGGCGGAGTAAAGCCCTCTGTAGAGAGCGCATGTGGAAGCGAGCCCAGGGCACCACTTCCAGGGAGGCCGCCATGGTCCCCAACAGTTGCAGATAGCGCCAAGCTGACGGAGCTGAAGTCCTCCGAAATTGGCGCACTAGAGCCTGGAGAGAGACCACTCTCCTTTCCGGAAGAAACACGGTCCCTCTGCAAGTATCGAATAGTACCCCTAGGTACTTGAGCAACTGAGTCGGATCCAAGCGGCTCTTGCTGGGGTTGACAACCCAGCTGAGGGACTGCAGAAGCTTGACGACCCGCGCCGTGGCCGATTCACACTCCGAACGAGACTTTCCGCGTATCAACCAATCGTCCAGATAAGGATGAACCAGCACACCTTCCTGACGCAAGGCCGCCGCTACCACCACCATGACTTTGGTGAAAACCCGAGGAGCGGTGGCCAGACCGAAAGGCAAAGCTTGGAACTGGAAGTGACCCCACGGAAGAGCGAAGCGGAGATACTTCTGATGGGCTTGCCGTATAGGAATATGTAGATAGGCCTCGGTCAGGTTGAGAGAGGCAAGAAACTCGCCTTTGCGGACGGCAACAATTACGGACCGCAGGGTTTCCATCCGAAAGTGAGACACTCGAAGACAACGATTCACGCCCTTGAGATCTAAAATAGGACGAAGAGCACCATCCTTCTTTGGCACCACGAAATAAATGGAGTATCTGCCGAGACCGTACTCCGCTGGTGGAACGGGAACTACTGCTCCTAGCCGGAGCAAGCGATCGAGAGTCTGTCGAATCTGTGCGGTCTTGAGAGGACCCCGGCAGGGGGATGCCACAAAAGAATCGAGAACGGGCCGGGCTAGATCCAAAGCGTAGCCGTCCCGAATAATCTCCAAGACCCAGCGATCTGACGTGATACGGGCCCAAGCCGAGTGAAAGTGCTGAAGACGACCCCCAATCGCAGCAACCTCTGCCTGGACCCGCAGCCCTTCATTGGGACTTGCGAGCGGCAGTAAAGGTGGTGGCCACGAATCCTCTAGAGGCTCCTCGAAAACCTCGAAAGCTCTGGGATCTCGAAAGATATCTACCGCGCTGCGTCCCCACAAAGCGGGGTGATCGAAATCTACGAAAGTCTCGAAACTGACCCCGAGGAGAAGGAAGGGTCCTACCTCGCCTAGGGCGATCCTCGGGAAGGCGACCGCCCTTAGATTCACCCAGCTCCTTAACCAACTTATCAAGATCTTCACCAAAGAGGAGCTTGCCTCTAAAAGGCAACCTTCCCAGACGAGATTTAGAAGAAGCATCCGCCGCCCAACTCTTCAACCAAAGGGCTCTGCGAGCCGCTACCAAGGAACCCATGCTATTAGAAAGCGCTCGGATAAGGTCGTAATGGACATC
Organism: Ichthyophis bannanicus; assembly: GCA_033557465.1. Taxonomy (NCBI): domain Eukaryota; kingdom Metazoa; phylum Chordata; class Amphibia; order Gymnophiona; family Ichthyophiidae; genus Ichthyophis; species Ichthyophis bannanicus. The sequence goes on along the minus strand of CM066031.1, from coordinate 157,094,084 downwards.
CGCCAAATACGCCGACCCAGACTCCAAGCGCTGAAGCTCGTTCAAGTCCTCGGCCTCTGCGGACGCCGCCTGACGGAGACGCTGAACCCAGCGAAGACAGGCTCGAGCAACCCAAGCTCCACAAATGGAGGCCTGCAACGCAACGGCGTCCGCCTCAAACGATTGCTTCAACAAATCATCCATCTTCCGGTCCTGAGACTCTTTTAAAGCCGCACTGCCTTCAACAGGGATCGTGGTCTTCTTAGTTACCGCCGAGACCGCCGCATCCACCTTAGGCAAACGGAACCGGTCGAGGTCTTTATCGGCCAATGGATAAAGTTTACGCATAATTTTAATCTCCCTGAGACCCAATTCCGGGGTATCCCACTCTGCTTGTATCATTTGATCAAGAACTCTGTGCATGGGGAAGACCACCTGCGTCTGACGTACGGCCTGAATGATAGGATCCGCACCATCTTCTTCGTCAGCCGGCGGGGCTGCGGACAGGCCAAGAGTCTGAAGCGCCTCAGAAAGGAGCGCGGGTAATTCTTCTCTGCGAAAGACGCGAATGATCTTCGCCTGATCTTCTGGCTCAGGGAGCTCACCTTCCTCTAAGGGCTCCTCCTCCACGTCCACCTCCGGTTCCTCACCCTCTATCCAATCCAAATCGGACAACAAGGGTTCCTGCAGGCGCTGTCGCTTGGCCGCGCACACGCCAGATAAAACACTGCCCGAAGCAACAGGTTGCGCCACCTGACTAGGAGGGGAACCGACTGCAAAGCCTTGCTGCCGATGACAAAAAGCTTGATGCATCAGTAAAATAAAGTCGGGAGAAAAATCCTCCAAGAAAGACTCACCCCGAGGATCAGCCTGCGACCCCCCGCCGGCAGGAAGAGCGGGGGCCGCTCCCGAAGGGCCTTCCAAGGGCGAGTCAGTCGCCGCTGTCACGGTAGGGGACTCAGAAGCAACCGCTAAGGAAGTCTCCAGCCGCTGCTCCATACTGAGGGACACAGAGGCGCAGCGCTGACAGATACCCGTCTCTAAAGAAGCGCCCCTCCGAGAGCCACAAATAACACACAGGGACCCCGAGGGCATGAATCCAAAAAACACCTGGACACCCAAGGATGAAGAAATACAGTACCGGACCCCAGAGAGGACGGGAGGCAACGCGGAGTCCCAGAAGCCGCGGGCCCCTAACACAAGGCTGAGAGCCAGCTAGGAAAAACCAAACTGCAGACTCTGCCTGCTATAGCGTTTTAGAAATGGCTTCTTTTTTTTTTTTTTTTTTTAAGGAAGCTGATAGCAAATAAACATGTTGTCCAGGACGTTAAGAAACAACTGCTAGCAGCCCAAACGCCCCCCTCAACCGGGGAAAGCCCAGAGATTTGACCGGGAAGAAATCAACTAAAAAGGCAAAGAAAGCAAAAAAATAAAATAAAATAAAATAAAAGAAATAAAAGCACAATCGATGTCTAGCTAAGAGGTGCTCCGCCGCGGGTGCTCAAGACTTCAGGGAAACGGCACCCAGCAACGTGGGCTGCATGGAGAAGAGCACCGCGACGGACAAAATGGCCGCGGCTTCTCACAGAGTTCAGGCTCGCTGTAGAGTTTTGGCACCAAAAAGCCCCGGCAGCGCTGAACAAGGACGCCCCTGCACGGAGAGTCCAGATGCGGGCCAAAGAAAATCGCGCACCAAAGAAGTGAAATAAATAAAAGAACTGAAAGCAAATAAAGGTAAAACACGCGATAGGGGCCAAGGCAGTGACAGCGGCCCAAACGGTTGCTGTCTCTGTGAAGCCCACGGTACTGCCAAAGACACAGGCTCCTACCTTACTGAAAGGGAAACGCTGGCCAGCCGCGAAGGAGCTCTGCCCCGTACAGTTCAAGGAGCAGAGATCCAAGCCCAAATGAAATTAGCAGGCAATGACACAGCAAGCGGTCAGTGACTGAACAGGAGAGAGACCTCGGCTGAGACCCCCCCTGCTCCGGAGAGCCGTGTCAGACAGCAAAATGTTTTGTTTTTTTTTGTTTTTTTTTAAAGAGACAGATACAACTCTCTGACCAAAAAAAAAGGAATCCCCAAAAGGGACAAAGGAAAGAAAAATTAAAAGGTTAGCTAAAAATAAGCCCTAAACTAACTGACTTGTGAGCCCAGCCAGGCTCACACACATCTTCCTGCTGCATGAAGACTGGACACACTGGAGTACAAGAGATAGCCAGGATGCTGGTTCCAGTGATGCTGAATTTTGATTGGTCCAGTCTTCATGCTGCAGGAGGAGGTGCACTACCCATTCGTAGAGGACTAAGCTGGAGGAACGATAAGGAATAAGTCTTCACATATGGGCATCGTCGGTACCGACGGAGCCTGCGCGGGAACGCTCCCCAGCGTCCAAAAGGAAAGCTTTTGGGAGCATCCCACAGCGCCTGCACGCTGCCTTCCCGCCTTTCCTAACCACCTCTCTCCAGTTCGAGTTTTAAAGCTGAGACAAAGAGAGAGAGAGGAAAGGAAAGATAGATAGAGAGATACAACTCCTAGGGGAGGTGGGTGGGTTCTGAAGACTTATTCCTGCTGTTCCCAGAGATCACCTGTTACAGGTAAGTAACTGTGCTATCTCCAGGAACAAGCAGGAATGAGTCTTCACATATGGGGACTCCCCAGCTAGAGGTGCCTGGGAGATCACCCAGGTTTTGAGTCCCTGGGAAGGACTCTACCTCCACCTATGAATCTCAGGCATCCAGTCAGGGATGGAGGGTAGGAGTTGATTAGGTATGGAACAGGTGTTTGAGAACAGCCTGACCAAACAAGGCATCCCGGCGGGAGTCCTTGTCCAAGCAGTAATGGGCTGTAAAGGTATGAATCGAGGCCCAGGTGGCCGCTCGACAGATTTGGTCGATGGACTTAGAGTTCAGATGAGCCATAGAGGCTGCCATGGCCCTCACATTGTGAGCTGTGACATGGCTTTCCAGAGAAAGGTTCTTACTCTGGTAGGCGAAGGAAATACACTGAGCAATCCAATTGGACAGAGTTCTCTTAGAGACTGGAAGTCCTAAATGAGAGGGATCAAAAGCAACAAAAAGTTGAGAGGATTTTCTATGTTGCTGTGTCCTTTGTAAGTAGAAAGCAAGTGCTCTTTTACAATCCAGGGTATGAAGATTCCTCTCTGCACTTGATGCGTGAGGTCCTGGAAAAAAGACAGGTAAATACACCTCCTGGTTCAGATGAAAAGGTGAGACCACTTTAGGCATAAAGTGTGGATTAGTTCTGAGGACTACCTTGTCATGATGGAACCTTGTATAAGGAGGATTAGCCACTAAGGCTTGCAACTCACTGATACGGCGAGCTGAGGTGACTGCAATGAGAAAAATAACCTTCCAGGAAAGGAATTTCAAGGAGGTAGTGGCTAAGGGTTCAAAGGGTGGCTTCATAAGCTGGCCAAGAACCAAATTCAAGTCCCATGCCACTGGAGGTGGTCTAATGGGAGGTTTAGTCAAAAGAAGGCCTCTCATGAATCGTGCTATCAGAGGATGAGAGGAAATAGGATGTCCATTGACAGGCTTAAGGGATGCTGCAATAGCACTCAAATGAACCCTTACTGAATTTGTTTTAAGGCCTGCATGGGATAAATGCAGCAAATACTCTAGTAAAGAATTCAGAGGTATTGCAAGAGGGTTAAGACCCTTCTCTGCACACCAAATGGTAAACCTCTTCCATTTAAAAGCATAGGAACGTCTGGTGGAAAGCTTTCTGGAAGCATGAAGGATATCCTTCACTTGCTGAGAAAGGTGTAAATCCTGAAGGTCTAAGCCTTCAGCAACCAGGCCCTGAGATGAAGAGACTGGGGATTTGGGTGCCACAACGTTCCCTCCTCTTGGGAGAGGAGATCTGGAGCAGACTCCAAGTCCAGGGAGGGAGCTTGAGAGAGATGCAGAAGTAGAGGGTACCACACTTGGCGTGGCCAACATGGTGCTATGAGGATCATAGACCCCCTGTCTCTCTGAAGCTTGAACAGTGTCTTGGGAATGAGGGGAATAGGTGGAAAGGCATAGAGGAAGCCTTGCCCCCAATGAAGGAGGAAGGCATCCCTGGCCTGAACTCCCTGACACGGAATCCTGGAACAGAACCGGGGAAGTTTGGCATTCCACGGACTTGCAAACAGGTCTATGTCTGGGGTTCCCCAAATTCGAAAGATCTTGGCTATCTGGTCCCCATGGAGGGACCATTCGTGGGGAAGCAGAACTCGACTGAGTCTGTCTGCCCAAGAGTTTTGAACCCCTGGAAGATATACTGCCATGAGATGGATTTGATGTTCTCTGGCGAAGGCCCACAATCTCAGAGCTTCGTTGCAAAGCGACAGAGAGCCAGCCCCCCCCTGCTTGTTCACGTAGAACATGGCTACTTGGTTGTCCGTGTGGATGAGGACTGTCTTGTAGCTGAGCAGGGTGCGGAAGACTCAGAGCCAGGAAGATTGCTCTGAGCTCTAAGAGGTTGATATGTAGAGATGTCTCCTGTGGAGACCAGATGCCTTGGGTGGAGAGATCTTGTAGATGAGCTCCCCAACCCTTTGGAGAGGCATCTGTTTTAAGGGTTGCTTGGGGTAATACCTGTTGAAAGGGGGACCCCAGCAACAGATTTTGAGTGGACTTCCACCAATGGAGCGAGGAAAAGAGGCGACTGGAGGTCGCTATTTTGTCTGACAGGCACCCTGATGCCTGGGTCCATTGGGTGGATAGAGTCCATTGAGCCGCTCTCATGTGAAGGCGAGCATAAGGAACCACATGCACAGTGGATGCCATGTGGCCTAACAGTTGTAACATCTCTCGAGCAGTTGAATGGGATTTTAACTGAATCTGTGAGGCTAACTGCACCAAGCGTAGGCAACGGGCCTGGGGGAGATAGGCCCTTGCAGTTGTGGTATCCAGCAAGGCCCCTATGAACTCTAGAGATTGAGTAGGGGTGAGATGGGATTTTGGAATGTTTATTACCAGTCCCAGATACTGAAGAAACACGCCTTGTGCAGGCCAGGGAAGCCTGGGCCTCTGACTGGGATGGAGCTCGGATGAGCCAGTCGTCCAGATATGGGAATACGAATATCCCTAGAGTGCGTAGAAATGCAGCTACTATTGCCATGCATTTGGTGAACACTCTTGGAGCAGAGGCCAGACCGAAAGGAAGCACTTTGTATTGGTAGTGCTTTCCTTGGTGAAGGAACCGAAGGAACCTTCTGTGTGTTGGATGGATGAGGACATGGGTGTACGCATCCTTGAGATCTAGAGAACAAAGCCAGTCCTGACTCTGGAGGTATGGAAGGAGAGTTCCAAGAGAAGTCATCTTGAATTTCTTCTTGCATAGAAACTTGTTCAATTCTCTGAGATCTAAAATGGGTCTGTAGCCCCCTGTTTTCTTTGGAATGAGAAAATAGGGGGAGTAGAACCCTGAGCCCTTTTGAAGAAGGGGTACTTCTTCTATTGCCCCTTGGGCAAGAAGGGTGGCAATCTCTTGACCTAGAAGGTTGAGGAGAGATGTTGGAGAATTGAACTGTTTCACCATAGTGTGAGGAGGAAGGTTTAAGAAGTGAAGCTTGTACCCGTCTCTTAAGATAGAGAGGGTCCATTGCTCTGCTGTGATTTGTTCCTATCTGGGAGCAAAATGAGCTAACCTTCCTGGGATGGTGAGAGGCTCTGGATGTTCTAGAGCCAGAAAGGCTAAGTTCTCTAGTGGTAAGTCAAAGGCCCTGAGGAGGCTGAGGCTGTTGGGCTGTAACAGTCCTCGCAGCCTTAGGCTTGGCCTGTTTTGGTTGTTGTTGCCTCTTTGTAGCAAAACGACCTGCAGAAGAGGCCTGACCATAAACAGAAGAATAATTTCCCTTTTTTTGGGAAAAAACCTTTTTTGAACAATCTCTTTTTAAAAGGAGCAGAAGTAGACTTTGAAAGTCTATCTAAAGCAGAATTTTCAGCATCCATCTGGTTGGCCTTTGCTTGCCAATCTTTGCCAAACAGGTTTTCACCTGTACAAGGAAGGTTACCTAGTCCATCCTGAACCCAGGATTCCAAATCAGAGGCTTGTAACCAAGCAATTCTGCGTGCACCTATGGCAATAGCTGAGGCTCTGCTGGCACCCTCAAAAAAGAGTCAAAGGCTGCACGGTTGGAAAACTTGGAAATATCCTGGGCATGTTTAAGCCAGGTGAGAAACTCTTCCCTTTTATTTTCTGACATAAAAGGAGATAGGGTTTGCAGATGATCTGTATCTTCCTTTAGAAACATCCCCATATAGAGACTATAGGAGTTGATTCTGGCTACAAGCATACTGGCTTGGAAAATTCTCCTGCCAAAGGCATCTAAGGTTCTGCATTCTCTTCCTGGAGGAGTAGAAGAATGCCTCTTTGTACTCTTGATCTTTTTCATAGCAGACTCCACCACAATGGAGTGGTGAGGAAGCTAAGTCTTATAAAAACCAGGACAAGGAGGAACACGATACATGGTGTCCAACCTACGAGAATGAGGGGAGGTGGTAAGAGGAGTCTCCCATATGCCCAACATGTGATCATAGAGAATCTCATGTATTGGTAAAGTGGCTGCCTCTTTGGGAGCCTTAGGATATTGTAAAATATCTAATTTTTTGGCTCTAGGCTCTGTCTCAGAGGTCACTGAGATGGAAAGGCCCCTGGCCACCTCCCTGATAAAGTCTTGAAAAGACAAGTCCTCTGGAGGAGACTTTCTCCGTTTTGGAGAAGAGGGTTCCTGAGGAAGGATCCCCGATGCTTCGATAGAGGCCTCTGATTCATCAAAGTCTTCAGAGGAATCGAAGTATCGCCTGTCTGGATGCTCTCGCAGAGCCCGATACACATACCGGGGGGGTATCGACATCGGGAGTAATCGGTACCGATGGGCATCACAGGATAGTGTACCGCTGCCGTCGACGTTGATGCCCATCGGTACCGGCAGCGGAACCGGTATTGGGTCCGGTACCGGAATTGGTACCGACAACGGAGTTTGTTGCGGTACCGAAGGCGTCGCAGCTTGTATGAATGCAGTGATGGCACGCTGCATGGTCAGAATATTCTGATCCATCGACCAATGTCTGGATGTCGGTACCGGTGTGAACCGCCGGTACCCCAGAACATTGTAACAGGTGATCGGTCGAGGCCGAGCCATCAATGTCAACCTGTGACCCCATAGATAAAGCTTTGGAAGCCGGAGCCTCCCGCCGGGGTAATTTTGCCGGTGTGGATTCCTCGAGAGCAAGCCCGGGGGCATCTCGATACTTAGAGGGAGATGTACTCTTCGAGGACCGGCCAGATTTAAGTTTGGTTACCTGAGATCCATGGGAGGAAGAAGAAGCCCTGGAAGACGTCGATGTCACAGAAGCTGCATCAGAGGGAAACAGGGTACTGAGCTCTGCTGCTCGATTCTGTAAACCTCTTTTAGACATCATGGAACAGGACTCACAGTCTGCAATGGAATGGTCAGGACCTAAACATTTAAGACACCAGTCGTGGGTATCGGTGACAGAAATAGTGCCACTGCACTTCATGCACTTTTTGAACCCGGAGGCGGGCTTTTCCATGAGGAAAAATTTTCTGCAGGCCTAAGGCCACAGAAAGAAAAAATGCACTGAAGTAGAAAAGAGTAGTTTGGGTTTTTTTTAAAAGAAAGAAAGAAAAAAACGGTGGTACCGGTCCGGAGTCGAGAAGGCAGACACGCGACTAAAGAAATAAAAGAAAAAAAATTCTTCAGCGGTGACAGGAAACACAACCTGCTGGCTCCGCGGAAAAAGAAGAACTGGAGAGAGGCGGTTAGGAAAGGCGGGAAGGCAGCGCGCAGGCGCTGTGGGATGCTCCCAAAAGCTTTCCTTTTGGACGCTGGGGAGCGTTTTCGCGCAGGTTCCGTCGGTACTGACGATACCCATATGTGAAGACTCATTCCTGCTCGTTCCTGGAGATATCGTATTACAGACTTGCATGGGAGCTCGGCGTCACGAACTTTCACTGAGGCAGGAGGAGAGAAGTTTTTGTTCCTGGTTATGAAAAGGACTTCAGTTTTCTTAAAGTTTATGTGAAGATTTTGGGACAGGAGCCAATCAGTAATTGTATTGAAGCATTCAATAAGTGGAACAAGGTTTGGGTGCTTGATGTTAATTGGGGCGAAGATCAGTACATCATCCGCATAGATCAGACTGGAGATGTTAAAAGAACAGATGATATCACAAATGGGTTGCATATAAATGTTAAAGAGTAGAGCCGAAAGAGATGATCCTTGGGGTACTCCTTGTTGCTGATGGAATGGTTCCGATGTTGAGGCGCCTATCCGTACTTGTTGCCAGCGGTTCATGAGATAGGATTTGCACCATTCCCAAGCAAGGCCATGAATTCCTTTTTCCTGGAGGCGGGAGAGGAGTTGTACATGGTTAACAGAATCAAATGCAGCCGCTATATCAAGAAATATGAGTACGAACCCATTCTCAATTTTGTCAATACCTCTGGATAATGTATTGACTGTTCAGGTTTCTCAGCTAGGATGGGCCTGAGGCACCCAGTTCTCATTGGGATAAGAAAGTACCTGCAGTAGAAGCCTTTGCCCCACAGGTGTCTGGATACAGGTTCTACTGCTTTGTCCTTGAGAAGACCCTCAAGCTCTGTGAGCAGCAGGGACTGGTGAAGGAGAGGTTGTAACGGCTCTCCTGGGGTGGAATCTGCTGTAGGTGGAGGAGGTATCCCTCCTTGACCACCTGTAGTACCCAAAGGTCCGAGGTGATTGAGGCCCATTTGTGGGCGAAGAGTGTCAGGTGCACCCCTGTTGCTGGTGAAGGTCTCCTGGGGGAGGGGAGGCTCTGCCCTGGGAGTCAAAAGCTCATCCCAGGCTGGGTCGGAGCTGGGGCTTGGGGCTTAGGTGTTTTCACCTTCTGAGCTCCTTACCCCTGTCTCTTGGGGTGAGAACCCTGCTGATGGCCAGAGTAGGGCTGGTACTGGTGACCCTGTGTAAAGGCACCCTTTTTCCCCATGGGAAAAGGGGCTGTTCCCCAATGTTTTTTTGCAGGGATAGGATGAAGTCATCTTGGACAGCCTCTGAAGGGTCAAACTCTGCTTCGATCTCAATAGCTTTGTCAGTCATAGGTTTGCCTTAGAGGCTCTCCCTGGTACAGGGGACATTGAGCAGTTTGTCCTGAACCCACTGCTCGAGATCGTAGGATTGCAGGCAGGCCTGGCGCTTGGCCCCTGGCCCCGATGCCGGCCACTACAACTTGAGCTGCCGATCTGAAGCTGTCCTAGGCAGCCCAGGAGAGGAACCTGGAGCAGTCCCTCATTCCAGAGGACAGGGCCTAGAACCATTGGAAAGATTCCCCAACGAGGCCTGCTGCAAACCCAAACAACTCTTTGGTCAGTGCCTTTAGGTACATGCCTATGCAAAGTTCATATGCTTGGATTTGGCAACCCAGCATCAAGCCATGGTAGTATTTGCACCTGAGGGCATTGAGGGTCCGGGCTTCCCTACCAAGAGGGACAGAGAAGCAGATCTTTTGGCTCTTGAGCTTCTGCATGGTTGACTCAATGACCATGGAGTTATGTGGGAGCTGGGGTTTCTGAAACCCTGGCCCTTTCCGGACATAGTACATAGCATCAAGCTGACGGTTGAGTATATAGGCCAGGGGTGGGCAAACCTTTTGACTCGAGGGCCGCAATGGGTTCATATATTGGACCCGGGGGCCGGACCAAGAGTAGATGGACGGTGTGTATGTGTGAATTAATATAAATTAAATTTAAATTTGTAACATTAAATGTTTAGATTAATTTAAGGTAGAAAAGCATAAAGAGAGTTATTTTAGAAAACTTTTATGCAATGTATTTCTTTCATAAAATAGTACCTTCAATTTTAGTGGGAACAGTGTTGTTGGTCTCCCTTTTTTGTTAAGGCATCAAAGTCAGGAGATAGCTTTGTTGTTGCAATTCGCAGAATAGATCTGAGGTGTTGGTCAGTTAACTGGGATCTGTGACGGGATTTATTGATGTTCATGACGCTGAACGTCTGCTCACACACGTAGGTCGAGCCAAACAAGGCCAGAATCTTCTGTGCCATCCCCCGGAGGTTTGGAAAACAGTCATCTTTAAGTGAGGCATAGAACTCTTTTAGTGGAAGAGAGTGGAAGTTCTCCTTTAAGATTGCATCAGATTGAAGATTGATTAGTTCCAATTGCACTTCTTGTGGTGCTGTTTCTGGGTCTTGTGACAAGGGACAGGCCACCAGCTGAAGTGACTTTTCAATTTTTTCCAAATCTGAAAACCGACGGCAGAATTCTTCATGCAGGTCATTCAGTGATTTGCTATATTTATTCACATTTTGGATGGCCTTTTCCTGTGTGGCTAGTGTGGGAAAATGAGAAGTTTTTCTTTGAAATTTGCCTAGAAAAAAAAGTCAACTTGGCTTTGAAGGCATTTACATTACTATACATGTCGTGAATATACAGGTCTTTTCCCTGTAGCTTGACGTTAAGCTCATTCATGTGAGAAAAAATGTCAACAGCAAACGCAAAGTCACACAGCCAATTCTTGTCGCTCAGCTCTGGAAAATCATCAGACTTCCCCTTTAACTCCAAAAATGTATCAATCGCTTCTTTAAGATCCCACACTCGTTTAAACACTTTGCCCAAACTCAACCAGCGGACACGAGAGTGGTAAAGCAAGTCTTTGTGGTCTGCGTCGGTTTCCTCCAGAAATGCAATGAACTGACGGTGCTGAAGTCCCTTTGCTCGTATGCAGTTAACAAGCTTTATAACTGGATTCACAACATGACTAAGCTGTAATACAGATTTACACAAAGATTCTTGGTGTATGATGCAGTGGAGAAAAATAACTTCTTGCTCAGGGTTTTCCTCTTTCACTTTATCCTGAATTCTTTTCAGCAATCCCACATTTTTTCCAGTTAAATTTGGAGATCCATCCGTAGTGACATTAGCAAGTTTACTCCAAGGTAGCTTCATACTCTCGATGACAGCAGACACCCGGTCATACAAATCTTCTCCCCGTGTTTTTCCTTTAAGTGGCTCCATGGCCAAAAACTCCTCTGTTATTTCAAAACTGTCGCTAATCCCTCGGATAAAAATTAAGAGCTGAGCTGTGTCTTATGTCTGTACTTTCGTCCAGTGCTAGCGAATATAATTTAAAGGACTCTGCAATATTATTTAACTTGTTTGTTATGTCTTCATCAATCAGTTCCACACGACGAGTCACTGTCCTGCGTGATAAACTGAGTTTTTCAAACTTGTCTTTGCTCTCTGGACACAAAAGACCTGCGGTCTCTATCATGCATTCTTTCAAAAACTCTCCTTCAGAGAGGGGTTTACTAGCTTTTGCTAATTTGAATGAGAGCATAAAACTTGCTTTGGTACTTGACTCTTGAATCGCAGTTTGTCTGTGAAATAAATTTTGCTGAGCCTGTAATTTAGCCATCAACCTCCGAGCTGTAGACCCCCGTTCTTGGGGCGACTGCTTGCTAGCATAGTTAGCATGCTTCGTGGCAAAATGACGGCTGATATTATATTCTTTGAAAACCGCAACAGTTTCCTGGCATATGAGACATACAGCCATTGATCGGACTTCCGTAAAAATTATATTTTGCTATCCATTCCTTATTAAACACTCTGCATTCACTGTCCACTTTTCTTTTCTTTGCCACACTCATTTTGGGATTCTGCACTACACTAGCCGGCCATCGCGAGATTACGCTGTGTCCTCTAGAAAGTGAGGTGAATAAATGAATAAATTAGCTAGCGCTCCGCAGGCCAGATTAAAAGGTCTGCCGGGCCGTAGTTTGCCCATTCCTGATATAGGCACAGATGCCAGCGTCTCCCACATTCGGAGGAGCAGCCTCTTGAGGATCGGCTGTATGGGCACCATGAGGGTTTCTCTAGATGGAGTCTCATTCTGGAGAATCTCTAACTCCTTGGTGTGCGGATCCTCCTCTGCTTCAGTTTGCACCGAGAGGGCCCTGGCCATATCCCTGAAGAAGCATGGAAGGCTACAACTTCGGGAGAAGGGCATCAAGGCACTATGGAGACAGGCCTGACGGAACGTCTCGGTGCTTTCTGGTGTCCAGGACGCCTCGTCCTCTGTCTTACACTTGGAGTCGCCTGGTGATGAGGAATAAGAGGCCCTGCGACTCCTTGTGTCAAGGCTGGTGCGAAAGGGCCGATGGCCTGTAGACTGGCGTCCGAGTCACGGACAATAGTCGGCGAGGACTGGGTACCTGATGAGTGGGACCGGGACCTCAACTTCCGCCGAGGACTTTCTTAAGGCCAAGGGTGCTCAATGCTTGTTCGACGACCGGGAACTCCGTCGCTGTTGAGGACCCGGTCATTGGGGCAGAGACGGGAAACCCTGCAGCGCCAGGATAGCAGTGATATTCTGCTCCAAGACCGCTATTCTGGTTTCCAAGCCAGAAGACACCACAGCTTTCGGCACAGACACAGAGGATTTCACGTCTGGTGCCAGCACCTTAGGGAGTGTGGCCTTGAGGAACTTCACATGGTCTCCGCCAGCCGAGGAATCCTTCTTGATGACCTTGGCGAGGTGCTTCTCGGAGTCGCCCAAGTCGCTTCATGGAGTTTTACCAAGTTTTTCCGGTGCAACCTCAGCAGACTTCAATGACTTCTTCTTTTCTGGCTTCAGGGTCTTCTCAGAGGCATTGCGGCCATGAGACTCTGAGAACGCCCAGGCGTCACGGGATGTGCCGGGCTTGGATGGAGCTTGGTGCTGGGGAGGCGGATGCCGAGTCTGACCTAGGGAACAACTTCTCCTGCAACTCCGATCTTCTTTTGTTGGTTTTGGCTGACGTGGCCTGGCACAGGTCGTAAGAGGTGCTGTCATGGTTTGGGCCCAGGCAGCAGAAGCAGCAGTCATGGGTGTCAGTGATGGACATGGTCTGATTGCACACTTTTTGAACCCACTGGGGGACATGGTGAGAAAACACCCAGACAGGGTTGACAACCTCCGGATGAAAAAAAAAGCACAAACGCTGGTTGAGGAAGACCTCAAGAAAAAAGAACCGAGAACAGCGCCAGAAGGCGCCAACTCGATGCAGGAAAAGGAACCAGCAAGCCTAGCGGAAAACTAACTTTTAGGAACAGGGGCTCCACGGAAAAAGGAGACTGAGCAAGATGACACCCTTTGGCAGGAAGGAGACCATGCATGCATGGTGGCATCTCCCAAAGGCTTTCTTTGAAAGCTGGAGAGATGCTTCTGTGTGGGCTCCATCGGTGCCAACGTCACCCATATGTGAGGGCTGACTTCCTGCATCTTCCTGGAGAAGAAACCTGTACCCTTCCTGAACTATGCGAGTGTCCACTGCTCTGAGGTGATGAGGTGCCATCTGTGGGCGAAGAGTGCTCCTAATTTAGAAGCCTGGTTCTGTACATAAGAACATAAGATATGCCATACTGGGTCAGACCAAGGTCCATCAAGCCCAGTATCCTGTTTCCAACAGTGGCCAATCTAGGTCATAGGTACCTAGCAGTTTCCCCAAAAGACACAGGTTCCACAATGCTTGTACTGGGTCAAGCATTGATATCCTAGGTCCCTTCTTAATAATGGTTTATGGACCTTTCCTCCAGGAACTTGTCCAAACCTTTTTTAAACCCAGCTACACTAACAGCCTTTACTACATCCTCTGGTAACAAATTCCAGAGTTTGATTAGATGCTGAGTGAAAAAATATTTTCTTTTATTAGTCTTAAATAGTTTACCCTGTAGCTTCATTGCATGTCCCCTAGTCTTTCTATATTCTGATAATGTAAACAATCGATCTACGTTTACCCATTCCACTCTATTCATTCATTTATAGACTTCTATCATATCTCCCCTCAGCCATCTCTTTTCCAGGTTAAAGAGCCCTAACCCTTTTAGCCTTTCTTCATAGGAGTATCCTTCCATCCCCTTTACCATTTTGGTGGCTCTTCTCTGAACCTTTTCTAATAACGCTATATCCTTTTTAAGATACGGTGACCAGAATTGCACACAATATTCAAGGTGCGGTCTCATCATGTAAGCCTCTCCGTGTCATTTTCTAGCAAAGGGAACAGTCCTCTGGCTGGCGGTCTGGGCTGAGGCATTTTAGACACTTAGTGCATTTTTTGAAACCACTAGTTGGTTTCTCCATACCCTCAATGTTTGAAGAGTATGGTGGGCTTAAGGCCTAAAAGGGCATCGACACCCAGTATTTTTTTGTTTTAGAGAAAAATAAGAAAGACGATAAAGAAAGAATAAGGGAACCAGCGATGTCTTAGACAGTGCTGGTGTTGATGGGAAGGCAGAGACGCTATTCACAAAAAGAATTTTTTTCTGCGGTGACAGGATTTGCTTCCTGTTGGCTCCATGGAAAACGAGCAACTGAAAAGAGGGAGTTGGGAAGGTGGGAAGGCAGTCGCACAAGCACATGGAGTGCTCCCAAAAGCTTTCTAATTGGATGTTGGGGAGCAGTCCCACGTGGGCTCCATCGGTACTGATGTCACCCCATATGTGAAGACTACATTCCTGCTTGTTCCTGGAGATAACTCTTTACTGATCTTTTCTCTCAGCACTTTGTGTTGAATTATTACATCATCTTATACGCCTCAATATTTATATACATCTTCCTGCTCAAGTTCTTTTATATTACCTTATGTAGTCAGAGATGTTTCAGTTTTTCTTAGTTTTCCTCTCAGGAAGGCTGCCTTTGAATATTTTCCAGGCCAAATGTCATCCGAGGAGCTCTTCACAACTCAGTGATTGTTTGCTAAAGGTCGATCATAACATCATGCGTGTCATGAAGTCATTTTTTTTTTTTTTTAGCTGTAGAGTCATCTATAAATGAAGTTATCTATTAATCTCTAGGATCAAGGCTAAATCTGTAACCCAAGTTGATAACGAGTACTCAGTGGATTCAATGTCAGGCTAAACAAGAGTGGCAATAGGGAATCTCCTTGAAATATTCTTCACTGGATCTTGAGATTAGCAATGACAAACCATTCATCTTTATGAGTCAGGTGGAGTGCAATCTGCCACACTTTCGTGGTGAACCTAATCTGCTTTTTCAGTCCAGGGATTATTTTATACATGTCACGGGTAATTTTATAAGTGACTTGAGTATGTAGAACAGCATTTTATATGCTCAAGTAGGTGCTTATAAAAGTTCCCCAGCATATACAGAAATAAAGATAAGCACTAGGAAACCATAGTGGGAGATCAGCACATTATAGGTATGTTCTATAAAATACAAGCATTGGGCTCAATATTCAAAGGGCTAGTGTCACTAAATAGTGGTAGATGCTAACCGACATTGGGGTATGCTGGGGCGGAACCAAGCCATAACCGGGAAGTGGCGATATCGAGTCACTGCCCGGTTATGACTAAGCAGTGAAAGTAAGATGCAGCAAAGGCTGACCTAAATTTTGCCATGGAAGCTAACTGCGCAGCGGCTGAATATCACCGCCACCTTGTTAACTTTCTGCAAATCCAGGCAACCCAGCTATTCAATTTCAAGGCAAGATAGGACCCTGGCATTGAATATCTGGGTTTACAGTTCAGTAGTGGCAGCTGGCGGCGAATACTGCGTATACCATGGACTGCCCGAAGAACAAACCAGTCGGTACTAGAGGAGCTCAAACCTGAGCTTTCTTTAGAAGCTCAGATGACAAGACTTCCACTTTCATACTTTGGACACATCATGCGGAGAGAGAGATCATTAGAGAAAGACATCATGCTTGGCAAGCTAGGAGGTCAACGCAAAAGAGGAAGGCCAGCAATGAGATGGTTCGATACAATAACAGCAGCTACTGGTACCAGTCGGTCAACAATGAGCCGCCTGACTGAAGACCGAACACAATTTAGAGGGTCGCCATGAGTCTACTCCGACTCGACGGCACTTAACAACAACAACAGTGGCAGCCAGTCACGTTAGATCAGTTAGCTGCCACCGCTGAATATCTGTCCCATTGATTTTTTACTGATGCAGACATACATGCACAAAATGACTCCTGCCTCAGAGCAGATGTAGCTACCTGCAGCATTCAAGGAGGTAGTTTTATAAAAGCTAGTACTACTTCTCATTTATATAGTGCTACTAGGCATAAGCAATGCTGTATACATACACATAAAAGACAGTCCTTGCTATGACAGACAAATAGATCACGGGACTAGCTAATTCTTAAAGGAAACAATTAAAAATACATAGGGGTATAGACCATATATGCACTTATGTGCCTTCACAGCCTAGGCACCCTGTTACAAAATCACCCTCTTCAAGGCAGCATTTGATCCAAGAGTGTGGGATGTTATCAAAAGCTTTCCATGCTATATTAAAATGTTAATTTTTCTTACAGCTGGTCGTGATGGTTTTTTTCACCATCAACTGATCTTTGGTTCCATAGGTCCTGTCATCATACCATTATTCAATCTATGCAATCATATAAACCTTAATAAATAAATGAAGATATTCTGTTCCATCTATTGCACTGAAAAGCTTGTAAACCGTAGTTAAGCAAGTTACTAGTCAGTATTTTTTGGGGACGATATTTGGGTCTTTCTTTGGGGAGAGAGGTGTTCTTCCTGTAAGTAGTCACTATGGAGTTTGTTCTGACTATTTGATCAGTTGTTTTCTGCAATCCTGTCAAGTCCTGATGGAGAAACATTAAATGCTTGAGGTTGTGTACATTATCTGGTGTCTTGTGAGAAAGCAACTCCCACTGACGCTTCATTTACACTCCGTGTATCTAAATAGTTTCACATGGAGGGCGGTGTCTCTTAAATGCATTCATTTTGCACTTTCTAGGAGAGGAATGAATCTCATTCATAAGCCTTGCTATGTTAGATATGATCATATTTTCTCTCAAATTTGCTGCCAGTGTTCTTAATACTTGCCTTGAGCCAAAGAGAGCCTCCATTGGGAGTTCATATGTATAAGCAATATATTAAAACATGCTTGGAATTTCCTTTCAATCAGGCAAATGGACCTAGTAAAATTGGGACAATTTCTATCCTTCCACATTTTCATAGTCTTAGTTTACACCTTCATATGCTCAAGAATTTCTTTCTTCATATGCTGTACAGAATAGTTGTTTTGCACTAATACTTTTATTGGCAATATCTGTGTGGATATTCTGATGGTTGATGAGACATGCCTTCTGATTAAAGCTTTCATCACACTCAGGACAGGAAAACTGTTTCAATCTCTCGGGGCATTTTCTCCAAATGGGTTAATCCTGTGTGGATACTTAGGTGTCTTGCAAGGTCTTCTTTCTCCCTGAAGTCCTTACCACACTCTGTGCATGTATATATGTGGATTCTATAGTGCTTTGTGAAATGTCCCTTATCATTGAAGCCTATGCCACACTCAGCACAGGTAAATGGCTTCACTCTTTTGTGAATTCTCTGGTGGTTTTTGAGGTGTGTCTTCAAACGGAAGCTTTTACCACACTCAACACACATGCATGGTTTCAATCCTGAGTGAATTCTCTGGTGCCTTGTGAGGTCTCCCTTCTCCCTGAAGCTTTTACCACACTCAGAACACGTGAATGGCTTCACTCCCGTATGAATTCTCTGGTGGCTTAAGAGTCTTGTCTTCCAAATGAAGCTTTTACCACAGTCAGCACATGAAAATGGTTTCATTCCCCTGTGACTTTTCACGTGGTCTTTGAGGTTCTTCTTTTGACTGAAGCTCATAGCACACTCAGCACATGAAAATGGCTTAAGACCCATGTGGATATTCTGGTGGTTTGTGAGGTTTATTTTCTGACTGAATCCTTCACCACACTCAGTACATGAAAATGGTTTAAATCCTGTGTGGATTCTCTGGTGCCTGGTAAGATGTGTCTTCAAACGGAAGCACTTACTGCATTCAGTACACGTAAATGGCTTTAATCCAGTGTGAATTTTCATGTGCCTCATGAGATTTTCCTTCTCACTGAAGCTTTTACCGCACTCGCTACATGAAAATGGTTTCATTCCTGTGTGGCTTCTCTGGTGGCTTGTGAGCTGTGTCCTCCGACTAAAGCTCTTACCACATTCAGTACATGTATACTGTTTTACTCCTGTATGGATTCTCTTATGCCTTGTCAGGTTTGTTTTCCGACTGAAGCTTTTGCCACACTCAGTACATGTAAAACGTTTCATACTTTGATGAATTATTTCTTGGCTTGTCGGGATTGTTTTGTGATTGGAGATGGTACCATGCTCACTATGTGACGATGGATTCAGCCCAGTATGGATTTTCTGGTGCTTTGTGAGATTTGTTTTCTGACTGAAGCGTTTGACACATTCATTACATGTTAATTGTATCTCTCCCGCAAAGGATTTCTGTTGTTGTGCTTCCTCCGCAATATGGATTTGCTGGTATCTTGAAAAGCCTTTTCTCGGAGGGAAGCTTTGATTACACTCATTACTCAAAATTAGACTCTTTCCTGGAAAGACGTTTCCTTTGTGACCGAAGTTATTCTCATAACATGAAAATGTTCTCTCTGTGTGACTTTTCTGGGATTTTGTGAGGTTTGCTTTATTAAGAAAGAGTTCCCCATGGTCTGTACTTGCTGCCATTCTCGCTTCTTTATTAATTATCTGGCGTTGTACTAGCTGTTCTTCTGCACTGAAACCTTTCCCACACTCAGAGCATGTAAACGGTTTCTGTTCTGTGCATGTTTTCTGATGTTCCTGTAGTTCCTTCTTCCGACGGAAGGTTTTACCACAGTCTGTACATATAGATGGTCTCTCTTCAGTGTCAACTATCTGCTGCGTTTTCAGCGTTAAAGGATCCCGGAGGAATATCTCACACACATCACACGCACATCTTTGCTCCATTGCCTGGTTTCTCTGCACTTCCCCTGTACGTATGACCTGACTGGCACTCTGCTCGAGCAAATCAGACGCTCCTGGTGAATTTCTTTGCTTCTTTTCTGAGGCACGTCGATTCTTGTATTTTTGTCCCCGGTCAGGAGAAAGAGAAGTATCCTCTTCATCTCTTTCCGATAACATCTTGCTCCCTTCAAGATTCTTACCGAGCTTCCGGTGATGCGTCTCTGTATTATTGCTTCTAGGATCATCGTTTTCTAGATAAAAAAAAGTAAACAATGAGCATTACGGTCTGGAGGAGGATAGTTGAAGGAGCTCAGTTATACCATAAAAATTGTGGGCCTGATATTCAAAAGGATTAACACGACCAGCGCTGCTGACTATCCCTGAATGCTGCCGCTATACGCCCTGATGCTAAACGGGGTTCCTGGGGTGGCACCCAGCCGCAACCGGACAGCGGTGATATTGAGCAGTCAGGCACGTAAAGGCTGGCACAACTTTCACTTTCACTTAACTGGACAATGGCGGAATATCACCCGGTCCCCGATTAGCTTCCTGCCAATCCGAGCAACCCGGATCTTCAACGAATATCTGGCTTTAAGTTACAGTGGTGGCAGCCAGCTGCGTTAGAAAGATTAACCACCACAGCTGACTATCCCCCCCCCCCCATCTTCATTTTGCATTTCTGCTGTCCTCCCGAAGAGGCCACAGCATGAAATATTTACAAGCACCTTATCGTATCATGTCCTTTTGCGTGTGAAAGAAAAGTACTATTTGTGCATTCTGCAAGAGAATGTTCAAAGATAAAACAGCAAATTTAGAAATGTGAATTTGCTGTCTTAAAATTGCCCTCTCTTCATGTGGTTAAAAATATATGTGTATTTTTAGCTTGATTTAGAAGGGTCATTCCTAAAAGAGTATGTAAATATGGGTTGGGGGTGGGGAGAGAGAGTCCACACATTATGTTCGATTTAAAAAAATACATTTCTGAAAATTGGGGCAAGGTCTGTCTGTAAGAGGTAACTATACACTTTGTCCCAATGTGGGCAGTTTAATAATTTTCCCTGTGCTGTGTAGTAAAAGTCATATCGGAGGTATAAGAATGAGGCACACAAGAGAGGTAATAATCAAGCACAGGAGGGAATGTTATCACTATAGGAGAGAGGAGTGAAGACACTTATTTACAGTGCTAGTTCTAAAGAAATATGTAAAACCAGAAAAGTGAGCCATGCTTGGGTGAAGATGGTCCTCCCTACCATGGTATTAGGTATGTACAGGAATCTTCTGGCCATTAAGTATGGTCATGTTACTCTGCATGGCTTCATCCAAAAGTGGTATCTAGGCTTACATATGGAATTAGATATGGCTGAGTGGAGGAGTGTTTGGAAAAAGGCAGTTTCCATGTGCCTACACAGAGCAGAGTTCATTAGGATTTTGCATGGAACTTAGAGGTATCCTCACTTCTTTGCTAAATATATATACAAGGACGCCTCTCCTTTGTGTGTTGCAGGTGGTGTAGGAGCAGGGTAGTTGCATGTGTGATGGCAATGCCCAAGGGTATCCCAGTTTTGATTCACTATCAAGCAGGAATTGCAGGCCATGCTCAGTGCTCCTATCCAGATTACTCCAGCACTGGGACTAATGGATGGGGGGGGGGGGGGGGGGACGACACAGGTTCTCTCAACATGTTAAGTGCTGGTCAAACAGCTTATTTGTGTGACATGTTTCACTCTAGTGACATTCTGAAAAAGATGCCCTTCTGTTGGCAGTGGCGACTTCGGCTCTCTGAAATTCCTAGCATTGAAAAGCTGAATTATAGTATTAGAAGTGAAAATCAAAAGCTCGAAGCTCTATTGGTTCAGAAGATGATGTTCCTTACAAATCCCTATTTTGAAGCTGTTCCGCTAGCTAAGGATGGTCATCTTTACATCCTTGTATCCTAAAACTGTCTCAGCTGAAGCTTGTAAACTGCATTTGCTTAGTGTAGATGTTCAACATTTCCTGTATGTTTTAGCGCTCGGTTTAATAAAAATGTAAAAACATTATACAAAAGTGGTACTGTATTGAACAGTAAAGGCCATTAAGCTCATCTTTCATGGTAGACAATTTTGAATGCACATGACTGATTGCAGCTCCTTGAAACAGCCCTCAAGGTTCAGCTCTGTGACCCATATTCATTTTTTAAATTCATTCAATTTTATCTGTCTTTCCAAAAATTCATCCAAAACAGAGAACAATGTAAAATGTTAACAAACCTAACTTATAGCAGTATACAAAACATCAACACTTTACTAAAAAAATATTGTGAAAATTAATTTGTATTGATACCATTTCCTGCAATATCTAGGTGCCATGCTGGGTCAGACCAAGGTCCATCAGGCCCAGTATCCTGTTTCCAACAATGGCCAATCCAGATCACAAGAACCTGTCAGGTTCCTAGAAAGGTATACCGATTCCACAATGCTTATCCCGGGGTAAAGCAGTGGATTTCCCTGATCCTCTTTAATAATGGTTTATGGACTTTTACTCTAGGAATTTGTCCAAACCTTTTTTAAACCCAGCACCAGCAGACGGGGCTCTAGCCCAAAATGGAGGAGAAGTTTCGTTTGGATTGATGCAGCTCAGGCCGGGATTAATGACTAACCTGATCCCTGTGGACAGCATTCCCCTGACCATCAGCAAGCCTCGCCGCTGAAGGTGACAAGCATGGGAGGCAACGGAGCTGCAGAGACGGATCTGGAGTGCAGTTTGGCACTGAAGACAGAGATGCCCTTGGGAGAGTGAGAGGCACAGGAGGTGCTCTTCAGCTAGAAGACTGTCACTCTATTACCTGTTTTCTGATGGTCGACTCCTCTTACTATCCACGGGGGGGGGGGGGGGGGGGGAGTTGGGGTGTCCTCTGCTTAAGACTGTAGCCCTGGTGCAATTGTAAGGGGACCCCTTTTAGGGCAGTAGGTGTTGGTTATGGTGGGTGGGGGAAGGGGACCACTAGACAGAAGCTGTTTTTCTGTGTTGACCCCATAAGCACTGTTGCTGGGGGAGCCTCACTTTTGGGGTGGGCCCACTCCATCTTTTCAGCAGGTACCTCCTTGGAGGGTTTTACAGATTCCGTTGGCACAAGGCCCCTGGTTGTTTATAATGGGCGGTGGCCTGGCCCACTTGCACTTAAGGAAATGGGGAAGCCACGGGTGCTAACTTTACTAAAAGAAGAAGACTTTTGTTACTGTTGTATACATTTGTTTGTTTGCTGTTGTGTGGGTAGGTGTGAGCAGTGTGTGACATGGATGAGGGGAGGGGGGTTTGGGAGGGGATGTATAGCATCTTTCCTGCTGTTCTCTTGCTCCTGCAATTTTTCAGACCGTACTTATGGCACTTAAGGTAGCTCCCTTAAATGTGGGATTCCTCAACAGCCCAGTTAAGCGGAAAAGGGTTCTGGCCTACTTGCAGAAGGAACGGGTTGATATTGCCCTGTTGCAGGAGGTGTGGTCGATTCCCTCAGAGGCTGCCAAGTTGCAGACGGGACAGTGGGCCCAGGTCTACTTTTCTGCCTACAATTCTAAGAAAAGGGGAGTAGCGATACTGGTGAGCAAGTGGACCCCCTCTGTTCTCTATGAATCCGGGAGGGATACACAGGGGCAGATGCTGTGGGTTATGGGGAGGGTAGAAAATCAAAATCTCTCTTTTCTGAACCTATATGCACCTAATGACCTGAAGGGGAATTTCTTTCAACAGTCCCTTACAGCTTTCATGGCCAAAGCTCGGGGGTCGATATGGGGAGGGAGGGGACATGAATTGTGCCTTCAGTTCTCTAGATAGGTCTGGACTGGTGCAGCAGGTGCACCCCCTCCCTGAAGGTGCAGCACTCCGCAAGGCCTATGATAAGGTTGGCTTGATGTTTGGTGCTTCCTGTATCCTGGGGACTGAGATTTTATGTATTGTTCTGCAAAGACCCAGGGGTATTCATGCCTGGACTTCTTTTGTACTGTGTTCATAGAGGAAGGGCCAGGAGCAGGGCCTCAGAAAACATCCACAAATAAGAACAGAAGCAATGGGGATCACGGACGATTTTCAGAAGGCTGTGTTCGGGAGGAATTAGCTAAACTAAAAGTACACAAAGTGAAGGGACTGAATGCGATATATCCAAGAGGAGTGGAGTGGAGGAATGGCCTAGTGGTTGGGGCAAGGTACTTCGAACCGGAAGGTCGGGGGTTCAAATCCCACTAGAGGACAGCAACCTTGGGCCGGAAGGACTGGGGTTTCTAGTCCCACAGGTGCTCCTTGTGGTCTTGGGCAAGCCACTTAACCCTCCATAGCCCCTGTTCCCTGTAAAATAGTTCTCTGTGTGCTGTGCTTTCCTGTCTAATCAATGTGTTTATACCTAAAAAAAAAATTCCTGTCATGATTTGACAATTTCCAATCTGTAATCAAAAACCGCTGCTGATTGCTGGAAGTAGCGGTATACAAATGTATACTAAATAAATAAATAAATAAAGAATACTGAAGGAACTTGGGGACATTCTAGCAGCTCCACTGACTGACCTTTTCAATGCCTCTTTGGAGTCAGGAGTGGTGCCAGAGGACTGGAGAAAGGCACATGCAGTCCCTTTACACAAAAGTGGAAGATGTGGTTGAAAACTACAGGCTGGTTGGTTTAACCTCGGTGGCGATTAAATTATTGAAAACGCTGCTGAAAGAGAAAATAGTGAGGTTTCTGGACTCCAATGGATTACAGAATCAGAGGCAGCATGGATTCACCAGAGGCAGGTCTTGACATACAAATCTGATTGATTTCTTTGACTGGGTGACCAGGGAGTTGAACCAAGGGAAAGCACTAGATGCGGTGTACTTTGATTTAAGTAAAGTCTTTGACACCGTTCCACACAAGAGACTTATAAACAAACTGAGCACCCTAGGGATGGACCCTAAAGTTACTGACTAGATTAGAGATTGGTTGAGTGGGAGGCGACAAAGGGTACAGGTAAATGGAGCTCACTCTGAGGAGAAGGATGTTACCAGTGGTGTGCTACAGGGATCTGTCCTTGATCGGATTCTTTTTAACATCTTTGTTAGCGATATTGCGGAAGGGCTGTCGGGTAAGGTTTGACTCTTTGCAGATGAAACCAAAATCTGCAATAGAGTAGACATCCAGAAAGGAGTAGATAACATAAGGAGGGATCTAGCTAAGCTTGAAGAATGATCGAGAATTTGCAGCTGAGATTTAAAGCTAAAAAATGCAGGATCATGCATTTGGGCTGCAATAATCCAAGGAAGCGGTATAATGTAGGGGGTGAAGAACTTCTGTCCACAAAAGAAGAGCAGGACCGGGGCGTGAATGCATCTGATGAACTTAAAGTAGCTAAACAGGTAGAAAAAGGTGACGGCGAAAGCTAGAAGGATGCTTGGGTGCATAGGGAGAGGAATGGCTAGCAGAAGAAAGGAGGTGATAGTGCCTCCGTATAAGTCTTTGGTGTGACCTCATTTGGAGTATTGTGTGCAATTCTGGAGACCGCACCTTCAAAAGGATATAAACAGGTTGGAGTCTGTGCAGAGGGTGGCTATTAAAATTGTTAGTGGTCTTCGTTATAAAGCATACGAGGACAGACTTAAGGATCTTAATATGTACACCTTAGAGGAAAGGTGGGATAGAGGTAATATGATTGAGACGTTTAAATACCTCAGTGGCATAAATGCACAGGAGGAGAGCATCTTTCAATTGAAAGCAAGCTCTGCTACGAGGGGACATGGGATGAGGGTGAAAGGGGATAGACTCAGGAGTAATATGCGGAAATATTTCTTTATGGAAAGAGTGATAGATCCGTGGAATAGTCTCCTAGTGAGTCTTGAAGAACTAGAAAAGGGGACTGTTACTTCTGGAGAGAGATCTGCAATTGTGAGTATATAATTCTGGGAATTTTCTGAAAGGAATTTTTTCTATTAAAGCTAATTAATCTGTGAACCCACTATTTTTGGTTAAATCAGTCAGGGCCTAGTAGCAGCAGTTTAAGTTTAAATTTAAAACACAGAAGAGAACTTTCTGGTTACATTTCATACCCAGCAGAGAGCTGTAGTTTAAATTTAATAGTCACTCAGGGCCTAGCAAGAGCAAAGTACTTTTAGTTTAAGTTTAAAACACAGAAGAGAGCTTTCTAGTTAAATTTAGAACCCATTAGAGAGCTTGTAGTTTAAATTTCATAATAGGTTAGAGTCTAGCAGCAGCAAAGAGCTATAATTTAAATCAAATCAGAATATAGCTTACCTCAGCAGCATAGGACATGGTACTGTGTAGCAGCCCTCTTTTAATAAGTGTTATTTCCCTCCCTCCCCACACCCACCCAACCCTGGGATAATCATAGCCTTATAGGTGCTTACACATCTTAAAAGACAGGAGGTGCTCTCAGGTGAAGCTCGTTACCCTAATCAGTCATACACTAACGACCTGAGCTTAATTAAGCTTCAGGTGAACAAGGTATATTAAAAAGTTTTATTGGTATAAATATCAACAGCAACACTTAGTACGTAAAGAACTTAAAGATCTAAACACAAACTTAAAACTAAGATGCAGACAGCAGTCCAGCAGACAGATGGGGGCTTTCCAGTCTTTTGCATTGAGTGTCACATGTATGATTTTCTCCCAGTTGGTGAGAGGTCTTACGTGTGCACTAGGTGCAAGGAACTCTTTGCTCTCAGGGAACGAGTCCGTTCTCTAGATGCTAGAGTAGCAGACTTGGAAAACATAAGACAGACAGAGAGGTACATAGACGAGACCTACAGGGATATAGTCCTGAAGTCCCACCTCCAGTTTGGCAGCATCCCTGTTGCCATGGAGAAGAGAGGTCACGTGACAGGAGAGCATCACCCTGGTGTGGCAGGAAGCGATCCTGCAACTAGGACCTGTCCTCCAGGTGATGTAAAACCCTCTCGCACCGAGGAAGTTTCTCCAGGGTCATGTGCCCATGAGGGAAGGGTTAGGACAGCCGTTATAGTTGGTGATTCAATCATTAGGCATGTTGATAGCTGGGTGGCTGGTGGATGTGAGGATCGCCTGGTAACATGCCTGCCTGGTGCGAAGGTAGCGGACCTCAAGCGCCACCTAGATAAGGTCTTAGATAGTGCTGTGGAGGAGTCTGCTGTCTTGGTACATGTCAGTACCAATGACATAGGAAAATGTGGTAGGGAGGTTCTGGAGGCTAAATTTAGGCTTTTAGGTAGGAAGTTGAAATCCAGAACTTCCAGGGTAGCGTTCTCCGAAATGCTTCCCGTTCCATGCTGTGATACCGCGGGCCCTCTGACGCAAGGAAAGAAAGTTTTAAATCTTGAAAAAAACAAGATTTACCTGCAATTACGAGAAGGGACACATAGAGGGAGCAGGAGAGCAAGCCTGGAAGTGGAAGAACCACACCTCTATGGGCAGGACTCAGAAGCAGCTGCTCTGGATTTAAGCAGGGACAGAGCATTGCAAGAGAGGAAGCCAAGGCAGCCAAGGAGCAAGCCAGAGAGGCAGCCAAGGGGCAAGCCAGAGAGGCAGTCAAGGAGCAACCCAGAGGGGAAGCACAGGAGGAGGCAAGGAGCTTGGCAGAGACCTTCACAGGAAGCGCAGGAAGCAGTGCCAAGGGAAGCTCCAGAAGCCGGAGTCAGAGACCGAGGTGAAGTCACTGACAAACCCAGAAGAGCTCAAGGAGTGAAAGCTACTGGGAGAGCAGGCCGAGCTGAAGGCCCAAGAGCAGGCCTAGAGGAAGGCCATACACAACTGCAAGAGGCAGTCATACAGAGGACAGCCAAGGAAGGAGAGGCTTATCCTTCTAACTGGAGAAGAAACCTTCAAGAGGAAAAAGGTAATTTTAAATGTTTTTACAAAAGTAACTTGAAGGATGAAAGAAAGGTTCATAGCCTTAAGAGAGAGGATATAGCTGAGAGGGCGCGGCCCCTAACCAACTGCCACAGGGGTGGAGGTGGAAGACAGGCCCCTCAGCAGCAGCCTTACCTCAAAAGAATTATACCTCATTCTAAAACAGGAAAGATATCCTGGGATCGTTGGAAATTACCTGAAGCAAAAGACTTTCAGACTAGGCCTCAAGCCTTTCACAAGAAGCCTAGAGAGAAACAAAGGGCTAGCTTTTATCTGGATAATAAGGACTGTTTTAAACCAGAAATACCAGATAAGTTTTACAGGAAAAAGTTTAGTGCTGCGAGAGACTGGAAGAAGCAAACCTTTAATCCTGAAACAGCAGTAAGCCCAGGGAGTTATAATATACCTAAAAGCCAACGCCCCAAACTCCCAAGCCAGCACTGGGATACGGTATGGCATGCTTTTAGAAAACCAGGTTTTAACATCCCAGAGATCTCAGAGACCTCAGATTCGGACCCCGTAGAAATGGAATGGCTGCCAGGGGAATCTGAGGGTATTGAAGACATAGAACCAATGGAATGTGATTATTGCACAAGGAGATGTGTTTAAGTAAAAGACAAACAAATCCCATGTATGCAAAGAATACTGGAAACCTTATGTTTTAAGTTGGTGACGGATAACCATGTTATTTTGAGTGTTTTTGCTGATTCACATTTTGATGCAACCAAAGTTTGTGTTCTGTTACTCATTACCTCATATTTTGAACTTCTTTATGCGCAAAGGTGAAATAAAAGCCTTTTCTTTACCCTACACTTGGCAAGAGTTACTTTTTAGGAAGTTGACCTTGAGGCTGACAATGAGGCCTGCTACCTCATTGACCCTCACAACAGGTCAACCCTGAAACCCTTTATTTCTTATGCGCTCCCCAGCCCCTGTGGAACCACTACGCCACCACCAGAGGGGGCTGAGGGGGACAATGCGCAGGACCCAAAAGGCAGGCAGAGCTCCGGAGTCTCAATGCGTGGATGAGATGATGGTGCAGAGATGAGGGGTTTAAATTTGTTAGGAACTGGGGAACATTCTGGGGAAAGGAGGGGCTCTTTCGAAGGGATGGGCTTCACCTTAACCGGGATGGAACCAGGCTGCTGGCGTTAACCTTTAAAAAGGAGATAGAGCAGCTTTTAAACTAGATAATAGGGGAAAGCCGACAGTCGCCCAAGAGCGCATGGTTCAGAAGAATGTATCCTTGAAGGATACTACCAAAAGCAGAGAGGTTCCAAAAAAAAGAGTAAAGTAGTCCAAATGCCCTTGAGTATGGAGCAGACAGAGCTTAAAGATCCCAAATTACCCATGTCTACCAATAGCCAAATTAATATGAATAAAATACAGTCTCTAAAATGCTTGTATGCAAATGCTAGAAGTCTAAAAAATAAGATAGGAGAGTTAGAATACGGGTTATATAGCACTAAACGAGAGGTTAGATATGATTGGAATATCAGAGACATGGTGGAAGGACAACCAGTGGGACACTGTGATACCTGGGTACAATCTATATCGTAATGATAGAGCTGATCAAATTGGTGGAGGGGTTGCGCTCTATGTTAGAGAGGGCATTGAGTCAGAAAGGATTAAAGTTTTGCAGGAAAGAAAATTTGCTGTAGAATCTCTATGGATTGAAATTCCATGTAAAAAGGGGAAGGCGATGGCAGTGGGGGTGTACTATCGACCGCCTGGCCAGAATGAACAAATGGATGATGAAATGCTCAAAGAAATCAAGGAAACTAACAAAAATTACAGTGCAGTAATAATAATGGGTGATTTCAATTACCCCGGTATCAACTGGGTCAATGTCACAGCAGGACATGCTAGGGAGATAAAGTTCCTAGATGAAATAAATGACTGCTTCTTAGAGCTGCTGGTTCATGAACCAACCAGAGGGGAAGCAATATTAGACCTAGTCCTTAGTGGAACACCAGATGTAGTGCAAGAGATAAGGGTGTTGGGGCCCCTTGGCAATAGTGATCATAGCATGATCGCCTTTGATTTAATTAGTGGAGGAGGGATAGTAAGGAAATACACAGTACTACCTTTTAGCTTTCGAAAGGGAGACTATGATAAAATGAGGAAAACAGTTAAGAAAAAACTAAAAGGAGCAGTTGCAAAAGGTTAAAGACTTATATCAAGCTTGGGTGTTGTTGAAAAATACGATCTTGGAAGCCCAAGCCAGCTTTATTCCACGCTTTAAGAAAAGTGGAAGGAAGTCAAAAAAACTGCCAGCATGGTTTAAAGTTGAGGTCAGAGAGGCTGTTGTTGCCAAAAAAGCATCTTTCAGGAAATGGAAAAAAAGAGCCCAACGACGAAACCTGGAAACAGCACAAGCACTGGCAAGTCAAATGCAAGGCATTGATAAAGCAGGCAAAGAGAGAATTTGAGAAGAAGCTTACTGCGGAAGCAAAAACACAAAATAAAGATTTTTTCAAGTACATTCGCAGCAAAAAACCTGTGAGAGAGTCAGTTGGTCCATTAGATGATAGAGGAGTTAAAGGGGCACTAAGAGGCGACAAGGCGATAGCGGAGAGACTGAATGAATTCTTTGCTTCGGTCTTTACTGAGGAAGATATAGGGATGTTACCCATGACTGAAGTGGTATTTAAAGGTGCGGAAGAATTGAAGGAAATATCGATACATCGGGAAGATGTATTACAACTATTAGATAAACTGAAGAGTAGCAAATCACCTGGGCTGGATGGTATACATCCAAGGGTGTTGAAAGAACTGAAATATCAGATTGCAGACCTGCTATTAGTAATCTGTGAACTATCATTAAAATCATCTCTAATACCTGAAGATTGGAGGATCGCCAATGTAACACCAATTTTTAAAAAGGGTTCCAGGGGTGATCTGGGAAACTACAGACCGGTGACCCCGACGTCAGTACCGGGAAAAATGGTAGAAACCATCCTAAAGAATAAAATTACTCAGCATTTAGATAGTCATGGCCTAATGAGACACAGCCAAAATGGCTTTAGACAAGGAAGATCTCGTCTTACTAATCTGTTATGTTTTTTTGAAGGTGTGAATAAACAGTTGGACAAAGGTCAGTCGGTTGATATAGTGTATCTGTACTTTCAGAAAGCCTTTGAAAAGATCCCTCATCAGAGACTTTTGGCAAAACTAAAGAGTCATGGGATAGGAGGCAGTGTACTACTGTGGATCAGGAACTGGTTAAAAGATAGAAAGCAGAGGGTTGGGCTAAATGGCCAATTTTCCCAATGGAGAAAGGTGAATAGTGGTGTACCCCAGGGATCTGTGCTGGGTCCGCTGCTTTTTGACATATTCATAAATGACCTGGAAAGTGGAATAACGAGTGAGGTTATCAAATTTGCAGATGACACAAAACTATTTAAAGTTGTTAAAACTCAAGAGGATTGTGGAAAATTGCAAGAGGATCTTGATAAATTGGAAGACTGGGCATTAAAATGGCAGATGAAATTTAATGTGGACAAGTGCAAAGTTATGCACCTAGGGAAGAACAACTCAAACTATGGTTACACGATGCAAGGTTCCACTTTAGGAACCACCACCCAGGAAAAAGATTTAGGCGTCATTGTGGATAACATGTTAAAACCCTCGGCCCAGTGTGCAGCGGCGGCCAAGAGAGCAAATAGAATGCTAGGTATCATAAGGAAAGGAATGGAAAATAAAACAAAAGATATTATAATGTCTCTATATCGTTCCATGGTGAGACTGCACCTTGAATATTGTGTGCAATTCTGGTCACCTTATCTTTAAAAGGATATAGCGTTATTAGAAAAGGTTCAGAGAAGAGCCACCAAAATGGTAAAGGGGATGGAAGGATACTCCTATGAAGAAAGGCTAAAAAGGTTAGGGCTCTTTAACCTGGAAAAAAGACAGCTGAGGGGAGATATGATAGAAGTCTATAAATTAATGAACGGAGTGGAACGGGTAAACGTAGATCAATTGTTTACGTTATCAGAATATAGAAAGACTAGGGGACATGCATTGAAGCTACAGGGTAAACTATTTAAGACTAATAAAAGAAAATATTTTTTCACTCAACGTGTAATCAAACTCTGGAATTTGTTACTAGAGGATTTAGTAAAGGCTGTTAGTGTAGCTGGGTTTAAAAAAGGTTTGGACAAGTTCCTGGAGGAAAGGTCCACAAACCATTATTAAGAAGGGACCCAGGATATCAATGCTTGACCCAGTACAAGCATTGTGGAACCTGTGTCTTTTGGGGAAACTGCTAGGTATGTATGACCTAGATTGGCCACCGTTGGAAACAGGATACTGGGCTTGATGGACCTTGGTCTGACCCAGTATGGTATATCTTATGTGGTAGAGATGAGGATAGTATCTGAATTCAAAAAAGCATGGGACAAACACAGAGTATCTCAAAAGGAAAAAAGGGGGCTATTGTAGTAGTTGATATGGAAGGGCAGACTAGATAAGCCATGTGGTCTTTTTCTGCCATCATGTTTTGTGGGCGAGAGGCTGAAATCTCTCAGATGGGCAGTGTTCGGATCTTGTCTCCCCTGCTTAATGACCATGCAATGGTATGTTTATTCTTAGACCTCGGTCGCCGGATGGGGGAGAGAAAAGTGCGGCAGTGGGGAACGAATGTGTGCTTACTTAAAGAAAAGAGGGTGCAGGACTCTATGTGGGCTTGGTGGGCAGACTTTCTTGTTTGCAACGATGTGGGGGGGATTTCCACAGGCTTTCTTTTGGAATTTTTATTTATTTATTTTTCTTATATACCGCGCTATTATAATCAGTGCGGTTTACATTTGAAACAGAACATACAAGAATGTAACAAGTTACATCAAGTTTTTTACATTGAACAGGGAATATAAACATGGAGAAAAAACGAGGGAAAAAACTATGTACATATTATATACAAATTATAATGCTCTTACAAAATTATAATGCTCTTACAGATAAATAAAGATATGACATTTGCCTAGAGGCTTGGGTGGAAGGTCAAGGAGATCAGTAAGGAGAGATAATGATTAGCCTGGATCCATTTTATCTACTGGAAGATGATCTGAGGGACGGGCTAGGTGGGGAGGTGAGATGGGGGCAGTGTAAATGTCGGGAATGCTGTCAGGGTAATATTGCAAGAATAGGTGATGTTTGAGGGCTTTTCGGAATAGTGCCAGATTTGAGATGGCCCGGATTTCTGCTGGGAGGGCATTCCATGCCATAGGTGCAAAAATGGAGAAGGCTCTACTTGCTGTTTTCTTACATTTTATCAACAGTTTTGGGACTTCGAGTTTATTCAATGAAGTAGATCTCCTAGTTCTATTGTCTGGAGTGCTGTTGAGGAGATCGCTGATGGGTGTGTGTGGAAGGTTCTTACAGGCCTTGAACGTCATGACAAGAGCCTTGAAGTGGACTCTGGCCCGCAGCGGGAGCCAGTGTAGGTTCTTTAGAACTGGCGTTATGTGGTCTGATCTTGAAAGCCCTGACAGTGCCCTTGCAGCTGAGCTCATGGCCAGATGTAACGGGTTAAGAGTCGACTGTGGGAGTCCCAGTAGGATAATGTTGGCAAAGTCAAGGTGTGGGATGACTAAGGCTTGGAAAATTGAGCGGTAGTCAGGGAAGTCAAGCAGTGGGCGGAGATGGCGTAGTGATCGGATCTTATGATAGATTGCTTTAGTTGTGTTTGTAACATGTGCTGACATGTCAAGCCGCTGGTCGAGGGTGATGCCCAGGTAGCGAATTGTAGATTTGGACTTTAGTTCAATGTTATTGACTAGAAGTGAGGGGGGTGGCGTGAACTTCTGGTTTCGTGAGATTAATAGTACATCTGTTTTGCTATGGTTAATGCGGAGATTTTGAGAGAGGAGCCAATCTGCTACCGCTTCAAAGCATCTTATAATTGGAGAAAAATCTGGTTGATCGATTTTAAGTTGTAAGTACATTAAGATGTCATCTGCATATGCAAAAAAACTAAAAAGCGTCACTTTTCAGAGCTCGTTGCTATTTAGCAGTATAATATTAAATAAGCTCTACTTTTTTACCTTCATATGTAGATAACTAACTTTCTTAACTTATTCGAGACTATAGCAATCAGGTCTCAGAATTTAGACTGCTTATTCAAGTTTGCTCATTAAAGGCGAAACTAAGCGTCTGTTGTACATCAACGACCTGTGTAGTATTGCTAATTTAGTCTTCCACTGTTACTTAATGTTGTCTTTCTCTCATTTCGTTTTTTTGACTTTTTTTGAAGATTTTTTTTAATATTGTTTTATATAAACTATCCATAACTCATATATAAAACATATGCATGAAGGCCTTGTGAAGCAAGTGAAAATAGTGAAGGATTACTTAGCTTTGCTCAATTTTATGACTCACTGTCCCCCAATGACTTCACGTGAAGGGGGTCGTGAATATTCCATCCAGTTCGTCAAGTCGAGATTTTCACTTCCACTCGCTGCCACACTAGTCATGTATTATTTCGGCTGAAAATTCAAGTTTTCACTTTTACTCGCTGCCACGTTGGTCATTTATTATTTCAGCTGGAACTCCATATGGTTATGGGAAGAACTCAAAATGTTCAGATTCCCAACACGCTGTTCAAATGAGTTACTCACGGCTCCTCTCCTTGAAATATGTTATTCACTCAAAAAAACGCCGTGCATGCGAAATGACTCATACGCTGGGATTTAAATACTAGTGGGAGGGAATAAGTGAGATATACCCAAAGAGTGTGGTAATGCGTGCGGATTAGCAAACACCCCATTCAATCGAAGTGTTAAGGCCTTTAGGACTTAAAGTATTCAATCGGAAGATCCATTCTTGTTCTTTACGTAGTAGCACCTGATCGCGAGACTTTCCTTTTGATCCTCTAGTGATGTGGTCAATACAAAAACATTTCAATGCAGTAAACTCATGTTGTTTGTCCAGGCAATGAGACACTATGGGGGCTTGTAATGTTTTACACTTCACCCGGCTACGATGTTCTCGCATTCTGACTTGAAATTCACGGGTGGTTTTTCCAATGTACAGCAACGAACAGGGGCAAAGGATCCCATAAACTACATGTGTAGATTTACAGGTAGTATGATGACGTAAATGATAAGTTTTATCAGCGTATGTAAAGTGTTGTGTCTCAAATGTTATGTCACAGATTAAACATTGACCACATTTATAGTGGCCCGGTGTTTCTATCAGATTTGATTGAATAGAGGTACGCAACACGGTAGGGCTAAAAATTTCTTTAAAATTGTTATGACGTCTCCATACACATTGGATCTGTAAATCTTCTAGTCCTGGTGTTGTGCTAAAAATGTTACTGTGTTTTCTTAATATTCGCTGAATTTGATAGCTGAACGGAGAATATTTTGTTACAAAAGTAGAGCTTATTTAATATTATACTGCTAAATCTGCATATGCAAGGCAATGGACATTGAAGGAGCGGATTAAAGCGCAAATGGGCTGCATGTATATATTAAACATTAATGCAGAGAGGGAGGAACCCTGAGGTACACCTTGCTTCAGTGAGAATGGTTCAGAGGTCTTGGAACCTGCTCTGACTTGTTGCCATCTGTTACATAAATAGGATTCACACCAGGCTAGCGCTGAGCCTTGCAGACCTTTATCTTTGAGGCGATCTAGAAGTGTTTCGTGGGTCACTGAATCAAAGGCAGCTGCTATGTCTAAGAAAATGAGGACGAATCCATGGTTGATATTGTCAATTCCTGTGATTAGGTTGTTGAAGAGGGTTGTGAGGATGGTGTCCACTCCGTGAGCTTCCCTGAAGCCATGTTGGGATGGGTCCAGTGGCGCAACAGTATCAACATGGTGTTGGATTTGCCGTTGGACTACCTTCTCCATAATTTTGGCAAGTAGTGGGATGCTCGAGATTGGCCGGAATGACTCAACTTTAGATGGATCGAGTTTACTATTCTTTAACAGGGGGCGGATTGATGGAAGGATCCCGTTGTGAATGATTGATTCAAGATTCTGCATATAAATGGACTGAGGTCATGGCGTAACTCCTTAATCCAACTAGCAGGACAGGGATCATTGGGGGCAGTGGTGAGGTTAATAGATGTGATGATATCTGAAATTTCTCTGTTGGATACCTTGGAGAATAACAATAAGGGGGTTGGTTGGGGAGGTCCGTGAGAGGTGTAGGTAGGTAATATGGATGTATTCATGTTGTACTTGGTTTGTATCATCTTAGATTGGAGTGTTATCCAAGTTGATTTTCCTGTTAACTGTAATGACCAGATAAATGTAACTTGTCTGAGGTTTCTTGTTCCATGTAAACCGCGTTGATAACGAATAGTGCGGTATATAAAAATGTTAATAAATAAATAATAAAAATAAAATAAATAGTCTTGCGGCTGGGGCAAGGTTGTTTGGGCTAGTGCTGGATCGCCGGTTAGTGACTTTACTATGTTAAATAAGTCATGAGGTTTGTTTAGTGATCGCTTTAGTAGTTCTGAGTAATACAGCTTTCTTTTTTCCATGGTTTTTCTTCGGTGGGCTTGTAGGTGTGTGGAGTATGCACCAAGTGCCACAGGAGTCCGGGTGTGGCGCCACTGTCTCTCTAGTTTACGTAAATGGAGGAGCGATGTTCGCAGATCCAGAGAGTACCATGGTGCGTGATCGCGTTTCGCTCGGTTTGTGTTGATGGATGATAGGCAGGCGGCAGCTCTAAGGGTGTCATCCCAATTGGAAACCAGTTCATCTGGATTGAGAGAATCATTGGTGAGTAGAGGTAGGATCTTCTCAAGAGCCGTATCCTTAACAAGTGGTCGAAAGCGTGTTGTACCCGTTCTAGTAGGGGCATGTGTTTTGTTGCTGGAAGTGCCAAGATCATTGGTGGGTATGTGAAATAGGAGTAAATGATGGTCGGACCAGGGTACAGGTGTTATTGAAAGTAGCAAACACTGGGAGGGGTTGATAGCAGTCTGTGGTACGAAGATCAAGTCAAGTATGCCACCTTTGTTATGAGTAGGGGAGTTGATGAGTTGCGTGTAGCCCAGCTCATTCATTGCGTCGAAGAATGCTGTCGAGTGCGTATCATGTAGGGAGGGCAGGTTGAACCCACTTGATTGTGCTTGGCATGATCTGTAACATGGAGATATAGATAAACAAAAGGTAAAGCAAAAAAGGCATGATGCAGAGTAATA
The DNA here is from genome assembly GCA_033557465.1 of Ichthyophis bannanicus. Lineage (NCBI taxonomy): Eukaryota > Metazoa > Chordata > Amphibia > Gymnophiona > Ichthyophiidae > Ichthyophis > Ichthyophis bannanicus. Next base: position 157,058,285 of record CM066031.1, on the reverse strand, counting down.
AGATGAAATTGTATAATGTGGCATTTTTTTTCCTAATAAAATAAGGAGCTGCAGCCAAACTAGGGGAGGGTGTTACAGAAGACTGCTCGGTTTGCAGGCCTGTGAATTCCTCCCTAAAGCTTTAGCAGAATTTGTTATGATATAATTCTGTATGTGTTTAGTTTTCATTTCTTCTCACTTGCTTCTGGGACAAGGCATAGGAGGCCAAGGGCCGAGGAAGGATCCCCATATTTGTTGTCCCCGGCTAGGAATTCATTACATGCACCAAAATCCTTTTTAAGTGGCGTGCTTCAATGGCTCAAAGAGCGCTGCCATCAGGGCCCTGAGCACAGACACAGATCCCAGGAAGAGAGGACACAGACAGACATCAAACCCCCTGGAAAAAGCATGAGATATCTGGGAGCAAGTCTGGAGACTAACCAGCCTCTGGACTCAGAAAAACTGTTACCGGAACTTTCAGGGAGCTAAGGGAAAGGCCCTTCTTCAGGCCATCCTGTATATATGCCAATGGAGATGGCACCTTGGCTGCCTCAGAAACCAACTGCCGAGTACCACACCATCGCTCAAAGAGGTACCAGATTTGTACATATGTTAACTTGGTAGACCTTCTCCGGGCTCCGAGCAGAGTAGCCACCGCTGGAGAGTAGCCCTTTCACGCTAGCTTTCTCCTTCCAAGAGCCGAGTCCCAAATGAGAAGGGAACCCGGTCCTCCAGGAGAAACTGGTCCCTACCCAATAGGCCCTAAGACAATCTCAATTGAAGAGGAGGTGCCTGCAGGAGCTGTTTCAGGTTCCCGAACCATGCTCTCCTGGCCAAATCAGACACTATCAGAACAATCCTGCCCAGGTGGTGACCCCTTCACAGAATCACATGCCCCACCAGGGGCCATGGAGAAAACATGTACAGCAGGTACTGTCTTGGCCAAAGCTGGGTCAAGGCGAGGACGCCCTCAGACCCTATCTCTGTGTGGTGAATGAAGAAGCAGCAAACTTTGGTACTGGAGCAGATCACTATCAGTTCCATTTCAGGGCGGCCCCAGAGGCACAGAATCAACTGAAACGCCTCCTAACAACTCCCACTCTCCAGGTCCAGAGTGTCAAATGAGGAAGTCTGCTTGCACACTGTCCAACCCGGCAATGTGCTGGGCTGACAAGGCTAGGAGATTCTTCTCCACACAGGCAAACAGGAGAGCTATCTCTAGAGTTACCCCGGCACTCGTGCCGCCTTGCCGATTGACATAAACCACTGCCGTTGCATTGTCTGAAAACACTTAAACCGTCTGGCCATCGATCAGGGGCTGGAAACGCAGAACAGCCAACCTGATGGCCCTCCTCTCAAGGCTGTTGATGGACCACAGCACTTTCCTATGGTTCCAATGGCCCTAGGCCGTATGGTCTTGGCAACATGCTCCCTAGCATGAGAGAGACTGGCATCCATCATCAGGAGGATCTAGGAGAAATCATCCAGCATAATGCCCTTCCTCAGATGACAGGGCTGCTACCACCACCGCAGGCTGGACTTCACCATCACCGGGAGCAGGGCCTTCGCTTGAACTCCTGAGAACAGGACCGCCGAGTCATCAAGGCCGCTGTAGTGATCGCATGTGAGCACATGCCCACGGCACCATCTTTATTGTTGCTGCCATCAATCTGAGAAGCTAAAGATAATACCAGACTTTGGGAGCTTGCTGCACACAAAACAGTGCCAGACAGTCTATCTTTTGACTTTCTCTTCTGGCAGGAAACTCTGCCTACTTGAGTGTCAAAATGTGCTCCCAGAAACTCCAGGAACTGGAAAGGCCACAGCTGGCTCGTTCCCCGATTGAACACCCAGCTGAGACTTTCTAAAAAGAGCACCACTTGGGACGCCACCTTGATGCTTTTGAAAGGGAACAGGCCCGGATGAGTCAGTCGTCCAGATAAGGATGGACACGGATCCTTTGGCGCCACAGCCGCCACCACCATGATCTTGGAGAACATCTTTGGGGCAGAGGATAGCCCAAAAGGGAGAGCTGTGAACTGATAGTGAGAGCCAAGCATGGCAACATGCAGATAGTTTGCTGATCTAGCCAGATCAGAATAAGAAAATATGCCTCGGCCAGATCCAGAGAAGTCAAGGACGCCCCTTGGCACACTGCTTGAATCACTGAGCACAAGTTTTCCAATCGGAAACCCAGGACGTGCAAGTTCTCGTTGACCCCCTTGAGGTTCAAAATGAGCCAGAAGGAACCGTCCTTTTACTACTACTAATCATTTGTATAGCGCTACAAGGCGTACGCAATGCTGTATACACAGATGTAAGACACAATCCCTGCTTTTCAGAGCTTACAATCTAATCAAGATGAAAAAAACATTGCAAAACTGGGGACTAGAGTATGGCAAGATACACATAAATAGTGGACAAAAGAATGAGGAGCATCAGGATCCAAAAGCAGCCTCAAAGAGATGGATCTTCAACCTGGACAGGGCCAAAGAAGGAGCTCAATGAGACAGCCAACCTGGTTTTTGCCCTAACTAGATTGTTACCCTGTGTGCTTCTCGTCTCGATTAGATTGTAAGCTCTGATGAGCAGGGACTGTCACTGTTAGATGTCTGTACAGCACTGCGTAAGTCTTGTAGCGCTATATAAAATGTTAAATAGTAATGGTAGTAGACTCCGGTAATTTGTTCCAGGCATATGGAGCAGCAAGGTGAAATGAAGTAAGTCTGGAGCTAGCAGAGAAGGGTACAGATAAAAAAGGAATCTGCCAGAGCAGTGGAGTTCCCGAGGAAGAGCGTAGAATGAGATAAGAGAGGAAAAGTAGCGCGGAGCCGCAGAATGAATAGGTATCACGAAATAGATGAAGTATCTGCCCTACCGTGCTCATCTGATGGAAAGAGCATCATTGCCTTTAGGTGCACAGTAGCACTTTTGATTGCAGACCCACAAAGGGAGATGACGAAGGCATCTGAAATCAACCTTTTCCATTCTAGGTCACAGCTGAACTGAATGGTGTGTAGCACCCAGTGATCCTTGGTAACCCGGGCCTATTCCTAAAAGAAAAGGCGAAACCTGCCTCCAATTGGAGGAATCAGGGAATGGGCCCAAGAACTTTCAATGCACAGCCCGGGAGGGTCCTCCTCTAGAAGGGACAGAGTCCCTGGGCCCATGCATTCCATGAAAGGACTGAGAATGAGAGACCCGAGATCCTCTGTAATCCAGTCAGCGCGCCCTCAGTGGACGGGCAGAGAATGACAAGAAGAGGCACCAATCTACTTCACAGGCTCCTTAGACCCGTCTTCCAGAAGACAATAAGATTTTGTCTCGCACAAGTCCTTCACCAACTTCTCCAAATCGGCTCCAAACAGAAGCTTCCCCTGAATAGCCAGTTGGGCCAACTGGGCTGTGGAAGATGTGTCCACTGCCCAGTACTGAAGCCAAATCCAGTGCCATGACACAGTCATCAGAGCACCATCCATGGCTGCTAAACTTACCAAGCCATACATGGCATCAGAAAGGAAGGCCATAGCAGACTCCAAAAGAGGCATAGTATCATTTGGTGGAAGAGACTGAATGCAGGGCTATGGAGCAGGGCTTAAGATGTCAAGCTGGTACATATCGCCAACTGCAGAATAGCTGCCACCATGACAAACTGGCTCCTCAACAATGAATCTACCTTATGGTCCAGAAAATCCTTTAAGGCCTATCAGCCTTCTACAGGAATGGTAACTGCTGTGACTTGCGCATCCACCTTGGGAATGCCAAACCATTCAATGCTTCCTTGATCACATCCGGGAACTGGAAGACAGTAGTGGACTTCTGCACCCTTTGAAGGAGTTGTATATGTTCGGCTCCTGCTCTGTGCTGGAAGCATCTGTCAAGTTCAAGGCGGATGAGACCCTGGCAATCAACACTGCCATCTCCTGCTTCTGGAATAGGCGGATCACACCAGCCTCCTCACAATCTTCTGAAGGCAAGAGTACTTCTACATCCACAACTAAGCCCAGTACCGAGGCATCTGAATCCAAGTCGTAATCAAAATCTCAGACAGCTCCCAGCTGTTCTCCATCTCCAAAGGCAATCGAATACAGCTTCCACTCTCTGCCTGCCTGCACGAGACTGCACCCAGGGTCACCCAGAGGCCACAGGGTCTGAATTTCCATGGCAGAAGGACCAGGTCTGCTGCAAAAAAAAGAGAGAATTCCAGGGAGGACAATCTGGAATCTGGAAGTTCTCCTCTTGGAAATGCCCCCCAAAACACCAGGGGGCACAGCTGCTACAGACCTCCTAGAGGACGATGAGCAGCTCACAGCACGTTGCCCGGAACCTCCAGCTGGCTGGATATCCTAACCCATAGCGGCATCCGTCACCTCCTGCCCTGAGGCAGGCAAGGCTGGTTTATTGCGTTCCCTAGCTGACAGAGGGGGAGCAAACCCTCCAGGTACAACTCAGAAACTGCCATACCAGAAGAGCAGGGTCCAGAATCCGGAGTTGAGGCACCTTGCATGCCACAGGTCAAGCAACATTTCCTGGAAGAAGACAGAGAGTTAAGGCAAGTATCACAACAGTGCACACTAAGGCTCCAGGCGGCCCAAAGGCATGCGTTAACTGTGCTTTTACTGCAATGCTCGTTAGAGGCGCTAGGGTACATAAGCACATAAGATATGCCATACTGGGTCAGACCAAGGTCCATCAAGCCCAGTATCCTGTTTCCAACAGTGGCCAATCTAGGTCATACGTAACTAGCAGTTTCCCCAAAAGACACAGGTTCCGCAATGCTTGTACTGGGTCAAGCACTGATATCCTGGGCCCCTTCTTAATAATGGTTTATGGACTTTTCCTCCAGGAACTTGTCCAAACCTTTTTTAAACCCAGCTACACTAACAGCCTTTACTACATCCTCCGGTAACAAATTCCAGAGTTTGATTACACGTTGAGTGAAGAAATATTTTCTTTTATTAGTCTTAAATAGTTTACCCTGTAGCTTCATTGCATGTCCCCTAGTCTTTCTATATTCTGATAAGGTAAAAATCGATCTACGTTTACCCGTTCCACTCCGTTCATTAATTTATAGACTTCTATCATATATCCCCTCAGCCGTCTCTTTTCCAGGTGAAAGAGGCCTAACCTTTTTAGCCTTTCTTCATAGGAGTATCCTTCCATCCCCTTTACTATTTTGGTGGCTTTTCTCTGAACCTTTTCTAATAACGCTATATCCTTTTTAAGATACGGCAACCAGAATTGCACAAAATATTCAAGGTGTGGTCTCACCATGGAACGGTATAGAGGCATTATTATATCTTTTGTTTTATTTTCCATTCCTTTCCTTCTGATACCTAGCATTCTATTTGCTCTCTTGGCTGCCGCTGCACACTGGGCCGAGGGTTTTAACATGCTATCCGCAATGACGCCTAAATCTTTTTCCTGGGTGGTGGTTCCTAATGTGGAACCTTGCATCCTGTAACCACAGTTTGGGTTGTTCTTCCCTAGGTGCATAACTTTGCACTTGTCCACATTAAATTTCATCTGCCATTTTGATGCCCAGTCTTCCAATTTATCAAGATCCGCTTGCAATTTTCCACAATCCTCTTGGGGTTCAACAACTTTAAATAGTTTTGTGTCATCTGCAAATTTGATAACCTCACTCGTTATTCCACTTTCCAGGTCATTTATGAATATGTCAAAAAGCAGCGGACCCAGCACAGATCCCTGGGGTACACCACTATTCACCTTTCTCCATTGGGAAAACTGGCCATTTAGCCCAACCCTCTGCTTTCTATCTTTTAACCAGTTCTTGATCCAAAGTAGTACACTGCCTCCTATCCCATGACTCTTTAGTTTTGCCAAAAGTCTCTGATGAGGGACCTTGTCAAAGGCTTTCTGAAAGTCCAGATACACTATATCAACCGACTCACCTTTGTCCACCTGTTTATTCAAACTTTCAAAAAAACATAATAGATTAGTAAGACAAGATCTTCCTTGTCTAAAGCCATGTTGGCTGTCTCCCATTAGGCCATGACTACCTACATGCAGAGTAATTTTATTCTTTATGATGGTTTCTACCATTTTTCCTGGTACTGACGTGAGGCTCACCGGTCTGTAGTTTCCCGTATCACCCCTGGAACCCTTTTTAAAAATTGGCGTTACATTGGCGATCCTCCAATCTTCAGGTATTAGAGATGATTTTAATGATAGTTCACAGATTACTAATAGCAGGTCTGCAATCTCATATTTCAGTTCTTTCAACACCCTTGGATGTATACCACCCGGCCCAGGTGATTTGCTTCTCTTCAGTTTATCTAATAGTTTTAATACATCTTTCCGATGTATCGCTATTTCCTTCAATAATTCCATACCTTTAAATACCACTTCAGTCATGGGCAACATCCCTACATCTTCCTCAGTAAAGACCGAAGCAAATAATTCATTCAGTCTCTAAGCTATTGCCTTGATGCCTCTTAGTGACCCTTTAACTCCTCTATAATCTAATGGACCAACTGACTCTCTCACAGGTGTTTGCTACGAATGTACTTGAAAAAAATCGTTATTTCGCATTGGAACTGCTTGGGCAGAACACGCATACAAACCGTATGACCGCCAGGCACACAATAGGAGAAAATGCTACTAATGCGTGCAGAAAATCCCCACACTGTGCCAACGGTTGTCACAGTCTACCCCAAATTGCATCCCATACAGATGGAATTGGGAGCCCCCAACAAGGACAATGACAAGGTCAAGCATTTGTTTCCCCTTGCTCTTCGGGAGAGAGGAAGGGGAAATAAAGGAGAATGGAGGGGCGTCGAGGTTGTGTGAAGCTAATGCACTCTTCCAGATCCTTCCAATTTTGTGGCTGCTCAACGGGTTCTTATTATAAAACAGTGTGGAGCTGAATCAATTTTCCCTCCTCCTATGGCTACCAAAAAGACTGCAGTCTAGTTGAGCCTACCACGTCACGCTCAAGTGAGAGAGTCACCCTCAAGGTAGATAACATGTTAAAACCCTCCGCCCAGTGTGCAGCGGCGGCCAAGAAAGCAAATAGAATGCTAGGTATCATAAGGAAAGGGATGGAGAATAAAACAAAGGATGTTATAATGCCTCTGTATCGCTCCATGGTACGACCGCACCTTGAATATTGTGTGCAATTCTGGTCACCGTATCTTAAAAAGGACATAGCGTTATTAGAAAAAGTACAGAGAAGAGCCACCAAATTGGTGAAGGGGATGGAAGGCTACTCCTATGAAGAGAGGCTAAGAAGGTTAGGGCTCTTTAGCCTGGAGAAGAGACGGCTGAGGGGAGATATGATAGAGGTCTATAAATTAATGAATGGAGTGGAACGGATAAACGTGGATCAATTGTTTACGCTATCAGAGTATAGAAAGACTAGGGGACATGTAATGAAGCTACAGGGTAAACTATTTAAGACAAATAAGAGAAAATATTTTTTCACTCAACGTGTAATCAAACTCTGGAATCTATTACCGGAGGATGTAGTAAGGGCTGTTAGTATAGCTGGGTATAAAAAAGGTTTGGACAAGTTCCTGGAGGAAAGGTCCATAAACCACTATTAAAAAGGGACCCAGGATATCAATGCTTGACCCAGTACAAGCATTGTGGAACCTGTGTCTTTTGGGGATATTGCTAGGTACGTATGACCTAGATTGGCCACTGTTGGAAACAGGATACTGGGCTTGATGGACCTCGGTCTGACCCAGTATGGCATGTCTTATGTTCTTATGTTCATTCATGGGCATTTCATCAAGGCTTTCCTCTCAATCCTCAGATATTCTTCAGAGAGGAGAAAAGCCGTCATGCCAACCGCCAAGGTCTGCTACCTTAGGCAGCCACCTAGCCCGCCTAGTGGATAGGACAGCTCTGGGTTGTCAAGAGATGCCTGTGATAGATGCCTGTAAGACAAATCCTATGCATGATTAAAGAACTCTCCAGAGGAGCTGCTCATTCCACTCTGCAGTTTTACACCAGCCCCTCTTACTACTGGACTCACCTGAGAAGCTGCTTTTCCCAGTTTCTCTTTCCTCTGTTCCCAGCTCATCTATGATGTACGGTTCTTCCCCTCGTTCAATATGGGATATGATATCAGGAGTGAAAATCGGATAACCTGTTCCTGGGGTTAAAACGCCACATTAGGTTTCCAATAATCACTCTGGATGCAATTTCCCCACAGTCAGGATTTAGAAAAATTTCCAACAGAAAGAATTTCACCAGCATTAGTAAGCAAAGATATTTAAACCCCCAGGTAAAGAGGATTTCCCCCTACAAGCGTCAACAATTATATAAACCCTCCTCACATTTTTAATCTATCTATCTCCCACTAGGATTCGTGCAATATATTATCAACCTTATTTCAATATGTGCGAGCCTCATTATCCCTACCCTCCCTGGAGTCTCTTTCTAGTGTTCATTAGTGCTCTTCTCTCCCTATGTGTTAGAAGGTTAGGTTTTGAGCTTGGTAGGAAATAGTATTTCTTTGGAATTACTGACTAAACAACCTGCATTATGCTTTAGGCCTTTCTGGGTAATCTTCCCCATTCGGAATATTAGCATGGAACTGGGATTAAAAGGGAACAGGTGAGTGGATCGATAGGATAGTCAAGAGAATGGAGAGAGAGGAGATGGGAGGAAAGGAAGAGAGATATCATAGGGGTAGGACTGGACATGGGGACCATGAAAGGAAAAAGAGAGGGAGGATTGGAAATGAAGATGAGGAAAAGGGAAAATACTAGACATGGACAGGTCACTCTCAGATCCTTCCTTCAATTCCTGTCACTTTTTTTCTTTACTAAAATTACTAAAGGAGGAAATTGCACATCTTCTCTCTCCAAACTCACTATCTGCTTCTCGGTTCCCATTCCCACCCATCTACTAAGCTCTATTTTCCCCACTGTCGTCTCTTCCATCAGCCATATCCTCAACCTCTTGCTTTACACTACAACCTGTTCTTGCTGCTTTCAAATATGTTGTGGTCTCACCACTCCTCAAAAACCTTCAATGGATCCCACCTGCCCTTCCAATTATCGGCCCATCTCCCTCCTCCCTTTGTAACTAAACTGCTCAAATGTGAAGTTCACTACCACTGCCTTTACTTTGTTTCCTCTCAAGCCATTCTACAATCTGGCTTTCACCCTCTACAGAGACAGCTCTTGCCAAAAGTCTTCAAGGGCCTTTAAACGATCCTCATTCTTCTTGACCTATCTGCTGCTTTTGACACTGTTAATCGCCACCTTCTTCTCGATACCCTGTTTTCACTTTGATTTTGGAACTCTATTCTGTCTTGGTTTTCTTATCTTCTCATTGCATTTTCAGTGGTTGCTCTGGTGGATCCTCCTCCACTGCTATCCCTTTGTTGTTGTACCTCCGGGCTCTATTTTGGGACCTCTTCTCTCTCTACACTCATTCTCTTGGAGCCCTGATCTCCTCCCATGGTTTTCAGTACCATCTTTATACTGACAACTCTCAGATTTACCCCTCTGCCCTGAAATCTCTCCAGGAATCCAGGCCCAAATTTCAGCCTGCTTATCTAACATCACTGCCTTGGTGTCCCACCATAGTCTAAAACTGAACATGGCTAAGACAGAGCTTCTTGTCTTTCCCCCTAAACCCCCCTTCTTCTTACCTGCTCTACTTATGTGGCTAACACTGTCATCCTCCCTATAAACTCAGTTCACAATCTTGGAGTCATCTTTGACTTCTCTCTCTCTCTCTCTGCACATAACCAATAGAGAGAAACAATATGTTGTAGCTTTCTCTATAACATCAGCAAAATTCATCCCTTCCTTTCAAAGCATATACCAAGACCCTTATCCACTTTCTCATCACTTCCTATCTAGACTAGTGCAACTTGCTCCTCACTGGTCTCCTGTTCAATCTGTGCAAAACTCCGCTGCATGGCTAATCTTCTGCCAGTGTTGCTATGCTCATATAACCCCTCTTCTCAAGTCACTTCCTTGGCTCCCTATTCATTTCCAAATGCAGTTCAGACTTCTCCTGCTGACCTACAAATGCATTCATTCTGCTTCTCCACACTACCTCTCCTCCACATCCCTCCCCAGCAATTTCGTTCATCAAGCAAATCACTTATCTATGCCCTTCTCGTCTACTGCCAACTCCAGACATTGCTCCTTCCTCTTTGCTTCGTAATATGCCTGGAATAGACTGAGTCAATACAACAAGCTCCATCCCTGGTCCTTTTCAAATCCAGGCTAAAACAAAGTGACCTCGTTACTGCTGCCTTTGGATCCCGATCCCCTTGCTCTCCTGTTTACACCCATATTTATTTTATTTATTATTATTTACATGCTTTTTTTATACCGCTTTTTCATTATATCAAAGTGGTTTACAAGTAACAAGAACAAAAACATTTTACATGGAACATGGTTAAATATAAACTAATAAGTGGTACAGTTTACATGGAATTTGGTTAACTAATGAGTGGCACAAATTACATGAAACTTGGTTAACATAACCAAGGAGGCATTATCTTATACGTAGGTAGTATAATCAATCAATTTGGAAGCCGTAACAGGGTAGGAAATTTGTATGCAAGTTAAGAGGTTAAGTTAGATTATTATACAGTGGGGAGATACACATAGGAGCCTCCCCGCTGCATCTAAATACTGGTATCTGAGATGTCAAGTGTTTTAAGTATTATGTTAGGTCTGTATTTGGGTTGTCTTGGACTTTCCCAAAGTGTTCCGTGAATAAGAGCGTTTTGATTTTCTTCTGGAATGTTCCCAGGTCTGGTATGCTTCTTAATGTGTCCGGAAGAGTGCGCCAAAGCATTGGTGCATTGACCGAGAATGCCCTCCGGCATACAAGTTGCTTACTCTTTCTAAATTCCGTGGGTACTAAGAGGGTTTCTGTGCGTTGCTCCTTCTTGTTCTGTTATTTGTTATTGTGTTTTGTCGCACCCCCAGGTGCCCTACCGGTGAGGCCTTGGTACTGCCTGAGGACTCCCCTGAAGGTGGTAGTTGTACCTTCTCTATAAACCACAAAAGACACTTGTGTTCCAAACTCAGGGTTTTATTCCCCGTCCGTGAGGTATTTTCTCCTTGGCAAAACAAAGCAAACAACCCACTTCGGGCATATAACAGAAATCAAAAGTTTAAACAAAAATAGCTTATTTCAGCTAAAATGCAAAAAGAAAAGAATTAAACATTCTCAATGTTTTTCACAGGCTTTCCTTTTTGCTGCCAGAGCACAGCTCATTCACATGGTTTTCTGTGAGACACGTTTTCCAGCCCACACCTTGTGACTCTTATTCAGGTTATCTTCAACCCTTTTCACCTTAAGGAAAACTCTGGGTCAATTACCGAGACTGAGCATTCCATGGGCTCAGGAACTGTTGCTAACTCTGTATTCTCATATTCCATAGATTCTGGTTCATTAACACTCACGTTTTCAAGGTCAGCTGTTTCAAAAGGATAATGTAGGTTTTCCTCGTCAAGCAGAAAGTTGTTCTGTCCTTCTCTCTCAAAGCTTCCCTGGGAACTACCATATAGTTTTGTATGAGGCTTATGGGAGCTTAGCCCCTGCTGGTAAGCATAAGGACATTCAGGAACTTCCCTGGCTCTGCTGTTAGAGTGATTACGGTATACTCTGAGCGTGCTCGGGTCTAGCTTTTGCCTCACAGCTGCCCTAGATTGCACTGCTCTATACGGAGGTTGCTCAAACTCTGGGAGATTAAAGTTGATACTGGAATCTCCAGCTTTTCCAAGTAAGTGAGTTTCTCTTCTCCTGGGTTTTCTAGCACAAGGGAAGGGATTATTTCTAAAGCTTATTTCTGGGTGGCTTTTTCTATTGCTGCAGGGTTTTACCCACTCGGGTAGAAAACAGCCACTATCAACACTTCTGGCTTTGTTACCTTGTACTGCAACTCCTCCACGTCTCTCGTGCTCTTCACACATGCATTCAATATCTGGCTTCTGCCTTCCAAATGTTTCACTCTGGGTTTGAGACTCACTCAGACCTTCGTGTGGGCTTGCATGCTGTCCCAGTAATTCAGACTCTCTTTCATTCCACTTCCATACTTTTCCCAGCTTCTGCTGCGCTGACCGTTGTCTCCCTTGCTGTGAGACTTGCTGGTTCACCTCCTCTCCCTCTCTAACTATTTGGGAGCGTATTATATCTCTGTGTTTCTGGGCTCCACCTCTACCCAGCTGATTCCTATCAGGCAAAGCAAACTCCCTCTGCTTGCTATCTGGGTGTGTCTTCTCAGCCCTTACCCACGTGTGCCTAGGTTGTCTGTAGCAACCATCTGACAGTTTTTTGTTTATCCTGTCATCTCTTCTCTGATCACTGCTGCTGATTTCCATTTTCTCAGGCTCCAATAGGTCCACCTTGTGACAGTTTATAAGTGAGTCTAGGTGTGTTGCCAATAAATTGTGTAATGCCTTGAAGGTGATTATCAGGGATTTGAATTTGATTCTGTTGTTATTGGAAGCCAGTGTAATGTGTATAAGACTGGTGTGATTTGCTCCGATCTTGGTACCTTTTGGATGATTCTTGTAATGGTGTTAAGGGCCCTCTGAAGCTGGTTTATGGCTTGTTTTGCAAGACCTTGCAGGATGCTGTTGCAAAAGTCAAAATGGGGGGAAAATCATCGCTTGGACTACTGGGGTTCCAACAATGGTCTTGTGCTGCATGGCGCTTATCTTGTTATAGATTGCTCATGTGTCTGCAATGTGTGATGGAAGGTTCAGATTCTGATCAAGGGTTATTCCAAGATATCTGATCTCTTGCTTGACTAACAAATCTGCATCACCTACTTTTATGGTGTTCGGTAGAGTAAAGGATTTTTCCTTTGTGATGCATAATACTTCAGTCTTGCTGTAGCTTATTGCGAGATTGTGTGATGTGAACCATTGGTTAATCTCATTGATGCAAGTGATGACTTGTTTAAGGTTTGGATTTGAAACATTGTATGATGTGTAGAGCATCACGTTGTCTGCATAGACGTCATAATTGATTTTGTGCATCTTGATGATGCTGTATTCTTAATTATTTCCCTTAGGAATTTCCTAGTCCCCTGTTTGCCTGTCTTAGTAGATTGTGATCTCTATGGAGCAGGAACTGGTCTTTTATGTGTATCTGTACAGCACTAGTATACCTAATAGCGCCATATAAATAAGTAGTAGGAACACCATTGGGGAGAAAGAAGGGAGAAAGCATATGCATCAGAGATTGGAGAATTGGAGTTACTTATCTGTAATGGGGCTTCTCCATGGACAGCAGGATAAGTCAGCCACACCTGGTGACGTAAACAGAGAGCACCATGGACAGAAATAGCTCTCCCAAAGCTCAGAAAGGCAAAGCTTTCTGAGCATGTGCCAGGTAGCCCTACCTCCTTGGCCCGCCCCTACCTAGCCCAGTACATCCCAGGGCATTGACCTTGAAGGCTAAGCCAACAGGCTAGGGAGTCAAAGTCATCCTCATCCGAAAGGAGGTGGGTAGGAACGTGTGGTTGACTTATCCTGCTGTCCACAGAGAACCCCCATTACAGGCAAGTAACCCCGCTTTCTCCATGGACAAACAGGATAAGTCAGCCACACCTGGTGACTCTGTAGCTGTGCCAATGGCTGCCTTAGTGCTGTGGTGGATGAGCCAGATGACCCAAATGCAAAGAGGTTTTATTGAAACACAGAGTGCGTCAGCTTATAACCAACAACATTAACACAGTCCCTGCTGCAACAGGAGTTCGAGATCAAGAGTACACAACACAGAAGAGAACAGGGGCCCTTGTTCTCTGCTGTGTTGTGTACCCTTGATCTCAAACTCCTGTTGCAGCAGGGACTGTGTTAATGTTGTTGGCTATAAGCTCATCAATATTAAACAATGCATGGAACACAGAGGCTGCAAGCAGCCCATTCCATCATGGAGAACGGCCCATGGGGAAACACCAATGCATGCAAAAACAACAGAACTGTGCAACAGCACAAGTATGACCGTGTGACGTGGGACCCAACAGCGAGTCTCCAGGGTAAAGTCATGGGAGTGGCACCATGGTCAGTACTGCTCAGCCAAAGGAACACTATTAGGGCGCCCTGATCCAGGCAGCAGCTTCAAGAAGGTGTAGATGGATGACCATGTGGCTGCTCTGCAGATATTCCATACAGCGATGGAGTTTTAGGTTGGTGAGTGTGGTGGCCATGCCCCTAAGCTGATGGGTGCATATGTTGCCTGTGGGTTGGGCTCCTCTCTGGGCATTGCAGGATGCTATGCAGTCCCATATCGAAAGCAACAGGGTCCTTATGGTGATGGGGTGCCCCGGTTTGTTGGGGGTCAAAGGAGATGAAGAGCTGGGCTTCTTGTCACTGGGGTTCTCTTCTGTGGATGTAGGTCTGCAGGGCACGCACACAGTCGCGGGTGTGGAGCCGTTGTTCCTCAGGCAAGCATGGATCTGGGTAGAAGGTCTACAGGTCAGCCATTTGGTTGATGTGGAATGCAGAGGCCACCTTCGGATTGAACCTGGAGTGGAGTCTGCAGGGTGGTGAAGTCCTGGTAGAGCAGTGTATAAGGTTGGTATGCCACTAGTGCCTTTAGCGCGCTGACACACCTGGCTGAGGTTATGTCAACCAGAAAGAATGTTTTCCAGGTGATGTACCTGAGGGGCATGGACAGCATGGGTTCGAAGGGAGGCTATGTGAAGTGATGCAAGATGACACTGAGGTCCTATGGTGGCACCAGCTGTCGTACAATGGGCCTGAGGTTTGCCAGGCCCTGCATGAACCGCAAGGTCAGCAGGTGGGTCGAGATGGAGACGTTAATGGGTGGTGTCACCCAGCGAGGGTCCCCACAGGTTAAAGCAGGGTATTACACTGGGGCCTTATCTTTAACCAGCCAGGAAGTGATGCAGAGAGCCTTGCAATGCCCTCTGGATATTATAGTTTTCACAGGCTAGCCAAGAAATGAGTTGCAGTCGGGTGGTAAGGCTTAAAGACAGGATTTTTATTCCCCTTCCGGGTGGATTCTTTTATGGCAATGAAAACAAAGGCAAACTGATCATCTTCTGGTACAAAATAAAGGAAACAAATATGAACCAAAATTGCTTCTATCTTCAGCTTCTTTACTCAAACAAAAAGGTATCTTAAACAGTCCTTTTCCAAGCAAACAGAAAAAACCTCTCTCTTTCACTTCAGTGACTAGAAAGTTTCCACAGCCTCTTTAACATAAAGAGGAGATATCATCGGCAATAATCAATGTACAGTCCATGCATTCATCAGAGGGCTGTTCCCCTTGAATATCACACTGCATTTCTTCACTTTCTCCTTCCAACCGTCTTTCCTTCAGATAGCTAGAAGTATTATTGTTTAGCAGTCTCTCCCCATTGCACAGAGACTTCCTTGCTTCCTCCGTGAAAGTGTGTGAGGGACAATTACCACATTCACTGGAGTTTCTTTCTTGAGAGCCCCACCAATTCTGACAATCACATGGAAAGTTACTGCATTCAGCTCTCCCTCTATTAGAGTCAATCAGCTTACCTTCTTGCTCCCTCAAACTGGGGTTTCTCGGTACAGCTGAGACCACAGAAGTGGAACAGGACGGAAGCTTCCTACGGCCTTTTCCCTTTAGCTTTTCTCCAGCCATAAAAATATCCTCAGGCCAGAACTCCTTTTCCCTTCTGTGCCTGTTGCTTGGGTAATTAGCTTTCTCAGCCTTTCTAAGCCTGGCTTCCAAACTGTGTCCTCTGTTACCTTCTGGATAAACGTCACTGAGCTTAGACGTGTCTGTGCACTGCTCTCTGAAGCAGTCTCCTGGGTTGTCTCTTTCAGCTCTGGAACTAAACCTCTCAGCTTTTCCAGCTCTCTCGGTAGTTCCCTCTCCGGCTCTCACGCTGGCTGAACTCCAACCCGAACTTCCACCTGAACGTCCTGAGCTCCTCGAACTCTCTGCATTCTCCAAACTCCTTGAACTCTCTGCCCTCCTTTGACTCTCTGAACTCCCCCTAACTTCAGGTGAGTTAGGTTTATGTGTGTGCCTCAACTCCTCCCCCTCTCAGCTGCTCTTCATTACTTAATGAACCCTGAGCCTTCCTGCTGCTTGGCCGTGTTCTCACAGCTTGTGACCTAGTTTGTGTGTGTTGCCTATAGCAACTCTGGGCCATGTGTTTCTCTGGACTGTCAGTGTCAGATCCACTTTCTGCATTTCTACCTATTTCCATAGGCTCTGCTAGATCCACACCGTGACAGTGGTCATAGTAGGCCGCGATGGCAAACAGGTGACAGTGTCTTGATGCTATCTTGAGCCCTGCATTGATAAGAGTTGTTAGGTACTGGAAAATTTGTGGAATCAGGCAGGCACGGAGGGGGGGGGGGGGTGGGAAGAAAAAAAAAAAAAAGCCCCTCAGGAGGTACCCCAGATGGTGAACTGTTTCCACTTGAAGCCATATGACTTCCTCATGGAGAGGAATCTGACAGCCAGAATGACCTGTTGCACCTCCATGGTGAGGTGGAGGGATGACAGTCAGCCTTTCAACATCCAGATCACCAGTGCAACCGTCGACAGGTTGGGGTACAGAGTTGTGCACTTGTCTTGTGTGATGAGGTCCGGTCTCAGCGGTAGTTTGGTAGGTGGTTCCTGGCTAGATACTTGAAGAAGGAGAATCACATTTGCCTGGGTCAGAAGGGGACAATGAGGATGACCCTTGTCCTGTCCTGGATGATTTATGGATTGTCAGAGAGATCAGCAACGTGAGGGGAAACGCATATAGGAGCAGTGGGTTCCCCCAGGATAAGGTGATTGTGTCCATGGTTAGGCTGTGGGAGGACGGGCACTTGGAGCAGAAGCTAGAGCATTTTGCATTTTTCTCGCTGGCAAAGAGTCGATGTGTGGATGTCCCTACTTGCAGAAGAGGTGGGTTGCAAGAGCGGATTGAGAGACCACTCATGTGGATCGATCTGGCGGCTGAGGCGGTCAGTTAGCTGGTTGTCCTTGACCAGCAGGTAGGAGGCATTCCTTGGAAAGGGTGAAAGACCAGAGCTTGAGTGCTTCCCTGAAGAGGGAAAGGGAACCTATGCCCCCCTGCTTGTTGATGTAGAACATTGCCACCTGGTTGTCCATCTGGATCAAGATTTTCTGTGCCTGGATCAGGTGGTGGAAGGCTCCCAACATGTACCTGATTGCTCGCAGCTCCAAGAAGTTGATGTGGCAGCTGTGCTTTTATGTGTTCCAGGCCTACTGTTTTTGGAAACATAGCAGGTGTGCATCCTAGCCTGCTTTGGAGGCGTGGGTCATGATTGTGAGGTAGTGGAATGGCTGCTGGAGAGGTCTGCCTACCGAGTGGCTGTCCTGCTGTGCCCAGCAGGCAAGAGCCTCCCGGATTCCCGCAGTGCTTTTTAACATATTCATAAATGACCTGGAAATGGGAATAATGAGTGAGGTGATCAAATTTGAGGATAACACAAAATTATTCAAAGTTGTTAAAAAGCAAGAGGACTGTGAAAAATTGCAAGAGGACCTTGATAAATTGGAAGGCTGGACGTTCAAATGGCAGATGAAATTCAATGTGGACACTAGGAAAGAACAACCCAAAACTACGGTTACAAGATACAAGGTACCACCTTAGAAACCACAACCCAGAAAAAGATTTAGGCGTCATCATTAATACATTGAAACCCTCCATCCAGTGTACAGCTGCGGCAGCGGCCAAGAAATCAAATAGAATGCTAGGAATCATAAGGAAAGGAATAGAGAACAAAACCAAGGATATTATAATGCCTCTGTATCGTTCCATGTTTCAACTGCACCTTGAATATTGTGGGCAACTCTGGTCTCCATATCTTAAAAAGGATATAGCAGAATTAGAAAAGGTACAGAAAAGAGCGACAAAAATGATAAAGGGGATGGAAGGACACTCCTATGAGAAGAGACGTCAACTTGGAAAAGAGATGGCTGAGGTCTATAAATTAATGAATGGAGTGAAACAAGTAAACGTACATCGGTAGCTTACGCCATCAAGAAGTAAAAAGTCTAGAGGATACACAATGAAGTTACAATGTAACCCATTTAAGACTAATAAGAGAAAATATATTTTTTTTACTCAACATGTAATCAAACTCTAGAATTTGTTACTGGAGGATGTACTAAAAGTTGTTAGTGTAGCTGGATTTAAAAAAGATTTGGACAAATTCCTGGAGGAAAGGTCCATAAATCATTATTAAAGAGGACCCGGGAAATCCACTGCTTACCCCGGGATGAGCATTGTGGAATCTGTGTACCTTTTTGGGAACCTGCCAGGTACTTGTGACCGGGATTAGCCACTATTGGAAACAGGATACTGGGCTTAATGGACCTGGTCTGACCCAGTATGGCATTTCTTATGTTCTTAGTTTGTCGCCCCCACATGGGGTATCGGCTATGCGATCGTAGGTGTCCTTCCTCATCTGGACCCTCTGAGCTACGCCTTGCACTGGGCCGCAATGGCTATCCATGCCATTTGGGCTGCAGTGTTGAAGGAGACTATTGGAGTTGATATGGAAAGGCAGACTAGATGGAAACATGACAGCAGAAAAAGACCACGTGGCCTATGTCAAAGGCTGAGCGAATCAGAGGTTTCCACACTCGGCAAGGTCAGCGATTGGTGAGGCAACACCTAAGGACTTCAGAATAAGAGTGTTTAGGACCCCTTTCAGCTTGTCCAGCAGGGCATCCTAGAATAGGATCTGTTGGAAATGTGCGCTATGATCTTTGCTTTCAGCATCATGCCCTGGAATGTTTTCCTTCCCACTTCATCCAGGAGCCTGTGGTCTCCGTCAGGCAGTGCACGTTGGAGTGAGTGCGCGTCTTCTTAGTGAGCTTCACTGCCGATTCTACCACAATGGATTGGTGTGGGAGCTGCAGTTTCTCTAACCCAGGTGCAGCCTGCACCTGGTACTTTGTCTCAAGTCTTCTTGAGGTGGCGGATCCAGATGACGGGGTGTGCCAGACCTTGAGGAGGTTGTCCTGGAGAAACTTGTGAACTGGTAGAGCGACCAAGGTTCTGAAGATGTACAGGTACTTAAGTACACCGAGGACCTCATTTCTGATATCCAACATGTCTGCCAGGGTGAGGGAAAGCTGGGACGCCAACCTTTGAAGGAACTTGGGGTACGTCAGGTCTTCTGGTGTAGGAGGCGGCTGGGGCAGTGTTGGCGAGGGCTCTGACCTGGCATCCAATGAGCTGAAGGATCAATGGTCCCCTGCCATGGAGCCCTGGGTGGGGGCCTCCTCCCCTTCGCTGTCTGTTGTCCGGGGCTCTGGGGAGAAGTGTGAGAATGAGTGTGAGGGTGAGGGTGATGGGGGGGGGGGGTGGCGGTGACTGCTCTTCCCTCAGCAACAGGGATATGGGCATTTGTGCCTTGTTCATCCCCTCAGGTTCTGTTGATTGTGGTCGCCAGGTGGCATGATGTTCCAAGAAGCGGGTGAGCAGGTCCAATACAATGGACAGTGACCGCAGTCCATCTCCCCTGTCATGTCAGTGGTGTCCCTTGGTGCTGTGCTTGCAAGTGGCATGGGGTAGGGTGCCCGAGCTGCAGGAGTCCAGTGGGGGGTTATGTGTATGTTCTGCATACCTTTGCGTTGCGGTCCCTTCTGTGGTGAGGGTCAATGGAAACACTATTGCTGCTGCTGTTGCTGTCACAGTGTCTGCTGTGGCTCCTATGCCTCTTCTTGTGTTCTCTGTAGGCTGCACTGGTGCAGGGAATGGCCGGTGGAGGCTCCCGATGCACTGTGGGGAAGGCGCTGCCAGCAACATGAAGGCCCCGTTCTAGCTCTGCATTTAGCCATTCCATTCATTTCTCGGCGTGGGGGAGAGAGTTCCTCGTTGGCATGATGACACTCAGTTACGGGATTCCCACTTCCTGCCTCTTGGCCAATGGCTGCCACGTGGGCACCATCTTGGGAGGCGGAGCTATAAGTGCCAATCGGGGACATCATGGCTGCAGGGGAGCGTGACTATGAGATCTTTGTGCCCATGGCGACATGCGGGCAATTTTCCATACGGTGGTTCACCCCAAGGCACCAGAGACAGTGATCGTGGGCATTTGTACTGTTCATTTTTATACTACACTTTGGGCACTTCTTAAAGCCCAGTTTGGAGCTCATGCTACTACTGTAGATACTGGTCATAAGAACATAAGATATGCCATACTGGGTCAGACCAAGGTCCATCAAGCCCAGTATCCTGTTTCCAACAGTGGTCAATCTAGGTCATACGTACCTAGCAGTTTCCCCAAAAGACACAGGTCCCACAGTGCTTGTACTGGGTCAAGCAGTGATATCCTAGGTCCCTTTTAATAATGGTTTATGGACCTTTCCTCCAGGAACTTGTCCAAACCTTTTTTAAATACGGCTATACTAACAGTTTTTACTACATCCTCAGGTAACAAATTCCAGAGTTTGATTACACATCGAATGAAAAAATATTTTCTCTTATTAGTCTTAAATAGGTTACCATATAGCTTCATTGCATGTCCCCTAATCTTTCTATATTCTGATGACAAACAAATCGATCTACGTTTACCCGTTCCATTCCATTCATTAATTTATAGACTTCTATCATATCTCCCCTCAGCCGTCTCTTTTCCAGGTTGAAGAGCCCTAACCTTCTTAGCCTCTCTTCATAGGGGTATCCTTCCATCCCCTTTACCAGTTTGGTGGCTCTTCACTGTACCTTTTCTAATAATACTACAGTATATCCTTTTTAAGATACAGCGACCAGAATTGCACACAATATTCAAGGTGTAGTCGCACCATGGAACGATACAGAGGCATTATAACATCCTGTTGAACTTCTCTTCTTTCTTCCTGTTTCTTCCTGTTTTTGGTAGTTGTAGGAGAGCCGAGGTTTTGTCTTTGTTGGCAAGGCAGAAGTCGTCAAATTGGGCTAGGTAGGGGCGGGCCTGGGGAGGTAGGGTTACCTGGCACATACCAGAAAGCTGTCCCAGAGCTCAGAAAGACAATCTACTTCCATCCATGGCACCAACCGATGACGTCACCAGATATAGCTGACTCATCCTGCTTGTCTATGGAGAAACAGAGTTTAAAGATCAGAAATGGGTAGGGGTGCGTTTGGATGCGGAGACAGAGGACTATGAAGGAAGATAAGATTGTTGGCAACAATATAGAAAGAAGGAGGGGGGAGGTTCAGAAGACGTGTAGGAGATGGGAAGAGTGATGTGTAGTCCTTCTCTCACGTAACTCTCAACCACCCTCTCCCAACAACTTTAGAGCTGAAGGAAGCAACATGATCACTGCAGTGCTCCTTTTATACATCACAGTAGGAAACCCTCACACTCAAAACTATATTATACACAATAGCTCAGAGCTGATAGTAAAATGTGAATTTATCTTTTACCCAGTGAAATCAAGGTTTCATAGTTCTCCGTCATCACATCCTTGTAAAGTTTCTTCTGCCATTTTTCTAAATCTTGCCATTCCTCCTGGGAGAAATAGATGGCTATGTCTTCAAAGGTTACTGGGACCTGAAACACAAACCCTTCCACACTCAGACATTTTGTATCACGTTCATTAAGAGACCTTGCAGCACTGAAAAACTCAGAAGGGCAGAGAGTTTTCTGGGTTTATATAAATTCTCAGCCACATAACACAGTCCCATATAAGAATGACAAATGATTGCCAACTTTAGAGGAGGGGGGAAAAAACCACCTTTGCCCTCCTCAGTTGCTCTTACCTCCCCCTCTTCAGCCAACAAATCTCTACCCACCTCCTCTCCCCACACGGATCTTTCCATCAGATTCACTACCCCAGCAGCAAAGTCCCAAGCCCCCAACCCAAACCTATCACTCCTAAAGCCCCTCTCCCATCCACATTAGCCTTAGAGCCCTTTCAAACACATGGCAAAAAAAAGGTGAGCTGTTGCTATCCAAACTATAGAGCCCAATGTGCTTGCTGGTAACTTATCTACTTATCTAGGGATCCCTCAAGTTCCACCTCATCCATCCATTTCCACTTAAGCAGATGCCTGTAATGCTTTTGATGCATACACTCTCAAAATATCCCGAAGACATTTTTTTTAAACGTATACACCCTTTTATTACATTCAAAATTTAAAACAAATCTTCATTACAAAAACATTTAAACAAATCTTCACAAAAAAATCTAAAGTACAAATTCTTTTTTAACAATCTTCATTACAAAACATTTAGGCAGATCTTCATTATAGAAATTATATCATCTATGTGACATAAATCCTATATCATTTGTATAATAACACAGCAAAAAATGCCCCTATTTATATTGTCACTGAATATTAGCTCCAAATGACTGGCAACCAAATCAATCAATGAACTATAAGGTCCCAAATTTAGACAGATCTGTATACCACCTTATCCTACAATCAAAGTGGTTACATAACGTTACATCACAGTTGGAGGGTTACATAACAATTGAAGGGTTACATTTAACAAGTGGGAATTTTACAACATTTAACATGAGGGTATTTAACAACACTTAGTCATCACAGGTGGGGATACATTTAGCATTTGGTATGAGGGTACTTAACAATTCCTATACTAAAGGATGAAAATGGAGTTATAAGTGTATCAGAGACTCCTTCAAAAAGGGGAAGGAAACAACTTACCCCCTTGCTGTCCAGACTCCTTTTACTTATTTTATTCAAAATCCTATCAACTTATTAACTCATCTTGTCTTATCTAATCAAAGCGCCAAAAAAAATCAAGGAATTCTCCAAACAACATGACACGTTTCAGACTCTCAAATTTAGGTCCTGCTTCAGGCTTGTAGGATTCCAACAGGAACTGCTTCAAGTGCGCTAAACAACTAACTCCAAGCCATAGACATTTAAAATGTATGGCGTCTGATGTCAAGTGTACATAAGGGGCCAGAATGACCAATACCTATTACGGAAAAATCCATCAAAAGAAAATTCCCTTAAAAGTTAAGGTCAAGATTCCAAACTCCCAAGCCAACAGAGGAGGGCTATCAATGTTATGGATTCAGATCATAGCAGACTAGACTACTCCAGTTCTGCATTAAGACCTAGAGGTGTCACAGTCTGCAATTTAAAAATCCATCATTGTTCTCTTTTCTGAAGCTTCTATACTCTGTCCCCTCCTCGAGGGTCTGTCTATAGGTATATGGTGCAATACTGGCCACCGCAATTGATTGGAGTGGAGGAGTGGCCTAGTGGTTGGGGCAAGGTACTTCAGGCCGGAAGGTCGGGGGTTCAAATCCCACTAGAGGGCAGCAACCTTGGGCCGGAAGGACTGGGGTTTCTAGTCCCACAGGTGCTCCTTGTGGTCTTGGGCAAACCACTTAACCCTCCATTGCCCATGTTCCCTGTAAAATAGTTATCTCCAAGTTATAATGCCCTGTTCAATGTAATTTCCGTTTGTTCAATGTAAACCGCACTGATGCAGAATAGCACGGTATATAAGAGAATGTAAATAAATGAGTGTCTTAAGGATATGCAATGCTCTACTATTGGAGCCAATATTGTAGATGTTTGGAGATGGGACGCATGCTCACTTAATCGGGTCTTTATCTGCCATGTCGTCCGACTAACGTAATAAAGTTGACATGTGCAAACTATAAGATACACTACATATGAAGTAGCATGTAGTGTGCAATCGAGAGGATAACTGGCAGTTATTTTTAAAATCATACTCTGAGTCCCCCTTGAATTGTTAAGGAACAATAGCGGCATCGGCCACAAGCATAATGGCCAGGATCTTCATGGGAATGCTTGGGTCTATCCTCCAAAGTTGCAGTGTGTACAAGCTTATCACAGAGGTTAAAGCCGCACGACTAGGCCAGCCAGCATAAGGGATTTTTTGAAACACAAAGGGAGACTTAAAATTGGCCATGACGATGTAATAATGAAGAGACCTTGTGAATATCAGTAATATATGGTAAAACACCTATCATCCTATTGTTTTCAACTGCACTCAGAAGTTTGTCAGCTGACTCACGTAAAAGCCATTCTCTGTGTGTAAACCTGGCATGCTTGAAAGCTTTAGTGATAATCCTATATGGGTAGCCTCTAGCTAATAATTGGGCCTTGAGCTCATTGGCATGTTTGTAAAACTCCGTCATTGTAGAAAAAAAACGCCATAAGCGTAAAAATTGTCCAACGGGAAGGCCCCTTTTTAATGATTTAGGGGGATAGCTATGATAACATAAAAATGTGTTCTTTTTCACAGGCTTATGGTATAATGAAGTTTGGAAACCATCAGCTATCAAAGCAATTGTAATGTCCAAAAGGTGGATGGAAGTATTCTCGATTTGCACTGTGAGCTGAATATTTTGCTTAACTGAGTTAAGCCAGCTCAAAAATTCACCAAGGGCTTGATAAGTATCAGTTCATATGAAAAAAATTTCTTTTAAAAATCAACGCCAAAAGGGGACGTGTTTAAACCCATCAGATGGAAGAATATATCGCTCCTCAAAATCAACCATATAAATAGTGGCAATAGAAGGCGCTACTGTGACATCCACTGCTATTCCATAACATTGTAAATAATTCTGGCTATCATATTAAAAGAAATTGTTAGTAAGAACTACCTTTAAAAATGTTCTACCAAAAATGTCCTTGGCAACCATGTTGGAAGTTCCAATGGATAATTTCAAAGAAACTATAGAACTTCCTGTTGATCTGTATGAGTGTATAGTGCCTGTACATTCTAGAGTCACCATATGTGTGTAAGAAGATGTGTCAGAAAGCCGAGTGAGAAAATGTGAAGTATCACAAATACAAAACCTCACTTTAACAGCCGCAGGTTGAAGAAAAATGTCACAGAACTTCAACAAGGGTTCCAGCAATGATCCTCTGCAGGACATGATCCAACACCCCAGCGGATGAACAAGAGATTTATGAATTTTGGGGACTAGGTAGATCACCAGAATCTTTGGAGATGGATTAATTAAAAATGCTTGATCCTTAGCACCTATCCATCCAGTCTCCAATGCTCTGGTAGTCACTATCTAATACAATTCTGCAATGGTGAGGTAGGGTCCTGGGGTAAATGGCAGTAATAGTGTTGATCAGCTAACATTTCAGTATGATAAATCTTGAGATAGCACCACTACCACGCTACCTTTGTCGGCTTTTTTTATCACTAAATCAGAACAAGAAAATTCCTTCATTGCCTTCAGTTCTCCTTTAGACATATTGGAAAATGTTCTCCTAGGTTATTCCTACAACTCCTTGAATCCCTGAAGTATTAGATTCTGGAACGTAAGTATAACAGGATCTATTTCCCCTGGTGGTAACCATTTAGATGGACCCTTAATAACCAATAAATCGTGAGATGCAGGTTTATCAGAAAAATAGGACTTGTTCTTGCTCGTTTGTCAATATATGTCCTGAAAGGTTGATGACTGCTGAGACTGTTCTGGATCTGGCATTGGGACTGGTCCAGTAGTCTTGATGGTAATTGCGTCTGGGGCATTTGCCATGTCGCAGGCTCTCACGAAAATCCTGCATCCTTTCATATTGTTTGTAAGACTTTCTATGATATCCCCCCCTCACTAGAATCATTGGAATCGGTTGTATCATCTGTTGGGTGTTCAAAAATTGCCTTACTGGCCGACAGGGGCAGTCATCCATTGATACACCTGATTGTTATTGTAGTCTGTTTGATCACGTTTAAATTTTTTTTATTTTCAAATTTCATAAATGATCTCAAAAGCTAGCAAATGGTTTGTCAATCTCTGACCACTGGGCTATTCCCTGAAGAAATTCCTGAGGGAGTGAAATGCTTAAAAGTACCAGTGTATGCGTCGGATGACTGGTCTTGCTTTGTTATAATATGGGCATTTTTTGCTACAATATAAAATATGGGCATTTTGCTATGTTGTTATACAAACGATATAGGATTTATGCCACATAGATAGATAAATGACATCATTCTATGATGAAGATCTGCTTAAATGTTCTGACAGCCTGCCTAAATGTTTTGTAATGAAGATTTTTTGTGAAGATTTGTTTAAATGTTTTTGTAATGAATGTAATAAAAGACTGCATATGGTTTTTTTTTTTTATTTTCCTCAGGATTTTTTGAGAATGCATGCTTTGGTAGTTTGATTTGCGTTTTTTGCAGCACTCTTTGGAATTTGGGTTTTTGTAATTTTGGTTTACCAATGTAATGCATTTGAGGCTTTATGGGGGTAATTTTTATAAAAACTGTTCCAGCACATAAAATTATTTTTGTAAAATTACCCCAGGGTTATGTGCATAAAAGAACATATCTGAACTTATGTGACCTGCATGTAGGCACATTCTACAATGAAGTTAGGGCAGAGCGTACAGTCGCAGTTGACACACATATTTTATAAAATATTGGTGGGCGTGCATATTTTACACATGAGCATTTAAATCTGCCCCGAGTGGGTGAAATGTCCATAACTTCAATCTAGTCGTTATTTCTGCCAGTTCACCTTTAATATTTTATAAAGACACAGACCTTATAAAATAGGCTAGAAATAGGTACCTACTTGACTTTTCAAACTAGATAACCTGTTACAAAATTACACCCCCCCCCCCTACCCCCTACCCCCATAGCTTACTGACTGGCATTGGTAGCTACTCCCCTTGACTCTGGGACTGACTGGAAGGCAGTGAAAATAGCAGAAGTCAGGGATTGTGTGAGCACCAAGATGTCCCTACCCATTCCTGCAGAGATGCCTTCCTCATGCTCAGGGCAGGCCTCAGCTCCTCATAGGTGCAGTCTCATATCAGCAGCAGGTGATTTGGTATATTGTACTTTACAGTGTGTGTTATCTCTTCTCTTGCTCCTCCTCTATAGAGCTTGTCTAAAAGAGAAGCCCACTCCAATAATGGTGGCAAGACCCCACATTGCTAGCTGTTCTCTCGATAGCTCACTGTCACACTGCCCCATCCAATTTAATACCGACAACTGCTTAAGATACTGGTTTTTAAACCGTCATGTTTAAATTCTGCTGACAGAATACCATGAATTACAGCAGCAACATAGCAACTAGAATCCAGCTACCCACAAAACCTGAAACACACAATATCACTTTGAGTTCTCCAGAGCTCTCTCCTTCCAATCAGTAGGTCCCAAAATGCCTTTTCTCAGCCCCAAGTCTGTTGTGGGTCCTGTTAAATGTGAAGGGTGACTCTACAATGTCCCAGGTTAGAAAGCTGCAGCAGTGTTTATACAGAGAGAAGGCAGGACTCAGGGGATAATCTCCTACCTGAGCAGAAGCTCCTGCAGGCATTTTCCTCTCTGCTTTTGCTGCTGTGCAGGAATAGAAATGAAGCTTTCTTTGGCTGAGTGCTGGAGTTGGAGGACGGAGAGATGGAATCTCCAACTGGAAGGCTGCAGGAGAGAAAATCCTTCGTCCCTTCCTTGTCTGTGTGTGTGTGTGTGTCTCTCTCTCTCTCTCTCTCTCTCTCTAGCAGCAGCTGCTCCTCCTACCAGACGCAGACTGATGACATCTTGTAGGAAGAAGGCAGGGCTTTGTAATAGGGCACAGACTGATGACATCATAATATAGGGGGATTTAGAACTAGTTGGGAGAGTGGGGAAGAAAGTGAGGAAGTCGATCAATGCACATCAGTCTGAGAGAGAACATAGGCATGTGAGTTAGGTCGTTGAGGGAGGCTTTTTTTCATTTAGTAATTAATTGCATGTTATGGTTTTTGAAATTACCTTCTATTGCACTAGGGTATCTAGTCCCCATTTTTACCATTTGAAATCAGCAATGTTACCCGCAGAGTTACCCAATTCCAGGAGTGGGATTTTTTGCCAGTTCTGGTTTTAAATTTACATTGCACTGCAGTATGGTATTGTAATCCCTGTTGCAGGTCTCATAATGTAATAGAATGAGGTTATCTGAAAACCAGGACTGGCTTTAAAATCTCATTCCTGGAAATAGGTAAATTGACAAGTCTGAGGTACCAGAGCCCATCAAGACTGGGTTGTCAGAAATCCAGGAATGGACTAAAATCTCCCTTCTGAAACAGGATATCATTTAAGCTCTGTTTTAAAGAACTTACTCTATGCAAGAACAGGACACATAACTGCCCTGATTTTGAGGTTAGCCACTGTATTTAGCTGTACTTCATACATGACCCCAGAACTGGGATTTTAAAAAGACAGTGCAGTTAGTATAGTACCTAATAATCTCCTACTCCATCTTTTTTGCGCTTTCCATGTCCCTCTCCTCCCACCTACTCCTATTTCTCACTGCCTCCCTCATTATTCTTCTTTGTCTCCTCTTCTCAGGTCCCTTTTAGTATCTTTTAGGATCCTCTCAGTTTTTGGGGCACAGTAGGGTGAGTTGAGAAATGGCAAGCTAGCAGGGTGGAGTCACAGTGAACGTAATTCTAGGACGAGTTGTGCCATCAACGCAAGTCGCCTATTCTCAATGACGTGAGGTGGGGGTGCTATTCTGTAAGTACTGGCATTAGGGTGATAACGTGTAGTTTTGGAGTGGGCGAGCACAAGGGTGGAGCATAGTTAGAATGCAATAGAATAAGATTGGTGTAAGTAGTCACGCCTAGATTTGGCAAGCATTTCTCACCATTTATGCCCTATTCTACAAAGTAAACTTTGTGCGCGCTATATAGAATGGGTGGGCATATGCCCATGACAACATGCATTAAACTAAGTAATCATTACAGATGTGCCCTCAGTAAGTCAGAACTGTCAAGTTACCTAGTTCCAGGAACAAGACTTTTTGGCCAATCCAGGTATGGAATTTACATCCCAAATGGAGTGTGGTATTTGCAGTCCCTGACTCTCCCTCAATTAGTGCTTCTGGACCCATGATGCATCAGGATAAGGTTGTCAGAAATTTAGGACCATTCTAAAATCTCCCTCCTGGAACTGGGCAACTTGGCAGCTCTGGCTGAATCTATGTTCTGTATCCCCTTGGCTGCTCTTCCCCCATGCAGGGCCAATGCAAAGTAATTTGGCACCCTAAGCAGTTTCCGCTCTCCATGGACAAGCATGATAATAATCAGCCACACAGATTGGGGGTGATGTCATTCCTGACAGCACCAGGCCGTCCTTGCTGTCCCAGAGAAACTCTACTGGGCATGTGTGAATGACTCCTCCTGTGTGAGTGTTGCTCCTCTCTCTCAGTCTTCATCATCCTCAGCTAAGCATGGAGGCAGCTCTCCCTTATCCATCTATTTTCTTTTCCCTGATTTGTATTTTTCAAATCTTTTAAGCCTCCTGCTGCTGCTCTCAAAGATTCTTACCTTTGCCGGCAGTGCTAGTCCAGACTGCAGCAGACTTCTCCGGCAGTGGCTGCACTAAGAAGTCCTTACTCCCCCCTCATGTCAGCCTTGTCCAGAACAGATCTCTCTGGCTGTGGTGACATTGAGATGATGACATCCTGAAAGCCTTAGCCGGCCTGCCCTGTCCAGAGCAGACTTCTCTGGCAGAGGTAGCTACAGTCCTTCAAGAGACAGTGAAAGCCTGCTTGTTAAAAAAATAAGAAGAGGTGATGACTGGGTTTTCTGTGGCCCGGCCATGATGCATCCTCTCTGGTTGGAGAAACATGGCATTGAGATGAAAAGAAAAGAAAAAAAAATAAAACATAGACAGGCTCGGTTCACGATGGTCTTCTGTTATCACCAGCCTCCCTGAGGGTCTTACCTGACTGGCAGTCATGACCCCATCATCACTTGAACGACTTTAAAAAAAAAAGCGCACAACTTAAGAGGCAGGACATGTCAACCGCGGTCCCAACCCCTCATCACTTCAGAGGCTACAAACGTTATAAAAAAAAAAAAGCAGGCCAAGCTTCTGGATGAAAATTCTGGGCCTTCTCCAACCCTCCAGGGGTGGCTGTGGCTACCACTGTGGTGCATCCAAAATGCTCCGAGACTGTGTGTGTCCTTCCTGGCCTGTGGAGTCCCACCACCTTTCTCACCTGGGGAGGGGTGACTCCTGCCACTCTGGTCCTACCCCCCAGCCACGCTAGTCTCTGAAGCTGTAGCCCTCTGTTACAGGTGATCTTCTTTCTAGCTGCAGTCATGCTGGACAGGCAATCCTGTCTCCGTGGGAGCAGCCCCTGGTGCTTCGTCAGGCCTCCATAGAGGCAGGAGCAGGGGATGTTCCTGCTAAGGCCCAGCTATACAGGGGAGGCAGTTTGGCTCTGAGCCTCCCGACAGGCCAACCTCCTCAACAGACTATGGAGAGGTGCTGCATGAAAGGAGGAGCAGTCAGCACTCTTATTAATTCAGATTGACTGTCAGTGGTCTTCTACGTGTGCAGGGACAATAGTCGAGGTCAACAGCCAGCTAGAGTCCTTATTCCATGTGGTTCTCATGACCCACCTCATTGTCAACCACAGTTCAAGTCACTGCCTGGCACCATTGTGGGTCACCCCCTCCCATGGCCCCCCATGTTCTCGAGAATTGCTCGCTACCCACATGTCTAATCCCAGGCATGGAGGGGCTCCCTGACCTCCTCCCTGCGCTCATCGATGCAGGCCGATATTCCAGGCTCCTATGTTAGGGGCCTCACTCTGCAGAGGTTTCCACATCTCTCTGCCACTATATGGGGGTTCCCAAATGACACTTCGCATAACTCTGTCTTTCCTTCCCTATAATCTGTAGACTCCTTTGGGAGCAAATGCTACATTACCTGAGCCCTACCATGCATTTTAGCTTGCCATGGAACTGCGAGATCCCATCTGCTGAGAACACCATACTCTCCTCCTAAATCCAGCTGGGAGGACAACCAAGAGACAAAGAAAAGGCAATACCATCCAAAACAAGACAAATATATTAACACATGAGTGAATGAACATATGGGTGAATGTAAGGGGAAAAAAACTAAGCAGAACAGATTATTGTTGTTGTTAAGTGCCATCGAGTTGGTGTTAACTCATGGCGACCCTCTGGATAGTTGTCCTAAACTGTGTTCGGTCTTCAGTCAGGCGATTCATTGTTGATAGAGTGGCATCAATAGCTGCTGTTATTGTATTGATTGATCTCATTGCTGACCTTCCTCTTTTGTGTTGACCTGCAACCTTGCTAAGCATGATGTCTTTCTCTAAAGATCTCTGTCTTCACATGATGTGTTCAAAGTATGAAAGTCAAAGTCTTGTTATCTGAGCTTATAAAGAAAGCTTAGGTTTGATCTCCTCTATTACTCGCTGGCATCATTCATAGAGAGGGAAGCATCTCCTTTTTGGGTGATTAAAGCACACATATGAAACCATTTTTAATTGTAGCTACTAAGATACAGTTAAAGCATTTTATATTGAAGCAGTTGAGGGAAATTATGGATTTTGTATAAGGAGGTTTTTATGACTAGTGATGGAAGACATGGAGGCTTTTTTAGCCAAAACAATAGTCTCAGGGTTTTTTTCCTCACCTTAATATTTGTGCATTTGAAAAAAGTATTTTGGGGGATACAGGGTTTCCTGTTTTTCTACTGCCAGTTACTATGTTCGCTCCTGAATCCTCCTCAGCTCCAGTTCCACCTGAGCCACACAGTGCCTAGGCATTATGGACAGCAACAGGGACCCATATATGTTGGTCTGAGGCCCATAAGTTCGACCTCTCCCCCCCATCTCCCAGTGGGAAGGGGGAATAACGCCATTCCCTCCCCCACATGCTGCCTCGCCACAAGACGCAATCACACTCTCACCTCAGGCCTACGCATCGACCCAACTCACCTTGGCCCACAGTTCGCCCCAGCGTTGAGAATTCCCTTGAACACCCAGAAGGGAGGGCTCTCTTGATGCACCTTATCCCTGGCTAATTAGGCCCAGATCAGGACTAAGCTTACACCAAGCATCTATGCAGGCAGAAGCAACATTGGGGTCCTTAAAGCTGGTTCCTGGGCATACCTCCCAACAACCAGTCAGCAATCAAGGAAATCTTCCGAAAGGTGCAAGGCATGATTCCACAAGACCACAGCCACCGTTGCAGACCCTGAAATTCTCTTTTCTGCCACATATTTCAGTCAGCCAGACCATATATGCTTCTACTCATGTTCCAGCTACAGCAAATGTGCCTCTACCTAAGACCCATATGACAAGTCAACCAGAGATCTCCCCCCCCCCACCTGTCTGCTGTACTGCCTCAGGCAGTAGTGGGGTGTCACAAGGTTCAGAAAGAGGTCAGCACCACCGTCCAACTGACCTGACCGCAGCAGTAAATTGTTCTTTCAAGAACTCAGAGTCCCCTCCAGCAGGAACTATGCTTCCAGAATGATCAGAGGGATCTTGGCATCACTGCCAGTCTCCATCTGCTCCTACGTTTCCTCTACAAAAAAAAAGAAAAGAAAAAGTGCTCTTTGAACCTTTTCTGACTAGATGTAGCTCTGTGTCCAAGAGCACAGATCCTGCATAGTGTTAGCTTAGGTTAGTATATGACAAATGTATTAGCTATCCTAGTATTTTCTGTCCTGCAATTTGTCTGGATATTAGATCATATTTGTTATATGGTCTGGCCTTTGGTTTTAATGTAAAATTTTATTTTATAACCATCTTGCTGTTCATTTTGAATGAGAGGAGGCATATCAAATATATTTAACATTATTCAAGCTAACCCTTCCGCTCTCCTCTAGGACAGAGACACAGACACATAATCATGCAGAGGGCTTGAAAAGAATTTCATAAGCCATGCTCTGCATGCTTTCCCCACTTGTTACTGCTTCACATTTTCTCTGGTTGCCTTGGTTCCTTCAGCAGACATCAGTGTCATGTATAGAATGTATTTATTCATGTACTGTTATCTTAGCCCTCAATGTGTTTCCCAAACAGCAACAAGATTTTAATCAGCAAATTATAGTTTTCTGTGTCAAGCTGAATAGAGCTTCACCAACAGATGCTGGCTCCCATATTGGCCATCATATGATCTTGAAGTTCTTTTAATCAGGTCAGTAGCATGCAGGATAATGACAATTAACTATGCATCTTTCTGCAATACTTTTCTGGTCTCTGCACCTCTTGGCACTTGATGATATTGTGTCTCTCTAAACACAGTTACTCTACTCCCATATAATTATATAGTTCCTTCTGCTCAAGTTCCTTCATATCTCATTTTTCAGTTAGAGATAATTTTTTAATTTTGCTTAGATTTCTTCTAGTATGGTTCCCTTTCAACATCTGTCCAGGCCAAATATCATCCTGATGACCTCTAAGCAGATCTTTGCTACTTAGAGTTGTTCTACTAAGTGATGATCATAGGGAGATGCTATTGTGTTTATCCAGACCTTTTCTATTTTGGTTGGTAATGTTAACTGCACTAATGCTGTTCCCCAATTCTGTATATAAATCCTATGTGGATTTTCTGGTGCCTTTTCAGGTCTCCCTTCTCCCTGAAGCTTTTATCACACTCCACACACGTGAATGGTTTCATTGTGGTGTGAGTTCTCTGGTGGCGTGTTAAGTAGTCCTTCAAGCTAAAGATTTTACCACATTCAGTACAAGTAAATGGCTTCAATCCTGTGTGGATACTCTGGTGGATTCTGAAGTATCTATTTTGAATGAAGCTTTTGCCACACTCAGTACATAACACTAGTTTCACTCCAGTGTGTAGTCTCTGGTGGACTGAGAGAGATGTCTTTCGACTGTAGCTTTTACCACACTTTGTGCATGAATATGATTTTAACCCTGTATGGGTTTTTTGGTGGACTGAGAGAGATGTCTTCCGACTGTAGCTTTTACCACATTCATTACATAAGTATGGTTTTAGCCCAGTATGGATTTTTTGATGGTTTGTTAGATGTGTTTTCTGACTGAAGCTCTTTCCACATTCAGTACAATTAAATGGTTTCAATCCTGTATGGATTCTCTGGTGAATAGAAAGAGATGTCTTTTGACTGAAGCTCTTACCACAATCAAAGCACACAAACTCTTTCACTCCTGTATGGATTTTCTGATGGCGTGTTAGGTTCTCCTTCAGACTGAAGAGCTTACCACAATCAGTACAGGTAAATGGTTTCAATCCTATATGGATTCTCTGGTGGATTTCAAGGTGCGTCTTTTGATGGAAGCTTTTACTACAGTCCATACATATTACTGGTTTTACTCCTACATGGACTCTTTGGTGGAAGATAAGAGATGTCTTCCGACTGTAGCTTTTACCACACTCTGTACACTCAAATGGTTTCACTTCATTGTGTGTTATCTGATGGCTTGTGAGGTTTATCTTGTGATTAAAGGTTTTACCACACTCGCTACAGTTAAAGGGCTTTATCCCTCTGTGGATTCTCTGGTGTCTTAAGAGGTATATCTTTGAAGTAAAGCTCTTACCGCACTCAGAACATGTGAATTGTTTCCATGCTGTGTGGGTTCTCCGGTGGCGAGTTAAGTATTCCTTCAAACTGAAGCTCTTACCACATTCAAGACAAGTAAATGGTTTCAATCCTGTGTGGATTCCCTGATGAATAATGACAGCTGCCTTTTGACTGAACCTTTTACCACACTCAGTATATATATATGGTTTTAATCCTGTGTGGATTTTCTGGTGAATTGTGAGACTTATCTTCTCATTGTGGCTTTTATCACACTCAGTACATGTATATGTTTTTATTTTTGTATGCACCTTTTGGTGGAATATTAATTGTATCTTCTGACGGAAGCTTTTACCACACTCATTACATGAAAACGGTTTAATTCCTGTATGGATTCTCTGATGGATTGTTAAGTGGGTCTTTCAAGTGAAGCTTTTACCACACTCAGCACATGTAAATGGCTTAATTCCTGTGTGAATTCCCTGGTGGCGTGTTAGGCATTCCTTCAAACTGAAGCTTTTACCACACTCGGTACATGAAAAGGGTTTTGATCCTGTGTGGGTTCTCTGGTGGATTGTTAGGTCTTTGTTTTGACTAAAGCATTTACCACACTTGGTACATGTAAACAGTCTTTCTCTGGGCAGTTACTCCAAATTATGGATTTTCTGGTGTTGCACTAGTTCTCTTTTCCTACTGAAAAATTTCTCACACTCTGAGAGAGTCAATTGGACCGTTAGATGATAGAGGGGTAAAAGGGGCAGTAAGAGGAGACAAGGCTATAGCAGAGAGACTGAATGAATTCTTTGCTTCGGTCTTTACTGAGGAAGATGTAGGGATGTTACCCATGACTGAAGTGGTATTTAAAGGAGATACTGCAGAGGAATTGAGAGAAATATCACTACACCGGGAAGATATATTACAACTATTTGATGAACTGAATAGTAGCAAATCACCTGGACTGGATGGTATACATCCCAGAGTGTTGAAAGAACTGAAATATGAGATTGCAGACCTGCTATTGGTAATCTGTGAACTTTCATTAAAATCATCTGTAATACCTGAAGATTGGAGGGTCGCCAACGTAACACCAATTTTTAAAAAAGGTTCCAGGGGTGACCCGGGAAATTACAGACCGGTGAGCCTGACGTCAGTACCAGGGAAAATGGTAGAAACCATCATAAAGAACAAAATTACACAACATGTAGATAGTCATGGCCTAATGGGAGACAGCCAACATGGCTTTAGACAAGGAAGATCTTGTCTTACTAATCTGATATGTTTCTTTGAAGGTGTGCATAAACAGGTAGACAAAGGTGAGTCGGTTGATATAGTGTATCTGGACTTCCAGAAAGCTTTTGACAAGGTCCCCCATCAGAGACTTTTGGCAAAGCTAAAAAGTCATGGGATAGGAGGCAGTGTACTATTGTGGATCGGGAACTGGTTAAAAGATAGAAAGCAGAGGGTAGGGCTAAATGGCCAATATTCCCAATGGAAAAAAGTGAATAGTGGAGTACCCCAGGGATCTGTACTGGGTCCGCTGCTTTTTGACATATTCATAAATGACCTGGAAAAGGGAATAACTAGTGAGGTTATCAAATTTGCAGATGACACAAAACTGTTTAAAGTTGTTAAAACCCAAGAGGATTGTGGAAAACTGCAGGAGGATCTGGATAAATTGGAAGACTGGGCATCCAAATGGCAGATGAAATTTAATGTGGACAAATGCAAAGTTATGCACCTAGGAAAGAACAACCCACACTATAGTTACACGATGCAAGGCTCCACATTGGAAACCACCACCCAGGAAAAGGACTTAGGAGTCATCGTGGATAACATGTTAAAACCCTCCACCCAGTGTGCAGCGGCGGCCAAGAAAGCAAATAGAATGCTAGGTATCATAAAGAAAGGGATGGAGAATAAAACAAAGGATATTATAATGCCTCTGTATCGCTCCATGGTACGACCGCACCTTGAATATTGTGTGCAATTCTGGTCACCGTATCTTAAAAAGGACATAGCGTTATTAGAAAAAGTACAGAGAAGAGCCACCAAATTGGTGAAGGGGATGGAAGGCTACTCCTATGAAGAGAGGCTAAAAAGGTTAGGGCTCTTTAGCCTGGAAAAGAGACGGCTGAGGGGAGATATGATAGAGGTCTATAAATTAATGAATGGAGTGGAACGGATAAACGTGGATCAATTGTTTACGCTATCAGAATATAGAAAGACTAGGGGACATGTAATGAAGCTACAGGGTAAACTATTTAAGACAAATAAGAGAAAATATTTTTTCACTCAACGTGTAATCAAACTCTGGAATCTGTTACCGGAGGATGTAGTAAGGGCTGTTAGTATAGCTGGGTTTAAAAAAGGTTTGGACAAGTACCTGGAGGAAAGGTCCATAAACCACTATTAAAAAGGGACCCAGGATATCAATGCTTGACCCAGTACAAGCATTATGGAACCTGTGTCTTTTGGGGATATTGCTAGGTATGTAGGACCTAGATTGGCCACTGTTGGAAACAGGATACTGGGCTTGATGGACCTCGGTCTGACCCAGTATGGCATGTCTTATGTTCTTATGAACATGTAAAACGTCTCTCTCCTTTGGACACTCTCTTCAGTCCTTGTAGTTCTCCCTTTTGACTTATGGTTTTTCCATTATCCGGACCTGTAATTGGTTTCTTTTTGCTTTGAGTTTGCTGCTGCAATTTCAGAATTATGGAATCTTTAGGGATTATCCCACATATTTCACATAAACAGTTATGTTCTGTGTTTTGCTTTATCTGCTGCTTCCCTGTGTGTGTGATATTAGTGGTACTTTGTTCAAACAAAGCTGAGTTTCCTGTTGCATTTCTTTGCTGCTTTCCCAAGATACATTGATTCCTGCCATTTCCTCTGTAATTATAATTGGAAGAAGTATCCTCTCCATTCTTTTCTGGTAAGTTCTTATTCTCTTCTGGATTCTCATGGAGCTCCCAGTGATGTATCTTTCTATTGTTGCTTATGGAATCATCTTTTTCTAGAAAGAAACAGGACAGTTAAGTTCATAGAATAACATGATTTTTCTTTTTGTGTTTCTGCTGTCCTGAAGATGGCGCAGTATGAAATCTTTATAAGCATCCTGCCATAATATCGCTCAATAACACTGGTTCACATCCTCTTGCAAGTGAACTAAATTTTTTATAGAAAAATAGAAAAATGACGACAGAAAAAGACCACATAGTCTATCTAGTCTGTCCTTCCATATCAACTACAACAGTCCCCTTTTTTCCTTTAGAGATCCTCTGTGTTTGTCCCATGCTTTTTTTTTTAATGTATCCTGTACCCGTCTCCAATCATATATGTGGCTAGATAGCAACTGGGGAAAGCCACTGCTTATCCCTGAGGGTAAGTAGTACGGAATCTAGTCAGATACAGGAAACGGGATCTTTCCTGTATCTAGCTAGACGAATCTTTGGTCTGACCCAGTATGGCAATTCTTATATTCTTCTTAGGTCCGGTAGGTATTTCCCTGTCCCCGAAGGGCTTGTAATCTAAGTCTATACTGAGGCATGAAAGGTTAAGTGATTTGCCCAAGACCACAAAAAGTGTTCATGAGATTTGAATCCTGAATTCCCTGGGCCCCACCTCACTGCTTTAACTACTAGGCGGGTACTCCACTCCACTCAAGATCAAATAAATACTAACGTCGATAAATCCGCAAAGGCAGATTAGAGACAAAAGTAAGATGGAAAACTTCTTTTTTTGTGTTGTTGTGATTTTTTATTTTGAGTGTCACGTGTGTTTTGAATGCCTTTGAGTTTTCAGTTCTCATATTTTTCTTGTCACTGTGGTGGCAAGTTTGGACAATAGAGTTGATTTGATTTGATGATGTCATCATAGCTACGAGAAAAACGCTGAAGGGAGGGTTTAATGGCAGCGACTGTTGAATTGGTGACAGACACAACAAAATGTTTGGCATCTTGCTGTAAGTATAAACTAGTGCATTCACAAGTAGAGGACTGATTCCTGAAGCAGAGGACAAAACTCGGTATCGAGTTGGGTTGTACCACAAAGATTTATTTCTCAGCAAAGGTAAATTTCTCCAGGAACAAGCAGGAAGTCAGTCCTCACAGATGGGTGACACTGGCACCGACGGAGACTGTGCAGAGCATTTCCCCAGCTTTTAAGAAAGCCTTTGGGAATGCCACCACCCAAGGGTGTCATCTTACCCAGTCTCCCTTTTTCTGTGTAACCCTTTGGACGTGTGTCTCGTCCCCAGAAAAGGTTTTTCAACTTCTAACTCTGTTTTGCCTTTCCGGCCTTCGCCGGTCCTCTTCCTGCCATCCCAAGCTCCACTGCTTAGACTCTCGGTCTTGGAATTCTTTTTTTGCCCTTCTTTTTCTCCCTGTGCTTTTGTGCCCTTTTTAACTGCGTCGAGGATCTTCGACCTTGCCGGAGTCCTTTTTGCCCCGATAGCCTTCAGTTTCAAAAAATATGATAGGTGTTCTAAGAACATGTCGCTCATGGACAACCATGACTGTTGTCTCAGGTGCCTGGGAGCTGACCATGATCCGGAGCAATGCTCCTTCTGCAAGATGATGTCCTCCAAGGCCATCCAGAGTCGTAAGCAGAAGCTGGATGATCTCTTCCATAAGGCAGCCCCAGTAACTCCGGTAGTCTCCCGCTCCATGGTCCCGCAACCCCTGGAGTCCCCTAAGGCTCCTCCTCGGGCCCGGCAGCACTCCGACCACAGGTCGCCTGAGCGCGAGCAGAAGAAGAAGAAAAAGAAGGCTGCGAGGACACTGTCGGGGGCGCCAGACAAGGGTGAGCGGTCACGCGCCCGGTCTCTCAGCCACCCTCGGCAGATCCCAGAGTCAGAGAGGGAGCAACCCAGAAAGTACCTTGAACCGATACGGAGGCCTCTCCAGAGGGTTGTCCCGGCGAGGACCCCCTCTCCTTCTCGACACCCGACCCGGTCACCCCGGCATTGGTTTCGCAGGGCCCCACTCCCAAGTAGGAGGCCAGAATGCACATGCCTCGAGACCACAGGGACCTCAACCTCAAGAACTCCCCAGGCCACCGCAGTGATCTCAGAAAGCCAGAGGCCTGGCAAGGGTCTCAATCTCCGTCCTCGGTCCTTGGGCGTGATATCTTCACAGGCGAGCACCTCTGGCTCCAGGCAGGCTTCGACCTCGGGAGCCCGGCGTGGGTCACTGATCCTTCTCAGACTACTCGGACTGGGAATCCAATGGGGACAGCTCCCCAGAAACCCATTTCCATTGGGAACTTCCCTCGGATCCCTCTCTGCCAGCCTAGGGGCGGCGGTCCCCTCCCGAGGACACCTCCTTGGAGTTCGTCCGGGATATGGCACGGGCCCTAGCACTCGCCACCGAGTTGGAAAAGAGCCTCGGGCAAAGGAGTTAGATATCCTTCAATATAAAGCTCCCCTGAAGGAGACACTCACGGTCCTGGTTCCCTCCATCTTCAGCCAGCTCCTCCTCCGCATGTTGGAGACCCTGGCTTCCATCCCTATTGTTAGCAAGTGCCTAGATGCTATGTACAGAGTCCAGCGGGGACTGGGATTTCAGAAAGCCCAGCTTCCCCACACCTCGATGGTGGTCAAATCGGCCATGCGGAAACAGAAGAGCCCGAAGACTTGTTCTTCGGTCCCAACGGGCAGAGCCTCATACTCTCGATGCCCTTGGGCGCAAGGCTTACCAGGGCTCCATGCTGGAATGCCGCATTCAGGTTTATCAATTGTACATTCGGCTGTTCCTCTGTGATCTTGCT
This sequence comes from Ichthyophis bannanicus, assembly GCA_033557465.1. Lineage (NCBI taxonomy): Eukaryota > Metazoa > Chordata > Amphibia > Gymnophiona > Ichthyophiidae > Ichthyophis > Ichthyophis bannanicus. The sequence continues at coordinate 157,018,332 of CM066031.1, read as the reverse complement.
AAGGAGCTCAGAGGCTTTGCAGTGGGTCTCGACAGAGACCACCTCCACTGTTTCCAGGCCCTCTTGAAGTCCGTTGGAGAGTGTTCTAAGTACCTCTCACGGGTAGCATACGACGGCTTTGAGTCTTCTGCCCAGGTGGCAGCTACTGGCATCGGAGCCCGCCGACTGGCCTGGCTCCAATCCTCAGACCTAGAAGAGTGGGTCCAGGAGAAATTGCTAGATGTCCCTTGCCTTAGGGAGCAACTGTTTGGCAAGCCCATGGAGGGCAAGGCAGCGGAGATTGAGATGGAGTACGTGACCTGTATTCGCTCTCCCAAAAGACCTCCTCCTTCCCCAAGAAGAAACAGCAGGGAAAGAAGCCTTTTTTCCACCAGAAGGGGCACCTGTATAGGGGTTACCACCCTACCCGCCGGCGTTGACCCCCGCCCAGGGCATCTAGGGAAAAGGCGCAACCCATGGCCCTCGCAAGCCGAAGAGTCCCAAGACCCAACCACCGGCGGCAGTTCTCCAGGGACAGCAGGAATCAGTCCTCATAACCCTCCCTCCTCCCCTTGGAGTTGCTGTCTGTTTTTGCCATCTTCTTGGTAGGGCTCTAGCTATGGCACCTGACTAAGATGGCACCCTTGGGTGGGAAGGGGACCACACATGCGTGGTGGCATTCCCAAAGGCTTTCTTTGAAAGCTGGGGAAATGCTCCACACGGTCTCCGTTGGTGCCGACGTCGCCCATATGTGAGGACTGATTCCTGCTGTCCCTGGAGAACACCTGTTACAGGTGAGTAACTACACTTAATTGCTTTTGATCAGAGCCTCCAGAAACAGCGCTGACGACTTTAATATTATGTTAGTACGTGTGTCTTGCTTGTGAAGAATTTTGCTTTACATATCAATTGACTTTAACGAATTTATCAATGAGAAAAAAATCTGGTTTTGGTTTTTTCCTTGTGTGGTGGGACTGAGTTCTTAGCCCCCCATGTTCAAGATGATCAATAGCTGTTAGAGAGACTATTTTACATTTCCTGAAGGTCCTTACTATGCATTAGAAAAAATGCATATTTAGTTGCTGCTACTCATGTGTGCACAGGATTTTGTTGTTTTGTAGTCGTTTGTATTCTTTGCACATTTCCCATTATTAACTATCACTCAATCTGGCCTCCCGGTAATTTTCCCCCACTCCCCCATCCTTTCTCTCAGCTTTGTTACTCTTATAAGCCTGGCCTCATTGTTTTATTTTTACTTTTGTTGGTGGCACTGCTCCTTTAAGAGCTGATGACATCACTGAGCAGTCTGCTCAGTGGCATAGGCTATAGTTATAGTAGTATCGGGGTGGGGGGGCTTTTACTGAGCCACGAGGCCAAATGGATGGTACTGATGTGATGGAGGCAGTGCTGGAGGATGTAATTATCCCTCTTCCTCTCACTCCTGCACACCCCGACCTCCCCCCAGCCGGAAGAAGAACAGCAGCATGTCTACCTCTTCCTCAATTACCTGCACTCTGGTGTTTTAAATGCATGGCGCTAGCCAGCACCATGAGATTTAGGATCTTTTCCCCCAAACCCAATTGCCCTCTTGTCCCTTTCTGCTAACTCTTCTTCTCCCAGTCCCGTCAGTTCTGTTTCTGCCTGCTTGCAAGACAGACATAAACCACTCAGCTGGATCAGTTTTGCAAGCATGAAAAGGAAGTATAATTATTACAGATTTCCAGAGGAGTTTATACCACTCTTCAGTGCAGCAGATTTACACCCGCCCCGCTTATTACTTGACTCATCTGAGCAGCTGCTTTTCCCAGTTTCTCTTTCCGCTGCTCCCGGCTCATCCCTGATTTATGGCTCTTCCCCTCGTTCAATGTGGGATATAATATCAGGGGTAACAGTTGGAAAGCCATTTCTTGGGGTTAGAACAAAGCATTAGATTTCCCATAATCACTTTCTTTGTGTGATTCCCCCAAATTCAGGATTTAAAAAATATTTAATACTGAGCAGGGACTGATTAGTGCACTGACAGGAAAGGAGAAAAACAATTCTTCCCCCCATTAAGGAAGCTATCAGGTTCAGGGTACCCCTGGCCAGGCAACCTTAGCCCTGCCAGCCCAAGCCAGGGCATCCAGAAAAGAGAAGCCCTGAACCAGAAAACTCCCCCAGCTGCAGCACTTTGTGGATCAATAACCCTTATCTGGTCCCCAGTAAAAGTGTCATCTAAAATGACACAGTCCAGCTAACATCAATGAGGTCAACTGAGCCTACATAATTTACAGTAGCCAGACCTCTATTATTTTGAAAAATGATGGTGGAGGAACAGGACACTGTAGGACTCTTCCCTGGAACCAGCTAAATATTATTGAGCTACCAGGGGTGCTGTAAAATTGGGTGCTCGGTTTGTTTATAAGTCGCCTGTGAGGAACGGTATCAAAGGCTTTACTGAAATCTAAATACACCACATCTAGGGCTCTCCCTCAGTCCAACTCCCTGGTCACCCAGTCAAAGAAATCAATCAGATTTGTCTGACAAGACCTGCCTCTGGTGAATCCATGCTGCCTCGGATCCTGTAATCCGCTGGACTCCAGAAACCTCACTATTTTCTCTTTCAGCAGCGCTTCCAATAATTTACTCACCACTGAAATTAAACTAATAGGCCTGTAGTTTTCAACTACATTCTTACTTCATCTTTTGTGTAAAGGGACCATATGTGCCTCTCTCCAGCCCTTTGGCACCACTCCCGGTAAATGGATACAGGTAAATGGAGCTCACTCTGAGGAGGAGGAGGTTACCAGTGGTGTGCCCCAGGGATCTGTCCTTGGTCCGATTCTTTTTAACATCTTTGTTAGTGATATAGTGGAAGGGCTGTCGGGTAAGGTTTGCCTCTTTGCGGATGATACCAAAATCTGCAATAGAGTAAACACCCAGGAAGGTGTAGAGAACATGAGGAGGGATCTAGCTAAGCTTGAAAATTGGTCTAGAATTTGGCAGCTGAGATTTAATGTTAAAAGTAAGGTCATGCATTTCGGCTACAGCAATCCAAGGGATTAAGGATCTTAATATGTACACCTTAGAGGAAAGGCGGGATAGAGGTCGAGATGTTTAAATACCTCCGTGGCATAAATACACAGGAGGAGAGCCTCTTTTAACTGCAAGCAAGTTCTGCTACGAGGGGACATGGGATGAGGGTGAAGGGAGATAGATTCAGGAGTGATATGCAGAAATATTTCTTTATGGAAAGAGTGGTGGATCCTTGGAATAGTCTCCCAGTGGAGGTGGTAGAGATGAGGACAGTATTAGAATTCAAAGAAGCATGGGACAAACATAGAGGATCTCTAAAGAAAAAAAGGGGACTGTTGTAGTGGTTGATATGGAAGGTCAGACTACATGGGCCATGTGGTCTTTTTCTGTAGTCAAGTTTCTATGTTTCTATGAATAGACATGCTCTGGGTGGGGAAAGAAGGGGTATCAAGGGCAAAAGGGTTGGAAATTGACATGATCACTTGGTCAGAACATGTGCCCATAGATGTATCCCTCAAGCTGCGCAATGGGGGGGAGGGGGAGGTAGGTAAAATATTGGTGCCTGAATGAATCCCTGCTGGAAGATCCTTGGGTGGTCCAGGAGGTGGAAGAGCTTATCCGGGAATACTTCCAACTAAATGACATAGGGGAAGTGAGTGGGGATGTTGTATGGGGCGGGTTTAAAGCAACCCTGCGGGGCATCTTGCTGAAGCGGGGAGCGAGGGTGAAGGGAGAAAGGGGGGAGAAGTTATTTCAGCTGCGCAGCAAGCTCCTGAAGTTGATGGAAGTGGATGCGCAGGATCGAGGGAGACGTTTTACTGGCCAGATGCTAGCAGTCCGAACACAGTTAAACGCCTTGGAGGTGGATGAGATCCGTCACCACATGCATATGGTGACAGCACAAGCACAAGCTGTTTTTGAGGGGGGCAATAAGGGAGGTAAATTTCTCAGTAGACAGTTGTGTCAGAGGAGGGTGTGGGTCCAGATCACTGCAGTTAAGGGGGCCCAAGGGACACTACTCACCAAAGAGGAGGATTTGCGGGAGAACTTTGTGGCTTTCGGAAGCTGTAAACTGCTCCAGATCCCCCTCCGGCAGGAGACAGATAGTTTTTTGGACTTGAGCCCTCTTGGCAAGTTGGAGTGGGAGCTTAGGGAAGGCCTCGAGAGGGAGATTTGGGGTTGGGGAGGAGGTGCGGCGGGTAATTAAGGCATTGAAGCTGGGCACAGCTCTGGGTTTGGATGGCCTTACAGCACGCTTTTATCGGAGATTTAGGGACAGTATATTAGGTCCTATGTTGAGGGTGTTTAATTTGCCCATGGAGGTGGGGGGAGACTGGCAGACATGATGGGGTGGGTGAGTATAACCCTAATCCCTAAGCCAGAGAAGGATCCCCCAGTCTTGCGCATCATACCGCCTCATCTCTCTGTCGAATATCGATGCTAAAATATTAGCCAAGGTGTTGGCCAGTCGCCTTAACAAGGTAATCTTGACCCTGGTTCATAAGGACCAAGCTGGCTTCATGCCAGGATGGCAAACAGCAGATAATGTGCATAAGATCTTAAATATCATATAGGTGGCAAAGCAACATCCCAAGTCTGCGCTTTTGCTTTCTCTGAATGCCAAGAAAGCTTTTGACCACGTTTCGTGGGACGTTGTTTTGTATTCACAAGAAAATTGGCTTTGGAGAGTGCTTCTTGGTGCGGGTTCCGGCCCTGTATCAGACGCTGCAAGCTTGTGTTAAAATTAATGCGGATATTCCCCGTTCTTTCCTGTTGAAAGGGGGACGCAGCAGGGGTGTCCTCTTTCCTCATTGCTGTTCGTGTTAGCGCTAGAACCACTAGCAGCATGGATTAGGATGAGTAGGGACCGACGTGGGATACAAGTAGCAAAGCAGGACTATAGGATCCCTCGCTTTGCGATGACATCACATTGGCAGTGACCAGACCGTGCATTTCGTTGACATTGATTATGTGGGAACTTTGGAACCCAGGCAAGCATCCAAACTTCTGGTTAAATTGGGCTAAATCTGAGATTCTGGACATCTCAATTCAAGATGCACTGCAGGAACAGCTTCAAGCTCGCTATCCTTTTAGATGGGCGTCAAATGGAACCCGGTACCTCGGGATAAACAATGGGCAGGATCCTAAGGTTTTGTATGAAAGAAATTATAAGCGAATGATCAGGGAGGTTGATAGTTTACTGCGGAGGTGAAGTCCTGGCTGGGGCGTATTACTGCTGTTAAAATGATGCTACTGCCCCATTTTCTATATTTATGCCAGGCGCTTCCGGTAAAGGTACCGACAAAGGCATTGAAGGGAGTTCAGAGAAAGATTGGGGGCCCAGCCATTCCAGACGAAACATGCAGAGCGGCTAGGAAGGTTCTCCAAAGGGCAAAAAGTGAGGGGAGATTGGGCTTACTGGATTTGCAGTGTTACTACAGGCTGCCCAATTAAAAGAGATCTATTCTTGGGTACAGGAGACCTCCAAACAGTGGGTGCTCATAAAAGGCGAGCTCTCACAGGGGGAAACATTGGAGAAGTGGCTCTGGGGGGGAGAGGGGGGCTAGGGTTGGCAATCCCTATATTAGACAGACAGACAGGGGTGTGTGGGAAGAAGGTATTGTTGGCAATGTTCCTGTCCACATGTTTTAAGGAATGGAAGGGCCCTGATCCAAGGGTTTGGAAGAAATGGGCTGCGCAGGGGTTGACATAGTTAGATCAACTTTGCCAAAGGGGGAGGGTGTGGCCCTCTGAGGGACAGTGGGACTTGTTCAAATTGGAGGGCCATGATTACTATAGTAATGTACAACTCTATCACTTTTTGTCCCAGAGAGAGGTATGGAGGAACCTATCACAGGAAAAGACATGGTTTGAAATACTGTGTGCTGGCGCAGTAGGCTTGAAAGGGTTGATTTCACAGCTCTGCTGGGGGCTAAGGTTAGAAGGGGACCATAAGCCTGTGTACATGATGCAGTGGGAACAGGACTTGGGGGTGGAATGGGGGAAGGATGACTGGGAGTGAATATTTCAAGGGACAGCCAAGTTGTCAGTAGCTGCCAACTTAGTGGAAAATGGCTGCAAGGTACTGCTACAGTGCTACCTCAGCCCGGAATGCCTGCACAAGTTGGGCGTGCGACCTTCAGCGGACTGCTGGCACAGTTGTGGGGAAAAGAGGACACTTCACCACATGTGGTGGGGATGTCGGGAAGTGCAGTGCTATTGGGACATGGTGTTGGTCGCAGTGGAGGAAATAGTGAGGATTCTGTTTATTAGGTATCCGGTGTCCTTACTGCTGCACCAGGGCATGGATACGGTGCCTGGGAGACCTCGGGGAGTGGCACAACATTGCACTGCAGCAGCGTCACAGTGGGCGCAAGCTAATCTATCGGGGATTGAGGGGTTTCTTTGCAGGCTCACACATATCTACGCGATGCACTTAACTGCCTGGACATTAAACGAGGCACAGCTGCTGGGACACAGAGTCGATGGGCCAGAGTATGGCGGTGGTTATGGAGGTGGAGACAGGAAGGAAAGTAAAAATGCAGGGGGGTGGGCTGGGAACCGTAGGAGGGGAGGGGTGAGCTAGGAGCAGTATTCTGAAGTGTGGATGAACAGGGAGGGTGGGGAGTGGGGTATTTATTTGTTTAGCTGATCTTTTATACCACTTTTTCTAAAAGTCAAAGCTGTTTACATAAAACAACATAGCTCAACAGGGCTTTACATGAAACAGAGAATGTAACACAGTAGTAATCTTTACAACAGGCTTTACAAAGACAAAGAATATAGAATATAACATAAAAACATAATCAATACAAGGGTATATTTCTATATAGATATGTTTTTACTTTAAGATGTATATGTCCCTGTTGGGCCTTGTTTTTAGGTGTTTGAAATTCTTTAATAAATATTGAAAGTTTTAAAAAAAAATGGTACTGGAATAAAAAAGGGTTAAGATGCCCTTAACTCTGTTCATTTCGAGTGTCCACGACACAGTAGAGCTATAGTGTGTGCAGCAAGCAATGGGAATCCAGAAGCCATGAGGAATGATGGAATATGGCAGTGAAGGTGCGGGTTGGTCTGAGAACGGACGACTGAAGTGTTTAGTTGTAGCTGATGGTCATGAAGTCCTTCCACTTGCTGAGGTTTGTAAAAGTAGCTGCCTCTGCAGGGTATTTTTTTCCCCAAGGATTGCGAAACAAACTGGACATGCACAGGAATGAACATACTCTGTATGGAATGATGAGAGCCGTTGCAATGCATATCTCAAGTCTAGTCTGAGATGAGTTGTGCTCAGGGTGGGCCGGACTTCCTTTGGACAGATTAACAGTTTAAATAGTATTAGATATGCAAGTGCCACCCCCCATTCCCCCAATTCATATTACTGACATTGAGGATAAAGGAACCTAAGTATATGAGGGACAAATAGTGAAGTCATTTGTCACAAGTTAAAAGGAGAGTTTGGGACTAGGACTTTAGTCCTCTTACACAATTACTCAGAGAAACTTTAGCATGTATGGTATGTAGGCGAACACTCAATGGAAGCAACATGGGGACTTATGACCTTCTGATCTTTAGCAAAATAATGTACAAAGAATATGCCCTAGTAATCCTGCAGGCCACTGAATAAAGGATTTCCTTTGGTCCCTTTATTTTATTTTATATATATACGTATGTATTTTTTAAAACAGAAGCTTCCAGGAGCTGATATGCCTGGGATAATGCATCTGGTTTTCACAGTGACTAGTATTTTGTATCGGGCCTTAGGATTAAACAAGACGCTATCAAATGATGGATGACATGGAAAAGCTGTTTGGAATATGGGGAAAATCCCAGGATCGGAGGACCTAAAGAGTCCACAGTCTTTTCCTTTATATTTTGTTTTGTTTAACTGGCCTATTTGGAAGGGCTTAAAGTTAAGGAAGGATTGCAGTTTCAGAGGTTCTGCATCTCTTGAACAGGAAGGGGAGTGTATGAAACTCTGGCAAGAACTGGAATGGGAAAGGAACCTTGAGTGAGCTCCAGGCTATCATTCTGTCTAGAGTGACCATCCTGGAGAAAGGCCAGAATAGATGGACATCTGCATTAAATGGCCTGCGAGTCTGCGTGTGGCATCAAGGAGAGAAAGTCCTCCAGATTCAAGCGAATGCTCAAAAGATCAAAGTCCTTCTGACCTGCAGAAGAGTCTCCTCAACGTTTTTCCACTCATATCTAGGCCGTAAGAAAAAAGAGAGAAGGGTCATTCATGATTACTGGCCCCTGTATCAGCAGGCCTCTTGCCCTCCCGAGAAAAGACATCCTTGATTCGACATCTGAGCATGTCTGCATACTATGATCTCCTCGCCCAGTTCAGGACCAATTACCTACCTTGGATGGTCAGTTATCCTCCATATAAATCTGCCAAGCATCAGTAAGGGGGAGAGACAGAGAAGGTCTTCCACTGGCCAGCAAGGGACCAAAGCATCCACTCCTAATGGCCCCTGTACATGCCTGTAAGTGTAAAATTTGCATGCCTTGGCATTGTGACTGTTGTCTAGTCTCATGACAGCACTCCCCATTTTCATGTGATATGCTGAAAAGTTGTTCCTGCCAGCTCCCACCCACTGGGGTCAAAGAGCGTCCTGCTGAGGAAATCTGCAACCACACTGAGTTCCCTGGCTATATCTGTTGCAGATCTGTGAGCTCCTGGTGCCACTCTGCTTGTTCACATATGTGATTACTGTTGAGTTTTTGATTTGAACACCACTCTCAATGCCTGGCCTCCCACCAGTGGAGAGAACCATTGAAGAGCCATATGAATTGTCTTTCCGTTAGGGACCACCACCCTTAAGCAATCCAGCCTTGGCACAAACACTCCCCATCCAAAAGGAGTTGCACCAATGGAGAGAATGATCCATTGTGGGGTTTCCAATGATGTCCCCTGTAACAAATTCCGTCTCTGCAATCACCAGGTCAGGCTTGGCTTAGGCTCTATGACCAAACTAAACTTGGTCTTGTAATTCTGGGAGCTGGGGATCCATTGGAACAACTGAGGCTGTTGCAAAGGATGCATGTGCATGCGAGCCCAAGAAGCCACATCAACAGTCAATGCATTCTCAGATAATCCCTCATCGTAGGTCTGGGCTTGACCCTTAACTTTCAGACCTGTGATTGCAGCATCTGTATCCTGGCCGGCATCGAGAACACTAGCCCATTGCTGGTATCAAAGAGTGACCTCAGAAACTCGATAGACTGGGAAGAGCAGAGATTGCTTTTCTCTTTGTTCACTACCCATCCCAAGGATTCCAAAAGGCCGACCACCATGCAGGTAAACCACCACCCCTCTTCCTTAGAAAAAGACTGAATAAACTAATCGTCCAAATACAGGTGGACCAAAATATCCTGCCTCCTCAGCCTGGCTGCTACCACAACTATTACTCTGGTGAATATAGGAGGGTTAGTGGCTAGGCCAAGAGGGAGTGTCTGAAACTGGAAATGCTGTACCAGGACTGCAAAAAACAAATAAAGCTGGAACTTGCACTTGATTGGGATGTGCAGATAAGCATCTACTAGGTCTAGAAATTTCCCTTTCCTCGCTACAACCGTAATGGTCCATAGCGTTTCCATACGAAACCTGGGGATGAGCACAAAGTTATTCATTCTCCTGAGGTCCAAAATGAGTCAAATCCCATTCCCTCTTTTGGAGACAACAAAATACCTGGAATAGTGCACTCAGTCGTGGTCCTGCACCAGAACATGTACAATGGCTTCCAAGGCCGGAAGACACCGTAAAGTGTCACTGATGGTGCCAACCTCCTGGGGTAACAAGCATCCAACTCGAAAAATGTTTCTTGAATTGGCTTTCCTAATTCAGGGACATATCCATGACAGATAATATCCAAAATGCTCTTGTCCAAGGTGCTGTGGACCCAATGTGGAAAGAATTTGGCCAGCTGCCCCTACCGCGCGGGCCTGACAACATCATTGGGAAGTCTGGAACTTCCCCTTGCTCTCCAAATCCCAGCGGGATGCACTCCCAACTCCTTAGCTGCAAAAATTAAAGCACCTGGCTTAGCTCCTACCTTCCTGAAAGGTCTCAAGCTCTGACTGAAATGTGTGGAAAGGGCGAAAATTACCTGTCACTGCTGAGTGTCTACTAGATCCCCTGGACTCTTTTCCAGAAGATGCAGGGAATTTATGTTCCCCAAACACCTTTAATGCTTTTCCAAAGTTCATCTCCAAAGAGGAGTTGTCCCCCAAAGGGGAGGCTACTCAGATGGCTCTTAGACACTGTGTCTGCCTTCCAGTTCTATAGCTAAAGTCATCTTCTGGAAGCCACAGAGGAAGCCATTGGCCTGGCTGACAGCCAAACCAAGTTATACATGACATTTGCCACAAAGTCAGCTGTTGATTCCAAAAGGGCTGATCCAACTAGAACCGGAGATCCTGATGACTGCTGTTGTGGCAGCAGGGAAAACTGCAGAAGCCACCACAGGAGCGTCCTAGTAATGTAGCCCCCGTACATCGCAGCCTGGAGAGAGGCACCTGCAACCTGAAAAAAAGTGTTCAACAGGGACTCTGTTTTCCTATCCTGAAGGTTAATTAAGGCAGCCTTCTACTGAGATTACAGTCCTATGGGAAATGGCCAAAACTGGGGCTGCACCTTGGGGAAGACCAAGAATTTGTCCACCTCCACATCTGACCAAGGACAGTGCTTTCACAGAGCCCTGTGAGCTCCCAATTTAGCTATGATTTGCTCTCTCTTGCACCACCATTTCCTTGATGTCAGAATGAACTGGGAATGTGTTCCAGGGTTTCCTTGTGCCCTGCAGGATGAGATTCTCTATCAGCCCTGCCCGAGGCTGAGGAACCTCAGCAATCTGAAGGACCTCCGAGAGCTCATTTGCACCAAACAGACACAAGACACTATCATCCTCAATGTCTAACTCTAGGTCACCCGAGTCATGGACATCCTCATCACTGTCTGATAATTACAAATGTCCAAATGGGGGCTACCAAGAGGGAGTTTATTCTTTGAGGGCAGGTCCAGCAGGAACGATGAGGAGAAATCTGAGGAAGAACCAAGTCTTGGACTAGAGAGGATAAGAAGCCCTCCTATACCATCTGCAAATATGCCTCATACATGGCAGCAAAAAAGCCTGGGGTAAACCTGGAGAGCCTAGAAGGCCCTGCTGGAGGGAAAAGAGTAAATTAGACTTACCTGCTAATTGTTGTTCCTGGAGCAACTCCAGTCTAGTCCCGAACTTCTGATGCGGGACTAGACTGGAGGGACGATTAGGAACTCCATGTTAGTCCTGGACTGTTTTGCCCTGGTATCCAGCTCCACTTCAGACTGGGCAGAGAAGTCCAGAGAACAAGAGGGAGAAGGGTCCCCATTCTTCTGGGCAAAAAAAAAGAGACCTCCCCAAATCCTGCAGGTCACATCACAATTCCTATGGAAGGAGCCTGCCACCGTACCATCAACTCTTCATGTCCACTCAGTACCCAACCTCTTGCTCAGAGGATTATAGTATGTATTATTTTTAATGTGATCATCAACAGCATAGAAAAACACCTCACCCAGCAGGCTACTTGCCCCTAACTAAGAAAATAAAGAAAATCGGCAATCCTTACAGAACTGGGAAACCCGCTATAAAAAGAGTCTCTGGCGAGGTCAAGGCCATGCATGCATGAAGTACACACTGCAGGGAAGCCCCTTGTAGCGTTTCACGCAGCCTCAGGGGAGCCACCCTTGTACGACATCATAATACCAGACACACAGTCCCGGAGACCAGTAGGATCCCAGGCACAGAGAACGCACCAACAGGGGGTGGCCCAAGGAGGAAGAAAGCTAATCCCCACCCAGAGCCCAGGATTCCTAGGCAACCTCCAGTGAGCCCAGCCTGGGTCAAAAAAAGCTGCAGCTGCACAAACGAGGGTCAGAACTGGAAGGAGCAAACACTCCTAAAGCACCTCTGAAAACATTCTCTCTGCTTTGAAATTTATTTATTTATTTTTTAAATTTTAATAGTATGTTGCCACACCAGCCCTCTGTCCTTGGCTGGAGACAGAACAAGTACAGAGGGACCCAAAGGCCACAGCAGCTGATATAGAATGAGTCATGTGGCTTTGCTCTGTCTCTGACTACTGACATCAGGGAATTCCCATTGGTGAAGGACTTGTCTGGCAAGGACGATAAGGAACCACACCTATCTTTATAATGCATTCCCTCCTTTTAGCGTCCGCCAGCACATCACAGCATAGCACAGAGATTATATTGAAATTTAATTGACATAGAAAATGCAATGTGTGCCTTTGAGTCAGTCCTGACTCCTGGCGACCCATAAGCTCCTGGGTTTTCTTGGCAGTGTCACCGGAAGTAGATTGCCAGGTCTTTCTTCTGAGGCAATGGAGGGTTAAGTCACTTGCCCAAAGCCACAAGGAGTGCTAGTGGGAATTGAACCCTGGTTGCTTGGTTACCAAGCCAGTGTTCTAACCACTAGGCTACTCCTCCACACCATACCTATAATCCACTTTCACTTTATATCTTCTTAGTCATTTCTCCAGTATCCTGTGTGCACTTAGAGGCATCCCAGCACACTGTTTACTGGCCCCCATTCTCGGGAATCTTCTCCTACTAAATGATTCGAATGGAGTCTTCCTTTAAAAAATTTAAGTCGCTACTGAAGGTGCTCCTGTTTAACCTGGCTTTTGCAGGTTAGACAGGATAGGGGACAACTTGGTCTCTGATGCTATCTGGCTTTATATGTAGTTTGTCGTTAGTCTCTTCTTTTCTGTCCAATTTATGGAGTTCTGTTCATTTTTCTTACTTCTTAACTTTCATTATATAAAACGCTCTGGTACTGCCAAGTATAGGGTGGTATAGTCTCAAACAAACAAACAAACATAAACATAAACTACAACCCACTGACAGCTATGTGTCAAATCCATTCTACCCTCATCATAAATCTTTGACAGTAATTTGTGGCATGCAGTCTACCCATAGCCCCCCAGTTTATCATGGGAGCTCAAGGTTAGATTCCGCATCAAAATTTAGAAAGTCTGTGGCAAAGCTTCAGACATTCTTTGGAACATTTGCAAAAATTTTATTTATTTATTTAAGGTTTTTCTATACCGCGCTCTTTAAAATCAGCTCTGTTTACATTAGAACAATTTTGTACAGTGCAGTCAGCGACCGAACTGTACTTACAAGAAACAGGGTTTACAACTTGGCTAACTTGGGTAACTATATACAGGCTACACAGAAGCAGGGTACTTTGTTAACTGACTATATACAGGCCGATTGGTCAGGTTAGGTGGTGACATGACCGTATGGTGGCTATTTCCAAACTCATGTGCTATATACAGAGTTGTGAGCTAAATGCAGTTGCTAGCCAAGTGTTTGGGCGCGTTACTGGGCAGAGGTGTGACTGCATGTCGTCGTTGGTGGCTGCGTGAGGCTGGATGTGACTGCATGTCGTTGTAGGTGGATGCGTGAGGCTGGATGTTGTGAAACTCCATCATAGGAGTAGTACTGGAGAAACAGGTGGTGTTTAAGAGCCTTTCTGAACTGGGCAAGGTCAGTTATGGAGCGGACCTCAGGTGGGAGAGCATTCCAATAGGTGGGAGCGTAGTACACCAAGGCCCTGTTTCTTGTTGCTTGTGAGCACTTCATGATCTTGCTGGGAATGTTCAGTGTGTTGACAGCGGCTGATCTCCGGACTCTGTTTGAGGGAGTGAGAAGGACGAGGTCCATAATGGTGGTGGTAGTAATGCCGTGGATGGCCTTGATGGCATTGATGGAGTGGAGGAGTGGCCTAGTGGTTGGGGCAAGGTACTTCAGGCCAGAAGGTCGGGGGTTGAAATCCCACTAGAGGACAGCAACCTTGGGCCAGAAGGACTGGGGTTTCTAGTCCCGCAGGTGCTCCTTGTGGTCTTGGGCAAGCCACTTAACCCTCCATAGCCCATGTTCCCTGTAAAATAGTTATCTCCAAGTTATAATGCCCTGTTCAATGTAATTTCAGTTTGTTCAATGTAAACCACACTGATGCAGAATAGCGCGGTATATAAGAGAATGTAAATAAATAAATAAAATAAAAATTGAAGGTCATCAACAAGACTTTGAAGGCAAGTCTGCAGTGGACTGGCAGCAGGGCCGGCCCGTCCATTGAGCAAGAATGTTTTTTGCACAGGGCCCCGCGTTTCAGGGGGCCCCGCGCAAAGAACATTCTGCTTGCAAAGTAAATTTGAAAATAAAATAAAAAAAAGCTGTCTGCTGCCGCCGCGGCAACGGCAGAATCGCATATCCCGCGGGGCCCCCCCGACAGAGCCTGCTCTCCCTGCATCAGTTCCGTCGGCTTTCAGAGCTCGAAGGGAGACTAGTTTCCCTTCCGTGGCTCTGTTAAGCCCGCAGGGGCTGATGGGACTTTCCCATCAGCCCCCGCGGGCTTAACAGAGCCGCGCGGGAGAAACTCTCCATCGCGCTCTGAAAGCCGACGGAGCTGATGCAGGGAGAGCAGGCTCTGTCGGGGGGGCCCCGCAGGATATGCGATTCTGCATTGCCGCCGCAGTGGCAGCAGACAGTCCCACAGAAAGCTAAACATCTTTTCTTCCTGGTTTTTGGTGTCTTACCTAGTAACTTCGCCTTGCTCGTCTGGGCCTCTCTTTCGGTCAGAACCGCTACCATCAGGCTCTGGGGATCTTTTTATTATTATTGGGTCGATTCAACGACGTTCCTAGGGCGGGGCTACTCACTGAGGCTCCTCCCACACCTTGCAACTATGGGTCCTAAATCCTGGCAGCAGGTGTCGCTGTTGTATGAAGACTATCTGACAACTGCTCAAAACGCCTGTTACAGGTAAGTAACTTTGACCGTTCTAACTTTAAGAAAAGGGACTTTGGGCAACCTGCAGAGGAGCCTCAGGGTTCAGTGCTGAGCAAGTATTGACAGCAAAATAAGATGTGGGCTCTTGATGTTTCGACGATCCTTGGTTTATTTCATTTCTAGCTGACTTGCAATAATTAGGCGCGGTGCAGGGCTGCTGCTGCGCGGTGCGGGAAGGTTTCAGGCTAACGCTGCTGTCGGGGCTCAGCGAGAGAGCAAGGCTCTGTCGGGGGGGGGCCGCGGGATATGCGATTCTGCCGTTGCCGCCGTGGCAGCGGCAGCAGACAGCTTTTTTTTTTTTTTTTTAAATTTCCCTGGGCTGTTGGGGTGGGAGTTAGGACTGGAAATGGGCTAATGGGGTTAGGACTGGAAGAGGGCTGATAGGGGGTTAGGACTGAGGCTATGGGGAGCTAAGTCTGGAAATGGGGTGATGGGGGTTAGGACTGGAAGTGAGCTGATGGAGGTTTAGGACTAGTAATGGGCTATGGGGGGGGGGGGGTTAAACTGAAAATTGGGTGATGGGGGTTAGAACTGGAAATGGGCTGATGGGGTTAGGACTGGGAGTGGGCTGATGGGTTAGGACTGGTAATGGGCTATGGGGGGCTTAAACTGAAAATTGGGTGATGGGGGGTTAGGACTGGAAATGGGCTGATGGGATTAGGACTGGTAATATGCTTTGGGGGGCTAGGACTGGTAATGGGTTGGGGGGGGGTTCCTAGGACTGGAAATGGACTGAGGGGAAGGGGGGGCTTGAACTGCAAATAGCTGATGGGGAGGGGGGCTTGGAATGGAAATGGGTTGTGAGGGGAGGGAGCTAGGACAGGAAATGGGCTGATGAAGGGGGCTAGGATAGGACTGGGAATTGGGTGTTGGGAGGAGCTAAGATTGGAAATGGGCTGTGGTGGGGGCTTGGATTGAAATAGACTTATGGAGGGGCTAGAACTGGAAGTAGGTTCATGGGGGGCTTGGATTGGAAATGGGCTGAGTGGAGGAGAGCTAGGATTTCACATGGGCTGATGGTGGGGCTAGGAAAGGACTAGAGATGAGCTGATGGGAGGCTGGTATTGGAAATGAGCTGAAGGAGGGACTCGGATAGGACTGGAAATGGATAGGGGAGCTAGGACTGGAAATGGGCTGATGGGGGGGGGGCTAGGACTGGAAATGGGCTGATGCGGGGACTAGAAGGGAGCGGATACTGGGTGGTGCTGGAACTAGAAGGGAGCTGATGTTGGGGGAGGATTAGAATGGGATGGAGCTGGGAGAGTGAAATGGAGAGGGGAAACATATTTTGTGTGGGACGGAAGAAAAATCTACAATTGTCTGGGTATTGGGAGAGTAAGTGGGGATTGAGGATGGAGGGGTAAAATTTGAGTGGATGAAACAGGAATGAGGAAAGAGCAAAAGGAGAAAGATTAGTATGTTAAAGCAGATGTAGAGAGAGAATGGAAAAAAATTAGAAGAGAGAAGAAAGGACAAATGGACAGCAGACGATGGACTGTTAGCAGAAGACACAAAGAAACCAGAAGAAAGTGGCTGGAGCAATTGCAACTGAAAAAAAAATGCACAAAAGGTAGAAAGATATCTCTTTATTTTGAATTTATTAACTGGAATATGTCAGCTCTGGGAAATGTACTAAACAAAGCGTAGACGTTAATGATGCACAAGAGGAAATTAATTTATAGTTTTACTTCTACAGTGTTGTCGTGCATTCCAAGTTTGGCTTTTGGGGTTCCCAGTTTAATTGTCTTCCTGTTTCTAAATTATGATTCCTTGTTTGGTGATGGTCTGTGTTCTGCATGTGAAACTGAGCTGAGGTAATCTGTTTATGTAATTCCTATTTGACATTGCCACTTGTTCCCTTTCCCCAGTAGGTCATGTATTGTTATTCTCTGAAATGTATTGGTTTAATATTTGCAGTGTTGCCTTTTGATAGGTAGGGTATGGGGCTTTGTGAGTCCTGGTAGTGCTGTTAGGATATGGCGGGTTTGCTATGGCTTCTAAATGGGCAGTGTGTGTAGTAGTTCCTAATGTGCCTGGCAGTTGGCACTGGATTATAGTAATGTAGAAATCTTTTAGTCTTTCTTTATCCATACACTCATTAAGAGGCATGCTTACTAAAAGTTAGTGTATGGTAACATTATGCAAATATTTATGCAAATGAGGCCCCTTATGCAAATGAGGCCCCGCACCGAGTCTCCGCACATGGCCCCGCACCCCCCTTGGGCCGCCCCTGACTGGCAGCCAATGTAACTGCTTGAGGATTGGTGTTATATGGTCACTTTTGGAGGCTCCCTGTAATATTCTGGTGACTGCATTCATTGCAAGCTGCAATGGGTTCAGTGTACTTTTTGGGAGACCTTGTAGGATTGAATTGGCGTAGTCCTAAATGGGGGGTTACTAGGGCTTGGTATACTGTCCGGAAGTCCTCCAGCGCCAGCAGTGGTCTAAGTCAAGATGTCGGACCATCTTTATTTTGTGATATATTGCTTTGACGGTGCTATTTACATGGGCTTTCATGTCCAATTGTTGGTCAAGGATGACCCATAGGTAGCGGATCGTGGTTTTGCTCTGAAGTTCCGCTCCTCTCACACTTAGAGATACAGGGGGGGGGGTGGGTGAACGCTTGGTTCCTAGTGATGAATAGTGCCTCAGTTTTCTTGAAATTTATTCTGAGGTTTTGTGTGTGGAGCCATTCAGTTACAGCGTCGAAACAGGTAGTTAGCGGTGAGAAATCCGGATGGTCAGTTGAAAATGGCATGTAGAGCAGCACGTCATCCGTGTACATGAGGTAGGAGATGTTAAAAGAGCGTGTGATTGCACAGATAGGCTGCATATATACATTGAAAAATAGTGATGAGAGTGATGAGCCCTGCGGTACGCCTTGTTCTTGCCGGAACGGGTTGGAGGTCTTGAGGCCAGTGCGTACGTGCTGCCATCTGTCTGTGAGGTAAGATCTACACCAGCTCAAGGCTGTGTCCTGGATCCCCTTCTCTGCGAGATGCCCTAGAAGCAGTTCATGGTCCACGGATTCGAAGGCTGCGGCAATGTCCAGGAAGATTAAGGCGTATCCTTGTCTTATGTTGTCACATCCTGTGATTAGCGTGCTGAAGAGGCTGGTCAGGAGCGTCTGCACTCCGTGTAGTTCTCTGAGTCCATGTTGACTTGGGTCGAGGGGAGCAGTGGTTTCGATATGGTGTTGGATTTGCCGTTGGACAAGTTTCTCAATTATTTTGGCCATTAGAGGGATGCTTGATATTGGTCTGTAGGAGTCGACTTTCTGGGGGTCGAGTTTGGTGATTTTTAGAAGTGGCCTAATGGATGTTTGTTTCAGGCTTTGTGGGAAGATGCCTGTAGAGAAGGATAGGTCTATAAGTTTGGCCAGAAAGGGGCTGAGTTCCCTGCGTAGTGCTTTTATCCAAAACGCTGGGCATGGGTCGAAAAAATGTATATAATCTTGCATGTTAAATATTTTATTTTATAAAAATAAAAAGGTTTTCTACCATTTTTTTGGTTTTGGACAATTTTATGCTGTTCTTCAGTTAATATTTTGGCTGGAAGAAAAGAGACCTTTTCAATAGATGTGGAATCATATAGGGATGGGCTGAAGTAAGAGAAGAAAAAGGATTAGAAAATGTGGTGGTGAGGACAGGAAAGGAAGGAGAATTTGAGAGGGAGGCAGGAAAGAAGAGGGATCTGTAATGTGAGAAATACAAGGAAGGGAACAGCAAGGGAGTGGATCAGAAACAGGGGAAAGAGGGAAGGATTGGGATGATATTTTAAAAATTAGGAGGAGGAGAAAGGAAATCCAGAAATTGGGGGGGGGGGGGGCAATTTCCTGCACTGAGGGTAGTAAAATGATAAACTACCCCTCTGGAAATTTTCAGGATTGAGGGAGTGAATAAAGGACAGGTGTAGGGGGGAGTTGGAGAGGGTCCCATCTCTCCCTTACAAACCTTCCACTTTCAGTGTTAAACACTACACTACACAGTGTCCCCTCTCTCTTGCACACAAGACTCCATCCCCCGATGGTGATTGTTTCCTACCTCTCCTCCATCTGTTGATCCCTCTTTTCCCTTCTAATCCCCAGAGCCATTTTACCAATCAATGGCTTTTAAAGACATCACCAGTGCGAGGATGTCAAAGTAGACAGGGAGCATGGTGGAGGATTGTCAAGGGCGGCGCAATGGACTTAGATTTCCAATGCTCGATTTCAGAAATGTCAGGGACATCTGCGACCACATCCCAAGTTGAGATCTGCTCCAGGCATGAATAGGCACTGCGGAAGTGCTCGTTCTGGCTGTTAAACATCCAGAGGGTATACGGAAGATGGAAGGTTAAGTGACATGGCCAAGATCAAAAGGTGCAGCACTGCGATTTGAACCCTTTCTTCCCCAATCCTAGCCCACTACTTATTACCCTTCCCCAGTTTTGAATACTATTCCAGGAACATCTATGTAGATGCCCCACGATGTCCATATCAGGCTCATCCGCATTCGTGAAATCATGTCTGAACTTAGACGTGCCAGCTTTATTTTTTTCCCCAGATGTTCTGGCTTGGATGTCCCAGATTGCACTTGAACATCATCTGTAAAATGTGCCTTCACGTGCGTACTAGCGACAGGATACAAAGTGATCCCTGAAGCAGTCGTTTTCTCTCTTTTAACAAATCACACTAGGAGACACTCACACACAACTATCTTTTCCATAAAGGCCAGAATTGTTAATAAAAATTTAATTCTTTCTTACCTAGTGAGCTCAGGATCTGATAATTCTCCTTCATTACGTCCTTGTAAAGCTCTTTCTGTCTTTCTTCTAAATCCTCCTACTCCTCCTGATGGAAGTAGATGGCGATGTCCTCAAAGGTAACTGGAACCTAAAACACACACTTCCACATTCAGCACCTTCTGCATCACTTCCAGGAGGATACCTTAAAGTGCTAGGACTCAGCAGGGCATGGGGAGGGATCTTTGGTCGTATATAATTCAGGGTCACATAACAGTCACAGAATTGAAGAAAACTCCGTGATCTGACCACAATACCACGATACCACGGCTCTTTAGTCTCTGGTCCATCAAGCAGTGAGAGACAGGCAGAGAGTAATACAGAACACAATCACACACACACAAAGTGCTATTTTCTTTGAGCTCAGAGGGAAGACAATAAGCGGACTATGAACAGGCATAATTCCAGGCTTATTGAATTCAAAATCCTCCTCCTAAAAGCTCCTTTTTATTAGAGAAAAAGAGGAAGTAACAATCATTTATTATAACCATGAAATAACACAAGGTGTCGCCAAAGTTCTTTTTACAGAATAAGATCTGATTACAGTATATTAGATGAAATTTATAATTGCAAAAGTTGCAAAAATTATGTTGTGTCAGCAGGGACTTCCAGTTGACTGTACAATGAACTTTATGCTTGTACAGTTCATAGCCTATGTTCTTTTTGCTTGCGTTAACACTGTTCCATCTATTTTAAAGACGGTTACAGAGAACTCATGATCATGACATCCTATTCTATTTAAAAGGAAGTAGGTGAAAAGTCAAACTTCTAAACACATTTTGTATCAAGAACTTCATCCATCTTCAATTACATATTGGGGATTCTGGTATCCCTTTATCTGTCCATTCCTACAGTCCTCCCTGTGATTCTATAAAGAATCATTACTAAAGAGCAGTAGTTGAAACATGTCCAATTCCAGAATAATCTTCTACAGTAGGCTTCATTTTGGAGATGTTCTTTCAAAGTCCTAGGCACATCTGGTCCATAGGTGAGCTCCATCTTGTTCATTGGAAGAAATCATTAATCAAAATCATGTGACATTGTTTACCTTTGCTTAGCCTCAATAAAAATGTGTAAACACGTCTCTGTAGGTCAATCTTCTGAACGCTAAACTCACAGCGAAATAGAAACTGCGTTCAATGTACCAAATTTGGAGAAGTATATCACTTTAAATAGAACAAACGTTCAAATAATCTGCATTTGTCGTGCACTTTTTTACTGCTTCAAGTGGTCTCAGACTTATAATAGCATCCGACCCATTGACTTACTCGTCAAACTTGGGAAGGTATGCTGGTTAGCATCAACGACCACTGCGAAGAAACGGCAAGATAGGGCAGCGACTTAGGTTTAGCGGGTTCTTTTTATTATTCTGAAACAAGCGGCGTCTTTTTGAGATAGCAGCTCGAAGTGGTTGAGAAAAAAGCAAAAAGATGATTCATGAACAGATCTATGTATGACGCGGGCAGCATTTTTGATCCACATCTATCCCCTGAAGAATTGCAGAACGAGAAACGCTCAGAAGCGCTGAGGGGAGGCGTCGGGATTGTTTTAAGTATTGGATCAGTTGAAAAGTCAAGACACGGCAAAGCTAAGTGACTGCGGGCATTTGTGAGAAGGGACTTTTAGAGTTATAAGTCCCCTTCCTTTTCACTTGTTTCAGAATAATAAAAAGAACCCGCTAAACCTAAGTCGCTGCCCTATCTTGCCGTTTCTTCGCAGTGGTCGTTGATGCTAACCAGCATACCTTCCCAAGTTTGACGAGTAAGTCAATGGGTCGGATGCTATTATAAGTCTGAGACCACTTGAAGGAGTAAAAAAGTGCACGACAAATGCAGATTATTTGAACGTTTGTTCTATTTAAAGTGATATACTTCTCCAAATTTGGTACATTGAACGCAGTTTCTATTTCGCTGTCAATAAAAATGTGTACAGAGAGCAAGACTTTACCAATTATTCTTGTAAGCACTACCTCATCCAACAGTGGCCAACTGCTTCTCGTAGATCTAGCAATAATTCAGAGATTAGTCCCTCATATCATGACACCAGTCATCACTCCAGATTCTTCAGCAGCATCCTTTCACACCATGGGCTGGGCTATGCACATCTTAGATCAATCTTTTTCAGTGACCATCCACCCAGGCTTCACTGCTGCGCATACATGAGTAGTTCCGCTGGAATCGCTGATCTTTATCAGAAGTCTCCATATTCAGTAGCATTTCATTCAGTCATTTTCTTCCTCTGGCCCATTAGATTCAGTGCATACAATATATAATTTGTAAAAATCCAATTCTCCACTACAGCATCTCTCTTGATTCCACGCAATTGCAAACAAGCACAATTATTCATCCCTAACGACAGTCTTAAATTGTTGAACAGAATTATATTATCTATTGTTAATTACAATACATCCATAGCTAGCACTAAACTATTACATAGCTAGTCTGTAACATACTTATTATTTTCATCTACATTCCTAAACGTATTCTGTCTACTTGCCAAATCAAATGTTAGCATGTGGCCTGATAGACACATTGCTTTTTCCTGTCAGGAACACAATTGTACATATTCATATCACTAATTATATTTGTGATGTATTCTCCAGCCTTAACAACATACAAGATATAGTCAATCTGGTTTATTCAAGGGGTAACAAACATTAAAACATAACTAGCAGTTTATGACAAATAATTTAAACTCATTTCAATTGTTTGTCAACAATTATTAGGAAGGCTGTCTTATCTTAGGTGATGATTCAACTCACATTACTTTAAACATTATCACCACGTCCTGCACACACAAACACCCCAGTACCTCACTGGTCTTCTCCACTTCCACATCCCTACACGTAGTCTTCATTCTCTTTACATTAATCAACTTCACTTCCCCCCACCATCTCGTGCACACTTACAGTCTACCCGTCATTCTGCCTTTTTCTTCCTTGGTCCAGCTCTGTGGAACTCTCTTCCCACTCCACTCCGTCTGGAAGATAACTACACCAATTTCAGGCCCCTACTGTTCACCTCAGCATATAACCTCCCAGCCACACCCAGCTGACCTGGTTTATCTATGTTTGCACTTTTCTTTGTTTTTTTTTTGTTATTTTTTTCTAATACTACTTTCCCCACTAATCACAGCAGTTCACATTGCAACTAAAACTTGGTACAGCACATTAAACAGGAACATTGATAACTTGAAATTTTTCTTTGTAAGACAATGAGGGTTAAGTGACTTATCCAAGGTCACAAGGAGTGCTAGTACTCTAGTCATTAGACTACTTCTCCATTCCATTCTAATTCACATAGACATCTAAGCTCACAAAGGAAGGAACATTTACATAAGGGTGTGTACATTCATAAACTATAAAACCTTTTAACACCAAATTTGAACCAATTAAAACTGTTAATTACCACTTCTTTTCAGAACAAAACAGCATAGTAGTAGAATATCAGCACATAGAGCTCCTCATGCAAGTAGCCTGAGACAAAATCAGTATTAATGATCAAATGAGCAAGAGCTCTAGAAAGAGCGAACACTCCAGCTAGTTGAGCATTAGCAAATAGCAAAGCAGCCGACTCTGCACAGAATCAATTCTTATAATTGCATCAGTTTTCCTTATTCATTGTGCAAAGCAGAACCATCAGTACAGTGTGAAGTCAAACAGTAACAAGAAAAGAGCTGAAAGGAAGCTGGGGGTTTTTATTCCAAGTGTAGAAGACGCAAAAACTTAATGAGAGACATGTTAAAGTACTAGAAAATCAGTAATTTGGATTGCAAAGACTACTGCTACCAGAGACTAAAAACATGGAGGCATTCCTGCTACAACAGGGTCACAAAAGTCTGAAAAATAACCCAGTGGCTTAAGTCTAGTGGGAAATTTCTGAGCAAAAACACAAACAGCAGCAATAGAAGAGGTAAGCATATTGGATCACACTTGCAATTAACAACATCAATTCTGCAGAGGTCTTTCCATAATAACTAAAACATACAAGACATGAGAATTTAAGATCACTCCTCCAATCGACTCCTGCAGATTAGTTTAAAAGAGACTAAGAGAAATATCAGCATTTTTTCTTCAGACATTTACTCATACACTATCATAGTTGAACTTTCAACATTATACATATATTCACCATACTGTTTTAATTACTTAATTCACTTGTTTGAATATAATTGTATCATTCACTTTTTCCCTTTAAGTAAACAAACTTGCTTGACTTAACTGGAAAAAAATTGAATTGCTAGTCAAGTTAAGTTACTAACTTCTCTTTCCTTTAAAACTATTTTTTAAACCTTTATTACACCACACAATTTTATCAAATATCTAAATATATCAAAGCATGGAAGATCTTCCCGTTCATTCACATCAAATATAACTAGAAATACAATTTGGAGAATATATCATCAATCATTTTTTCCCAAAATATCCAGAGACATAAACACCAAGGAGTAATGTTCCTAATAATATTTTTCAGCATTTGCATTATTACACATAGAATGGAATCAGTAAATAAATTCTCATAACCCAAAATAAGTTCAGATCCAAACCTAAAAACAAAACTTATTTACTATACATACACAAGTAAGAGAAATGGTTAATCACATTTGGAGGTTTTTTTTTAATTTCCCCAATAAGGCTAACAAAGAAAAGCTTACCACAGTTGCTCAAGACTTTCTTCCTGCTAATATTGCAGTCATGCCAAACTGTTATCTGTGCCGGAAATCTCTACATTATTAATGCAGTATACTACACAGCACAATTCCCTAACCACTAAATTAGATAAAACAAACTTCATACTAAAGTTATGACATGAAAATTAGTCCTTCAAAACTTTGTTTGATTAATTCTATTTTTTCATAGGGCAATGACTTAAGTTTTTCCCTGTAAGTTTCAGTTTCTTTTATATTTACACTATCCATCCTAAACACTTGATTTTTAAACACAAAGTCAGTGACTTGCTGCACTTTTCAGCCTTAAATCATACACGGTACATTCATGACTGGTATGAAATTCGCTTCAAAAGCCATTTCATACTGTAACTAACCTCAATTTGCTCCACTGAAATGTTCCACAAAGGAGGAACGGCAAACTGTGGTTACTGGCAGTCATTGAATATTAACATAAGAGCGCTTCACCAAAATTTGTGCCTCATTTCACAATTAGGGCTTCCTTTTCTCTGCCCTATATCACTCCACTTATCTAACTCAGATCTCTAATTAACCTTACCGGCTTTACATTACTATCACAATATACACACAGATATCTGTCAATTCTTTAGTATACTCACACAACCACTGCCTGTGTCCTTGAGACTTGTCTACTGTTTCCAACTGCTGAAGGAACACAGAGATCCGAGTCCAGCACCAACTGAAGAAAACTCCGTGATCTGACCACAATACCACGATACCACGGCTCTTTAGTCTCTGGTCCATCAAGCAGTGAGAGACAGGCAGAGAGTAATACAGAACACAATCACACACACACAAAGTGCTATTTTCTTTGAGCTCAGAGGGAAGACAATAAGCGGACTATGAACAGGCATAATTCCAGGCTTATTGAATTCAAAATCCTCCTCCTAAAAGCTCCTTTTTATTAGAGAAAAAGAGGAAGTAACAGTCATTTATTATAACCATGAAATAACACAAGGTGTCGCCAAAGTTCTTTTTACAGAATAAGATCTGATTACAGTATATTAGATGAAATTTATAATTG
Source organism: Ichthyophis bannanicus (assembly GCA_033557465.1). NCBI lineage: Eukaryota > Metazoa > Chordata > Amphibia > Gymnophiona > Ichthyophiidae > Ichthyophis > Ichthyophis bannanicus. The sequence continues at coordinate 156,992,986 of CM066031.1, read as the reverse complement.
CAAAAGTTGCAAAAATTATGTTGTGTCAGCAGGGACTTCCAGTTGACTGTACAATGAACTTTATGCTTGCACAGTTCATAGCCTATGTTCTTTTTGCTTGCGTTAACACTGTTCCATCTATTTTAAAGACGGTTACAGAGAACTCATGATCATGACATCCTATTCTATTTAAAAGGAAGTAGGTGAAAAGTCAAACTTCTAAACACATTTTGTATCAAGAACTTCATCCATCTTCAATTACATATTGGGGATTCTGGTATCCCTTTATCTGTCCATTCCTACAGCAACTGGAAAGCAGTTACAAATAGAACCTGGAACGCAAAATATCACTCCTGATCTCTCTCTTTACAAGCAGGCGGATCCCAAAATACCCCTTTTCACCCCAGGTCTGCTCAGGGCCTATTGACGTCAGGCTGAATCTACAGCAACATTTGTACAGAGGTTGAGGGCAATCTCCTACCTGAGCAGAAACTCCTGCTGGCATTTTTCTCTCTGCTTTTGCTGCTCTGTAGAGTTAGAAATGAACTCAGAGCTCTTTCTCTGATTACTGGGAGAACACCTGAATGCTTGTCTTTTGTAGTGCCGAAGGGCTTGGGTGCTTCTATAGAGAAGGTTCAGAAACTGAGATTTGGGTTTCCAACTTTCTATTTTTCAGCTGTTCATCTGCAAAATAAAGGAAGAAAAAAGAAAAGATGCATTGTATCTGTCACAGGTTGATGATGTCACAGAGGGGGAAGTTGGATCCCCTGAGGGCGCAGACTGATGATGTTGTGTTATCTGAGGAACTGCTAGAACAAAATGCTAGAACGAAATAGAAGTGAAAGTACAGCTTTCTGGCTAGCAACGCCCCAGGCTGCCTGCTAGATAAATAGGAAGGGACCTTCAGCAATAACTTCAGAAACGTGCAGTAATCTGCATCATATAGCTGATAAAGACCAATAATAGTCATCACTACCACTGTTAAATATTTATGTTTAGTGCTACAATTTGTACACAACACTGTACAAACAACAAAAAGGACAGTTCTTATTTCATAAGGTTTACAAATTAATCAACAGACAGGCATTACTGAAATTGTAGTCTTTATGTAAAATAACTGCTGTGTAATTCAGAATTTCTTGGATCCTAGATGGGCTGACTGAGTGAATGTTCTGTGCTATTCTGTTCCCAGGTTGCTAATATCTGCATGGGAGGGCCTGGATCTTTAGCTGAAAGACAGACCTCAGCCTATGAGAATCTTAAGACTAAACTTATTGAAACTTCAAATGCAAACCAGTATTGCCACTGGCTCGAAATATAACCAAACGGTCTTTTTTAATTTTTTTTATAGAACTTAAATTGCACACATGCTAATCATCTTATATAATCTAAAATCTACCCACCACGTCGTGTTTTGAACTAGAAAAACCATGTAGGTGCCGTTGAATATTCCTGTTTAAGGCATTTACACGGTTTACTGGACTGTAAACCGTGTAAATGCCTTTCAAATATCGGGCCCCCAGTCTTTCAATTTATCAAGGTCCTCTTACAGTTTTTCACAATCCTTTTGTGTTTTAACAACCTTGAATAATTTGATATCATCTACAAATTTGATCACCTCATTCATTAGTCCCATTTTCAGGTCATTTATGAAGTTGTTAAAGCAGCGGACCCTGCACAGATCCCTCTGGTTCTCCACTATTCACCTTTATCCATTGAGAAAATTGGCCATTTAGCCCTACTCTTTGCTTTCTATCTTTTAACCAGTTTCTGATCCACAATAATGCACTGCCTCCTATCCCATGACTTTTTAATTTCCCCAAGAGTCTCTCATGAGGGACCTCATCAGAGGCTTTCTAAAAATCCACAGACACTATATCAAATGGCTCACCGTTGTCTACCTGTTTACTCACATCTTCAAAAAAACATAATAGATTAATAAGACAAGACTTTTCTTGGCTAAATCCATGTTGGCTTTCTCCCATTAAGCCATAACTATCTACATTTTCATTCATTATTTTCTTTATAATGGTTTCTACCATTTGGCCTGGTCTGTAGTTTTCTGGATCACCCCTGGAAATATTTTTAAAAATTGCCGTTACATTGGCCATTCTCCAATCTTCAGGTACTGTAGATGATTTTAATGATATTTAATAGATTACTAATAGTAGGTTTGCAATCTCATAGTTCAATTCTTTCAACCCCCAGGTGATTTGCTACTCTTCAGTTTATCAACTAGTTTATCTTCCCGGTTTGTCGATATTTCTTTAAATTCTTCTGATACATCACCTTTAAATACTATTTTAGGCATGGGTAAAAACCAAAGCAAAGAATTCATTCAGTCTCTCCGCTGTGGCCTTGTTCCCCCTTTTTGTCTCCACCAATTTGCTGGTAGAGGAACACAACTCACTTCTCTCGACTGGTCTAGTAGGACGATATGGAAGGCTGACTTCAACACTGGGATTTTAACGCAAGGTCTGAGGGCATGTTAGCAGAGCTCATAGTCCAGCAGCGGGTGGTGTTGAGAGGGGGTGGGGGGAAGGGAGGTGTACAGGACTTGTCTTTTTTCTGCTGTGCTGCACTTTAATGTACCCATTTTTGGGGGGAGGGGGAAGGGGAACCTTCATGGCTGCCAAGGGATGATTAGAGCAACGAGGTTTTTATTTGAGATTCAGCTTTTTGTATGTTGGTGTAATAAACAATAATAATTTTATCACAATAACAGACACTTCTGTGAAACCAAAGTTTCTTAGAAACACCGAAATATGACTACAGAAAAAGACCACATGACCTATCTAGCCTGTCCTTCCATAACAACTACAACAGTCCCCTTTTTACCTTTAGAGATCCTCTGTGTTTGTCCCATGCTTTTTTGAATTCAGTTACTGTCCTCATCTCTACCACCTCCACTGGGAGACTATTCCACGGATCCACTACTCTTTCCGTAAAGAAATATTTATGCATATCACTCCTGAATCTATCTCCCTTCACCCTCATCCCATGTCCCCTCGTAGCAGAACTTGCTTTCAATTGAAAGAGGCTCTCTCCCTGAACATTTATGCCACGGAGGTATTTAAACATCTCAATCATATCACCTCTATCCCGCCTTTCCTCTAAGGTGTACATATTAAGATCCTTCAGTCTGTCCTCATATGCTTTATAATGAAGACCACTAATCATTTTAGTAGCCACCCTCTGCACCGACTCCATCCTGTTCACATCCTTTTGAAGGTGCGGTCTCCAGAATTGCACACTATACTCCAAATGAGGTTGCACCAAAGACTTATACAGAGGCATTATCACCTCCTTTTTTCTGCTAGCCATTCCTCTCCGTATGCACCCAAGCATCCTTCTAGCTTTTGCCATTGCCTTTTCTACCTGTTTAGCTACTTTAAGATCATCAGACACAACCATGCCTAGGTCCCGCTCTTCTTTAGTGGACAAAAGTACTTCACCCCCTATACTATATTGCTCCCTTGGATTGCTGCAGCCCAAATGCATGACCTTACATTTTTTAACATTAAATCCCAGCTGCCAAATTCTAGACCATTCTTCAAGCTTAGTTAGATCCCTCCTCATGTTATCTACCCCTTCCTGGGTATCTACTCTATTGCAGATTTTGGTATCATCCGTAAAGAGGCAAACCTTACCCGACAGCCCTTCTGCTGTATCACTAACAAAGATGTTAAAAAGAATTGGACCAAGGACAGATTCCTGGGGCACACCACTGATAACATCCTTCTCCTCAGAGTGAGCCCCATTTACTTGTACTCTTTGTCGCCTCCCACCCATCCAATTTCTAACCCAAGCAGTAACTTTAGGGTCCATCCCTAGGGTGCTCAGTTTGTTTATTTATTTATTTATTATTCAATCTTGCAAGATGGGTGGCCACAATTTGTCATTCGTGACCACACTTTGCCATATGAACAGTTCCATATTTATTACATTCATTTCTTCTACAAATTCCTCCCCTATTATTCTATTGGTGTAAGTATTTCTAATTTCCTACCTATTAGTGATTGTTATTTAGGTCATGTGGATCTCAACCTCCATTTACTTCTCTTAATCTCTGCCCCTTTTACCCCTCTCCCCCTTTTTTTTACCTTATTCCTTTTATGGTTATGTTACCGGTCTTTTGGTTTCTCAGAGATCCCCCCTCCCCTTATGCCCATGGCCTGTTTTTTCCTGTTTTTCAGAGTTCCTTTCTTTCTCTGTATCTAGCATTTTTTGTATCAGCATGTTTCAGTGTTCTTGTTCTTGAGTTTCTATGTGCAACAGGTAGACAAAGGTGAGTCAGTTGATATAGTGTATCTCGACTTTCAGAAAGCCTTTGACAAGGTCCCTCATCAGAGACTTTTGACAAAACTAAATAGTCATGGGATAGGAGGCAGTGTACTACTGTGGATCAGGAACTGGTTAAGAGATAGAAAGCAGAGGGTTGGGCTAAATGGCCAATTTTCCCAATGGAGAAAGGTGAATAGTGGTGTACCCCAGGGATCTGTGCTGGGTCCGCTGCTTTTTGACATATTCATAAATGACCTGGAAAGTGGAATAACGAGTGAGGTTATCAAATTTGCAGATGACACAAAACTATTTCAAGAAGTTAAAACCCAAGAGGATTGTAGAAAATTGCAAGAGGATCTTGATAAATTGGAAGACTGGGCATCAAAGTGGCAGATGAAATTTAATGTGGACAAGTGCAAAGTTATGCACCTAGGGAAGAACAATCCAAACTATGGTTACACGATGCAAAGTTCCACATTAGGAACCACCACCCAGGAAAAAGATTTAGGCGTCATTGTGGATAGCATGTTAAAACCCTCGGCCCAGTGTGCAGCGGCAGTCAAGAGAGCAAATAGAATGCTAGGTATGATAAGGAAAGGAATGGAAAATAAAACAAAAGATATTATAATGCCTCTATATCGTTCCATGGTGAGACCGCACCTTGAATATTGTGTGCAATTCTGGTCACCGTATCTTAAAAAGGATATAGCGTTATTAGAAAAGGTTCAGAGAAGCGCCACCAAAATGGTAAAGGGGATGGAAGGATACTCCTATGAAGAAAGGCTAAAAAGGTTAGGGCTCTTTAACCTGGAAAAGAGACGGCTGAGGGGAGATATGATAGAAGTCTATAAATTAATGAACGGAGTGGAATGGGTAAATGTAGATCGATTGTTTACGTTATCAGAATATAGAAAGACTAGGGGACATGCAATGAAGCTACAAGGTAAACTATTTAAGACTAATAAAAGAAAATATTTTTTCACTCAACGTGTAATCAAACTCTGGAATTTGTTACCGGAGGATGTAGTAAAGGCTGTTAGTGTAGCTGGGTTTAAAAAAGGTTTGGACAAGTTCCTGGAGGAAAGGTCCATAAACCATTATTAAGAAGGAACCGAGGATATCAATGCTTGACCCAGTACAAGCATTGTGGAACCTGTGTCTTTTGGGGAAACTGCTAGGTACGTATGACCTAGATTGGCCACTGTTGGAAACAGGATACTGGGCTTGAAGGACCTTGGTCTGACCCAGTATGGCATATCTTATGTTCTTATAATAGCCTGGAAGCTAAGGGAGGGGTGTATGGGGGAAACCTAAGTTTTGCAAGGCCAGGAAAAATATCTTTATTTTGTACAGCATAAGAAAATGGAATATGCGAACCAATGTGTTAGTGCAAGCAAATAACATCTTATAGATTTCTAATTCTATTCTATGTTCTGCATATATTTTGTAAAAACAACACATTTAAAAACCTTTAAAACATTTCTAACAATTCCTTCCTTTCTTTTTAATGCCAGTTGGTGTTTTTACATTTATTAAACAATTTCATATAAAGCTTCTAACCTAGACAACATTATTTCTGACTCTCTCTCAATTTCTCCTTGGTTATCTTCATCCATAAGTAGCAGGGTTTCTTCATATGTTGGAGGTCTCATTGTTATTTGTTTAGGGTGATGAGAGCGCAGTGCTCGTCTCGGGGAGAAATGAACTCTAGTTAAACATTTAATTTGTATCTCCCTCCAACGGACTCCCTCTACCAGAGTCCCAACTCTCCGTATGGCTTCCAGGACTGTACCCGGGGGTAATTTCGGCCCCAGCTCAACACCCCAGGCCTGCTCCACCCCACGAAAATCCGGGCGCGGCCGGAACTGTTCTATCCGGGCTTTGAAAACACGTATCGACGGTTTCGCCTCATCCCCCAACCCAAAAAACCCTAAAATCTGGGCCGACCGATCAGCTTGGAGCTCGGCCCTCGGGAGGGAGGCCACATAATGAGTAATCTGCAGGTAGGCGAAAAAATGCCGCGTCCCCAAGTCATATTCTTGGCCCAAAGACTGAAAGGATTTTGATTGCCCCGTAAGGTCTACCACGTGTCCCAAGTTCCGAATTCCTCGGTCCTCCCAAATGCGAAACAGCGCCCCGTCGGTGCCGGGGGTGAAATTAACATTACCCCGAATGGGCAACCAGCTCGACACCTGCCACTTTCGACCCCAATATGAATTAAGCTGCCTCCAAGTGTGGCGCACCGGGCCCAAAAGAACATTATGAGCCAAATAGGCGGGCACCAGACGATCCATATGCAATAAGGCCTGTAGGGAATGGGGAGCCGCATAGGCCTCCTCCAACGCCCTAGGGGTATAAGACTCTGTAGCCCCCAACCAGTCCCCCAAATGACGGGCCTGGCATGCCAGTACATATGCACCTAAATCCAGGAGCCCCCAGCCCCCCCATCTCCCACTCCCCACCAAACGGCTATATGGAATTCACGCTCTCGCACCCCTCCACAGAAAGCCCCGAATGGCCGCCTCAATTCGCCGAACATCCCGCCTCAGTAACCACACCGGGAGGGTCTGCAGCCAATACAATAACCTCGGTAATATGACCATTTTTATCGCTGCTATTCTCCCCGATAAAGCCAATGGAAGGGTCCGCCATGCGTGCAACTGATCTCGCACTTTAGTCATCACCCGATGCAAGTTACTCCCATAAAGCCGTGAGAGCTGACTAGGCAGTACTATCCCCAAATACTCAAATTGATGCTGTGCCCATTTAAGGGGGAAGACCCCCGGCCAGCGACCTCGCAGTTGACCCGAGGTATCCAAGGCCTCGGATTTCGCTTCATTAATACGGAAGCCCGCAAACTGTCCAAAAAGCTGGAACTCCTGCAACAAACGGGGCAGAGACTCCAAAGGTGAAAGCAAATGTACCAGGAGGTCGTCCGCAAAAGCAGAGATCTTAAAATCATGAGCCCCTATACGCACCCCCTTGATCTCCCGGGGCAACTCCACCGTACGCAACAGGGGGTCTAAAGACAAAACAAAAAGTAAAGGGGAAAGGGGGCACCCCTGGCGCGTCCCTCGGCTCAATGGAAAGACCTCAGACAGACCCCATTGCATACAATCGCAGCAGTCGGATCCGCATACAAACTGCCAACCAGCTTACAAAAGGCGGGCCCTATATCATAACACGGGAGGAGATACATCAAATACTGCCAATCTACCCTATCAAAAGCTTTTTCTGCATCAAAGCTTACTAATATGGACGACAAATGTCTGTGCCCGACCCATTCCAGAGAGGTTATAATTTTACGCAGATTTCGTACGGCATAGCGGTCCTTAACAAACCCTACCTGGGACTCATGGACCAGTTGCCCCAATAATCCCGCCAGACGGTCCGCCAAAGTTTTTGCCAGGATCTTGAGGTCAAAATTAACGAGATAGGGCGGTAAGAGGCGGCCTGCAGGGGGTCCTTACCCGGTTTCGGGATAAGAACAATGTGGGCACGGTTATCTCCCCAGCGGAAATACCCTTGCTGCGCCCGCCAAGAATGTACCGCCACGAGAGTTGGAGAGATCAAATCTTTCAAAATCTTATAAAATTCAGCACCTAGTCCATCCGACCCGGGTGATTTGTAACAGCTGGCCTTAGAGATAACCGCCTGTATCTTCGCCTCGGTGATCGGTGCATCTAACGCTGCCCGTTGCGCCTCTGACAATTGAGGCAGATCCAATCTCCCCACATAGTCCCTCATCAAATGGGGGGACTCGGCCTCATAGAGTCGCTGAAAATACGAGCGAAAAGTACGCGCTATCGCCGGGCTCTCACGCTGAAGGGTCCCGAACTCGTCCCGAAGTGTGGGCACCAGCCTCGAACCGCGAGGGCCCCGTAAACAGCGAGCCAATAATTTCCCCGGTTTATCCCCATAACGGTAAAGTTGGAAACGGTAATATAATACCGACTTCTTAGCCTGCTGATGTAAAAGTTCATTAAGTTCCGTTTGACTCTCCCACAGCCGCCTTTTAAGGCCCGGCAGGGGACTACGAACCCACTGGCGCCTCAACTTCGTAACTAATTTTTCCAAGTCAATTATACGTTTTGCAATTAATCTCCTCTTCCGAGCAAGAAAGCCAATAATATCCCCTCGTAAAACTACTTTCACCGTTTCCCAAACCAGCTCGGGGTCCCCCTGGTGCCCACCATGGTCTGCCTCAAACTCCCCCCACCTCTTCCGGAGAAAGGAGCGGAACTGAGCGTCACTAAAAAGCTCAAGGGGGAAGCGCCAAAGGGATGTCCGAGGAGCACTCCCAGTCCAATGGAGCTCTAGCCAGATAAGCGCATGGTCAGAGATCTCTAGGGGCCCTATCTGTGCGTCCTGAATGTTAGCGAACAAGCCGGCGGAAGTCAGCAAATAGTCGATACGCGCACTAGTGCCATGCGCCCGAGATTGGTGCGTGTAGTCTCTCTCGGCCGGATGTAATAACCTCCAGGGGTCCACCAACCCCAGCCGGGAACGCAGTCTCATCAAGGCACGGGCCGTCTGCAGACGATCTTGTGGCCCTCCCCCTGTAGAGGTGTCCAGGTCAACGTCCATAACGCCATTAAAATCGCCCCCCAAAATCAGAGGGAGTTCAGGTAACGCCTCTACTTTAGAGGCCAGACGAGCATAAAAATTTAGTCTAATACATTGGGGCAGTAAAGGTTACCTAAGATAACTGGCCTCCTCTCCAGGACCCCCTGCAGTAACACAAATCTGCCCGAGGGATCCACTACTTCCCGCACAACCTCCAGCCGAAGGCGCTTATGTATCAGGAGCACTACCCCCCCCCCCCCTTTTTCAATACAGCAGGGGAGCCCCACACCTGCCCCACCCACTCCCGGCAGAGTTTACGGTGCTCCTCAGCTGTCTGGTGGGTTTCCTGGAGCATAGCTATGTCCGCCTTTTGCCTGGCCAGTGCCTGTAGGATCTTAAAGCGCTTAATCGGGTTACCCAGGCCGCAAACATTCCATGAGATTATCTTTAAAGGCATTGAGCATATTCAGAGTCATACATCTGTACAGGTACAAAAAACCTTGAGGGAGCCCCCCCAGCCTGAGGCTCCCCCCTAAAGACACACAGGTAGCTCAACCGGGAAAAATAAGACCATATCATGGGCATGACACTGGCCCCACCCACCCCCTACCCCCCCTGCACCACCTCCCAGCCCTCCTTCACCCCCACTTCTCCTTCCCTCCCCGCTCTCTCTGTCTCGCTATCATCCCCTCTCCCTCCCAAGGGGTAAAATAGCTTCCTCTCCCGGAGATCAGTGAATGCGTGCGGCCCCCCCACCCCCAGTATACCAAGTAGAAACCCCAACTCCAGCCCTCCCCACTACCATAGGTAACAAAACCTTGCACCAGAAAGCTCACCCCACCAATGCGGGCCCACACAGCACACTGATTGAGCCCTTTCAGCACAGCCTCGGGTGCTGTAGGGGCGATCAGGCATGGCACCCCAACAGGCCCCCTCTCCCCCCAGGCCAATATTTTAATCCATACTATGTCAAGGAAAAAAAGAAAGTGGTCGGACGAATATGTACAACATGGATTCGCGTATATAACAGAATGTGATGGGAGTCAGCGTCCTATCTGCATGATTTGCAATGCCAAGTTAAGCAATTCTAGTCTAGTACCGGCAAAACTAAAGGAACACTTCCTTAACCTGCATGGAGATGGGGAATACAAGAACACAACGCTTGCTGAATTCAAGGTGAAGAGAGCCAGATTCGATGAAAAGGCTACTCTGCCTGCTCTCGGCTCTGTACCCATCAACAAACCGATCCTCACAGCATCGTACGAAGTTGCTTACCTGATCACAAAGCAGGGCAAACCACACACCATTGGTGAAACACTCATAAAACCAGCTGTGTTGAAGATGGCGAATCTGATGCTGAGAAAAGCGGCCGAAGTTAAATTATCCCAAATTCCTCTTTCAAATGACACCATCAGCGACAGAATAGAGGACATGAGCAAAGACATCTTGGCTCAAGTAGTTGCAGATCGGATTTCAAGCCCGGCAAAATTCAGCCTCCAACTCGACGAGACCACAGACGTTTCTAATCTAAATCAGCTTGCTGTATTTGTGCGCTATGTGAAAGACGACATGATAAAGGAAGATTTTTTTATTTTGTAAGCCTCTTACAACAACTAAGGCAGCCGATGTGAAGAAACTTGTGGATGACTTCTTCAGAGACAACAATCTTTTGTGGGATATGGTTTCTGCAGTTTGTACGGACGGAGCTCCAGTCATGTTGGGAAGAAAGTCTGGTTTTGGTGCGCTAGTGAAAGCCGCCGATGCACCACACATCATTGTTACGCATTGTATTCTGCACAGGCATGCATTGACAACAAATACCTTGCCTCCAGAAATGACAGAAGTATTAAAATTTGTAGTGGAATGTGTGAACTATGTGCAAAATAGTGCACTGAGGCACCGCATCTTCAGTGAGCTGCGCAAAACCTCTGGGCTAAACCTGCATTAGGAAACTCTGAGCTAGAGCTTTAGCGCTTCATTGTAGCGCAGGGTTTCTGCATCAGCTTCTTAAGAGCGTAAGCCCTCTGAGGACAGCAACATACCTACTGTACTTAAATATATGGCATATCTTAATGTAATCGGCATTGAACTACTACTAAAATGCATCAGCTAAATACAAAAAGACCCCAAGGGTTCTGTCCACAAACCTCACTGAATACATACTCAGGGAGAAAAGGTTGGTTGATATTTCACATTTTCTAAGTGATACCTTTCCCTTCAGAAAGTGGAGGAGTAGCCTAGTGGTTAGAACACTGGCTTGGTAACCAAGCAATCAGGGTTCAATTCCCGCTAGCACTCCTTGTGGCCTTGGGCAAGTCACTTAACCCTCCATTGCCTTGGAAGAAAGGCCTGGCAATCTACTTCCGGTGACACTGCCAAGAAAACCCAGGAGCTTCAGGGTCACCAGGAGTCAGGACTGACTCGAAGGCACAAAAAAAAAAAGAAATATTAAGAAAGAAATCACACGACATACCATCACGACAGTCACAAGTCGACTACTGAGTGCACCAAATTCCCTGCAGCACAGATTGGTCAAGCAATGTAGCGTGATCACCTGCAGCCAATGATGGCCAAGCGGGGCGTGTCATCACGAATCATATGAGTCGGGTGCGTGTCTTGTGTTTTGACCTCCGCCGAACCCCTGAGACTGACTCACCGAACCTCTAGGGTTCGATCGAACCCAGGTTAAGAACCACTGCTCTAGACACTGAATCTAGAATTTTAGATAAATATGCAACTGGCTGTTTCTTCCCTGCCCATTTTTGAGTAAGGACCCCCAACGCAGTCCCTTTGTCAACAGTGACAAAAAGGTGGAAGGGTGTGTGCAGCGAGGGTAAAGCCAAGACTGGGGCTTCTACCAAGCTTTGTTTTAGCTCTCTTACTAGCTCCTGCTCCTCTTCTTTCCAGATTAAGTTGTTAGGTTCTTTTTCTAACAGCTTCAAGTATAATCTTTTAGTCTTTTGGGCATATGAGTCTATCCATAACCTATAGTATCCGGCTAATCCCAGGAACTCCAAGAGGGCTCTGGTAGCTTCACTGACTTGAGTTTTCTTTTCTCCTGATATTAAAAGATCATCTAAATATTGCAAAAGAGTCACACCTGATGGTGTAGAGAACTTTTCTAATACCTGTTCCAGTACTTGTCCAAACAAGTTGGGTGATTCTGTAAACCCTTGGGGTAACACTGTCCACTGGAATTGTTGTTTCTGGCCAGTATCTGGGTCTTCCCACTCAAAAGCAAACATGTGCCTACTAGTTGGGACTAAGGGACAAGTCCAAAAGGCATTTTTCAAATCTATAACACTAAACCACTTATGCTCATGGGGTATTTTACTCAATATCGTGTAGGGGTTTGGCACCACTGGGTGCTTTACCCGTACTGTTTGGTTCAGCTTTCTCAAATCCTGTACTAACCTATATGATCCATCTGGTTTTCTTACTGGCAAGATGGGAGTGTTAAATTGGGACATACATGGTTCTAGTAGTGCATCCCGAAGTAAGCTTTTTATAACAGGTTGGAGGCCCTTGCAGCCTTCCAAGGAAATGGGATATTGTTTATGGCGCACTATCTCACCCTTCTTTCTTAATTCTATCTTTAGGGGTGGAATATCCAGTCCTCCCCCGTTTCCTTCCCTTGCCCATACTACAGGGTCTATTTGGCTTTCTTCCTCCTCAGTGAGGAGAACCATTCCTACAACAATTTGGTCATCTTTTACCTTCATTTCTAAGTTTAACTGTGTAATCATATCCCTTCCTAAAAGATTACTCCCTGCCTCTGGAATGTACAGCAAATGTCCCTCTATCTCTTCTTTGTCTATTTTTAACAGTGTTGGTTCAAATATTGAAACTGGAAACCCTTCTCCCTTCACTCCCGAAACTGTAAGTTTTTGATTTGATAACTTCATTCCTTTTGGTAAATAATTTAAAGAACTTCAGACAGCCCCCCCAGTGTCTACTAAAAATACTACTTCTTCTTCCTTTGGCCCCACCTTCACATTTATCAAGGGTTCTTGGTGGGACCTTAGATTAAGAAACCCCTGACACCCCTAATCTTCATCAAAATTCATCTGTGGTAATATTTCTTCCTCTCGCTTTAATTCAGGACACTCTCTCTTGAAGTGACCTATTTTCCCACACTGATAACATCCTGCCTGCACTTGGGGCTTGGACCGTGAATTACCAATCCGGTATTCCGGCCACCCTTGCCCTGTACTCCTGTTAACCCATCCTCACCCCCTTTGCCCTGTACCTCCCCTGGTTTTACTCATCACCTGTTCAACAGTATTTAACATCATCTTTGTCTTTTGTTTTTGTTTCTCATCCTCTCTTTATTTTTTTTTATATAAAGGCAACAGAAAATTACAATAAGTCAGTAATATCATGAGTTACAAGCAAAATACAATACCAAGCAAAACAACTGGGAACTCAAAGGCAAAATTCTCACGGCCTTTTTTTTTTTTTAAATTATAATTAGCCCCTGTAGGGATTATAAGGTTTAGGGATATGTTCCTGGTTCATAATCACTCAAAGGCCTTTATTCTGCTCTAATAAAAATATGTCAACCAAACTACTACTATATTGTGGACAAGGAAAAAACAGGCCAGCATGGAATCATATAAGAAAAAATAAATCTTTGCACTGCATATTACTGAGCTGGAAGGCCCAGGAATAGTCATGCAAGCAGGTACACAGGAAACCATGCAAAAAGTATAAGCTGAGCCGTTAGTCCTGAAGACAGTAGAAGGTTTTGACAGTTGGTGAGTATAAGCAAGACAGAGAGGCCTGGAGGAATGTTGAAACAGGAATACAGAGGGGACAGAAAGGTCAATGACAGGAAACAGAAGGAGGGAGGAGAGGGGGCCTCACAGAGGGATGGATTTGGAGACTGTATGCATATACGGAAGCAATACACGGAAGCAAAAAATGTATATATGTAACATGACTATTATACTCGGGGGAGGAGGAATTCTGGAGGTGTCTGGTGTCTGATGACTGACAGAAATTCTCCTCTCCCCTGCCTGTATTTGTCCATCAGTTATCTAATAAACAGAGATTCTGATTGCACCTGTACTGACTTTTGGATCTGGACTATACAGGAAATTAGTGATAATTAGTAATCGGTCTCTTGTGAGTAACAGGGCCTCACAATTGGTGCCGAACACCCGGGATTGGGGTATGGGTGGGTCTTTATGACCAAGATACAAATTTAAAGATTTGGATTCCCCTCAAGAAAGAAGAGGGAGGTACGTTCCCGCTGCGTAGTAGAGACCGGAGGAGAAGAAGTGAGTGACGGATTCCCTAGGGTGACGGCGGCTGTGACGACGGCGTCGTGAGTATAAGTATTTTTAACCAAGCTTGGTAAGTGTTGTTTAAGTTTTTGTTTTTGTTATATGAATAAAATGTAAGAAAAATTTGCTGTTATAAACTGGGACTGAATGATAAGTGTTTGAGACTGCACGTGTCGTGTCTGACATGAAGCGTGTGTGTGTTCTTGCTCACGGTTCCATACCTCCGCGAGGAGATTGGCTGGGCTTGAATGAAGCGAATTCTTGTTTGAAAGGTGTCCTGGACATTTCGTGCTCTTCCTTCCTCTGTAAATAAAGAGGGTGGATATTGAGATCCTTAAATAAAAGGTTGCATGTAGGAATCATGTCTCTGTTTAGGAGAAAGAAAGATGGCAATCAGGACATAATGGTAAATCAAGTTTCCCCAGTGACTCCGGTCGAACGGATGATGAGAGATAATCCCTTATTAGGAAAGGAAATAGAGAAAGTTTTGTCTATTTTCACCCCCACACAGTGAAAACACCAGGTTTACTGATTATAGGCTGAGGGACAGTGAAGGAGAATAAAAGATTGTTCTAAAACAAAAACAAAAAAAACAACAACTGGAAGAAATCTCCTTATCTGGGATCAGACCAGAGAGGGTGACAATTAGATCAATTGAAAAGAACCAGTCTAGTTACATAACAATGTAAACAAGATACACATCAATTGTAATTATGGAGTTCTGAACTTCGAGGTATTTTTCCTTGAACATTGTCAGATACCTGGCCAGTGTCTTGGCTGTGTTTAATGGATAACTGCCCCTATATGTCGTCTGATGAAAGATAGCTAATCATCTGCATAATGGCTGGTTGTTTGATGGTTGCCTGTTTCAGCTAGAGGGAGGGAGAAAGGCTTCTAAGGGATTTCTTCTGGGAATGGACGCATTACCTAGAGGAAACTCTCGATTGAGCAGTCTTTCTTGTTTGTTTAAATAAAGGATTTATTCAGTCGAAACAGGAGATGAAGTTCAGAACTCTTTTGGTGAAGTATGTTTTCCTCTGTAATTAGCTTGCTAGCTTTCTAGGTACGGAAATGACGCTGAGAGAAAGAAAAAACTGTTTAGAAAACTTAGGGACCTGATTCCATTCTATGTGTGATGTATTTTTAGTTATAAATTGTTATGAATGAATGAATGAATGGGAAGATCTTCCATGCTTTGATATATGATTATTGTTTTGTGGTAATATATATTCTGGAAACAAAATTGGTAATAGAGGAACAATAACAGCTATGATACCTGCAGAGTGTGATTCAAAAGTTACTTTGCTTTTGAAACAGAATTACCAGTGCAGCCGTTTCCCTTCTGGAAGTGCCTGTTTTAATTCTGTATAACACTCACGCAATCAATGCTTTCTTAATTAGGTTTTATGATCTCTGGAATTGAACTGCTTAGAATTCTTTGCTACTGATACAACAAGGGAAAACTGTTTCCGTTTTTCCTTTGACCTTCAAAGTAGAGGTTAAGAGCCCTGCAGGATAATGTGGTATTCTGGGCCAGTGGTTGCCAGATTGCAACTTGAGAATGGTTTAAATCCTGAGTGAATAAGAAGTTAATCATGTTTGGATTTTGTTCTGATTGTTATGCTATTAAGCAAAATTAAAAGTTAAACAGGGATTTTATATATTGTGGCAAGCACCTCATGGAGGTCGAGGTTGGCTGTAACTCTCAGTGATTTGCTTTGAAATAACTTCAAAGGGAAGTGTTTGCATTCCAGATGTCCACCAGTCTTTTCATGAAAAAGTATCAGTTTTAAATGTCTGCTTCCCCGAACTGTAAGATTCAAGGTAAATTACTGTGTGTGTTGTTAAGCTCTGAGCAGCAATCCCAGAACGCAATCCAAGAAGAAGGGGGGAGGGAAATAGCATTCTTTTGTTTGTACTTGTAGAATTTCAGGCAACTGAATTGGTGGAGCGAGTGAAAGACATTCTGATAAGAAGTTATTTCAGATCTGATGCAGCACACCTGTGGACAACAGCGACCCCTACTGCAACTACATAATGCTGACTTTTGTGTGACCTTTTGAACTGGTTCAAGCTTGTTTGCAATTTATGAAGAATGGTATAATGGTATAAACAGTATTGTGTGTTCTCTCCTTCTGCTCTCTCTCTGGAGAGTGGCAAGTGTCTGCTGCATTATGTTTTAAATGCTATCATGTATCCAGGAATATCAGGGTTTCACTGCTGTTGTACTTAATCTTTTTTATGCCTGGAAGCTAGTGTATCAGGCTCTATTTCTGCTCTTTTTCTAAGCCATGCTTTAGGCTTACCTCTTTAAGGCTACTTTTGAATAAGTGATTCCCACATTGTCTATTTGATTTGGCTAATTACATTAGAGAGGTTCGACCAGAGCCTCGGCTTCGGATCACGTTCCAAGAAATTACTGATCGGGTGGCTGCTACACAGTCTGTATCCAGCTCACCATTGTCACTGTTGCTTCCCCCTTTGCTGCCCACTTGAATGATACTGACACTTGGACTCATGTCAGTCAGTTGAAGGTTTCTCCAACTGTCACCTCTGTTTGATCTACTTCCTTCCTGTACCAAGATGATTGCTGCCAAACCTGCTCCTTGGGACACCATCTGTTTCCTTCATCCTGATGGACAATTAGTTTTACTTCAGCGTGTTCACAATACAACCCACATCTCCAAAGAAGTTCTCACTTCAACCCTGCCTTGAACTGAACTCTTATCGGGACAGTCTGCTGAACCTTTTGATACCCTTGTGTTCTCCATTGCTATTAAACGTAGGTTAGATGCTGGACTTCCTTGGTACCGTTCCAGACCCCTGCCATAACTGCTGAACTTGGTATGGCTATACGCCGTCTGCAATGCTTACTGTATGTTCAAATGAAAGCTGTTATTGATTCTATTAGTAAGTTGTCAGAGTCCCTAGAGCAGAATACCCAAATGACCCTACAAAATAGACAAGCGCTAGATTTGCTCCTTGCTTCTGAAGGAGGCCTTTGCTCTTTTATTAATGCCAGTATTTGTTGTATGGTCATAGCGAATCATTCAGTGTTTGTGCTTAATGCTATGGATAAAATACACCACCTGTCAGATTTACATATTGATGACTTTAAGGGAGGACTGAATGTAGGTAATTGGTTAACATGCCATACACATGTGAATGTTTCCTATGCTGTGGTCCCCACTTCTGAATTCTCTGACTTGGTCTTATCTCCTCCACAACAAAAAAAAAAGGGGGAATTGTAGGGATTATAAGGTTTAGGGATATGTTCCTGGTTCATAATCACTCAAAGGCCTTTATTCTGCTCTAATAAAAATATGTCAACCAAACTACTACTATATTGTGGACAAGGAAAAAACAGGCCAGCATGGAATCATATAAGAAAAAAATAAATCTTTGCACTGCATATTACTGAGCTGGAAGGCCCAGGAATAGTCATGCAAGCAGGTACACAGGAAACCATGCAAAAAGTATAAGCTGAGCCGTTAGTCCTGAAGACAGTAGATGGTTTTGACAGTTGGTGAGTATAAGCAAGACAGAGAGGCCTGGAGGAATGTTGAAACAGGAATACAGAGGGGACAGAAAGGTCAATGACAGGAAACAGAAGGAGGGAGGAGAGGGGGCCTCACAGAGGGATGGATTTGGAGACTGTATGCATATACGGAATCAATACACGGAAGCAAAAATGTATATATGTAACATGACTATTATACTCGGGGGAGGAGGAATTCTGGAAGTGTCTGGTGTCTGATGACTGACAGAAATTCTCCTCTCCCCTGCCTGTATTTGTCCATCAGTTATCTAATAAACAGAGATTCTGATTGCACCTGTACTGACTTTTGGATCTGGACTATACAGGAAATTAGTGATAATTAGTAATCGGTCTCTTGTGAGTAACAGGGCCTCACACCCCTTACTCCCCGGTTATCGCCTTGTGGCAACCCCAAACCACCCTACCCACCTACCCTGATTACCCCCCTAAGCACCCCCTCCCCCCTCCCTTCACCACCCCCCACCCAGCTCTAAGACCCTCCCTGCCTATGAAGGTTGGTGAGAGGGCTTCAACATACCAAATCATACGGAGTGGCGGAGGAGCCAGGAGACATCACCTCCCGTATTTGTGCTAAATCAGCGTAGCCAGGGAATGTAAAGGACCCCTAGGCACTCAGGAACCATACTTCAACACAAAGGCTTCCCACACTTGCTCAAACTGGGGGAGGCGAAGTTTTCCAGCCGCCACCCCGCGTTCCATGGTGTAAGTGTCCCACATTCGCTCCAACCAACTAGAGAAGGAGGGCGCCAGGGCCTGCTTCCAAGCTCATCCTCTCTTTTCACATACACTTTCTGTGCTTCTCTCAGCAAATCTTCTAGTGGTTTATCATTCCAACCCTCTATTTTTTTCAAGTTTTTTTTTTTTTCCCTTATGTCTGGCCAGGACTTGGTCACAAAATGCACCTTTAGTATTCCTTTGGCTACCTCATTGTCTTCACTTATTCCTGAGAATTTTCATCTGATCTTTTAATCTCTTCAGGAAAATGGAAGGAGTTTCTTCCTTTTCCTGATGTACTTCAACATCCTCCCTAATAGACTGCCTGGAGGGATGTTCCCAGGACCTGTACTACCAGCCCCATCCTTACTCAAGTTTCTCTTAGAGCCTTTATTTCCCATCAAGACTTTCTGTCACTTTGTCTCTCTCCGGCCGCACTCCTCGCGGATGTGTTGGAATTGCGGATTAAGACTCCACACTCACTTCGTGTCCAGGACACATCTCACACACACACCACTCTGTCTTGATACCCAACCACCAAGGTAATACTTCAGTCTTATTTCTTACCTTGGTCCGTGCACGGAATCGCTTGGTTGGCACGCAGGTGCTCACTATACCTGGTCTGGTTCACTGAGTCTGTATTGCTTTCACCAGTCTCCGGATTCTGTTGTCAGTGCAGTGGTGGAGTCTGCCATTACCAACATGAGGCCATTGAACTCAACGGGACGCGTCTCTCCGTCCTCAGCGGTGGCGGCCTCCTCCAGTGATGACACGATCCCAGGACAAGTGCCCAATCTGTAATAAACAATAATAATTTTATCACAATAACAGACACTTCAGTGAAACCAAAGTTTCTTTTATTTATTATTCAGTCTTGCAAGATGGGTGGCCACAATTTGTTATTCGTGACCACACTTTGCCATATGAACAGTTCCATATTTATTACATTAATTTCTTCTACAAATTCCTCCCCTATTATTCTATTGGTGTAAGTATTTCTAATTTCCTACCTATTAGTGATTGTTATTTAGGTCATGTGGATCTCTACCTCCATTTACTTCTCTTAATCCCTGCCCCTAGTACCCCTCTCCCCCTTTTTTTACCTTATTCCTTTTATGGTTATGTTTCCAGTTTTATGGTTTCTCAGAGATCCCCCCCCCCTCCCCTTATGCCCATGGCCTGTTTTTTCCTGTTTTTCAGAGTTCCTTTCTTTCTCTGTATCTAGCATTTTTTTGTATCAGCATGTTTCAGTGTTCTTGTCCTTGAGTTTCTAAGTTTTAAGTGCAATAGCCTGGAAGCTAAGGGAGGGGTGTATGGGGGAAACCTAAGTTTTGCAAGGCCAGGAAAAATATCTTTATTTTGTACAGCATAAGAAAATGGAATATGTGAACCAATGTGTTAGTGCAAGCAAATAACATCTTATAGATTTCTAATTCTATTCCATGTTCTGCATATATTTTGTAAAAACAACACATTTAAAAACCTTTAAAACATTTCTAACATTGGGCAGTGATTGGAATGGTGAGAGTCCTCTGCTCACTTCACTCAGCAAATGTACACAAGTGCCTTTTGTGCACAGGATATAGGTGATACTAACGCAGACACCTCTATGCATGTGCCTGGCTTGCTCTCCTGATTTAGCGCCAATTTTTATGCATAGCTAATTTGCATGCCGTTTGGCTTACAGCATGGCTGCGCAAAACCTCTGGGCTAAACCTGCATTAGGAAACTCTGAGCTAGAGCTTTAGCGCTTCATTGTAGCGCAGGGTTTCTGCATCAGCTTCTTAAGAGCGTAAGCCCTCTGAGGACAGCAAAATACCTACTGTACTTAAATATATGGCATATCTTAATGTAATCGGCATTGAACTACTACTAAAATGCATCAGCTAAATACAAAAAGACCCCAAGGGTTCTGTCCACCAGTGGCGTAGCGTGAGTTGTCAGCACCCGGGGCAAGGCAAGTAATTTGCGCCCCCTAACCCGTGGATTTTAGCACTCGAGTCTCTTCCACTAGATTAGTTAAAGAAACCCTTACCCCCTAAGCACATGTATTGTTTGTTATGAAAATACTGATGTAATTAAAGTAAAATGCATCTAAATACAAGTTTATTTTCAAACACTTTATTGAGTGCGAACATGCATTACACATTCTCCACATTTTCAGCAGGTCTATGAATACAAATCTACAAATGTAGTAACCTAGCATGGGCCATGCTATTATATGTCGTCTCACAACCGTCGTAAACGACAAAAAATATCAAGAACAAAAACTAAACATCAAAATGGAACCATACCCTGGAGATGATCCAAGACTGGGCTAGATGGAGCCAACTTCCTCAATCCTGTACCTCTATTTGTAATTCTTTAATAGAAGTGCAAGATATCAATCTGTATATAATATACAGATTAATTTAAATTCGCCTGCTTTTAATTAGCGCAAATTTTTCAACAACGGAATTGAAATCTACATTAAAGTCTCTCTCAATGGACAGTATTGCTAGATTACTCAGTCTTTCTTGGCTCATTGTAGATCTCTGATATGTTTTAATTAGTTTACGTTTTGAGAAACTTCTTTCACAACTCGCTGTAGAAACAGTGATAGTAAGAAAGATTCTTAATGTGACAACAAAGTTAGTTAAACTTTCTTGCAGCTTCCACTTATACACCCAGCGAAGCAAATCTAAAGCTGACCAGTTTGCAACCTGCTCATCAGGATTGACCTCCTTATACATGATAATGTGGTGCTGAAGTCGAGTTATTTCGGTGAGCATAGATGCAGCATTCAATTCTGTGTACTGAGCACACGTGTGCTGTCATCACTGGCTCCCTTCCCTCTCTCCTCTCTGGCCTGTGTCACCTGCCGCCGCTGCCAGCTTCTTCTTGCTGCTGCCTGGGCTGGTCTGGTGTGGTTCTCTCCTGCGATCAGCGCTACACTGTCCCTCCCCCAGATAGTCCCTCGCTCTCTCTTCGTACCCACCGCACCGCACGCCTGGCACCCCCCCCCCCCCCTCCACAGTGGGCGGCGACCCGGCGGCTCGGATCGGATTCGCACAGCCAGCACTGCAGAGAGCTGCGAGTGCGAGCGCGCCCCCCCATGTTGCGCCCGGTGCGGCCGGCCCCCCCTGCACCCCCCACGCTACGCCTCTGCTGTCCACAAACCTCACTGAATACATACTCAGGGAGAAAAGGTTGGTTGATATTTCACATTTTCTAAGTGATACCTTTCCCTTCAGGCAGTCAGAAAAAGCTCTGCCCTGCAGAGACTGTGCTCATTGTAAAGCTCTGCCCTCCCCTATGAGAAGGCATCAGTCTGCTCAGTGTAAAGCTCCATCTTCCCCTGTTTTGTTTTGTTTTTAATTTAGCTCATGCCATCAGAGTTTAATGTCTGTAATCTGTGTCTTCTGTGTTAAACTCTGCCCTCCTTCTGCAATATCTTCAGTCTGTCTTCCACTTTAAAAGAGGCTTGGGGTACCTGAAACAAAAAATAGTCAAGATCAGTGGTCTCCACATCTCGGGGAGAGCCACACAAAAAGAAAGTCTCAGTATCTGCAGTGCAACGTTCTGCCCGCCCCCTGGATGATGTCATCAGTCTGCGCCCAGCAGGAAGAGGAGTTGCTGTGTGGTGCCAGGCAGAGAAACTGCAAGAGTCTTTCATATTTTTTTAACTTTAATTTGCAAATTGACAGCTGTAAGAGGAAACCAGAAACATCCAGCCCCAGATTTCATTTATCTCTCTCCCTTTCTATTGCTTGTCCCTCCCTGCCCCACTCCCCCAGGACTGAAAGAGAACAGGAAGTACTTCTCAGCCAGAAACAAAGCCTACAGTTAAATTCTAATCCTGTAAAGTAGCAAAAGCAGACAAGAAAATGCCTGCAGGAGCTTCTGTTCAGGTAGATGATTGTCCCTTAACTCTTGCCCTCTCTATACAAACAGTGCTACTGTACAACCTTCTTACCTGGGGCACTGTAGAGTCAAGTCAACCCTGACTTTAATAGGACCCCAAGCAGACCTGGTGATGAGAATGGGAGCCTTAGGATAAGGAGAGAGATCAGGGGTTCCACAGAATGATATTTTGTGTTCTAGTTTCTGTGTGTAAATGGTTTCCAGTTGCTATAATCCTGCACTGTGTTATGTGACTATGAATTATATATACTCAGAAAACTCTCCCGCTGCTCTGCAGAGCCCAAGCACTGGCAAATCTCCTGATGAACATGATATAGAAGGTGCTGAGTGTGGAATTGTTTGTATTTCAGGTCCCAGTAATCTTTGAGGATATCGCTGTTTATTTCTCTCAGGAGGAATGGGAGGATTTAGAAGAATGGCAGAAGGAGCTTTACAAGGATGTGATGAAGGAGAATTATCAGACCTTGATCACACTGGGTAAGGAATAATTTTATATTTTTATTAGCAGTTTTTTGACATCATGAGAAAGATAATTCTGCTAATAAGGTTTTCCTAGTGTGATGTGGTTGAAAAAAATTGTCAAGTGCAGCAGTGATCATCAGTATGTTGCAGTTTACTAAATCTCATATTGCTGTGGCCCGCAAAGAATGTGTGATCATGATGTGGGGCAAAAGTAGATTATGATCTGAATAGAAACACTCTTCCCATTTGTAAGCACCAAGTCCAGTATCGCCACCTTGCGTGTGGGTTCCATTACCAGTTGTCAATACAGTCCTCCCTGTAGAGAATCCAGGATCTCCCTACTTCTAAATGACACCACAGCAGGGATATCCCAATCAAAATCTGGCAATTTGAAATCTCCTACCAATAGTCCTTCCCCTTTCATAGCCACAAGTCCCTGTTGAACTCCCTCCACCTACACTTCTCATGATCAGATGGGCTTGTGTTATGTAGTAGCATATATCCCCAGTCCTCTTTCACGCGAATGGCCCAACACATGAATATTCAATACCTGAAGCCTTAGCCATTAATCCTGTCCTTCTAACCTCCCATACACTGGTTATACTTTTTTCTGTGCATTCCAGCATTCCTCTAGCTATGGCCACCACTTATCATATTGTTTTGATCACCCCAAGTCACTCTTTATCAGTGCATGTTAGAATCCCCCCACCCCTGTAGTACTTCATAATAAAGTGGCAACAGAGAAAAAACTGGAAACTACAAATTGATTAGTCTTACTTTGGTGGTAGGAAAATTATAAAGCAGTATTGCTCACCTGTAACAGATGTTTACCTTAGACAGCAGAATTGATCAGATACACACGTGGATAACATCATCCTACAGCACTGGGACAGAGTGGCTCTCCCAGAGCTTTGAACTAAGTGTAAAGTTCTGAGCACGCACAGCCCTTCCTATGTACAGTGATCTCCTTAACTATCCAGTTCCATAGCTTAAGAAGGAGTGCAGTTCTTGGGGAGATGGAAGGAATTGTATGCCTGATCAGTCCTGCTATCTACAGAAAACACTGAGAGGAGATACCTGCTTGTTGATGGAAAAAGCTTTGTAACTCCCAAGCTCAGGTCCACTTGGTATTAAAGGTAATGTCATCATTTTTCACGAGCAGTCCATTCACAGGCAATGAAATGAGAGATGCTGAAGTTATAGAGACAAGTTTGATGGCACAATACAACCAAATGCATTGCCCTTGCTTGAGGACTAGTACAAGCAGTAGTGAGAGGTGAAAGTGAGGATTGCATAGCTGCTTTGCCTGTAGAGGGTAATTTTATAATAGGCGCCTAGGTTTGGAGTTGGAGAAGATGCCTATTTTATAAAGATACACAGGCACCTACGGTATGTGTTTTTATAAAATACTAGCACAAATCATGCTTAGATTGAAGCATGGACATTATGTCCACTCAAGACTAGGCGTAAATTGCCTCTCTACCCACACTGTGCCCTAGATCCTCCCCTGAGCCACCCCTATTCTACAAGTATGTGTCAACTTGTTCCGCATATGATTTTACACATGACTTAATTTTTATATATAAATCAGCACTTTACACGCAAAAAGTGTTTATACAATTACCTCCATATTTTCTAGCTGCAGTGGCTCTGATTTGGAAAGATTTAACTTTACAAGCTGGAGGAGCACCAATCTGGTCATAACAGAAATGAATACAGGGTGCTAACCACTGTAATGCCAAAGAGACAAACTGTTGCATAAACTTTCTTTTTTCTTTTAAGTTTTTAAGTTTTCCATTCCATTGTATTCCAAACTGTGATGGGGCCCGTGGTTAGAGCCCTTATTGCCCTGTATAGGCGGTTGCCTAGGGCCTATGAACAAGTAATTGCTCTGGCTTGTTAAATAAAAGAGTCTTTCAGAGCAACTTTTGAATGAAAACTTAAAGTGGGTTTTATTCCCCGTCCCGCTCGGACTTGTCAAGAAAACAGAAACTCAAAGATGAACAGAGCAACAAATTAATGGCAAACAAATAATCCTTATTTCCTGTACAAAGTTCTCTTGGTATTCATTCACATAGCAAGGCTGCGTTTGTAACACATGCTGCATTCCATGGGAATGGGCTCCTGAAGATTGCTAGCGTCTTCCCATATCATATTCTCTTCAGCAGTGCCCAAACTCCCTGTGTCAGACTCCTCATACAAATCGCGCTCAGACACAGTGTCCTGTGATAAATCACTGTAATAATCACAAGAGGCTCTTCTCCCTTCAGGGCTATACCTCTCTGGCCTGTGGTATCTTCTGCCTGGGCCCTCCTCCCAGAATAACAGTTCTGAACCACCTTGCTGCTTGTAGTTATATTCAGGACCACGCCCTTGGTACTTAGGGGTTTTAAACTTCTCCCTATAATCATATGGAGGATTCCTTCTCTCTGCAGGGACTGCCTTAATACTTGGCTCCCTATACCTTATGGCTTTTGCCTTCCAGGCTGGTTGTGCAGGAGTATAATTAGACTTAGTTTTACACCTACTTCTTAGGCTGCAGACGTGCTTGGAGTTCCCATCCCCCAACACTTTCCTCTCACAGTGACCTCTACCTTGAGCTGGCACATACCGTTCTCTAGTGTAGTGGGATCCTCCTAGCTTCTCTTTCAGGTTATTTCTGGTAGCAGGTTTACTCTTGGAACAGCTTGCCTTGAACCTCTCTTCTCGAGAGCTGGAGTCAGACTCACTTCCTGGTTCTCCGTGAGAAGAGTTTCCTCCCAGCAATCCCCTGGGGTTTCTGCTCAGCTGATGAGAGCCACACCTCCTGCTATTCTCTGCAACCCGACCTGCAGTCCTACTCTCTGCAGTTCCCTTTGGTGTTCGTGTTCTTGCTCCTCCTCTTGCCACTCCCAATCTACTCCACTGACTGGAACCTTGCTGTAAGTAATCCCTAGCTCTGCACGTGACCTGGGGATTTTCACTCAGGTGTTCCTGATGGGATTTTTGTTTGCTACGTAGCAAGAATTTCCCTTGCTCCGGTGAATCAGAGTGCCTAGTGCTGCTTTCTAAAGCTGACTCGGAGGTAAGTCTTTCTTTTACCTGAATTTGCATAGGCTGTGTACCCCTTGCTGCATCACATATCCCCCCTCTTAAGATATTCCTGTGATGGTGAACTCATGTGCACACAGCGCGGAATCTGTCCTGGCCTCATGAGTGGTCCCTCATACCTGCTGTACAATGGGTCACCCTCCTCCCAGGGTTTTTGGGGACATGTGTGTCCTGCCCGGTACTGGGGTAGTATTTTAAAACGGCTAACAGTGGCCATCCTTTCATGCCATGGTTTCAAAACATTTATGTGGTACGTCTGAAGGCGTCCCCTGTCATTCTTGACCACATATGATACCGGACCCTTGCGGTCCATTACCGTATAGGGACCCTTCCACCGGGCCTCAAATTTTGGCCCTGGATCAGTGACCATTACCACGACCTTATCGCCTGTGGCCAACTGTCTAGGTTTTTTACCCCTGCGGAATATTTTTTCTGTGTTTTCCTACTATCCTGTAGATTCTTATCTGCGGCTTGAGATGCCCTCTGGAGGCGACTCCGTAGCCCGCAAAGAAACTGGGGAACTCCTATTTCTTCCTCACCCGGTTCCACCCACTGGTCTCTCAATATGTCCAAGACCCCTCGTGGCGCCCGTCCGAACATAAGTTCGTAGGGAGATGTTCCTAGGGAGGTTTGCATCCGTTCCCTGCTAGCATATAGGACAAATGGGAGCATAACATCCCAGTCCGCCATTTGCCCTTCTAACCCCCTCCTCAGCAACTGCTTAAGGGTTTGGTTAAATCGTTCCACCAGACCGTTTGTCTGTGGATGATAAGCCGCTGTTTTTATATGGGTGATGCCAAAAGCATCCCATACCTGCGCTAAGTACCTTGAGACAAAATTGCTTCCTCTGTCTGTGAGCATTTCCCTCGGGAAACCTACCTCACAGAATAATTTTATTAATTCTGTGGCTATGAACCTGGCAGAAATGTTCCGTAAAGGAATTGCCCAGGGGAACCTAGTGGCTACATCCATGATAACTAGGATATATTGAAATCCCCTAGGGGTTCTTATCAGGGGCCCTACAATATCCATTGCCATTCTCTTAACTGGTTCCGTTATGGTAGGCGTTTGGATCAGGGGAACTCCTGCAGGCTTTGCAGCGCTTACTCGCTGACAAGCCGGACAAGCCTCGCAGAATTTCTTTGTCTCTCGAAATACTCCCGGCCAATAAAAACGCTCGAGAATTTGGTCGAGTGTGGCCTGTACCCCTTTATGCCCTCCAATGGGGTGGTCGTGAGCGAGCCTCATGACAACTGCCTTAAATGTGGTAGGAACTACCAACTGTTTCCTAATGGCATCATTTTGGGGATTACTACTTTCCCTATATAAAATATCATCCTCTAAGAGGAATCTAGGGAGCACGTCTCTATCCGTCTTTGCAAACTCGAAGGCGTATTTTAATACAGGGTCTGCCTTCTGTTCTTTAGCGAAGGACGGAAATTTTTTTACCAAGTCTGCCGGTACCCAGGGTAACCCTTGCCCGTCGGCTACTCCGGCTCTCAACTGGGCTCGGTGTTGCCTCTCCCGGCGCTTTTCACCCTTGCTTTTCTTTTTACCTTCGCTAGGGGTAGCAATTAAATCATGATGTCTGGGAACCTCGTGTAGGCCTTCATCTGCCCTCACCTCTTCCCCCTCTTCGGGTTCTATCTCACCCTCTTCTATTACTGGGACAGGATTTTCCTCTACTAGAGTTTCACTAGGGGGTCTCAGTCCCTTCGCCTGAGATCTGGTGGAAACTAATCCTCCCTTTATGTATGTATTGCTCTCTATGCCTTTATAGAAGGGCGGCCAATCTCTTCCCAACACTATATCGTACGGTAGCCTGGGAATAATGGCTACTAAGACTTCCCTTCGTGTGCCTAAGCCCTTAACTTTTACCCTATACAAAGGATATGAAGTTGTTGCACCATGCACACATTGTATTTTCGCTGTGCCTTCTTGCTGACTCGGGGGAAAACCCCTCTGGGCCTGTATGGTTTTCCACAAACGGCGGGAGACCATACTTTGGTCGGCCCCCGAGTCAAGCAAGGCCTTAGCTGGGACTCCCTGTACCTCCACATCTACACGGAAACCTGCGGCTGTGTGGTGCTCATGGCCAGTGACAAGTGCTGTACGAGACATACATTCTCTCTTTAAGTGCCCACTTTTCCCACACTTAAAGCACTTTAACATTTTGTTACCATCCATTTTTATACACCTGGATTCCTTTGAATCCCCTCTGTTCCTTGGAGAAACATTTATACCTCTTACAGAATTGGCTAACCCTGACCTGCTGCTAGCGCTGGCTTCTTTCATTACTTCCGCCTCAAAGAACCTTTCGGTTAGGTGCGCTGCTTCAGCAGAGGTTCTACAATTCTGTAGGGTCAGAAATGTTCTAACCTCTTCTGGTACTGCATCAAAGAATTACTCTAATACGATTAGATCAATTACCTCTTCCATCGGTTTACCCTCGGGTTCAAGCCACTTTAAAACCAGCCCATGCACTCTGTGATACAGTGCCTTTGGGGTTTCATCTGGTTGAATCCGGGTAGACCGTAGCCTGCGTCTGTACGCGGTAGGGGTTAAGCCCAACCTGTCACGCACAGCTCTCTTAACCTCTTGGTAATCAGCTGCTAACGCTGCTGGCATGGCCCTGTAGGCTGCCTGAGCCTCACCGGTTAGTGCTGAGGCCAGCCTAACGGCTAATTGCTCTTGTGGCCATTTTGCATTAAGAGCTATTCTCTCAAATGTTTGCGCAAAGTCATCGAAATTGTCATTAGCATGCATTTGTCCCAGTGTCCAAATCCCACAGCTCTGTGGGCCTACCCCACAGATAGGTACTGCTGCTGGTGACTCTTCCTTCTTTGGCTCCTTCAGGAGAGTAAGCATTAAGTCCGTCAGGGGCTTCTGTTGCTCCACCAGGGCAGCGATGGCCTGCTCCTGGTTCTGCCGAGCTAGCTCTCCCTGCTTCTCGAACTGGCTGCTCATCCACCTGAGAACCTCCTGTGCATTCATCGTGGTCATCTTTTTTTCTGGAAAACAAATCAGAAACACGCAAACCCAAGTGTGGCACAATAATACAAGGAAAAATTTCTTCCTCCCAAGCCTTCTCCTTCTCACCAGCGATCCTCCCAACCTGTGCCCAAATACCCGTTACCTGAGCAAGGTGGAGGTTCTTATTTTGAGAAGGTGCTTGCCGTCGCACTCTTGGAATCCAGGATCCTCCTCTGGGCGTGTCAACTCCGCTCTTCCCGCGTCGTTGCTCCACTCCGTAGTTTCTTGTCTCCTGGACTGGATCCTGCCAACTACGCCAACTTGTGATGGGGCCCGTGGTTAGAGCCCTTATTGCCCTGTATAGGCGGTTGCCTAGGGCCTATGAACAAGTAATTGCTCTGGCTTGTTAAATAAAAGAGTCTTTCAGAGCAACTTTTGAATGAAAACTTAAAGTGGGTTTTATTCCCCGTCCCGCTCGGACTTGTCAAGAAAACAGAAACTCAAAGATGAACAGAGCAACAAATTAATGGCAAACAAATAATCCTTATTTCCTGTACAAAGTTCTCTTGGTATTCATTCACATAGCAAGGCTGCGTTTGTAACACATGCTGCATTCCATGGGAATGGGCTCCTGAAGATTGCTAGCGTCTTCCCATATCATATTCTCTTCAGCAGTGCCCAAACTCCCTGTGTCAGACTCCTCATACAAATCGCGCTCAGACACAGTGTCCTGTGATAAATCACTGTAATAATCACAAGAGGCTCTTCTCCCTTCAGGGCTATACCTCTCTGGCCTGTGGTATCTTCTGCCTGGGCCCTCCTCCCAGAATAACAGTTCTGAACCACCTTGCTGCTTGTAGTTATATTCAGGACCACGCCCTTGGTACTTAGGGGTTTTAAACTTCTCCCTATAATCATATGGAGGATTCCTTCTCTCTGCAGGGACTGCCTTAATACTTGGCTCCCTATACCTTATGGCTTTTGCCTTCCAGGCTGGTTGTGCAGGAGTATAATTAGACTTAGTTTTACACCTACTTCTTAGGCTGCAGACGTGCTTGGAGTTCCCATCCCCCAACACTTTCCTCTCACAGTGACCTCTGCCTTGAGCTGGCACATACCGGTCTCTAGTGTAGTGGGATCCTCCTAGCTTCTCTTTCAGGTTATTTCTGGTAGCAGGTTTACTCTTGGAACAGCTTGCCTTGAACCTCTCTTCTCGAGAGCTGGAGTCAGACTCACTTCCTGGTTCTCCGTGAGAAGAGTTTCCTCCCAGCAATCCCCTGGGGTTTCTGCTCAGCTGATGAGAGCCACACCTCCTGCTATTCTCTGCAACCCGACCTGCAGTCCTACTCTCTGCAGTTCCCTTTGATGTTCGTGTTCTTGCTCCTCCTCTTGCCACTCCCAATCTACTCCACTGACTGGAACCTTGCCTTAAGTAATCCCTAGCTCTGCACGTGACCTGGGGATTTTCACTCAGGTGTTCCTGATGGGATTTTTGTTTGCTACGTAGCAAGAATTTCCCTTGCTCCGGTGAATCAGAGTGCCTAGTGCTGCTTTCTAAAGCTGACTCGGAGGTAAGTCTTTCTTTTACCTGAATTTGCATAGGCTGTGTACCCCTTGCTGCATCACAAAACACAATTTGTTCCTTTCACAATGTATCTCTACTCCCCCTCCACCCACCCTCCCCTTCTTTAACAGAGAGGTATTGCCCATTACTTAAATATTTTACCAATACTTTGCAATGTTTGTAGGGTCCATGCCTCAATGCACTTAATTTTCCCATTATGACCACCTCTTGCAATGTCCCTAGCCAGCAGTCTTTGTCTGGGGTTCCAGTCTCTTCCCCAAAGTGCCAGCTCATTGTGAAGTAGTTATACACGCCATCACTGCTTGTCTCTATTTTTTGGGGCTCCCTTCCAGCCATGTCCCAGAAGATATAGTTTACGGCCTAGGTCATATTTTACTTGAAAGATATCCTGAATTGTCTGCTCCAATGCATTGAGTAAATGCTGACTCCTGGTGACCCAGCAGCCCCTGGATTTTCTTGGCAAGGTGTGACCATAAGTAGATTGCCAGGCCTTTCTTCGGAGGCAATAGAAGGTAAAGTGGCTTGCCCAAGGCTTTGAGTTCCAGTAGGAATCAAACTCTGGTCTCTTGATTACTAGGCCGCTGCTCTAACCATTAGGCTACTCCTTCACACTGTCTGCTCCACCATATCCCATTTCATTTTTATCTTCAGACAAGCACACCAAATATGTAACAAGATCCCTCTTTCTGTGCTCCCTCTCCAGCAACCTTCTGGTATGGCTGAAAACATTATATGCAATCGTATTGGGATAAGGTACCATCTCGATAGTATTTTATAGCCGTTTTTTTAGTTATCATGGATACTGATGACTTGCCTACATTCTTAAAAATCGTTCTCTACTAAGCCTCCCCAGCACCTTTCCCAGTTCTCTTTCCCATTCAACCATATACTTAAGCATCTCAAGCTTAACCCCTCTCACCATCTCATGCAATAATGTTTCTAGGCCCCTCAATTGTTTTCCCCTAGCCATACCACCCTTTATGGTCTCTGTTCCTCTCCATATGCTTATTTTTAACCTTTGCTCCTTTAGTAAAGCACCACTTGCATAATAATGTTCCGGAGCCCATATTTTCCCCTCAGATACTGAAGGGCCTCATTTCCCCATCTTCTACAAAAATATCTAACCCTGCTTGCTCCCACCTCACAAATAACCCACTCTCTTCCCCTGTGCTAAAGTCTGTAGTATATAAAAGCAGTGCAAGCAGAAAGAATAGTCTTCTTCAGGATCTCTCCCCCATATACTTATTTGTGTCCAACATACAATAACAAATTGCCTACTCTTAATTTGCCCCCTTCCATATCATCCCTCCAGGCCAGTCCAGGCAAATAGGTTGTGCCCTCCCAACCAGCAGATGGAGACTGAGCATGTCCGATTCTTCTGATCTCCCCCTATAGTGCTCTGTTGCACCTCAGGTTAACCAGTATTTGCTCAGTCCCCAAAGCAGATGGTGGGACTTCTGTGAGTCTGGACTGCACTTCAGGATGATACATTGATTGTTTGCAAATTTTGAGCAGTGTCAGCCTGTTAGTTGGCCTCTTAAGGATCTTGGTAAAATAAAAGTGAGCTGTGGCAGAAGTTGGAATTAAAGAGAGAGAAAAAGAAAAGTACATAGAGAAAACAGCCTGGGGCTGATTGGGTGGGTTGTTCTCTTGAGCATTACAGATTACATTGCCTGCCTACCTCAGATTGACCAGGTGAGTGCCATGAACTGCCCAGGCCAGTGACAGCCTCACCAGCTGTCAGGGTGTAAACCCGGGTACTCCGGGTCCCTCCTCTCTAATCTGCCATCTGCTGCAATCTCCAGAGCCAGCATGGAGGAGGCGCTTCTGAGCCCAGAGGGTGTCTAGTGGATGTGCTGTGGCATGGCTGGGACTGGGCGGTGCGGCGGAGA
This sequence comes from Ichthyophis bannanicus, assembly GCA_033557465.1. Classification (NCBI taxonomy): domain Eukaryota; kingdom Metazoa; phylum Chordata; class Amphibia; order Gymnophiona; family Ichthyophiidae; genus Ichthyophis; species Ichthyophis bannanicus. The sequence goes on along the minus strand of CM066031.1, from coordinate 156,960,691 downwards.
GCCGAAGGGAAAGTCAGGTGAGCTGCGTGGAGGAGCGTTCAGCACTGTAGGCGGGGAGCATGTTGTCTGTGCTTGGCGGTGCCAGGCTTCACAACTGCTTGCATGTGACGATGCCAGGGAAATCGGAGAGGTTTCCCTGCGCAGTCTGTGGGGCTTGTAGAGGGACGTTATCGGGAGTGGGCCTCTGCCGGATCTGCTTGGAAGAGGGCAGATCGGCAGAGGTAGTGTTTGAGTCAGAGGTGTCTTTTGCTGAGGCGGTGGCACATAGTATGAGGAAAAGTACCCATTTTGTCTAGTACACAAACAGGGACATAGGTCTTAGACTCGGACAGTAGCCTGGCAGGGGGGAAGTCCGGTGGGAGTAGATCCTTGGATTCCTCTGCTAAAGAGAAAAGGAAGCAGAAACATATAGAACCTAAGAAACCAGTGAAAATGCCCTTCTCACTTGAGTTTGTATTATTGCTCCATAAGGCAGGGCCATGGAGCCTCGGACCTCCTTAGGGCAGAAAAATGCTGCACCAGCGAGTAAGGGCAGGAAGGTTGTCTCTCTCGGATTTGGAAGAGGCTCCATTGTCTAAGAGACCGTGAAGCAGGAGGAGGACTGAAGCACTTCTGCCTCGGAGTCCTCCGGGGATGCTCTGGAAAGGAACTTTGGGGACTGGAGAGATCCCCCCGGAGGCAGAGATGGAAGAAGATGAGCTACCTTCCTCCAATGAACCCACGGTGGTCAGTGTTTTCTGCAGAGAGGAGTTAGTGGCCCTGATCTCATGCTAACAGGGGGCACTGAACATGTCTGTTGCCCCTCCATAGGAGATGTGCCTGGAGGATCCATTGTTGCAGGGCATTTGGGCACCCCAGGATTTCTTTCCAGTGCATGAGGCCATCAAGTAAATGATTGAGGTGGAATAGGAGCTCCTGGAAGCAAATTGGGGGGGGGGGGGGGATGTTGTGTTTGTATGCGCTGTCTCCCGAGGAAAGACAAACCCTTAGAATCACAAAGGTGGATGTGCTGCTCACCAAGGTAATGTGGTGCTGAAGGATCCACAAGATCGGAAGCTGGAGTCTATGTTGAAGCAGGAGTTCAAGGCCAGTGCCCTAACCATGCAGACCTTGATATGCAGTGTGTACATAGTCCAAGCGTGCCTGAGGTTGGTACAGGGCATTCATGATCAGGGGGCTGCCTCAGCAGCTATATTGGAGTTGGGAACCACCTATTTGGCAGATGCCTTTTACGACTTCATGAGAACCTCAGCCTAAGGTATGGCCTTAACAATGGCAGTGCGCCGCCTTCTCTGGTTGTGCAGCTGGTCGGCAGATGTCTCGTCTAAGATATGGCTATCCAAGCTGCCCTTTAAGGGAAAGCTCCTCTTTGGGAAGGCACTGGACAAATTGGTGAAGGGCTTGGGAGACTCAAAAGAGGGCCGTCTACCAGAGCCCAAAGGGGTAAGACCCCTGCAGCTCCTAGAGGGCAGTTTTGTGACTTTTTTGCTGATTTCGAGTGACGTGCTTTGCACCCTTTCTGAGGATGCGCTACCCTGCCAGAGGAACTTTTTTAGGGACGGGTTCCGGCAGGAGATATTATTCCTCTGTATCATGTTTGACAAAGAAACCACAATGAGGCAAGGGGAATCCAGGCCAGGGTCAAGATCGGGGGAGGTTTCGCCTCTTCTACCCAGCTTGGACCCGCATTACCCAAGACTAGTGGATGCTGGAAATAATCTGGGAAGGGTACACACTAGAGCTCACGGGCCCCGTTCCCGAGGCATTAATGGCATCTCCATGCAAGTCTGTGGCCAAGTGACGGGCTGTAGGAGCCACCTTGGACAGGCTGCTGTGCATGAAAGTGGTGGGACCGGTTCCCACAGACCAATTCAGCTCCGGTCGACACTCCATCTATTTTGTTGGGCCAAAGAAGGAAGGCTCCTTCCGCCCAGTCCTAGACCTCAAACAGGTCTCAAAAGGGCCTTGCGGGTGCCTCGGTTTCACATGCAGTGCTGGATATGTGAAACAGGAGATTCCCTTTCTATCCCACCTGTTCTGGATGCTATCTTTCCCAAAATAAAATAAATTTGCATGAACTGCCTCTACTATGTGTAAATCTGTCTCATGTATATTCACCGTGGATATATCCTGAATACCATACTGGCTAGGGGTGTATCAAGGATTGGGTTGAGAACCACTGCCATAGGCCGCTTTAGGGATAATGATTTCATGTAAAATAGTAAATGGAATCAAATAAAGGTCAAAATGGTTCATTCATTCTAACCAGTCAAGATCCATCCATATGAGTAGATGTATTTACAGATTCACATATGCACCCCAACATCAGCTCCCCCTATATACTCTCCTCCGAACCCTTTACATAGCACTATCCCAAAGTCTGACAAAATGGCTTCCACCAGCAGGCCATTTCAGACTTCACTGTCTGATATTGTTTCTTATAAGACCGATACTTAAGCCAGCACTGAAAACCCCCTCAGCTCCATTGCCAAGTTTTGAAATAATCCTCAGAACCACTAGGGATAGTGATGCTGTGGTTAAAAAATATTCATCTTCTCCATAGTCATTGAAGTTTGGGGCGTAATAATTGTCCCTTTATCCAAATCACTCTAGCTTTCTTAGAAGTCCGATGTTTAAGGCTGTAACCTCTAATCCATGCAGTTATACCATTGCTTGTTAGGATTATCATTGCCGTTTGGCACGAGTTACTCCATGGAAACATAAAGCAGTCAGACCACTGTTGTTTTGGGCTGAATTACTGCTTTGCTGTATGAAGTCTATGGTCCTGGAGTAGAGAAGTAGCCTAGTGGCTAAAATAAAAAGCAGATAACCAAGAAGAACTTGTGACCTTCTGTTTTCTCAGACACAGACTCTAGGTACAGGGAAATAACTACTGTACCTAAATGTAAATTGCCTTAAGCTACCAATCGAACGGTGTGAGCTAAATCTCTAAAAAAAATATATACTGTCCACTTATCTTCAGGGATACTCTGTTTGTCCCACCACCTTGTGAATTCCTTAATCTTTGTGTCTCCACCACCAGCTCTAGAAGGGCATTTTCTGACATGATAGAGCTGTGTTGAAATTCTCACTCCCTTTCCATACCTCACACTCTATAATGTCCAATTGTTACTTTGTTTTTTTCCCTCTGACCATATGCTCCGTCTTCACACAATGTGGTTTCAGTTAAAAGCCAAGGTAGAGTCCAATCACAGCAAACTCAAAGACCTAGACTTCAAAAACACTGACTTCAGTAAAATGGTAAAGTGCCTGAAGGAGGAGATAAGGGAAGTGGAATTGCAATGGGCTAAACTAAAGGGGCAATGCATATATTGTGGCAAGGAGGCCTATCCGGAGTCCGGGGGAGGACAGAGAGACAGGGAATTCACCCTAGTAAAGGGCCCCCTTTCACTGAATCAGGGTAGGAAAGCCATAAACACCTCCAGGAATCAGAAAACTTCCACATGGCCCACATTTCATGCTCCCCCTAGTGGAATGAAGGGGAGAGGCTACAGGGTCCAGAACCCCTTAGGCAGTGAATGCTCCAAACACTCAGGTGCCCGAAGTCAGGCTGATTGCCATCACCTGGTGTTGAGGACCCTAGCCCAGGCCGCGGCCTATAGGCGTAGGGCTGCCCTTGTTAGTCTTTAAATAAAGATTATGTTGTCCTTGTCCAGAGCCTGGGCTTCTGGGACTTGTAGTTATGTTACTTGTTCAAAAACAGAAGTATGGAAACCAAAGGTTTTTTTCAAAGGCAAACAGGAATTTATTTCTTCTTTTTTTTTTTTTCCAAAAACACTAAGGCTTAACAGAAGGCAACAGGATTTTTCTCCAAACAATATTCCTCAGGAAATTCCATGAAACCAAAGACTGAAACTGCTTTAGAAGGCTCTCTTAACACATGCAGCTGTCTCTCAATATATATAACAAACAAATACGTCCCTTTTTTTTCCCAAACAAAAGTAAAGGTCTTCTCTGCATTAAACAGGGTTCTTAGCTTTCCTGGCTAGAGTAACTCTCCCTGTTTCCTTAATGCTTTGGGGTTTTCAAGTTACAGGGTTTTCTTTCTCCAGAAGCTTTTATTCAGCTCTCTGACACCATGAACAGTCCATTAATGAATCTTCAGACATAGAAACAGGTTCAGAACAATCGACCTGCATTTCCTCTGGATCTCCTGCCGGTACGTCTGACTCTAAAGCTCCATGCAATGCTTCTGGCTCAATACACTCCAAAAGCTCCTGAACTTTTCTCCACTGAGGCTTTCCACTACGAGAAATGTTTTCACCTGGAAGGTGAAGATTCTTTTTCTGAATTAAATGCCACAGTGCCTCTAACTGTGTCAGGTCACTGTTAGCTGTACTTTTGTTCACCCACCTTCTGGGAGCTTGAACCCTTAGAGCTGGTCCACGAACTGTAGAAACTGCACTCTGCTGCTGGCCAGTAATTCTCCCAGCCACACCTCTGCTGGCTTCAGAACTACTTATTTATTTATTTTATTTATTTACATTCTCTTATATACCGTGCTATTCTGCATCAGTGTGGTTTACATTGAACAAACTGAAATTACATTTGAACAGGGCATTATAACTTGGAGATAACTATTTTACAGGGAACATGGGCTATGGAGGGTTAAGTGGCTTGCCCAAGACCACAAGGAGCACCTGTGGGACTAGAAACCCCAGTCCTTCTGGCCCAAGGTTGCTGTCCTCTAGTGGGATTTGAACCCCCGACCTTCCGGCCTGAAGTACCTTGCCCCAACCACTAGGCCACTCCACTCCACTACTTGTACTTTTCCTGCAAGCCTGACTTTCTCTTGGGGTGTTGCCTTCACCTCTGAAGTCCCCACGGAGGTCTCCACCGGTCTCCTCCCCGGTGAACTCTCTGGGTCTTTCTTGGGTGCTTCTCTCCCCAGCAGTCTCTGTGGTCAACTCCAACTCCCTGGTCAAATCCCCGATCGAATTCCTGGTCGAACTCCCCGGTGAACTCCCAGGTGAACTCTCTTTCCTTCCTGTTCCTCTGGGTTTATAAAGCTGTTTTTTCCCTATCTTGCACTGCCCCCTGCTCAGGTGTTTTTCATTAGTTTCCAAGCCTGCCCTAAGGTTAGCAGAGCTTGGGTGGGGCCTGCCTTCAGCAACTGCGTGTTTTCTTTCTTTTCCTGCACTCTGCAAGCTATGGATTCGCTGCCTGTCTCTTTCCTTAAAGTTAGATTTTAGATTTTCCTCTATTTCCATGGGTTCAGCCATACTCTCCTCATCACATTGGGTAGGGAGGAGTTGGAGCTAGAGCCCTGGAAATATAAACGTATGCCAGAGTGTGAGAAGGGGGGAGGAGAAGCAGGAAGCCAAGCTGGCACGAGCAGAGGCACAGATGCAAGCAAGGGAAGCTTGACGAGTGCTGAGCAGAGCAGAGGAGCTAAGCTTCCACGAGAAGAAAGTGCTATTTGGCATATCGCATGTCTGCAAGAGGGTTTGGAGCCAGGAACAAGAGAGACTCCAAGATCCCCCGGGAGGCTCGTAGCCGAGCACTGTGAGCAGGACGGGGAGTCAGAACCTATGCAGCTTCGGAGAGCTCGAGGTAAAGTTGAATGATGAGGACACTCCCATGGACTGTTCCTTTTGCCAAGCTTTAAACCTGGGAACGTAGAGAAAGCAAGCCAGTCCTGAAAGAAAGTCTTCCAGGAAAAAGGTACCTGTAGTCCACAAGCAGGGTGGCTGTGATTTCCTCCTGTTTGTAAAGGGGACCTTTACGGGGACTCAGGAGCAAGCCTGGAACTGTGATAAGCTTGTTAATCACCTGCTGCTGGAATGAGGACACTGGGGTAAGCTAAAGTAGCTATTATAACAAAGCTTTCTTTTGCCCCTGAATTATAACTGTTTACATGGAAGGTAACCAAGAAGGTATTTGAAGCTGAATAGAAGCTATACTATCACGGACAGTATTCATGGACAGTGAATGTGATTTTTGTTTTTGTGCTTTAGCCAGCAAGGCTAAAAAGGGAATGCAATATCCTTGCTGGTAAAGACTGTGTATCCTGAACTATAGAGAACCTTTAAACAGCCATTTTGTGTTTGGGTTGTTTTTGGACAATGCTCTACTTCAAAGAGTCCTGAACAGACAAGCCTGTATGTGGTATGAACGAACCATTGTGTACAAAATAAATTTCTGTCATTTGCCTTACCTCTTTGAGCCTGACTACAACTTTTTGGCCTGATGCACTTATACAGCTAAACAAAGACTACATTTCCCAGAGGGCACTGTGGGGAAAAACTTTGAAAAAAGCTGAAAAAGCGGATAGCAGAAAGTTCCTTTATTAACCACGCCCCTCTAAGCTAGAGGCGAGTGGTGGTGGCGTGACAATATATGTAAAGAAAGTAAATAAAAACAAGAGGAAAATGAAACCTATATGGCTCTCCAAAAAGAAGTGGCTGCACAAATAAAGGCAAAAACCACAGCTTTCACAAAATTCAGAAGATCACAAAGAGAGGAACACAGAAGAATACAGGATAAAGCTAAAAGAGACAAAGAGAGAAATAAGAGTAGCAAAAGCAAAGGGGGAAGAAATGATGGCTAAAGATGTGAAGCATGGAGACAAAATTTTATTCAGGTATATTTGGGAGAAGCGGAAGATCAGAGACTCCAAAGTGCCAAGGACGAATTCATGGAAAGTGACATTGAAAAAGCGAATATGCTAAACAAATACTTCTTTTCTTTATTCACTAAAGAAAATCCTGGAGAAGGACTACATATGATTGACAAATAGAAAAATGGGAATGGAGTAGAGTACCACATCATTCACAGAAAATGATGTGTTTGAACAGCTTGAAAAACTGAAAGTGGACAAGGCCACGGGACTGGATGGGATAAATCCCAGGATACTGAAAGAGCTCAGAGAGGTTCTTGCAGGGCCTTTAAAGGATGCTTTTAATAGATCCTTGGAGAAGGAGACGTTTCACAGGACTGGAAAAGGGCCAATGTAGTACCTCTTCACAAAAGTGGTAATAGAGAAGAAGTGGCAAACTACAGGCCAGAAAGCCTTATCTCTGTGGTGGGAAAAGTAATAGAGGCACTCCTGAAAGAGAGAAAAGTGGACTTTCTCGAAACCAATAGGTTGCATGATTCGAGGCAACATGGTTTTACCAAATGACAATCATGCCAAACAAATCTGAGTCAGTTCTTTGACTGGATGACCAGAGAACTAGATCAAGGGCATGCGATGGATGTGATTTAATAGATTTCAGCAAAGCCTTTGATACTGTTCCTCATAGGAGGCTTATCAATAAACTGAGCAGCCTGGGGATGGGTCCCTAGTTGGTAAACTGGATCAGATATTGGTTGATTGAAAGACGACAGAAGGTGGTTGTAAACGGAACTCGCATGGAAGAAAGGAAAGTGAGTTCCCTAGTGGTGTGCCCAAGAGATTGGTCCTGGGACCGGTGCTTTTCAATGTGAGTGATATTGCTGAAGAATCAAAGAGAAATGTCTGCCTTTTTGCAGATGACACGGAAATTTGCAACAATGAAGAAAGATCTAAAAGCACTGGAAGAATGGTCTAATGCTTGGTAGTTAAGATTTAATGAGAATAAGTGCAGTCATGCACTTGGGATGCAGAAATCCAAGGAAATTGTATGCGATAGGGGTGAGAGGTTGGTGTGCATGGATCAAGAGAAGGACCTCTAAGTGATTGTTTCGCCACCTTGAGATCCTCAGAAACAATGTCACAAGGCTGTGGTCAAATCCAGAAGGGTGCTGTGTTGCATTCAGAGAGGAATAACCAGCAGAAAGGTGGAGGTATTAATGCCCCTGTACAAATTGTTGGTGAGAACTCACTTGGAGTATTGTGTTAAGTTCTGGAGACCATATCTCACAAAGGATATAAAAAGATTTGAAACAGTTCAGAGGAAGGTGACCAAAATGATTTGGATCCTATGCCAGAAGATGTATGAGAAAAGACTTGAAAACCTAAATATGTATACCCTAGAGGAGAGGAGGGACAGGGGAGATATGATACAGACATTTAAATACTTAGTGTATTAATGAACAAACAAACCTTTTTCCAAAGAAGGGGCATAAAATGAAGCTGCAAGGAGGTAAACTTAAAAGCAGCGTCAGGAAATACTTTTTCACTGAAAGGGTAATGGTGGTTTATGGTGTTTTTAGGAACTTGATAGACCGTCCTTTACTGTGTGTATCAGAGCAGTTTACAGATATATTCTAACAGGCACTTTTTTTATTCTCTCGTCCCTGCCCTCCCAACGGAGGTGGTGGGGAAAATACAGTGACAGAGTGCAAAATGGCATGGGACAGATACAGTGCATCCCTTTTATAGCAAGAAGATAAAATCTAAATAAACTTAACTATTTCTTATATTTCAACAAATAGAGAGGGGTGACCTACACGGAGCGGCAGTCCCAGATGTTGGTCTTTATCTGCTGTCATATACTATGTTACTGTGTATGTTACTATCTTCATATACATAAAACCACCCCCTCAACTACACTTTCTGTTTCTGGGAATGTCCTTAAAAGCTCATCCCTCTATAAAGTGATGAGTCAATAAGGTGCCATTCCTGTTCGGTAATCCAGTTTAGTCCTCCACAATCGGGTAGTGCCCCTCCTCCTGCAGCCGGGAGACTGGACCAATCAAATCTTCTGTAGTATATATACAGCCGGAGCTCCCAGAAGTCCCCAGTGTGTCCAGTCTCCCTGCAGCTGGAGGACTTCTGTGCCCCTGCTGGGCACGCTAAGTGACACTTGAAGGAGCAACACTAGTTAGTTAGTTAGTCTTTTGGGGTTTATTTCTGGTCCTTTATGTTCTATTTCCTTTGCTGAGGTAGCTGTATCTTTAAAAAAAAAAAAAAAAAAAAGAGACACAGGGGACTTTCTGGGGGAAGCCAGTCCTGCCTTCCTGCCTGGGAATCTCTGAAGCCTGGGTTGAGCTCTCCCCAAGGCTGTTCGGGGAAGAGCCATACCGGCTGCAACATTGCCTGTCACTTGGAGAAGTGGGCTGAGTTCCTTGCTGTTCCCAGAGCTGGTAGGAATTTTCCTTGTTTTAATCTTTCAGCTCTCTGTTCTTTGCTTGGGCAGAGGCTCTGTCGGCTCCCCTGGCTTCCAAATTGCACTTTTTCCTGCTTTTTTTCGCTTGCCCTGTATTAGAGGGTCGTTTTCTTTCTTTTCCATATTATTTGGGTACCTTTGTATTTTCGCGCCGTTTTTTACCGCGGGTGAAAAAGTGCGGCGGCCATTTTGGATTTCTAAAGTGTGCTTTTTAAGGGCACTTTTTAACACTTGCGCACGGGTTCCCCTGGTGTTTTTGGGGTTTCTTTTGCTGGCGATTTTGCTCAGGGCACCCCTAGGATTCTGGGGAGTATTTTGTTTACTGTAAAAAAAAAAAAAAAAAAAAAGGTTTTAAATTTAATACTGTGCTGAATTGAATAAGGTTAGTCCCCTTGGTGTGGGCTTCCCTGTTCCTGTTGCCTTATTTTTCCCTGAGAGCAGGTGGCCTTGGCATGGCTGCCAAACCTCAGTGTGTAATTTGTGGCTCCCGCAGAGGTACAATGACTGACTCTGGAATCTGTAAGAGCTGTGCTGCAGTTTCTTCAGAACTGGAGCTGCCTATTGAAATTAAGGAACAGCATGTGCCCGGGGACCCTTCTCTTTCGGGGGACAGTGTCCCTTCACCGAGCATCCTTCCTTCTGGTCTGGGCCCGGTGTCTAATACGTCGGTCCCTGAGCTCCAGCAGGCGGCTATGGTAGCGTCGCCTATAGACTTTTCCCCGGATTTTGTTCTTCTCATGCATCAGGCCTTCCGCTTAAGCCGGTCTGGTCATTTGCCGGAGGCTTGGCCCGCCTCTCTCCCCCCAGCATCCGCGGGGGGGGGTTCAGCGGTCTTCCCAACCCGCTGTCAAGCGGCCCAGGTTGGGGGACCAGGATCAGGACGCACTTTGCCTCCCGGATTCCGAGGCTGAGGGGGATCCGGATATTGAGGCGGAGGAGTTAGAAGACGGAGAGCTTCCAGAACTGGAAGATCAGGCTCGCATCATTCGGGTGTTTCGAAGGGACGAGCTGGTACCTTTGGTCACGGAGTCTCTCCAAGCACTTAACCTCTCTGCGGTGCGGCCGCTGGAGGAGGAGGGTCTCGAGGATCCTCTCATTCAGGCGGTCAGGGATGCCCAGGTAGTTTTTCCTGTGCACCGAGTAGTTGAGCAGATGATCCATGCGGAATGGGAGCAACCGGAATCCGCTTTGAAAGGGATTCGGACCATGAATCGTCTTTACCCCTTGCAGACAAGGACAGGGACTTGTTTAAGTCTCCACGGGTGGATGCTGCCGTTTCGGCAGTGACTAAGAAAACCACCATCCCGGTTGAAGGGGCCGCGGCCCTGAGGGATGTTCAGGACAAAAAGGTTGATAATTTGCTGAAGCAAGCCTTCGAGACCAACGCCTTATCGTTACAAGCTTCTATATGTGGGGCGTGGGTAGCTCGAGCTTGTTTGCGATGGTCACAGCACCTGCGCTCGGGGTCCGGTATGGACCAACAGGGGCTGTTGGACGTTACCCGCGTGGAGTCGGGATCGGCCTACTTGGCGGATCTGTGTTATGATTTAATACGCTCCCTAGCTAATAGCATGGCCTCCATGGTAGCGGCACGACGGTCCATCTGGTTGCGCAATTGGGCGGCCGACAGTTCTTCCAAGTCTCGCCTCAGTAAACTACCCTTTAAGGGCAGGTTGTTATTTGGTGAGGCTCTGGATAAGTTGGTGAAGGATCTCGGTGAGTCTAAGGGTGGTCGGCTTCCAGAGGATAAGCCTAAGCTTAATAGGTCGTCCACCTTAGCGCGCGGCCAGTTTCGGGATGCGCGCAGATTTCGTTCTTCCCGGCTGTGGACTTCGCAGCGCGGTCGTTTTGGAACCCGTCATCAAGGGTTTCATGGTTTCAGAGGAGCGGGAAGGGGCTTCTCCGGAGCCGCCTCTTCCTCGGCCTCTTCCTTTAATCGCAAGCCACAATGAAGCGGGCTCTAGAGGAAGACCCGGTCATCGGGGGTCGTTTGCGCGACTTTCTTCCGTCTTGGGCCCAAATTACGTCAGATCGGTGGGTGCTGCAGATTATAGAAGAAGGTTATGCCCTAGAGTTTGCGCACCCACTTCCGGATTCGTTTGTTCTGTCTCCCAGCAAGGGAGCTCAAAAGGCGCGGGACATCCGCGTGACCCTGGATCGGCTTCTCTCTCTGGGGGCCGTGGTTCCGGTCCCGCCCTTGGAAAGAGGCGCAGGTCGCTACTCCATCTATTTTGTGGTTCCCAAAAAGGGCGGTTCCCTTCGTCCGATCTTGGATCTCAAAGGCGTGAATCGCGCTCTCAGAGTACCGCACTTTCGCATGGAGACCCTGCGGTCAGTCATCGTAGCGGTGCGTCAAGGGGAATTTTTGACATCCCTCGATCTTACAGAGGCCTATTTACACATTCCCATCCGGCCCTCCCATCAACGGTTTCTCCGCTTTGCGCTCCCGTGGGGCCATTTTCAATTCCGGGCCATGCCGTTCGGACTCGCCACGGCTCCCCGCACCTTCACAAAGGTAATGGTTGTAGTCGCGGCGGCGTTGCGCAAGGAGGGCATCCTGGTCCATCCATATCTCGATGACTGGTTGATTCGAGCGAAGTCCAGTCGGGAGTGTGTGCAAGTCACGAGCAGGGTGGTGGATCCCCTTCGGTCCCTCGGATGGGTGGTGAACGAATGCAAGAGTTGTCTGTCTCCGTCACAGGATCTCGAGTATCTGGGAGTCCGCTTCGACACAGCAAGGGGCTTGGTGTGCCTTCCGGAGCGACGCGTGCTGGCGTTGCGGGCTCTGGTCCGTCTCTTCCGGGGGATGCCAGCTCCGTCGGCGTGGTGGTACCTGCGGCTCCTCGGCACGATGGCGGCGACCTTGGAGGTGGTGCCTTGGGCGCGCTTCCACATGCGTCCGCTGCAGAGTGCTCTTCTGTGATGTTGGTCCAACCAGTTCGACTCGCTGAACAAGAGATTGCCTTGCCCAGAGACGGTTCGCCGATCCCTCCGGTGGTGGCTCTCTGCCGAGAACCTGTCACGAGGGATTCCCTTGGAGCCTCCTCTGTGGGTTCCGTTCACGACGGATGCGAGCTTAACCGGCTGGGGGGCTCACTGCGAGTCCCGCTTTGCTCAGGGGGAATGGTCTCCCCTGGAGGCCTCTTGGTCGATCAACCGTCTCGAATTGCGGGCAGTCCGGCTAGCCCTGGTGGACCTGGAGACCCTGGTTCTCGGACGGCCGGTGAGAGTCCTGTCGGACAATGCGTCCACTGTAGCTTACATCAATCGCCAAGGGGGTACCGGCAGCGTGGCCCTGGAGGCAGAAGCGGCGGCCTTGTTCAACTGGGTGCAAACTCGCCTTCCAGCAATCTCGGCGGCTCACATTGCGGGCGTAGACAATGTCCAGGCCGATTTTCTCAGCAGAGTGCGGGTGGACCCCGGAGAATGGGAGCTAAACCCACAGGTTTACGCACAAATCGTCCGGCGGTGGGGTCCACCCATCATGGATCTCATGGCGACCTTTCAATCAGCCAAGACAGGGCGCTTCTTCAGCAGGCGAAGGGAGCGCATGTCCGAGGGGCTCGACGCTCTCATTCAGCCGTGGCCAACGTCCGGTCTTCTTTATGTCTTTCCTCCGTGGGCTCTGATCGGCCGGGTCGTACAACGTATCGAGAGCCACCGGGGTCGCGTGTTACTGGTGGCCCCGGATTGGCCCCGGAGGCCCTGGTATGCCGATCTGGTCCGGTTGAGCGACGGCGTTCCTTGGCTCCTGCCCGCTCTACCGGATCTTCTTCTTCAGGGTCCCTTGCGGATGCCCCAAGTGGATCGATTCTCGCTTACGGTTTGGCCATTGAGAGGGCTCGGCTGAAAAGGAAGGGCTACTCCCCCGCGGTGATTTCTACCCTTCTGCGGGCGAGGAAAACGTCCACTTCTCTTACTTACGTTCGGATTTGGAGGATTTTTGAAGACTGGTGCTCCCGGCGGGGAGTCCGGGCGGCGACAGTTTCCATGCCCGTCGTTTTCAGTTTTCTTCAGGATGGTTTTGATAAGGGCCTTGCGGCTAGTTCCCTAAAAGTCCAGTTGGCGGCTATCTCGTGTTATCGCGGCAAGGTTTTGGGTCGTCTGCTCGGGGCTCATCCGGATGTATGCCGATTCCTTACGGCTGTTTTTCATTTGCGGCCCTCCCGCAGAGTTTTCGGTCCTCCTTGGGACTTGAATTTAGTTCTGAGGGCCCTGGTTCGTGAACCTTTTGAGCCCCTGCGCAGGGCGTCTCTGAAAGATCTCACGCTGAAGGCGGTTTTTCTTGTAGCCATCTGTTCGGCACGGCGCATTTCGGATCTGCAGGCATTGTCCTGTCGAGAGCCTTTCTTGTCTTTTTCCGCGGATCGGATCATTCTCCGTCCGGTTCCTTCCTTTCTGCCAAAGGTGGTGTCTCCCTTTCACTTGAATCAGGCAGTGTTTCTTCCAGTGCTTTCTTCGCAATCTGTCGGGTCAACGGACAAAGGTCTTCTCCGGCTCGATGTGGGTCGTACGCTCCATCGTTATTTAAAGGTTACCGAGTCTTTTCGGAAATCTGACCGGCTTTTCGTGCTCTTCGGGGGTGCGCGTAAAGGGGAAGCGGCGGCTAAAGCCTCCATTGCTAGATGGCTCAAAGAGGCGATCGCGTCCGCGTATCTGTTGCAACAGCGGTCTATTCCGGAGGGTCTGAGGGCTCATTCCACTAGGGCTCAGGCGACCTCTTGGGCGGAGCATAGCCTGGTTCCGCCGGCGGATATCTGTAGGGCGGCCACTTGGTCGTCTCTGCATGCTTTCAGTAGACACTATCGCTTAGATGTGTCAGCGGCTCGGGATTCCTGTTTTGGTTCGGCGGTTCTGCGCGCCGGATGGCAAGGTCCCGCCCGGTCTTAACTGCTCTGTTACATCCCGATTGTGGAGGACTAAACTGGATTACCGAACAGGAAATGGAAATTACACTAACCTGGTAATTGTAGTTCCTGGAGGGTCCAGTTTAGTTCTCCTTCCCTCCCGACTATCTGCTAATGTGGTGCGGCGCGCCTTTCCGAACGGTTGATATTAAGACGGTTCCTCTTGCCGTTCGGTCCCTCTGTGGTAGCCGCGTTTTTTGCAGAGGCTCTTCCCTGTCTCGGGGGTTCAGGCAGCTCCTGAACTTCTGGTGGGGAGCGGTGTTTTGATTCCTGAGGCGTCGGTGCCGGCGCAATGCAGTGTTCTGACTTCCTCGTTTGGGGAGGGGGTTGGATATTCCTTGGGGGGGAACAAATTGTTCTTTAATTAGGTCATTTTGTATATTAATCTAATGTGTTGCTTCGTTAAGTATGCTTTGTTACTAGTACACTGGGGACTTCTGGGAGCTCCGGCTGTATATATACTACAGAAGATTTGATTGGTCCAGTCTCCCGGCTGCAGGAGGAGGGGCACTACCCGATTGTGGAGGACTAAACTGGACCCTCCAGGAACTACAATTACCAGGTTAGTGTAATTTCCATTTAGCCTCTTTTATTTTTTACTGTCACAATCTAATATGGCGACTCCACTGGACATTTTCAAATATACTTCACTTTCTTTTCATTTTTCAGTGGTTCTTCTGAAGTAGAAGCATGAGAGGGATTGCAAAGGATTCATGAAGAAAGGGATGTGGGAAAACATGTTTGATTTACTGCTTTTATGGGCTGACATCAGTCTGAGCATGCTTAATGTGTTTCTTCTACCCTATTCAAGATATTCTGGATGTCATGAAAGAGACTCTCCTGCCTGTATAAGAGATAATGAGACTTACACATGTTGAATGAAACTGGTAATATGTTGCTCTATTCATACTAGGCCCGATTCTGACCTGCGAATAGCAGGGCTGTATGTCCTGGTTTGATATCCAGCCCTGCCAAGCACCGGGACTGTATGCTCCCCGCACACACAGAGCCGCTAGATGGAGGTGGGGAGTGTGCAGAGTGGGGGTGGGCCGAGGCACTCGGACATACAGGGCTGGTCAGGTCACGCCCCTGTATGTCCACCGGTGACAGGGTAGACGTGGGGTTTATACCACCTCAGAGTTGGTATAAGCCCCAGGTGAAGCAGTGGATGGGCAGGCAGCCCCACCAAACAGCCAGGAGGGGTTCCAGGTGAGTGCCTGCCACCTGACCCCAGCCCTGGCTGCCCCAGCTGAAAGACGGGCAGCGGGGAAGAGACATTTCCCTCCTTGGCAGGCTTTTGGTACTCCTGCTGGGTGTCCCAGTGCTGTAGCAACAGGATGCCACGGCACCAGCAGGAGCATGGGGCAGGCTGGATGGGGTGTTGGTGGACGTCTCACGCCTAGGAAGTGGGGCAGCACCGAGCCATCTAAGTGCCCGATTCTGCAGCTGTGGAAATGTCTGGCTCCCGCTGTTGCAGAATCAGGTACCTCATGGGGCCATCCATTTTTCAGCCGTTCAGATGGCCCGAACTGAATCGGGCTCACTGAGAACTCGACGAAAAAGATGCACAAAGAAGGTTTATGATTTTTCTAACATATGTAGGACCACAGAAACTTTCCTCTCTATCTGAGGGTTTGAGTGTTTTTGTTCACTGATGTTGATGAAATTCTTACAGCTGGAAAATTTTCTAAGTCCTGAATTTGTGGGAGTCGAACACAGAATGATTATGGAAACCTAATGTGTTGTTCTTATCCTAGGAACAGATTCTCCAACTGTCACCCCTGACATTATATCCTTTATTGAACGAGGGGAAGAGCCGTACATCAGGGATGAGCCAGGCTCGGAGGAAAGAGAGACTGGGAAAAACAGCTGCTCAGGTGAGTCCAGTAGTAGGAGGGATCAGTGTAAAACTGCATAGCTGAAGAGGGATTAAGCAGCTGGGAACTGCAGAGACCCCGTCACAAGCTTCTCTGGTGATCTCTTTAATCACTCACAGGTTTGCACTAACAGATAACAGTCACACAGAAGGACAGAGCTTCTTGTAAGTGTATCATATTTTCACTTATATACCGTGCACACAGGTATAACCTGTGGAAAAAAGGCATCTATACAAAAGTATTTTGTGTTGTCCACACATTTTTATTCCCCGTGGAATATGCTCATGAATGAACCTCCACAGGATATTGTAATGAAGGAACATTCTGAATACGGTAGACTTATCAGCCTTTAATTTTGACTTCAAATGAGATGAAAATAATTATGGTTTCTGAACTGCTTTGCTTACTGGTATATTGTAACTATGCACTGTCTGTTTTAATTTTTTTTGTTTTTTGATTCAAGGGCTTTTGTGGAATTAACATTTGAATGAAGCAATTAGACTACATGGAAGAAAAGTACTAGGCCCAGCAAAGAGAGGGCCTAGGTGCATCAGTGAGTCTACTACGGGCACTATAGTATCTTAGATAGAAGGATATAGTTAAAAGGTTGAGGCTTTTGGTTGAGGCTTGAGATTTTAAGGGTTAAGCTTGAGGTGATGCAATGCTAACTAATGTGCCACAAAACTGAGACATGAGTTAATGGAAGTAAGATCAGAAGATGTATCGTAGTGTTGTACTAAAAGAATGTCATCTGCATAAAAGAAACCAGATACATTGTGATCCTGAACTAACATAGCAAGCGGTGCCAGAAAGATATTAAGCAGAACTGGCGAAGGGATAGAGCCTTGAGGCACTCCACAGGGGAATGCTTATTCGGCAGAACATAAAGCATTATCGGTTAGGACCTTAAAGGTGCGCTCCTATAAAAAAGAAGATAACCAGTCCAGCCCCTGATCCCTAAAACCTATTTCCGCTAGCCACTGAAGAAAAAGCGGATGACTGATAACGTTGAACGCTGCAGATAAATTGAAGATAATCATCAGTGCAATTTTATAGGAGTGAAAATGACTATGGAGTTTGCTTACTAGTGCTGTAATCACAGTCTCCGTACTATGGGCACTCCAGAATCCTGATTGTCTCGGGTGAAGAACATTGGTCTTTGTGATGAAATCAATAAGCTGTGTAAAAATAGCTTTCTTAATAACCTTAGCAAGGAGAGGTAAATTTGATTCTGGTCTATAATTTGTAGGACAAGAAAGGTTAGAATCTGTCTTTTTAGGAATAAGATGAATTACTGCTAACTTCAAACTGGGAGGAAGCTAAGCCAAAGAGAGACTGCCATTGAGACCTGAATGACAATACGTCTATATGTGGGAGCTTTATCCAGCATGATGGCAAGGGATATAAAGTACAAAAGGTATGTTTCAAACTAGAGAGTAATTTGCCTAAAGCAACAGAGGATATCTCAGTAAATGAAGACCAAGTGCAACAAATAATAGAGGGGGATGCATCCCCAGCCTCGGATGATAGGGGATTGTAAGTGAGAATTTAGAAAGCATTGTAAATTGAAACTGTAGCAGCTGATAAGCATGCAATAAATAATACCAGGAGTCAGTTCAAAGATCCAAGCCAATTTATTGTGCACAAGGCCCAGTTAGTCAAAGCTTCAAAAAGGACTGAGCAAAGTTCTTACAGAAACATATTCATTTATACATTTTTCTTCAGCTTGATACATGCAGACTTTCTATTGGTTCCAACGCCCCCTGCATTTGTCCAATCAGGGACCCTCTCTGGGCCTAGCTCCCTGCTCCCCCTTCCCAAACTGTTCTAACAAAGGTACAGTTTCTAGGCATTGATACTATCCTGCTCCGAGGTCGTTTCTAGCTCTAGGAATGCATGTATTGAAACATTTCTATCATCAGAACACAAAAGAATAATGGAAGATTTATGCACTCATGAAAACTTCTTATTAAGCAATTTAAAACAGCTTTCTCAGACTTTTACAGATTTTTAGTTCTTACTAAGATGGGGGTTGGAATCAGGGCCTGACTTACAGGCCTTTCATATTTGCAGACTATTATAGGCCATAGCCTGCCACAAAACAACTTTCTGTAAAAAAAAAAAAATAAATAATAATAAGTCTCTAGAAGTTCAGCTGTTGGAGTAATTGAATCAGAAAACAAGAGGCCAGGAGAGGTTAGTTTAGATGTTAAATTAAATAGCACCTTAGATTTATTGGAACTTTTTTCAAAAATGGACATAAAAAAGTTATGTTAACATAGTTTAATGTGGTGTCTATAAAAATTATGCTTCTCTTTGCAAGATGCCAGAGCTGATAGTGTCCTTAGCTTCTGCCACAGGGGCTCTGCTTTCTGAGCCTGTCTTTTGAAGTAAGAGTAGATCTGACTTAAACCAAGAGTGACAATGTCTTGCAGAATAACAAACTGGATGAAGAGGAGCTAATGGAACTCAACACCAACTCATTATTTGGACACAAGTCTCGACCTGTTCCAAGAGGATTAGTTCATGAAAATTACTAGGAAATGAAGAGGCTACAGAGAGAAGAGATTCCAAAGATATCCTACGTGTGTTCCTCACAAACTTAAAGACTATTTAAAAGCTAAGGAATGAAGATTGAAGAAATAAGAACATCGTGATCAGTTCGGGAAAAAGATATCGCTTATACATTTCCAATATCTTTAATAAGAGATTTTGAAGAAAAGACCAGGTCAAAAGTACGGCCTGCTTTGTGTGTCAGAATGTGAATTTGTTGATGGAATCCCAGATTCCCAAAATAATCTAAAAAGAAAGAGTCTCTGGCCTGAGAGGAATTATCTGCATGGAGTGGAGGAGTAGCCTAGGAACCAGCAAGACCAGGGTTCAAAACCCACTGACACGTCTTTTGGCCTTGGGCAAGTCACTTAACCCTCCATTGCCTCAGGTACAAACTTAGCTCTCAAGGGACAGGAAAATAACTAGAGTACCTGATTGTAACTCACCTTGAATTACTACTGGAAAGGCGTGAGCTAAAAAATAATAATAAAATAATAATAATATTAGTCACCCAATACCAATAAGTAGGGACATGTGCAAAAATATATGACAAAGAAATGTAAAAAAGAGCCCAAGAGGAAGCCACCATAACTAACAAAAGATGAAGTGAGAAAGTTGAACAATCAACTCTAACCAAGATGGCCTCAGGATAAGATATTAAACAGTCATAGCATCTGGATACCATCAAGGCAGAAGAAAAAATAATGGCTAGAATCTTTCGGGGGAGAGGAAGGGTCTGGTCGAATGACAGGTAACATGGAAATCAGAAGGTTAGCAGGTGCCTCTGCAGGGAGCGCATATGACCTCTGGACCAAGGAACTGGCTCCAAGGTTGATATCATGGACCGAAGGACCTGAGAGTCCCAGGCTTGTGGAGCTAATCGAGCACCACATGTCCTAAGTTGACTGAAGCTTGAGTGACCTCTCCGTTATGAGGAAACTTTGCTTATGAAACCAACCCCTAGGCACTTGAATTCCTGGGATTGAATCAAGCTGTTCTAAGGATGGGTTATCACTGACCCCAGCCAGAACTCACCAGGTCTGTGTCATCTCCAGCCTTCTTCAAAGAGATTAACCAGATCAGGCCAACATCCAGGTATGGGCAACCTGGGCTCTCTGCCTACAAAGAAACACCATTACCACCCCTGCTACCTTGGAAAAGATGCGGAGAGCTGCATTTAGGCCTAAGGGCAGGCCAGAAACTGGAAAAGCAGCCTAAAATACAGAAACAGAGGAACAGCTAATGCTGCCCCCATGGGAAAGGGACATGGCGAGGTCTAGAGAGGTGAGGAACACTCCCTGCCTGACTAATTCATTGCTCTTCACCTCCATAGCTAGAGAGGAGTTAGGGGAGCATAAAGGAAGATCAATCGGGGTGGGGGCAAGAGGATAGTTACTCCAATCAGCACATTTGAACCATTTTTGAGGGACCCTAATGCCCAACACCTCGTTTTCCCCTGATACCACTCTAATTACAGCGAACACCACTTAGCAGCCTATTATCACTACTGGCACCTGATTTACTTTTGTGGGGGCAGCATGTAGGGAGACGGAGGGGAAAGAGAGAGAGGATTACAGGAATAAGAAAAAAATCATGGCTAGGGGGAGTGTTAGAGGGACTTGGAGACAATCGTGCTGAAATTTGGACTGTGTGCTATGGCGATTAAGTAAATTGGAAAATAGATCTTAGTTATCGGTGCTCTGGAAAAAGCAGAGGGATAAAGAATGGGGATAGGGAAATGGGGTCTCAGAGGAGGGAGATGAAGAAAATATTTCAGGGAAGGGAATAAGAGGAATAGAAGATGGAAGGGGATCATGTGGATGGAGGGAGATTAGGAAGGGGTGGGTGGATCGAGTCATCCTTCCTACACTAGCACTTTCTCTCACACACTTGCATACTCTGATTCCCTCGCTCACATGCAGCCCCTCAGATTCCTTCACTCCCAATGTGTGGTCCTTCACTGCCCCTTTCTCATACCACATCCACTAGGATCCCTTCTTTCACTCTTTCCCCACTGTCTTCCAATGCGCACACACTCTTCATGGTTCTTCACAGATATTCTCCCTATTCCTTCACTCACTTTAACCAAGCATCCTTCCTATTCTCTTATGCACACTCCTTCCCCTTCACACCTTACAGTCCCTTTACTTACTTTCCACCTTCTACATCCCCTCACTCTCCCTCCCACTCCAGCTCTGAGCTATGAATAGACCAACAGCAGATAAAGGCAGTATAGAAACATGACGGCAGAAAAAGACCACATGGCCTATCTTGTCTGCCCTTCCATATCAACTACTACAACAGCCTCCTCTTTTCCTTTAGAAATCCTCTGTGTTTGTCTCATGCTTTTTTGAATTCAGATACTGTCCTCATCTCTACCACCTCCACTGGGAGACTATTCCACGCATCTACCACTCTCTCCGTAAAGAAATATTTCTGCAAATTACTCCTGAGTCTATCCCCTTTCACCCTCATCCCATGCCCCCTCATAGCAGAGCTGGCTTTCAATCGAAAGAGGCTCTCGGGCATTTATGATAGAGACATTTAAATATCTCCGTGGCATATCTCCTCTATTCTGCCTTTCCTCTAAGGCATACATATTAAGAGCCTTAAGTGTGTCCTCATATGCTTTATAATGAAGACCACTAACCATTTTAGTAGCCACCCTCTGCTCCAACTCCAACCTGTTCACATCCTTTTGAAGGTGCGGTCTCCAGAATTGCACACAATACTGCAAATTAGGTCGCACCAAAGACTTATTCAGAGGCATTATCACCTCCTTTTTTTCTGCTGGCCATTCCTCTCCCTTTTTCCTCTGCTGCTTGGGGCTGGTATCATGCTTTGAACCACAAGAGAAGCCATACTGCTGCATGATTTAGAGCACAACACAAGCCACTGATAGCAAAGAGAACGATATTGCTAGAGACACTATACTGACTTGGTTATCGTTCTAGCCCTAAACTAGAGTGTGAGTGAGAAGATTGAAGAGGTGCCATAGGAGGCAGAATGAGGGGAAGAGCAATGTGCCATTGTAATTTTCGCCGCTTCTTTAGTCTAGCTACATTAAATGTCTGATTCTGTAGTTTTTGCCATGACCAAGAGGGCCTGCATGCGCATATGTTTTCGATAATAGGCAATTTATTGTGGAATTCTTTATCTCCTGTGATTTATTTATGTATTTATTTTTTAATGTTTTTTTATACCGCTTTATCATTTTTGTCAAAGCGGTTTACATTGTAACTTAAACTTGGCAATGTACATTAAACGGGCATTGATAACTTGGATTCTTCTGAGACAATGGAGATTTAAGTGACTTGCCCAAGGCCATAAGGAGTGCTAGTGGGAATTCAACTCTGGCCTCTTGCTTCCCAAGCCAGTGCTCTAACCATTAGGCTACTCCTCCACTACTCCAGTGATTCATAGTGTACTGGATTATTTATCGTTTTGAAAGAGTTTAAAAGCATATTTCTTTTTTGAAGTTTACTTGTAGTGCTTTTTGGTGTTCGGTCAGGATATTATTTAGCAGAAAGGGCTCAAAATTTAATTTAGATCATAATACATATTAATCAATAAAATACATTTATTTGTGATTTGTGGTACATAATATTATCTATTTTTAAATGCCTTTTTGATTTTCTTTTTCTTCCCCAATTTTTGTGATTTCGTACTGATGTTCATTGATTTTGTATTTTTTTTTATGTATGTTGATTTGTAATCCGCTCAGTAATGTAATGATGGGCGGGTTAGAAATATTATAAAATAAAATAAAATAAATGATGGCATATAAGACTGTGGACGGAGTCTGTGCATGCTGTTCTCCCGAGCCCTATGGTCATCATGCTCCTCCCACCAGACGGTGGGGCCTGGAAGAGGAGCACATGTAGATTCCATCCCTGTCTTCACATGCGCTCATAAGCTTAAGGCTGGTACAAGGGTATCTAGGTGCTTTAGGGTGAACCTTTTGCCTTGCATGTCCCCTCAACTATATTTCAGGGCTCTTAGGCCTTCCTTCCCAAAGATGTTGATAATTAAACTTAGTAATTATGATCACTCCAACTTCTTCTCTCTCAGAAAAATCCTTTAAGAATGCTGGGCCCACTGATGCTACTAACCTACTTCTGGCCAAGAGTAAACAGCAGAGTGCGGGGATGTGCTCAAGTCCTGCCACATCCTGCCCCCCCTGCGATGCAAACTTCCTGTTAGAGGCGATGGGACATGGCAAGGCTTGTGTGCCGGCATGTGTTGACAGGTCCCATGCTGACCTGCCATCCCAAAATTCTGCCACCCTAGGCAGATACCTAGTTTGCCTGGTGACAGAGCTGGCCCTATTCATAAAACAAGGCCAGTATTCAGAAGTAGTTTACCTTGGTAAATGGGCTAGTTGAAAATTTCTCTGCAGATAAAAATATGATCTGATGGTGCTTTGAGTTTGTGTGAGGGTCAGGAGCTCTTGTTTTGATGTTACTGCAGCTGCTTTTTGCTCCCCCTTCTCCCCTGAAGCTGCCATGTTAAGTGATTGTCTAATTTGCCTAATTGTTAAGCTGGCCCTGCATAAGCTTATTCTATCACAGCTGCTGCTACAATAGAGATCAAAGAGGAATTTACTTAGAATCTATATGGTCTTTGGGGCAGGCTCTGAGAGCATGGTATCCATGTTGGTCTAGAGGCCAGTGGCCAACAGAAGACTGGCACTTAAATTGGCCAGATTTCTGGTTCGGCCAGCTGCTGATCTCCCTTTATAAAAACAGGCAAGCCTTTCAAATACTGGTCAATTGACAACCCTTACACCAGATGATCTCCAGTTTTGCCTTCTTTTCTTCACAAATATGGATTCCTAATCGTTTCTCCAGTCCAGTCACATGGGTTATGCTCATCCACAAGCAGATGGAGACTGAAAACACCAAGCTGAAACACTTATCTCTTAAGTAGCCTGTGTCCCAGTGCAGAGTCAGTAGTTCTCAGTCTCTAGCAGGTGGATGAGTATAGCCCGTGCTTGGTTCTGGGCTTTGGTGCTGGGGTGCAGAACCTGGTGGATCCTGGTCCCTCCCCATCTTCTCCCCTAGCCACTCCTCGGTGACCCTCTGGGCGAGTAGGAAGTGGTAGCTCCCTCTTCTCCTTCTCCTTCTCTTCCTCCTCCTCAACCTTTGGAAGGGGACCAGAGGTCAAGCCTTCTGGTTCTTGCCTATAAAGTTTAAAAAATAAAATAGAAAGCAGGCAGTTTCATCTGGGGAGAAGCAGAGGCAGCCCACTTGAGCCCTGGGAATGGCAGTCTAAGAGTGCTGGTGAAGGGGTAAGTCACAGCAGCAGTCAGTGCCAAGCCGCTGTGCTGCAGATAAATTGGCCGGCGACTCGGGGGCCCCAGAGACTGACGCAGGTGATGCAATAGAATACAGTCGCCTTGGGGGGTTGGCTGCACACCTGCGAATTTGGTGGCAGCCGCCATGTTGGAGTCTACCAGTGTTCCTGCCCTGGAGCGAAGGGAGGCTCCATTTTTGCAATCCATGTGTGCAGGTCATTTGGGGGGGGCTGGCTGGCAGTGGAGACAGCTCTTTTTTTTCTCTGGAATTTGTTCTGCTGCTACATCAGGCTTTGTGCCTACACTACAGCAGGAGCTAGGTGAAGGGGCCTCCTCACAGACTTCTCCTCCCTTGAAGAGGGGACAGGCTCTCTTGGCTACGGCTAAGCGCCTGTGCAGGGAGAGGTCCCCAAACATTGAGGATGGGGCTTCTGGAGGATCCTCATGTCTTTAGGGCCGCTGGTGGGTCTCTTGGACTTTCTGGAGGAACAAGACCAAGAGGATTTGGAGGAGGTGGAGCTTCCCGGCTGGCGAGGATGGATTTTCCATAGAGATAAGCTCTCTGCACTTATTGTGCAAACTCTTGTGGCTCTGCGGATTGCAGAGGAACTGCAGCTGGAGCCTTCAGATCTGAGCGAGGATCCTCTTTTTTAAGGCATTTGTAAGCCTTTGCGGTCCTTCTCCATCTATTGAGCAGTGAAAGAAATGAATGATGAGGAATGTGGGGCTGCGGGTCAGTAGCAGCAAAGTTAAGCTTTATCCTGTCCCAAGTGGATGTGTTAGTGACAGCTGTTGCTAAGAAAACTACCATTCTAGTGGAAGGAGATGCGGCTTTAAAGGACCTGCAGGACTGATGAATGGAGGCGCTGCTCAAGCAGACCTTTGAGGACTCTGCCCTAGGCAATCTGTGGCTCCTTTGTCGTTTGGGCCTGTTTGAGGTGATCTCAGAGGATTCCAGAAGCGCCTCTGGTGGAGGCTGTGGCCCACAAGGAGGCAGCTAAGCTGGAGTCCAGTACTGCATTTTTGGCTGACCTGCTCTATGACCTCTTTTGGGTGTCTGCAAAGTCCATAGCCACTGTGGTGGCTGCTCAGCTTTTTTTGTGGTTGCAGAATTGGTCCATGGATGTGACCTCCAAGAAACGGTAGAGCAAACTTCCCTTTGCAGGAAAGTTGTTCTTTGGTGAGGATGTGGAGAAGATGGTGAAGGACCTGGGGGACACCAAGGTCCTTCGTTTTCCAGAGGATAAGCCCAAAGGGACTGGACGTGGGTCCTCCTCTCGGGGTTGTGGCCAGAGGGGCGAATCCGCAGAGGTCCTGATTTCTTCCAAAGTGTCTCTCCTTTTGGGAGGGGGAGGAGTGGAACAGTCAAGGTGGCAGAGGCAGGGCTGCTAGTGGTCCAAGAGCTGCCAAGTCCTCCCAGTGAAGGTTTGGAGGTCCTGGCAGGGGTGTAACCAGTAGGTGGACATTTGCGCCAGTTTTACCCCGCCTGGACCGAGATCACAATGGAAACTTGAGTCTTGGAGGTCTGCAAAGGTTACGCTCTCAAGTTCACCCGGCCCCTCTCAGACGCCTTCATGTTGTCCCCTTGTCAGATCCCAGCCAAGGGGCAGGCTGTTCAACTGATACTTGACCGTCTCCTGCAGCTCAAAGCTGTTATTCCTGTGGCCTGAAGTGAATGGAGCTCAGGACGGTATTCTATCTACTCTGTGATGTCAAAGAAAGGGGCTCTTGGAGCGGTGACGTCACCTACTGGAATGGCGGCGTAGCGGAGGAGCTCCGCCACCAACCCGCAATAATTCATGCTTTTTTAGCCCCCACGGGCAACGGAGCAGCGGTCCGAGGAGCGGCGGTGTAAGCGGAGTGTGCCGGCAAACCGCGGCGGCGGCGAAACAAGCGGGTGCAGCGAATCTGGCGGGAGCCGAACGGGTGAGATAGCCTGACCATCAGGGGGCTTCTTGGCCGGTGGCTGCGCCGAGTAGGCCCTGCTGGGAGAGTATCCACAGGGCCATAAGAGGCTGGCCGGTGAACAGAGGCAGTGAGGGCTCCAGCGGGAGGACACCGCGCCGCCGATCCTCACAGACCACGAGGCTGCAGAAGAGGGTCGCCAGCAGAAAGGTGCATCCGGAGGCAGAGGGGGCCGGGAAGGCCTAGCACGTGGCTGGGAGAAGTTGGAGGCAGGGACCTGTGCCAAGTTGCAGCCCACAAGGAGCAGAGTGCAGAAGTAGCCAGCAGTGGTGAGTCTCACACCCCCCCAGCTGCACTAAAAAGAGGAGCAGAGGCAGAGAACTGCCAGCCACGAGAATTGTACCCAGCAGAGGCTGTAGAGCAGTGAGTGGCCGCCCTACCTGATCCACTAGCCGGAGAGATCGGGGAGAAAGGGGCTAATCAGCCCAAAATGGAAAAAAATAATAAAAAAGAGACTCTGGCAAAAAAAAAGCTGGCCGAGTTCCGATCCCCATATGCAACTACCAAAGGAGGGAAGGAGGCAGAAAAAGCAGGGAAACCTGTGACAGAGACCCCACAGAGCCCGGAGGGGAGTGAAGGAGGAGAGGAGGGCTTGTCGGCAGCGGAACAGATTAAACAATGGCTCCATGAGTTAAAGGAGGAATTGAAGATGGAGATGTGTGGGGTTAAAAATGAAATCAAAGAAGTAATGCAGACCATGCGCCAAGATCTGCTGGAGCTGGGGGGACGTATGGAGGAGGTGGAGACCAGGTTGGAGAGTCAAGAGGAGACCCTGACGCAGGTCCAGAGCAGCTGGGAAGAGCTCCAGAGGGCGCAGGAGACCCTGAAAGCTAAAACAGAAGACCTGGAGGACCGTTCGCGCAGATGTAACCTCCGGGTGAGAGGGGTGCCGGAGGAACCACAATATAAGAACTGTGAGGAAGTAGTCCAGCGGATCTTCCGAGACCTACTAGTAGCAGCTGGCCCAGGAAGACCTGCAGAGGAGACCCGCCTCGAAATAGAAAGGGCGCACAGGGGTCTGGGGCCCATCCGGGACAATAGGCCAAGAGACATTGTGGTATGCCTGCACTCCTTTAAGAGTAAGGAACTCTTGCTGGGTGCTAGCCGCAAACTGAAAAATTTCCGCTGGGAGGGGCATACGGTGGAGCTGTACCAAGATCTGTCCCAAGGTACGCTACAAAGACGGAGGGAGATAAGAGAAGTTACCGCATATCTCAGACATGCCGACCTGCGATACAAGTGGCTCTTCCCCTTCGGTCTCTTTATTACGGTGAAAGGACGTTCGAGGACGGTGAGATCCAGTGTGGAGGCGTGGAGAGCGTTGCGGGAGCTCGGTGCCGAGCATCTACCGGAGCAGGCCGGGGGCTCCTCCACTTCGCCAAGAACGGAATCCAGGACCGGAGGAGCAGCACAGTTGAAATGGCAGAGGGCAAGCGGACGGAGATTGGCAAGAACCACCAAGGACCCGCACCAGAGCCGGACCATAGAACAAGAGACTGGTTGAGCTGAAGCACCTCTCTAAAGGACTGGTATTTCTGAATAAGTTGGGCTGTGGGCGGGGGGGGGGGAAGGAGAGAGGGGTAGTGGGCCAAGGGGAGAGGGAGGGGGGAGGAGGTGGGGACCAGGCTGAGTGGGAGGATGGAGAGGGACGGGGGTGTAGAGGGGGGAGAGATGGAAGCGGGGGGGGGGGTTAGGCAGGGGAGTGGGGGGGGGCTAGGGGACGGTTGAGGTGGGTAGGTGGGGAGGGAGAGAAGGTCACCGAGTTGGAAGTCGCATCTCCGCAGAGGAGAGTTACGAGGGGGGGAGAGGGAGGAGGGGAGGGAGCAGCAAGGGGGGGAGAGGGAGGTAGGGTGGGAGCCGCGGGAGGGGGAGGGGGAGGGGGGGGTGGGGGGAGGAGGGGGTGGGTAGGGGGGGAAGAGGGGGGCAAAGTGGGAAGTGGGGGCGGAGGGACTTAGGGGGGCGAGGTAGGGACCTGGGGGAAGGAAAGGAGTTAAAAATTCTCACTTTAAATGTGAAAGGTCTAAATTCACCAATGAAAAGACAGAAATTATATAAGGAGTTAACAAGACATGAAGCGGATATAGTGCTGTTGCAGGAGACACATCTATTGAGACAACATGAGGCATTGGTGCAACCCCGGGGGTATAAGCACCGTATGTTCGCCTCTAATCTTAATGAGAAGAAGAAAGGCGGGGTGGGGGTGTGATTGAGAGAGACAGGCCCCATGGAGGTCCAAGTAGTGTCCCGGGACAGGGGGGGGAGGTATCTCCTGCTGAGGGTAAAGATAGGTGAGGAGTGGTTCTGCGTGGTAAATGTGTATGCCCCTACGGGTCCGCAAACTGAATTTTGGGACGCATTGAGTGAGCAAGTGGCGGCAATGGGGGATGGGGCCCTAATCTGTGGTGGGGATTTCAATGTGGCATGGGAGGTGGGGAGAGACACGACCGGGCGCAGGGAGGGGAGAGGTACGGATAGGAAACACTACCATAGTTTTGTGAGGGAGAACGGCCTGATAGATGTATGGCGGACCCTAAACCCGGGGCAGAGGCAATTTTCCTTTTATTCTGCAGCACATGGCACCTACTCCCGGTTGGATGCCATATGGGTAGGGAAGGAGATAACAGGACGGCTCCTAGGGGGTGAGATGGAACCCATTACCTGGTCCGACCATGCCCCGGTGGTGGTACGGGTGCGGGTGGAAGGGGAAGATAGGGGCCGTCAGTTCTGGAAGTTGAATGAGGGGCTCCTGGAGGACGAGAGGGTGGTGCGGGAGATCGAAAGGCTCATCCCGGAGTACTTTGACCAAAATGGAGGTGGGGAAGTGAGGGATGGCACAGTCTGGGATGCCTTCAAGGCTGTAATTAGGGGGGTTTTCATTAAGTGGGGAGCCCGTCTAAAGCGAGCGGAGAGAGGGCGGAGAGGGAGGACCGGTTACGCCGGCAATTGCGGGAGATGGAGGAAAGAGATGGACAGGACAGAACTGGCCAGGTCCGGGGAGAGGTGCTGGCACTACGGGCCCAGGTGAATGCTCTTGAAGCGGAAAAGATACAATTCCGCCTACAGCTGTTAAAACAGAGGTTCTTTGAAGGGGGGAACAAAGCGGGGAAATTCCTCGCGAGACAACTGAAGAAGCGGAGGGAGTGGAATAGGATTACACAGATTAGGAGTACAGGGGGGGTAGTGCGGGAGGCCCCACGAATAAGGGAGGAATTTGTGGCCTTTTATAGTAACTTGTATGCAGCCCAAGCTGCGAGGTCGGGGGAGGACATTCGGGAATATGTGAGGGAAGCAGGGCTCCCGACTCTGACGGGAGATGAACAAGAGGGGCTCGACAGGGAAATACAAGCTGACGAAGTCAGCCAGGCCATCAGGGGATTGAAAAACGGCAAGGCCCCAGGGCTTGATGGTCTGACGGCAAAGTTTTATAAGCGCTTTGGGAGCCTTTTGCTGAACCCGTTGACCAGGGTATTTAATGGACCGGGGCGGGGGGAGGCCCTGCCTGAATCAATGGGTTGGGCAGGTATTACGCTTATCCACAAAGAGGGGAAAGACCCGCAGGAGTGTGCGTCCTACCGTCCGATCTCGCTGCTGAACTTAGATGCGAAACTGCTGGCGAAAGTACTAGCGGTGCGCCTCAATGGAGTGTTAGGCAAATTGGTGCATGAGGACCAGGCTGGATTTGTGCCAGGCCGGCAAGTGGCGGATCACATCCGCAAAGTGTTAAATGTGATGTGGTCGACACAGCGGCAGGGGGCGGGGGCCTTGTTGGTATCACTGGATGCAGAGAAGGCCTTTGATCAGGTGTCTTGGGACTTTCTGTACACGGTGTTGGAGGCCCAGGGGTTTGGACCTGGGTTTACACAGTGGATAAGGGCTCTTTATGCTAGGCCGAAGGCATGTGTTCGCGTGAATGGGGGGTACTCTGGGTTCTTCCCCTTAGAAAGGGGGACGCGGCAGGGATGCCCACTGTCCCCCCTACTTTTTGTGCTATCCTTAGAGCCGTTGGCAGCTAAGTTGCGCAGCAACCCGATATCACGGGGGTTAGGGTGGGACGTCAGGAATGCAGAACGTCCCTCTTTGCAGACGATATACTCCTGACACTTACGAATCCCAGCGAATCTCTGAGGGCTGTGATGAGAGAGATTCAAGACTATGGTGAAAGGGCGGGCTTCCGGATTAATTGGGGGAAATCGGAGATTTTGAGTGTAGGGGGGGAGGGGGAGGAACAGCGTGACTGGCAGCAGAATTTCCCATTCAAATGGGCAAAGACATCGATCCGGTACCTCGGGGTTCACCTCGGTAGAACCTTGGAGGAGTTGTATGATTTAAATTACAAAAAATTGGTGGGGCAGGTAGAGGCGCGGTTACAAGGCTGGAGCAGGGGGTATTACTCGTGGTTTGGACGAATAGCGACGGTTAAGATGATGCTTCTCCCCCAGTTCCTCTTTCTGTTTCAAGCTTTGCCGATCCCGATCCCCCCGAAAGTGCTGAGGAAGATCCAACAACAGGTCGAGCGGTTTATCTGGGGGTTGAGGCGTCCACGGGTGGCGGCAAGGACGCTGCAAGTCTCGGTACGGGAAGGAGGGATGGGGGTTCCCAACTTCCGACTATATTATGCGGCAGCACAATTGAGAGCAGTCTACGCGTGGTTGCGGGAACCCCAGAAGCAGTGGGTTCAGCTGGAGATGGCCGAATTCAGGCCGGGTGCACTTGAACGGATAGTATGGGAGGGGAAAGGAGAGAAGGGGAGGAATCCCATTGTGGGGCATACTTTGCAAGTGTGGCAGCAGTACAGGAAGCGGCTGGTGGGCGACAAACGATGGTCGGCCACCATGTCACTACAAGCATGCTGTGCGGAGAGCGGGGGACCGGGAGCCACAGTGCTCCGTAAATGGGCGGCGTTAGGATTGTCCCAGGTGTCCCAGATTGTGGTAGGGAGACACTGTAGAGGTTTTGAGGGGGTCCGGGACCTTTATCGTTTGGGGGAGGTAGATAGATTCGCGTATAGGCAGCTATGCTCGGTAGTGAGTACAAAGGGAAGGGAGCAAGGGGGATGGGGGGGAGGTGAATGGTTTGAGGGAGCCTGTCTGGGCTCCCTGGGACGTCAGGGGATGCTCTCCAGGATTTATAGAGGGTTGACAGCGAGGGGAGAAGGCAAGTTGAAATACATGGAAGCATGGGAGAAGGATTTAGGGGTAAGCTGGGGGGTGGAGGAGTAGGAGACAGTGGCACTAGGAATAGCACGATTCTCCATTGCAACGACACTGCGAGAGAATGGGTTTAAGGTGCTGAGTCGCTGGTATCTCACACCGGAGCGGTTGTGTAAAGCGGGGGTGTTGCAAACGGATGACTGCTGGCGAAAGTGTGGGGAGCGCGGCTCCTGGCTGCATATGTGGTGGACGTGCCCGGGTAGTGAGAGAGTACTGGCACCGTATAGGGGAAAGCATCAACAAAATGATGGGGGCGAACCTCGAGCTTGGCCCTGAGATGTGTCTCCTGCATAGACCAGATGGAAAATGGGAGGGGGATTGGAAAATTATTTGGTATTGTGTCACAGCGGCCCGCTGCGAAATTGCATGGTATTGGAATAGACCAGCTCTACCCTCCATGGCGAGCTATGCACGCAGGGTGTCGCATCTTTATGCCATGTATAAATTGACCGGGGAGCGGGGAGGGAGAGGGGAGCAAATGGAGAAGCGGTGGGCAGGGGTTTGGAGGTGGTTGAGGGAAGAGGGGTGGAAATAGAGAGGGGGTGGGGGGATGGCAGATAGGAGGAGATATGACTAGGGAAAGCTGACTATTGAGAGGGCCGCATAGGCGGTACGCTGTTGGGCCCTCTCAGTTGGTCGCTACATAGCCTGAGCTAGAGCATTGGGGGAGGGGAGGGGGGGGGGAGATTGGGTTGGGTGGGGGGGGGTCAGGGATGGGATTCCGGTATTAGGGACTGTGTGTTAGTTGAAGGGTTGTCTCTTATGTTGTTGTTTGCTGAATCCTTGATGCCTTGGAGCTGTTGAGCACATGCTAATGTAACTGTTACAAAAGTTAATAAAAATTAAAAAAAAAAAAAAAAAAAAAAAAAGAAAGGGGCTCTTGGCATCCCATTTTGGATTTGAAAGGGGTCAACAAGGTCCTCAGAGTTCCCCTGGTTTTGCATGGAGACCCTGCGCTCCGTGATAGTGGCTGTTCAGTAGGGGGAGTACTTGACTTCCTTGGACTTGACCAAGACCTATTTGCATATTCCCATTCTTCCCAAACACCAGTAGTTCTGCGATTTGCAGTTCCAAGGGGCATTTTCAGTTTCAGGCTCTGCTGTTCGTTCTCGCCACTGCTCACCAGGTGTTCACCAAGGTGAT
Source organism: Ichthyophis bannanicus (assembly GCA_033557465.1). Lineage (NCBI taxonomy): Eukaryota > Metazoa > Chordata > Amphibia > Gymnophiona > Ichthyophiidae > Ichthyophis > Ichthyophis bannanicus. The sequence goes on along the minus strand of CM066031.1, from coordinate 156,928,687 downwards.
GGTGGTGGCAGCGGCATTGTGAAAGCAGGGCATCCTTGTACGCTTCTATTTGGACAGTTGGTTAATCCATGCAAAGTCCTTGCAGGAGAGTCGGGAGACGACTGCTTGTGTGGTTTGGCAACTGCAGGATCTAGGTTGGGTAGTCAATCTTGCGAAGCACAATCTGACTTCTTCCTAGTCCCTAGAGTTTCCTGGGTGCCCATTTCAACACACAGCAGGACATGGTATTCCTGTCAGAGGGCAGGATAGCAAAGTTACAGTCTTGGGTTCAGGGGCTGCGGAGGGTCTTTCGTCTGAGAGTGTGGGATTATCTCTAGGTTCTTGGCTCGATGGTGGCCTCCTTGGAGCCTGGTGCCTTGGGCTCGGCTGCATATGTGACCTCTTCAGATGGCGCTCCTGGCACATTGGTCCCTGCAGATGCGGCCGATGGAGGTCTGGCTTGCCCTTCGGGGCGAGGCCAGGGCAAGTTTGAGTTGGTGGCTGTATCCGGTGAAGCTCACAGCGGGGATGCCCCTTGAGGCTCCAGACTGGGTAGTGGTGACCATGGAAGCCAGTCTGCTCAATTGGGGGCACATTGCCATTCTCAGATGTCCCAGGGCAGGTAGTCTCCAGAGGAGTGTTGCTGGCCCATCAGTCGTCTGGAGACACGGATGGTACATCGGGCCTTGGAGGACTTTTTGCACTTCGTTCACCAGCAGGTGGTGAAAGTGTTGTCCAACAATGCCGCAATGAATGCCTACATCAATCACTAGGTGGGTACCTGGAGCTCACTTGTGGCAATAGAGGCAATCCCACTTCTTCAGCAGGCTGAAACTCACCTGTTTGCGCTGTTGGGTGCTCATGTCGCTGGGAAGGAGAATGTTCTGGCGGATTACCTGAGCCTGCATCTGTTGGACTTGGGGGAATGATCACTTTCCGAGTTGGCATTTAAACTGATTGTGAAGCGCTGGGGAATTCTAATGATGGACTTGATGGCGACCGTGTCAAATGCCAAGGCCAGACTGTTCTTTAGCTGGTGCAGAGAATACATGGAAGAGGGGCTTGACGTGTTGGTCCAGTCGTGACCCAGCGAGGGGCTCCTGTATGTGTTTCCCCCATAGCCTCATCAGTCATGTCCTACAGCAGGTTGAGTCCCATGCAGGGCATGTGATGTTGGTAGCCCTGGACTGGCCCAGACAGTTGGTAGCGGCGCCTTTCCCCCTTCCTCAGGAGGATGATCTTCTGATGCAGGGGCCTGTTCGGATGCCGGATGTGGCTTGATTCTTGCTTACATCCTGACTCTTGAACAGGAATGGTTGAAATATAGAGGTTATTCCTCGCAGTTGGTTGGTACCCTGCTGCAGGTCCAGAAGCGATGCACGTTGTTAGCCTATATGTGGGTTTGGCACATTTTTGAGACATGGTGCAGAAAGCAGGGAGTGAGGCCTTTTTGCAGGCAGGTTTTGAGAAGGGTTTGGCCTTAAATTCCTTGAAGGTGCAAGTGGCAAGCTTGGCTTGTTTCTGGGGTCTGGTGCAAGGTCAGATTCTTGCCTTTCATTGTCCGTTTTCTTTGGGGGGGGGGTCAAGCATTTGAGATTGCTTTGTCATCCCCTTGTTTCATCCTGGGATCTTAATTTGGTCCTTTCTGCCCTTATGGCGCCTCCGTTTGAGCCCCTCAGGGGAGCTTCTTTGAAAGATTTGACACTGAAGGTGGTATTCTTGGTGGCAATTTGCTCTGCGTGCCATATTTCAGAGCTGCAGGCCCTGTCATATAGGGAGCCTTATTTGGTGCTGTCCAAAGAGAAGATGGTTCCCCGTCCAGTCTCCTTTTTGCCAAAGGTGGTGTTGGCTTTCCATATGAATCAGATTGTGGCATTACCGTCCTTTGCCGGTTCTCCAGATACAGCTGAGTCCAGGAGTATTCTTTTGCATCAGTCATTCAAGAGGTATTTTGAAGGTGACAGAGGTGTTTAGACGTTTGGAGCACCTTTTTTTTACTGTTTGGGGGACCTCGGAAGGGCATGGCGGCTTTTAAGGCATCTATTTCCCACTGGATCCAGAAGCCATTGCGTTGGCCTTTCTGCTGAAGGGGAAAGTGGTTCCTGCAGGTATGAAAGTGCACCACTAAGGTTCAAGCTGCTTCTTGCGTGGAGGTAGCCTTGTTCCACCTCAGGACATTTATAAGGCAGCAACGTGGTCGTCGCTTCATTCATTTGCATGTCGTAATAGGCTGGCTGTGCAGGCCCTGCCGGACACAAACTTTGGGGTGCAGGTGCTACAGGCCTGCGTCTCGGTACCCACCCCTTGGTAGTACTGCTTTGTTACATCCCACGTGTCTGTACTGGACTGGAGGGATGATTAGGAAGGTGAAATTAGACCTTATCTGCTAATTTTTTTTTCTTTGAGTCCCTCCAGTCCAGAACCCACCCAGGACTTGGCTGTTGTTCTATTATGGTCTCGCGTTTCTTCTGGAAGAATGTGTTTATTGGAGCAGACGAGTTCAGGCCAGCTTTTTATGGTGGGAGCTGCCAGTGGTCTGTTGGTGCTGGGGGTTCCACTGTGTTCTACTGTGTTTTTTCCCGGTTCAGGCCCTTTGGTCTGTGAGCTGTTTTGTGTTAACAAAAAAAAAGAAAAGAAAAAGAGAACCTTTTTTAAAGAGGAGGATAATCAGAGGTGGAATTGCAGGACTCAAAACATAATACGGGTGCTTCATTTGGCCTCGCATCTGTCCCGCGAGTGTTCATCAAATGCCTTGCGATGGTCGCAGCCTACCTTCGATTGCAGGGCACCTTCGTCTACCCTTATCTAGACAATTGGCTTGTTACAGGAGAGATGGCTGACGAGGCGCAGCGGGCCACGGCCTGCACCGTCCACGGGCCACGGCCTGCACCGTCCACGGTCCACATCATTCACCTCCTCGAGCACCTCGGCTTCGTGGTCAATTACCCAAGGTCTCACCTCACTCCAGTCCAATCCCTGGAGTTCATCGGTGCATGCCTCGACACTCAGCGGACGACAGCCTTCCTTTCCCAGGACAGAGCAGACTGCCTCATCACTCTGGCATCTGTGGTTCAGCGCCATGACACAGTATCGGCCCGAGCGATGCTCAGTCTACTCAGCCATATGGCCTCAATAGTCCATATTTTCCCCGATACCCGACTGCACATGCGGGCAGTGCAGTGGTGCCTTCGAGCTCAGTGGGCTCAAGTGACAGGCCATCTCTGAGATGCCGTCTCGGTCACGCCCCAGCTGTCCGAATCCTTCAGCTAGTGGCGGGACGCCTGGAATCTGCTTAGAGGCATGCCGTTCCAGGCTTCACAGCACGACATGGTCCTGAACACAGACGCCTCCCTCACGGGCTGGGGAGCACACTGTGGTGAGCTCCGCATGCAGGATACTTGGCCCCTGGAGGAGTCCCAACAGCCAATCAAACTTCTCGAACTCCGGGCGGTCTTCCTCGCCCTCTCGGCACTCAGGCACTGCGTTCACCACCAGGCAGTGCTTGTCCAAACGGACAACCGGGTGGCAATGTTCTATATGAACAAGCAGGGGGTCACTTGCTCTTACAGCCTCTGCCTGGAGGTGGTAGCACTGTGGTCCTTGGTGATTTGCCAAGGCATAGCCCTACAGATCACCTATCTCCCAGGCCAGTACAGCAACCTGACATACTGGCTGAGCAGGATCCTCCAGCCATATGAGTGGTGCCTCTGCTGGCAGACGGCACAGTGGCTGTTCTGGCGTTGGAGGACTCTGGTCCTGGACCTCTTCACCAGCCCAGCGAATTCAGTCCTGCAGTTCTGCGGCCCAGTTTCTCACCCAAACAGGGAAGCATCCGATGCCTTCCTACTGTCGTGGACGCATGGCCTCCTGTATGTGTTTCCCCCAAATCCGCTCATAGCACGAGCTCTCCTCCAAGATACAGCGGGATGGGGCCTCGGTGATTTTCATGGCCCCACGGTGGCCTTGGTAGTCCTGGTTCCTGCTGCTGCTCTGCCTCGCATAGGAGCCTCCCATTCCCCTCAGCAGCACTCCGGGCTTGTTGACACAGGAGGAGGGTCTGCTGCTTTACCTGAACTTGAGGTCCTTATCCCTCACGGCTTAGCTGCTGAGCGGGTCGCTCTAACCTCTCTTCATCTCCCAGTGGAGATCAAGGACATATTGCTGGCCTTGCGCAAGAACTCGACTAGGAGGGCTTACACCTTTAAATGGCGTTGGTTCTCAGTGTGGTGCTTGAGGGTACGGGCCAACATAAGAACATAAGATATGCCATACTGGGTCACACCAAGGTTCAACAAGCCCAGTATACTGTTTCCAAGAGTGGCCAATCTAGGTCATAAGTACCTAGCAGTTTCCCCAAAAGACACAGGTTCCACAATGCTTGTATTGGGTCAAGCATTGATATCGTGGGTCCCTTTTTAATAATGGTTTATGGACCTTTCCTCCAGGAACTTGTCCAAACCTTTTTTAAACCCAGCTACACTAACAGCCTTTACTACATCCTTCGGTAACAAATTCCAGAGTTTGATTACACGTTGAGTGAAAAAATATTTTCTCTTATTAGTCTTAAATAGTTTACCCTGTAGCTTCATTGCATGTTCCCTAGTCTTTCTATATTCTGATAACGTAAACAATCGATCTACATTTACCCGTTCCACTCCATTCATTAATTTATAGACTTCTATCATATCTCCCCTCAGCCGTCTCTTTTCCAGGTTAAAGAGCCCTAACCTTTTTAGCCTTTTTTCATAGGGGTATCCTTCCATCCCCTTTCCATTTTGGTGGCTCTTCTCTGAACCTTTTCTAATAACGCTATATCCTTTTTAAGATACTGCGACCAGAATTGCACACAATATTCAAGGTGCGGTCGCACCATGCAACGATACAGAGGCATTATAATATCCTTTGTTTTATTTTCCATTCCTTTCCTTATGATACCTAGCATTCTATTTGCTCTCTTGGCCGTCGCTGCACACTAGGCGGAGAGTTTTAACATGTTATCCACAATGACGCCTAAATCTTTTTCCTGGGTGGTGGTTCCTAATGTGGAACCTTGCATCGTGTAACCATAGTTTGGGTTGTTCTTCCCTAGGTGCATAACTTTGCACTTGTCCACATTAAATTTCATCTGCCATTTTGATGCCCAGTCTTCCAATTTATCAAAATCCTCTTGCAATTTTCCACAATCCTCATGGGTTTTAACAACTTTAAATAGTTTTGTGTCATCTGCAAATTTGATAACCTCACTCGTTATTCCCTTTTCCAGGTCATTTATGAATATGTCAAAAAGCAGCAGACCCAGCACAGATCCCTGAGGTACACCACTATTCACATTTCTCCATTGGGAAAATAGGCCATTTAGCTCTACCCTCTGCTTTCTATCTTTTAACCAGTTCCTGATCCGCAATAGTACACTGCCTCCTATCCCATAACTCTTTAGTTTTGCCAAAAGTCTCTGATGAGGGACCTTGTCAAAGGCTTTCTGAAAGTCCAAATACACTATATCAACCGACTCACCTTTGTCTACCTGTTTATTCACACCTTCAAAAAAACATAACAGATTAGTAAGACATGATCTTCGTTGTCTAAAGCCATGTTGACTGTCTCCCATTAAGCTATGACTCTCTACATGTTCAGCAATTTTTTTCTTTATGATGGTTTCTACCATTTTTCCCGGTACTGACATCAGGCTCACCGGTCTATAGTTTCCTGGATCACCCCTGGAACTCTTTTTAAAAATTGGCGTTACGTTGGCCATCCTCCAATCTTCAGGTATTACAGATGATTTTAATGATAGTTCATAGATTACTAATAGCAGGTCTGCAATCTCATATTTCAGTTCTTTCATATCATCCGGTCCAGGTGATTTGCTACACTTCAGTTTATCTAATAGTTGTAATACATTTTCCCGATGTATCGATATTTCCTTCAATTCTTCCGCATCTTTAAATGCCACTTCAGTCATGGGTAACATCCCTACATCTTCCTCAGTAAAGACCGAAGCAAAGAATTCATTCAGTCTCTCCGCTATCGCTTTGTCGCCTATTATTGCCCCTTTAACCCCTCTATCATCTAATGGACCAACTGACTCTCTCAGAGATTTTTTGCTACGAATGTACTTGAAAAAGTCTTTATTATGCGTTTTTTCTTCCGCAGCAAGCTTCTTCTCAAATTCTCCCTTTGCCTGACCCGTTCTCTTGTCCCACCCACTTGGTCCTGTAGTACCTGCTCCATCTCTCGCAGGCGGGCCTGAAGTCCAACTTGGTCAGAGTCCACCTGAGCGCAATCTCAGCCAACCACCTCCTAGTCAGGGGCAGACCCCTCTCGGGTCAGCCACTGGTTTCCCGCTTCATGCATGGGCTGCTTCTTTCCAAGCCCCCCACCTGGCTGACTCTGGCGGAGTGGGATCTCAATGTCGTCCTCACACAACTAACCCAGCTGCCCTTCAAGCCAATAACATCCTGCTTGCTTTGGCACCTTTCCTAGAAGATGATTTTTCTCGTGGCCCTCACTTCGCCCTGGAGGGCCAGTGAGATTCAGGCCCTGATGGCTGATGCAGCCTACATGAGATTGTACGGGAACTGGGTGGTTCTCCGAACGCACCCCAAGTTTCTCCCGAAGGTTGTCTCGGATTTCCACCTCAACCAGGAGATAGTGCTGCCGACCTTCTTTCTGAAGCCCCACGCAGACTGTGCGTTGGCGATCCTCCATACCCTTGACTGTAGGAGGGCTCTCCCTTTCTACCTGCAGTGTACGCAGGCTCGCCGCAGGTTCCAGAGGCTCTTCGTCTCCTACGACTCTGCTCGTTTGGGGCTTGCGGTCACCAAGTGGACCCATTCCATCTGGTAGCGGACTGCATTGCCTTTGCCCAGGCTCAGGCTGGGCTACCGCTGGACCGCCGAGTCACGGCGCATGGTGTTTGTGTAAGGGCAGCGTCAGTGGTACACCTTCGCTCCATGCCGTTGACGGACATCTACCGAGCCGCAAGCTAGTCCTCAGCTAACACCTTTGCAACTCATTACTGCCTGGAGAGGGAGTCCTATTGGGACAGTGCCTTCGGCCAGGCCGTACTCCGTAATCTGTTCTGGGTTTAGGCATCTCCAGTCCTCTGACCCTTCTTTTCCGGCTACCGGGCGTGTGGTCTTCTGGGGACTCGGGGTCCTCTGGCTGTTTTCATTCCTCATAACCCACCCACCTCCCCTTGGAGTTGCCCACTCTTCTTTGGTATTTTTTTTATCCTTGCCTGAGCTATGTCATCTGACTGATCAAGATGGCACCCTTGGGCGGGAAGGGGACCATATATGCGTGGTGGCATTTCCAAAGGCTTTCTTTGAAAGCTGGGGAAATGCTCCGCGCAGGCTCCATCGATGCCGACATCACCCATATGTGAGGACTGATTCCTGCTGTCCCTGGAGAACACCTGTTACAGGTGAGTAACTATGTTTTTTCTCTTAGCAGCTGTAATGTCATGGTAGTAAAAAAAATAACACATTCCTTGAATAGATTCAAATTACTTGCCATTTGTAAATGGCGCCAACGACGTTTGGCTTTCCACACATGCCATTTAGCTAGCCGAAAACCACCGTGATACCAGGGTTGAGAGTGAGTCGCTGGCTGGCATGAACAGTAGGTAATGGTGTAGTAATAGCTGACAATACTAGGGAGAGCTTGTGGTTCCACTGACCCACCTTCTCTGCTAGGCAGTATGACTCAAAATAATCTGTGAATATCAAATACGCAATTGGAAACTGACTAATAGCATTATGGAGAAAGCATTTAGAGTATATTTGGTTTGGAACTGCTGCTTCTGAAAAATTGGTTGGTATGTGGGTGGGGACAATACTGAAAATGATAGCAAATAATGATCGGACCAGGGGAGAGGTTGACAACAAAAGTGTGCTAACTGAAAAATAAACTATTCCACAGTCAGGACAAGGTATAAAGTGTGTATTGTGTGTGTAGCTGAGTTTTGAATGGATTGAAGGGAAGATAAGACGGTTCAATGGGAGACCAGTGAGGAGCAGGTTGCAATAGTCTAAGCAAGAAGTGATGAGAGAATGAATAAGGGTCTTTGTAATATGTTCAGAAAGAAAGAGATGAGTTTTGCTAATGTTACTTCATTTCATTATTGCTTTATAAATTGCCTATCACAATATCTAGGTGATGTATATAGATAATAATAAAACAATAAAGTCAATATAGATCAAACATTTGGACAGTCAATTGCAAGTGGTAAGCTTCAGTAAATAAGGCAAATTTCAACTGGACAAACAGGATAATTCATCGCCTTTTTTTACCATCAAAGGGTTTGATCATTCCATAATTTAGGCGTGGCATAAGAAAACACACATGCACGGAAGAGCTTTCTCTTAAATAAGGCTGCCAGTGCTAAGGTCAGAAGTACCTGTCCACTAGAACATAACATAGTAACATAGTAAGTGGCGGCAGATAAAGACCAGTATGGTCCATCTAGTCTGCCCAGTAAGATGGCAAGAGTAGGTGCACCTGCCGCTCTGTGCAGGCCACCCCTTCCCATGTCTTTATTTAGGGGTAAACCCACTAGGACACCCCTGTATGTTGAGAAATTAGATAGTTCAGTTTGTTTTGATTGTATCCTGTTGCTGTAAAGGGATCCACTGTGTCTGTCCCATGCCATTTTGAATTCCGTCACTGTGTTTGCTCCCCACCACTTCCATCGGGAGGGCATTCCAAGCATCCTCCACCCTTTCAGTGAAAAAGTATTTCCTCACATTGCCTTTCAGTTTACCCCCTTGCAACTTCATGTTATGCCCTCTAGTTTTACAGCTTCCCCGTCTTTGGAAGAAGTTTGTTCATTATTTCTCTTTAAGTATTTAAAGGTCTGAATCATATCTCCCCTGTCCCTCCTCTCCTCCAGAGTGTACATATTTAGGTCTTCAAGTCTCTTCTCATAAGGCTTCTGACGCAGGCTCCAAATCATTTTGGTCGCCTTCCTCTGAATAGTTTCCAGTCTTTTTATATCTTTTGCAAGATATGGTCTCCAAAACTGAACACAGTATTCCAAGTGAGGCCTCACCAGTGACTTATACAGTGGCTTTAGTACCTCTTCCTGTCTGCTGGTAATTCCTCTTTGTATGCAACCCAACATCCTCCTGGCTTTTGCCACCGCCTTGTCACACTGTTTTGCTACCTTGAGATCCTCAGAAATAATCACACCAAGGTCCTTCTCTCCTGGTCCGTGCACACCAACCTCTCGCCCCTATCATGTACATTTCCCTTCCCAAGAACCTAATAGGTAGATATTCCTGTAAAAGAAATTGTAATTATAATAACAACTTTCCATGAAAAATCCTAAGAGCTATACATAGCAGTTGACATTGAATTAGATGTTTAATTGGTAACCAATGCAGAGTCATGAGACTGGGAGTACTATGTCCAGTTTGCCTCACTCTGGTAATCAGTTTGGCGGAGGTATTCTGTGTAGTCTGTAATGAACCGTAAGATACAGCCAGGAAGTCTAATTTAAATCCCATTACAGTAGGCAAAATGAGGCACCACATCTGAAAATCATGTACTTCTAAAATATCACAAAGTTTCCAAACTAACCATAATTTATTAAAAATAAATCAGTAGCTATGTAGCTGAGCTTAAGCCTATGTCAAGAATAAACCTTAGGTATTGAATTTTATCATTCACTGAGACGGAATAGCCACCAAGGAGTAACATACTTGGAAATTTATATCCAGAATCTAACATCATAATCCAGGCCTCAGCTTTAATAAAATTTACTGACAGGCAAATAGGGGATGTGCGAGTTACAGAGAAAAGAACAACAATTTTAGCTGTCTGTTCGATGTGTGCAGAAAGAGAGAAGAGTAAAAAATGATGCCACAAATGCTTCACATTATCTACAAATGATAGATGCCATATTATCTCTGGATCATTAGTGTCTTTAGGATTAATCTAACATCTGTTGCTGAACATGTTAAAAGTGCTCTGTGGATTTCATGCCAGATTAAACAGTAGTGACTGAGAATCTCTCTGCAATATTCCTAGCTAGATTTTGATGTTAGGAATAACAAATTGTTTATCTTTTTTTTTAATTTTTTAATACAGAGTTTCAGATTTGCAATCAAGACAATACAGGCGGAGGAGTAGCCTAGTGGTTAGAGCAACAGCTTAGCACCCAAGAGATCTGGGTTCAGTTCCCACTGGCACTCCTTGGAAGAAAAGGCCTGGCAATCTACTTCCAGTCATACCTTGCCAAGAAAACCCAGGGTCACCAGGAGTCAGCATTGACTTGATGGCACTTTCTGTCCAAAATTAAAGCCATATAAAAGAAAATAATAGCATATACCAGTGTTAGGACTAAGTATAATATAGCCTTCATTAAGGGAGAGAGAAAGAGAAAGGAAATAAATGAAAAAAGCAAATAATGCTAGCCAGAAACCCACCTATAAACTTGCTCCCACACCCCAATTATGAGTTAGCATTATTGGGCACCTGCTTATCCAGCAAAAAATGACTGAAGTAGCCAACCGTGAACCTCCTTTACTATCTGTAAATCAAGAAAAGAGATCCTCACTGTACTATAGAGAATGGAAAATTGAATGTGTCTATCACAACTGTTAAACCATCGATGGAAATCCAAGAGAACATTTTCCTCCCCTCTTCATAACATGACCACATCGTATATATATTGTGATGAAGTAGCCCCATTCTCTACCTTAAAAGCACAAGATTCACGGCATTTTAGACCTGAAGCTGACAGGGAAACAGACCATGTGAGCAGCTGTTGTCAGGGACAACAGAAACAAATGCAGCCACGAGGTCTGAAAAAACACTCAGCTGAGAGAAACTCCCTAGTTCCTGATAGCGTGCACCTGAGAAGGGGAAGAGCTTACAGCCCTTATAAGGACAGTGCAGGGAACACAGGGTTAGAACAGGAACGCGGACAGCATGAACGAGAAGAACTGTTAGAACTGGCAGAACAGCGTGAGCAGCGTAAGCAGAGAGAACAGGCTGTCTTACCTGAAGCAGCTGGCCAAGAGGAAGCAGGAGGAGTTTCTTGCTTTGACCTAGGAAGTGAGTCAGAGACAGGAAGGATTCACCCAAGTAACTACCCAGAGTCCTACAGGAGGAAGCAGTTAGCAGGAGCAGAGAACAGGTGTGACTGGTCTGCTGATTGCAAACACTTTGGAACACGGAGGCTACGTTCCAGCCGGAGTGAGTGGAAACCAAAGACAAAACTGTATGTATCAGGAAGCTGTGACCTGAGGAATGATTATAGTGGGAAGTTAAAAGTGGTGAATGATAGAAATTCCTACAGTGTGAATGCAGAGCAGCCTCATGCAGGAAGTCTAAGGTGGGGGCAGGGCTGTAACTCCCCACTGAGAGATTTAAGCAGAGAGCTGAGCAAGGAGCCAGTGAAACCTCCAGAGAAGGAGAGATATTATCCTGAGGACGTATGTATGTCAGAAGATGACCTGGTAGAAATCTCTAAACCTCAGAGAAAACCCCGCAGGCTAAAACCTGAGAGCAAAAGGGGAAAAGGATTTTATCTATCCCAACCTGAGGATAGAAATAAGGAGGGTTCTGAATACGTGCAAGAACCTATGATAATTGACACACTCAGTGAGTGTTCGTCCAGTTGTGACCCAATGGACTGTACACTGATTTTATCTGACAAAACAATGTCTTTATGCTAGACAGAGCTGAACATAGTGTTACAGGAAAACACTACAACTGATAAATGCTGATTTCCACACAGTGAGACTGTGTGCTGCAGTTGAATGCATAACGTTATTACTTACTTTGAAGCAAGAAGAAATTGTTCTAATATTCTTTATGTTTTTGCCAGAGCACATGGCTTATTTCTTTTGAGTACTTGTGTTTTGTTTGTTATTTGAATAATCTGACCCCGGGAGGGGAATAAATCCTAATTTGCCTTTACCACTCGAGGCGTGCAACTATATTCATTGCCATCAGGCACAGCCCTGCTAGCCAGGAGGCAGTCTGCCCACCTGGTGGTGACATAACCTGGCGTAGTTGGCAGGATTTTTTCAAGCAAAGAAAAAACAGCACAGTACCAAAGATACATAAAGGATTACCTGCTGAAAAGAAGAAAAAGGTTTGCTGTCCGGACGGAGGAAAGAGAAAAACCGGAGCGGATTTTTCCAAGTTCCTGACCTGGAGCGCAGCAAAGGACACAGCTTTCTCAACGCACGATCCTTCACCGTGCTAAGGTAAAGGTAGGAAGGCACGGGGTGATTAGGATCAGAGAAAGGGGGAGCTGTGGTGCAAGGGAAGCAAGTAAAAGGAAAAAAAAAAAAAAGAAACCACATAGTCTGTGCCGCACTTGGTGGGCCTGTCTTTCTTTTTCCTTTGCAGGTGCGTGACGCAGTAAGGAAATGGATCCACAGCAGATGAAAGACTGGATGGAGGCCCAATGGAAAGCCCAAGGGGAGCTGGCCAGACTTAGCCAAGAAAGAATGATCACCGCCATGACTGAGCAACAGCAGCCGCTATTAGAGTTACTTGGAACTCTCATCAAAAGGACTGGTACCGCAGTAGAGGTTAATCCTGCAGTGTCCAAGGCGGTAGGACTTAATGACTGTAGTGCTTTGTCCTTGGGACAGTTGAAGTCATACGATAACTTCGATGACTTCACAGATGCATTTGAACGGATCGCAGAAGCGGCTAAATGGCCAAATGATCAGTGGGCTGTAAGGTTCGCTATGACATTGTCTGGTGAGGTGCTAGCGGCCTACAAAACCATGCCTGTCGGTCTTTCATCCAGTTACCCAGATGTAAAGTCAGCCATCAGGGATAGGCTGGGATTAACACCCATGCACTATAAGAGGCTCTTTAGAGAAGCCAAGCTGATGAACAGAGAAACACCTAAAGCTTTGTTACAAAGGTTAAGAGGGTTAGCTACCAAATGGCTTGCTCCAGAGAGGGCGACGGTAGAGTCTTTGCTAGACACTGTCATCCTCGAGCAATATTTGGAGGCTATACCACCAGAGATAAAAGCTTTTATATTGTTGCAAAAGTGTAATTCTACTCAAGATGCAGCCAACCTCACGGAGAATTATTTTGAGGCTGAATTAGCCAGCACCTCCGGAGGCAGCGTTTTAAAAGTGGCTGGTCTGGAGAGAATGAATGGTATGAGAAAATCCTTTAAGGGAAATGCATATAGTGAGAGTGCATATAAGGACAAAATGTCTGGTAAAAATGGAGAAAAGAATGTTCATATGAAATGTTTTAAGTGTGGCCAGCCTGGACATGCATACAGAAAATGTAATGTGCGCAATGCTCTAGTGTCGGGAGGAGAGAACCCCCTAGAGAAGGGCATTCTGTTAAAAGTCCAGATAGACGGGGTAGAGGCTTTGGCACTCCTAGATTCTGGAGCCAGCCAAAGCATGGTCTCACAGGAAATGTGGCAGACCATCACAGCCCGTAACCCATTCACCCTAAATCAAGTAAGGGACAAAATAAAAGTGAGGTGCGTGCATGGCACATCTATATGTTACCCACGCTATGGAGTGTCTGTGAAAGGAATGAACACTCAGGAGAAAGTGCAGGTAGCTGTAGTCCCACATCTCCCTTACAAGCTTGTTTTAGGACGTGATTGGCCACCGTTTAACCAAGGTCTTAAAAAAGGCTTAGGTAGAAAAACTAATTTAGTTTCTACTAGATCCCAGGCCAAGGCCTCAGAAATAGGGGCAGATCCCGCAGATGAGGAAGAGACCCCAGAGGAGGAGGAGGGCCTAGGGGATGAGCTAGTTAATGTACTCCCCTCTCATGATGATCTGATCAACCTTCCCTCTAAAGAGAGAAAGGGAAAGGCAGAGAGACGTCGGGAGCAAAGGAATAGGTCCCAAGGGAGAGCAGAGCTGGTAGCGGGGGAAGATTTACCATGGGTCCCTGCTGAACTAGTTCAGAAATTCCCATCCTTCCCAAAGGAGCAGAGGGCAGATCCTGCTCTAAAGAGAGCTTTTGAATTTGCTCAGGAGGATAGGGCCATCTTGCCTTGATTCTTGGTAGAGGGCGAGTTACTGTATAGAGAAAGTGCAGACCCATATACTGGGGCTATCCGAAAACAGGTAGTTGTGCCCAATGTTCCCTCTAATTTTCTGTAGGCTGTGTGCGCATAAAATATCAGCTGTGCAGCTTTTGAAGGAAGGTTACATTTTTGTGCGCCACATAACGACACTCGGAGTTATATACTTTAAAATTTGACTACACGTCAGAATACAGTATATACACCACATTGATTGTACTAGAAAATATTGTAGAACTTGTAAAATCCGTAAATACACAACAACTTTAAAATTTTAAGACGTCTGTGTTGTTTTCTATCAGAATCAGAACCGTAATTTTTGTGCGCTCTGTTGTAAAGTATGTGCGCTCGCTTGGCAAGGTGTGTGCGCGCGCACACGCGCACAGCTTAGAGGGAACAGTGGTTGTGCCAACCACTTTTAAGACGATAGTGATGCGATTGGCACATGATCATCCCGTGGGCAGCCACAAAGGCATACAAGGCACGTTGGACCAGATTTTGGCCCGATTCTACTGGCCGGGAGTCTTTAGAGAGACCACCCGCTATTGCCAGTCTTGTCCCGCTTGCCAAAAGGTCACGGCCACCAAGCCAAAACCGGTGCCCATGATTAGCACACCCACTATTGCCACGCCAGTCCGTCGCCTGGCTATGGACATAGTTGGACCCTTAATTAGGACGCCAAGGGGCTTCCAGTACCTATTGGTAATTGTAGATGTGGCCACTAGATTTCCGTGGGCTATTCCGCTACGGAATATCTCGGCTAAGACAATATCTCTAGAACTCATCAAACTCTTTTGTGAAATCGGGTTTCCCCAAGAGATCCTCACAGACCAAGGGAGCAATTTTACTTCTAAATATTTAGCCTTGGTGTGGGACGCATTTGGGATACGACATATCCGAACCTCCGCCTATCATCCCCAGTCTAACGGACTGGTTGAAAGGATGAACCAGTCGATTAAACAAATGTTACGACGTGGCCTGGAGGGAAACATGGGGGAATGGGATAATTTACTTCCATTTGTGCTCTACGCATGTAGAGAGCGTAGGCAGGCATCTTTAGGGGCATCGCCCTACGAGCTACTATTTGGTCGGGCTCCAAGGGGGATTTTAGATATCCTGAGAGAGCAATGGATTGAGCCCGAGGCAGAAGAGGTAGGGGTACCCCAGTTTCTCAGGGACCTTAGAAACCGCCTGGAGAGAACTTCCTGGGTGTCCGTAGAGAATTTGCAGGCGAGCCAACGCCGGCAAAAGCGGTACTATGACCGGGGGACCAAAGAAAGGCAATTGGACATAGGGGACAAGGTATTGGTCCTAGTGCCAGCCGCGGGTCCAAAATTTGAATCTAGGTGGAAGGGACCCTGTACAGTGGTAGCCAAAGTGGGCCCAGTCTCGTATAGAGTCGAGCATGAAAGGGGGCGTCAACAGGTCTACCACCTAAACTTACTAAAACCCTGGCAAGACCGATCAGCATCAGTACAGCTGGTCAAAGTGGAGAAGCGTTGGGATAGTTACCCTAGGCTTACGTGCTGTCAGACGAGGGCGTCAGCAGCCCGTAAGGTTTTAAGGGGGGGGATATGTGATGAAGTAGCCCCCTTCTCTACCTTAAAAGCACAAGATTCACGGCATTTTAGACCTGAAGCTGACAGGGAAACAGACCATGTGAGCAGCTGTTGTCAGGGACAACAGAAACAAATGCAGCCACAAGGTCTGAAAAAACACTCAGCTGAGAGAAACTCCCTAGTTCCTGATAGCGTGCACCTGAGAAGGGGAAGAGCTTACAGCCCTTATAAGGACAGTGCAGGGAACACAGGGTTAGAACAGGAACGAGGACAGCATGAACGAGGAGAACTGTTAGAACTGGCAGAACAGCGTGAGCAGCGTAAGCAGAGAGAACAGGCTGTCTTACCTGAAGCAGCTGGCCAAGAGGAAGCAGGAGGAGTTTCTTGCTTTGACCTAGGAAGTGAGTCAGAGACAGGAAGGATTCACCCAAGTAACTACCCAGAGTCCTACAGGAGGAAGCAGTTAGCAGGAGCAGAGAACAGGTGTGACTGGTCTGCTGAATGCAAACACTTTGGAACACGGAGGCTACGTTCCAGCCGGAGTGAGTGGAAACCAAAGACAAAACTGTATGTATCAGGAAGCTGTGACCTGAGGAATGATTATAGTGGGAAGTTAAAAGTGGTGAATGATAGAAATTCCTACAGTGTGAATGCAGAGCAGCCTCATGCAGGAAGTCTAAGGTGGGGGCAGGGCTGTAACTCGCCACTGAGAGATTTAAGCAGAGAGCTGAGCAAGGAGCCAGTGAAATCTCCAGAGAAGGAGAGATATTATCCTGAGGACGTATGTATGTCAGAAGATGACCTGGTAGAAATCTCTAAACCTCAGAGAAAACCCCGCAGGCTAAAACCTGAGAGCAAAAGGGGAAAAGGATTTTATCTATCCCAACCTGAGGATAGAAATAAGGAGGGTTCTGAATACGTGCAAGAACCTATGATAATTGACACACTCAGTGAGTGTTCGTCCAGTTGTGACCCAATGGACTGTACACTGATTTTATCTGACAAAACAATGTCTTTATGCTAGACAGAGCTGAACATAGTGTTACAGGAAAACACTACAACTGATAAATGCTGATTTCCACACAGTGAGACTGTGTGCTGCAGTTGAATGCATAACGTTATTACTTACTTTGAAGCAAGAAGAAATTGTTCTAATATTCTTTATGTTTTTGCCAGAGCACATGGCTTATTTCTTTTGAGTACTTGTGTTTTGTTTGTTATTTGAATAATCCGACCCCGGGAGGGGAATAAATCCTAATTTGCCTTTACCACTCGAGGCGTGCAACTATATTCATTGCCATCAGGCGCAGCCCTGCTAGCCAGGAGGCAGTCTGCCCACCTGGTGGTGACAATATATATATCGATGCCAAATTTTAATGTGTTCATGGAAGGGAGAACTAGACAGCCAATTCCTCTCAAAATCAGCCATGTATAGATTTGCAGCCAAGGAAGCAACAGTCGCCCCCATGGCTACACCAGCTATTTGCTGGTACAAAGATGTTTCATATTGAAAGAAATTCTTCTTTAGAGCTAAGTCAGCTAACTGTAATATAAATCTAATATGATCCTGGCTTAATTCACCCTGACTGCTCAAAGCTTGATGTATTACAGAGATGGCTTCCCCCTGAGGAATGTTCTTTCAAAGAGAGAAAATGTCTAATGTTACCATCAGATAGTCCTGTACTTTGCAAACATCCTCAAACTGTGCAATGGTGTTCAAAAATGGGTAGTATCCCTTACATAAGAAAGGATCTGAGTCAATAACGGTCTCAAAAAAGAGTCAATATACATAGAGGTTCTAACATAGAGCCTCTCAAAGACACTATAGGTCTCCCTGGTGGGTTGTCTAGATTTTTATGAATCTTGGGTAATATATAGAGGACCGGAATCTGAGGTGCATCAACATTCAAAAAATAAAAAAGTCATAATCTCTTGAATATATTGTTACAGACTTTGGAACAGATCTTCATCCAATTTCTACTCACGATCCATCACCACAACAGTTTCGCCCTTGTTTGCCCGTTTGGTTATGATTTCAGTAGCTTTCTGCAATTCCCCCAAGGCTGTCCACTCCTCTTTATTCAAACTATGTAGAACTTTATTCTAACTAGACTGTTCTGATTTTTGAACCTCTCGTAATACTAGCTCCTTAAAAATGTTAACAGCAGATTGAGGAGGGCCTGTTGGGACCCATGTAGATTTCAAAGGTAACTTGACCCTGTTGCCCCAATCGGTCTTATTTTCCTCTTGTAAAACTTTCCGTATCACCAAAAAAAAGCTCTAATGTTTAATTTTCTGAGGAATTTCTTTGGACGTACTCTAAGCAAAAACGGATCAAAACTTATCCTTGGTATGAAAGGAAGGCCTTTGCCCAGCACCTGTATCTGTGTTGGGGTAAGAGACTTCTGTGATAGATTCATTACTAATGATCTTGATATTCCTGTGACCGTGTCCAGGGTCGGCGAGGTAGCAGCGAGGTGTCATTTGGCTTCCCATATCCCTTGCCTCAATCTAAAAATTGTTTTCCCCAGAGTATCTAGCTTCTGATCCAGATGTATCATTGGATGAAAAAGCAAATGTCACTTTCCTTCGTTCCTTCCTTTCGGGATTCATCCAGGGGTAAATATATCCCTTTTGATAGTCAGATTCATCTCTGTTGAGTTTATGTAATTTGGTCATCTTCATCTCCACACTGAAATGCTCAATTTGTATTTTCAAACGTTCATATTTGTGGTTAAAATCTTCAGCAGATTCGATAGCTTTCAGGGCAGTTTTCGTGTTGACTTCTATCCCAAGATATAAGAAGGCCTTCTATCCCAAAATGTAAGTTCCAGTTAGATGTGTTTATCTGAAGCACTTTTCCCATTTATATTTCTTGTGGATTAATGTTCGTCCCTTTTAGACCGGGAGTAGAAATCGCTATTTATAGCTCTCAGGCATGGCGTTTTCCGATAGTAGAACATGACAACAAAGTTACACCCGCCAGATTGGAGATTCATGTGAGGAATACCGCCAGAGTTTTAAAACAGCCTTTCTCCGTGGCTGAGGTAATTTTTTTTTCTGGAATCTGATGAGCAGTTTAAGATAATTAATTCTTACTATAGGAGTAATTTTTTGAGATGAGATAAATGTACAAGTACGGTCAAGGGATAATGTCAGTGTTGAAAAAGATATTAAATAAGAATAGGACACTAAGGTAAACCATAGATTTTGGTGTAGTTATATAGGAAGCATTTGAATGGGTAGACTAGATAGATAGAGTTTTGCATGCCATAAAAAAACAATAAATATGTTGACAAAGGAGTGTTTCTTATTTCTGGTGAATAAGAATTATAGGTTTTGGGACTTTATGTTTGGGTTTTTTCCCAAGGGGATTCAATAACACAATTTTTTTGTTTTCCATCAGTGCATAAAGTTCACTCCCTAAGGAAGCCTTTGGTGAAATGCTTGGGACGTTACTGATAGTATTGGCAGAGGCAGAGTGGTTCCTGAGTACATGTAACAGGAAGAAATGATAAGTGTTATTTATGAATGAATGTATAACATTTCCCTATATGAAACACTTTTAAACAAGTCCCTTCAAGAAATAGTAAAGTTTTAATATGTTTAGGAAGTTTTTTTTCAATCCATGATGTACAAGGATTGAGTTATTGTACTGGCAAGAATTTAAATATGCCTGACGATTATTGGTTCATATTATGCTGAGATCGTTTTCCTCCTATGACCCTATACCATTGAATATAAAATAGAACTCTGTATTGGTTGGACTGAGTGTCAGCATTTTTTCTTTGCTGCAGTTAAACAAGTACCCAGCAGCGCTTTCTCTCAGTGCATACATAAAATGTTATTTACCTGGGTAAGAATTTTGAAATTGTTCTCCGTGATCATGGATACAGTATATACAAGGTGAAATTTGTTCTTAACTGCTAAATTTCTTTCCTACAATCCCAATGAATGGGTTATGCTCCCCAACCAGAGATGGAGGCAGAGAACTTCAGGCTCTAGTGATGTCGTCGCCAGTCAACTACTGGTGCAGCCTTGAAACTTGTCAGTATACCATTGCCAAAGCAGATCTTTAAGACACTAACACATCATTAGCAGATCCTCAGTACTCGACCTTTCATAACACTGGGAAAGTAACTTTCCCAAGACAACCCCAGCAAAAACTTAGAGGGGCCCACTGAACCTCTAGAACTGACAAACAACTAAAAGAGCCTTAATCTTCCCGGGCAGGTCCTGGACTGGTCTAGCATGACTCAAGGAAAGGAAATTAGGAGGTAAAAACAAAATTTCACCTTCCTTATCATCCTGCTGGACCAGTCCAGACAAGTGGGACGTTCCAAAGCTTTAAGGCCCTAGGAGGGAGGAAGACAAGGCTCCCATGCCTATTGCTGCTACAAGTCCACTCTTTCCAAGCCTACACCTTGAGAATCTAAAGGAGGAGGAGAGCAACAGCAAAGATATTGATCTGCTGGCATACCATACTGTACATATCAGTATGTCTTTCCAAGGATCACATGACTCTGCCAAGCATAAGAGCCAGGACTCGACTAAACCTTTACTCCCAACTAAGGAGGTACAGCGTATGAATCACAATGAGTCAAAGAGGAACTGAGATAAAACCTCTCCAGTGTGGTCCACCAAACAAGGGACTCCCAATATAAGCCAAATCCCAAAAAAGAAGACATGATAGTCTAAGACAGCTGCAAGGCTTTGGAACCAATAGGGTTAATGTTAGCAAAGCCAAGGAGCAATAGCCTCCTTGAAGTCATTTATGAAACATATGAAAAGAAGCAGTTACGGCTAAGGAGAAGAGGGACTCGCCACCTCTTGAGCAGCCCCTCAGAGAAGAACCTATCCTAGCAGATAGGTCACAACAGAAAACTGTACTTCAGGGTCATAAGGGAGCCCCTGAAAAACAAATAAGAGAATCCCAATGCTTCTCCTCTGATGAGATTTCACCCAAAAGGGGAAATAACCAACCAACCTTGCACATCAAAGCAAATGATAGCATAGGTTGTTCCTTGGGGCCAGCACGCTTTGGGCACTCTGGGTTGTGCCTGGGCTTAGGCATGTTTTGGATGTTTCTTTTTGGGACTCTGGAGTGACACATTTACTCTTTGGAAATGCCAATTGTGGCCATAGAAGGGGTCTGTTTTGATTCACTCTGTTTCTTTCTCTGAAGTTGCTAGTGTAGACTTCTTGAGGTGGATGATCATATTTTGCCACCTATGGGTCATCCTGGTCTTAATGTCAAGGCAACCCAGGTTTTGCCCGGGCAACTGTGTGCATTGTGCATCCCAGCTCTTGTTCTGGAGTGGCATGCTCCATATGTTCTAGGTTGGTGAGGCTCTTCTAATTCTGTATTTTAGCCTTTCTCCACTGGCTATTTATTCAGGGCAGTCATGTCTTGCACGGAGGCTGCATTCTCTTTGTGCTCGACATTTTGTCCTCGGAACTGCTTGCCCCTATATGCTTTTTCTTTGCTTAAGGGGAAGCATGCCCCACACGTGCCATCTCTAGGACATCATTTGGAGCACCTAACATGTACCCGAGTCAGGGGCAACCTAAAACTTCCCCTAGGATGCGTATTCCAAAGCGATACCTGGAAAGGACAGAACACGCTGACCTCTGACTTTCCTCATAGGGTGTGCATCCAGCAATCTCCCCTGACACATGGGGGAAGTGTTCGCATGAAACACCTGCAGCATAGAGACTTGTACACGGCTCCCAAGTAACACCTAAAGCCATAATTAAGCCAAAGTGATGCTTGGAGCACAATAACATCTTATGGATTCAAAGTTGGATAGTGAAAAAGATAGGAAGAAAATCAATGCCTTCGAATTATGGTGCTGGCGAAGAATACTGCGTATACTATGGACTGCCCGAAGAACAAACCAGTCAGTACTAGAGGAGAAAAAAAACAAAGCTTTCTTTAGAAGCTCAGATGACCAGACTTTGACTTTCATACTTTGGATACATCATGCAAAGGCAGAGATCATTAGAGAAAGACATGATGCTTGGCAAAGTTGAAAGTCATCACAAAAGAGGGAAGCCAGCAGTGAGATGATTGATACAGTGGCATCCACAGCTGCTGTCATTGTATCAACAATGAGCTGCCTGACTGAAGACCAAACATAGTTTAGGACAACTATCCAGAGGGTCGCCATGAGTCGATACACACTCAGTGGCACTTAACGGCATCAAGGCTGGGACCACAAGTTACAACTTCTTGTAAGAAAACCATGCCTGAGGTAGCATTTTTATCCCCTCCATGGTAGGGGGGGAGATGCTTAAAGGAGGTGTATCCTGGAATCTCAGCCCTGCAAAACCCTGCATTCTGAAGTGAGAGATTTGCTGAAAATAGACCCCAGGAGTGTCTGAAGCCGGTGCTCCTTAAATGACTGAAAGGATCCACCTATTAAGGTGTTAACAAGCAGAGATTTTGGCCTGATGGAAGACATCAATGGTCATCACCTAAAAGCCTTCATCCATGCACTCTTTACCACAGGAGGTGCTCCTCCCAGAAAGAATATGCATGAACCCAGGCATTGTATGAAATAGCTACCCCTCCCATGTGTAGAAAAAATAAATATCGGGGAGACGCTGTCATCGCTACAGCACTGACTGCTCAATTCACTGCACCATGCCGGCAGTCAGACCTGACTGCCCTTTCCCAAAATCCACGAAAGCAAACAGAGTATGTTAAATCCGCAGCAACTTCAAAGTTTCCCTATGTTGCACCACTAGAACTGACGTGCCTGCCTGGTTCTCATGACATTATGTTCTTACCAATGGGATGATACACCCTGCAGTGGCCTCTGTGAAACTCAGAGAGCCAGCCATATGTTGCCACTGCTGCTTACCAATTTCCTCATATGCATCTTTTTTTAACCAAACCTATTGCACACTAGGCGAACAGGAAAAAAAAGGGAGGATATAAGGGTGGGGAAGAATATCCCCATCGAATCTTTGCCTCCAATAAAACTGAAAAGAAGAAAGGGCCATGGGGATCCTTTTGTCTAATAGAATATCTAGACACATTTTAGAGGTTCATAGGGACAAAGGAGGGTGATATGTGATAGCTAAGGATAAAAGGGGCCCCCTGATATATATTCTAGCCAGTATTTACACACCAAATACCAATCAAGCAGAGTTTTTTCAGAGAGTTCATAATTTGTTATTAAGCACTGCTGAAGGCAAAATAATATGGGGGGAGATTTCAGTGTGGCTTTCAACCCTTTGGTGGATACCTCCAAGGGCTCTGCCTCGACTTCTAGAATACACAGAATTAGGTTAAAGCAGTTAATAGGTGGTCTCGATCTGGTAGATATTTGGAGGAAGCTGAACAGTGGACAGAAGGGTTTTTCATTCTATTCCCCCACCCCTGAAGTGTATTCCCGGATAGATCTACTTCTCTTGGATAAAACTATCGTGTCAGAGGTAAGGGAAAGTGATATCCGAGAGTGCACCTGGTTGGATCACGCCCCAGAGACCTGTAGCCTCCGGATGGGGAATCAGAAGCCTAACAGGGCCTGGTGGAAACTGAACGAATCCTTGCTGGATGATAGGTCTATAGTCCAGCAGATCGTGGAGGAGACAGGCGTTGACTCATTGATTGTGGGGAATGTTCATCAGGCACCATTTGGGACTGCCTCAAAGCGGTGGTGAGAGGTAAATTTATAGCTATAGGGACGCATCGGAAACGGCTCCGGGAACACAAGCAACAACAATTGTTGTTGTATGTTAGGGAAATAGAACAACAGTTTAAGAGAGAGCCCACCAATAGTGAGCTTAAAATGGAATTAAGGATCTTGTGGAAAGGCCTGAGTGAAATTAAACTTCAAGAAATCAATCAGAAACTTAATGTGTTCAGGCAGCAGTGCTTTGAGTACAGCAATTAAGCTGAGCGGCTGCTCTCTCATAAGCTTAAAAGAATATCAGCTAGGAATCTCATAGTAAAAATTAAAAATGCAAGAGGTGAGGTACTATGGTCCGAGAGGGATATTGAAGAACGGTTTATCCAATTCAATCAAAATTTGTATACCCCTGAACTTCTGACTGAGGTGAAAATACAGGAATACCTGAATAAGGTCATATTACCTCGGCTTACAAAAGAGGAAGCGGAAAGGCTCTCGGGTCCGATCCGGGAGCAAGAAGTTCTTGACGTGATTAAGAGCCTTCCAGCCCATAAAGCCCCTGGTATGGATGGATTCCCTATTCACTTTTACAAAATCTTTGCTGGGGCCCTGGTGGCCCTGTTTACGAGGATGTTCAATTCTTTTGTTGCGGAACCCCAGATGCCTAACTCGCTTCGCTTGGTGGGGATTAGCATTTTGCATAAAGAGGGCAAGGACCCAACTGAATGTGGCTCGTATCGCCCTATATTGCTGCTTGGCAGTGACTTAAAGATTTTTGCCAGGGTTCTTGCCACTTGACTCATGCTGAGTCTCACTAGACTGATTCACCCAAATCAGTCTGGGTTTGTTCCAGGCTGACAAACGTCTGATAATATCAGGAGGGTCCTGAACTTAATGTGGCAAGGGGAGAGTAAAGGGGGGAAGGCCTAGCTCTGTTAGCAGTGGATGCCAAGAAGGCTTTTGATAGGGTGGGCTGACCTTTTTTGTTTAAAATATTAAGGTCCAGTAATGCCTACTTTCTCTATCTAAAGTGAGTTCAGATTCTATACAAATCACTTCTGGCCTGCTTGAAAATCAGTGGGTCTATCACTAGCTCGTTTGAACTCTTTAGGGGAACCAGACAGGGATGTCCCCTTTCACCGTTACTTTTCATTTTGGCCATGGAACCCATGGCAGAGTGTATCCGGGACCAACCAGCTATACGGGGACTTAAGCTACGCGATCAACACCACAAAATTTCCCTCTTTGCGGCCGATGTCCTCTTTCTTTTTTTTTTTTTGGAGCTGACCTGGAGCGCTCACTAGCTGCAATCTTGCAGGAGCTGGCTGCTTACGGGGAGGTATCTGGTTTTCGCATTAACTCCTCCAAATCGGAATTATTAAATGTAACAGTTTGTAAAGAGCAGGTAGACCGATTGCAACAGAGGTTTCCCTTCCGGTGGGTAAAGGATAGTATTAAATATCTGGGAGTCCGTATTACTCCGCAAAGGGGAAAGTTGTTCCAAGCTAACTATATTCTAGCTAAAGGCAACATCTTCAAGGGACTAGATCGGTGGGATAGGCTAGAAGTGTCCTGGATGGGAAGGATTGCATTGCTAAAAATGGTATTGCTTCCCATGCTTTTGTACTTATTTATGAATTTACCAGTGGAGGTCCCTACTCCTTTCCTCGGAGAATTGCAAAATTGAGTTATGAAGTATATCGGGAAGGGGAATAGGCCTCGAGTGGCCAAGAGCATCCTTTGTACGGGTAAAACGAGGGAGGAATGGGTGTACTGCTGTTGAAGAGATGTTATGAAGCAGCCCGGGTCCGAGTGATCCTAGAATGGTGGTCCTGGGGACAGGTGGACTGGGTGGAACTGGAGAAGTTGAGTCAGGGGTGTACAGATATGGGGGGTTTAATATGGTCAAGGGAGAGCGGTAAGAGTGCAGGGGAATCCCTTTGTAAATCTCACTCTATATATCTGGCGGAAATGGCAGAGTAGGTGGTATGGCCCCTCAGGGATGCTCTAAATTTTTACCCTGGTAGATAATCCAGGGTTTTTCCCTGGAACCCAGGACCTGGTTTTTAAAAGATGGGCATCAAAAGGATTAAAGCATCTTGGCCAGTTAAAGGAGGAGAGGGGAGTTGGTTGCCTTTGAAGACCTGCAGAGGGAGTATCAGTTGCCACCTAGTGATAGGTATAGGTACCACCAAGCTATTCACTATGCCCGGAGGGTTGGAAGGGAAGGGGAAGGTAAGATGGGAGGGGAAATTGATGGTCTCTTTGAGAGCCGGGAAATAAAAGGAGCAATTTCAAAAATTTACAAGGCAATGGGTTGTGATGATAATTTGAGGTGGTCTCATAAGGAAGCTTGGGAGAAAGACCTCAATAAATCTTGGGATGACCTCCAATGGGAATCGATCCACAGGGGCCTGTTTAAAGGGGTAGTGGTGAGTAATATATTAGGGACGTTGCTGGGCTTTCTGCTACATATAGTCTGTGTAAAATAGTGTGTACTGCAACTAGACTTTCGACAGCCCGTCTGTGGAAAAATGCAGAGACACCCACACTCTTGGATGTGCAGTCTAGGATGGAACATCTTTACCTCATGTACCATTTTACGGCTCTTTGCCAAAGGAACTTGACATCATTCCTGAGGATATGGACCCCCTATATAAATTGGGTGGAGCATGTAGTGGACACTAATTAAGATGAGCCATCTTGTGGTGGTCATTAAGACACCAGCAGCTACAACAGTGAGAATTGTTCTGATCTGAACTTTTTTAGAAAGCTGTATTTGATTAGTAAATGTCA
The DNA here is from genome assembly GCA_033557465.1 of Ichthyophis bannanicus. Classification (NCBI taxonomy): domain Eukaryota; kingdom Metazoa; phylum Chordata; class Amphibia; order Gymnophiona; family Ichthyophiidae; genus Ichthyophis; species Ichthyophis bannanicus. The sequence continues at coordinate 156,902,675 of CM066031.1, read as the reverse complement.
CTGGCTAACAGCCTAATGCGGCATTAACTGTCCTTGTGTTAGTAACATGTTAGCTGTTGATTGTGTTATATAGAGTACAAATTCCTATCAAAGATTGTATGATACGTAAAAGAGGATGGCAGGGGGAGAGGGGAGGGACTGGGATATACTGTTTTGTGTTGAATGTTTATTATCAATAAAAAATAAGTGGAAAAAAATAAGGGTGGGGAAGACTCAGTAGACTCTTAAGGACCCCTGTACACCACACCTTGCCAGGACCCCTTGACTGGGTACCTCAGGACAGGGTGCCGGGTAAGGGGGATTCTCCTTCAGGTATGAAGGAGAGGCCTTGCCTACTTACTCAATGAACATCAGCTGTACCTTGTAACTTCTTGCATGGCCATGAGTCAAGGCGTATGCGAGTCAAGGCTTTGGGCCAAGGAGAAGGACTCCTTGCTCCATTAGGAGTAAAGATCCATAGACCAATCTCTGAGAGCCCATGTAGGCAAAGCTAAACCTCAGGGGCACAGACTCTAGCCTGCACTCCAGGGAGTCAGGCCTGAGAAGAAATTCTGCTGCACTAGTCCTTCAGAACCCATCTGCTAAAGGCAGAGAAATACTGATGAGTTCCAGGGCTGCACCACTAGTTACACCGGTGATGACATCTCTGAAGCATGAGTTTCTCTACCTCCATCTGCGAACTGTGGAGCATAACCTACTCGTGTTGTCTGGTCTAGCAGGATGATAAGGAAATATTTTTCTTCACATGCAAGAGGATGTGACACAGTGTTGCTGGGTAATGTTGGTGACAGGATGCTGTTAAATATTTCACACTGCGCCATCTTCAGGAGAACAGCAGAAACACAATAAGAAAAAAACAAAAACAAATGATAGTTAAGCCACTGAATTCATTAAGCTCTCCTCCTACAATAATGACTAATGTTTATTTTTCCATCTAGAAAACAACAATCACAGAAACTGGAAGCCCAGGAAAAATCTTGAAGGGAAGAAGATGTTACCAGAAAGAGACAATGTGGAAACTTCCCTCTGTTCTGACTGGGGAACTAGGTGCAAGAATTGGTGGATCCCAGAAAAGAAGCAAAGAAATTCAGCAAAAGACTTCAGTCTGTGTGAGCAAAGTAGCAGTAATGTGACACGCAGAGAGCAGAGACACCAGACAAGAGAACAAAAATGTGTCTGTGATGTGTGTGAGATATTCCTCAGGGATACATGTAGAAACTGTGGGAAAAGCTTTAATCAGAAGGGAGAACTACAGGCACAACAGAAAATATGCAGAGGAAAGAAACCACCTACATGTTCTGAATGTGGGAAAGGCAACAGTTGGAAGGGTAAAATAATACAATACCAGAATATTAATAAAGAAACAAGAATGAGTACGAGTACTGAATATGATAAAGCAAATCTCACAAACTACAGGAAAATCCACAGGAATGAGGAAGCATCTTCATGTCCCAATTATGACAAAAGTTTCAGTCAGGAAGAAAACGCCACAAGAAATATAAAATTCCAGCGAAGAGAGAGGCTAGTTTCAAATACTATATGTAGGACAAGCTTCTGTGACAGGAAAGCACTTACAAAATGCCAACAAACTCAGACTGGTGAGAGATCATTCGGTTCTTCAAAATCTGAAAAACATTTCAGTAGAAAGGAAGGCCTTTCAAAATATCAGAAAATCCAGAAAGGGGAAAGGTACTTTACATGTACTGAGTGTGGTAAGAGCTTCAGTCGGAAGACATCTCTCACAATTCATCAGAGAATCCATACAGGAGTGAAACCATATGCATGCACTGATTGTGGCAAAAGCTTCAGACAAAAGCCAAACCTCACAAGCCATCACAAACGTCACACTGGCGTCAAGCCCTTTACGTGTACTGAGTGTGCTAAAAGTTTCACTTGGAAGGGAAATCTCTCAGTTCATCAGAGAATCCACACAGGAGTGAGGCCATTTGTATGTACTGACCGTGGTAAAAGTTTCAGCCAAAAAATAAAACTATTCAGACATCAGAATGAGAAACTATATAAATGTTCTGATTGTAGTAAACGTTTCACTCAAAAGGAAGACCTCACAATCCACCAGAGAAGCCACACTAGAGTACAAATATTTACATGTGCTAAGTGTGGTAAAATCTTCAGTCAGAAGAGACTCCTCATACGGCATCAGAGAAGCCATGATGAAGTGAAACCATACACATGCTCTAAGTGTGGGAAAAGCTTTATTTGGAAAGGAAACTTCAAAAGTCACCAGAAAACTCACACTGGAGTCAAATCATTTACCTGCACTGAGTGTGGTAAAAGCTTCACTAGGAAAGAACATCTCACAGTCCATCAAAGGACCCATACAGGAGTGAGACCATTTTCCTGTTCTGATTGTGGTAAAAGCTTCACTCAGAAGGGATATCTTACAATCCATGAGAGAATCCACACAGGCTTGAAACCATTTATGTGTACTGAATGCTATAGAAGCTTCAGAAGAAAGGCAACCCTCACAGTCCATCAGAGAATTCACACAGGAGTAAAACCATTTACTTGCGCTGAGTGTGGTAAAAGTTTTAGTTGTAGGACATCTCTCTCAAGCCACCAGAGAAGCCACACTAGAGTACAAATATTTACATGTGCTAAGTGTGGTAAAATCTTCAGTCAGAAGAGACTCCTCATACGGCATCAGAGAAGCCATGATGAAGTGAAACCATACACATGCTCTGAGTGTGGGAAAAGCTTTATTTGGAAAGAAAACTTCAAAAGTCACCAGAAAACTCACACTGGAGTCAAACCATTTACCTGCACTGAGTGTGGTAAAAGCTTCACTAGGAAAGAACATCTCACAGTCCATCAGAGGACCCATACAGGAGTGAGACCATTTTCCTGTTCTGATTGTGGTAAAAGCTTCACTCAGAAGGGATATCTTACAATCCATGAGAGAATCCACACAGGCTTGAAACCATTTATGTGTACTGAATGCCATAGAAGTTTCAGAAAAAAGGAAACCCTCACAGTCCATCAGAGAATTCACACAGGAGTAAAACCATTTACTTGCGCTGAGTGTGGTAAAAGTTTCAGTTGGAGGACATCTCTCTCAAGCCACCAGAGAATCCACAACAAAGAACACAACATCAAATTAAGCAGCAAAGCTGGGGAATTGTTGTACATCTCTGAAGGGTAGAGAGCATATTACTTTCATTGAGTCTGGCTGAGTATCTTCATGGATTAACCCCGTTGTATAAAATCTATGTGAAATCTCAGTGAGATGATCACCACCAATTTATAAGAGGTCCTTAGGAATACTTAACAGCATCATCATACTCGAATACTCAAAAAATGCTGAAGATTGAAAGCAAACAGTCCTAGTCAGTTTCTGTCCTTACACTTGGAGTACAAATCCAGCAGCACCTAGGGAAAAAGAAGCAACTATTAAAAGAATTAGATTAGCAAACACAAGTACATCAGGCAATACAGAGTGTAATTTCGGAAACCACAAGTAGACCAAAACCTGACAAAGAAATGGTTAAGAAGAGATTGCATTAACTTTAAAGACGAGTGATTGATAATTGCAGAACAGGATGGTAGACTATATGGGCAAGATGATTCACAAACAGCATAGAAAAAAGGGCAGATTGTGGAGAATTGAACAGAAAGTTTTCACTTATCTCGTCACTAGATGTGAGATGCTGATGTGCTACTTTATTGCACCTTTCTGTATACAGGCCTTCTGACATTTTCTCCACTGGAAATTATATAAACACTATAATATTGTGGGGTCACAACCCTGACAGAATTGTCAAGAATAAAGAAATTGTGATAACCTGGGACATTCCTGTTAAGAACATAAGATGTGCATTACTGGGTCAGACGAAGGAGCCATCAAGCCCAGTATCCTTTGTCCAGCAGCAGCCAATCTAGGTCACAAGTACCTGTCAGGTTCCCAAAAAGGTACACAGATTCTCACTGATAAAACAATAAGGCAAGAGAACCAGAAATTGTAAAGAACAAACGCAGAACAGCATTGTTAATAGAAATGTAATTTCCAAGTGACTATTACACACTACATATGGAGAAAGAGAGGATTTTCAAATACCAGTAAATGCAATCGGAGACCAAGCAAATGTGGTGGAAGGATACAGAAATTATTCTAATAGTACTGCTGAAAACAATTTCCAGGTGCATCTTGCTATGTAATCATTCCCTTTTTACATATTACAACTTTTGAACTCCAGAAGGAGGCTCTCTTTGATAGTTCTGAAATGAGCACTAGTAGTAAATATGAGAGACTGTGATCATCTCCAGTGTACCCTACCATAGGAGTGAGCTTCATTCTCATCATGGTTTGGGGAAAATTAATCCATTTGGAGACACTACCTTCAGCCAAACCATTTACATATTGTAGGCCTATATGAAATCTCAGTAAGATGACCACAATTTTTGAAGCTGAACAAGAAGAAAAATATTCATATTGGTTGCAAATAGGACAGAATAAAAAAGTTCCCATGCTTAGCTTAAGCACTAGGGCTAATGTTGGGGCAGCGATAGTGGAGACCTGCAGGTGAAGATAACATCCCAGTTGCCGATAAAGCCCGTCGCAAATTTGTTCATGGACCCACTGCAACAGGAAATAGACCAGAGAAGTGAATGAAAAAAATAGAGGATTAACTACAATCAAATGGACCCCCTACAGATAAAGAGAAAATATACTGATACTTTTATGCAGACCTCCAATGGAGAATCTCTTTGGCACAATGTAAGTGCTGAAACTAGCATTAACATTGAATCTGAGAGACTGAGAACATCTCCAGCCTACCTTGGTATGGGATGAGATTCATTCTTGTCAAGGTATGCACAAAATTAACCCAAGTGAAACCATTTATAGCTAATATTACACATCCAAAGGATTGAAACTGATATGGGTCTTATGGAAATAGGTTCACAATATAGCGCTAATATTCTAGCTCTGCGCATAATTCACAGCATAAACAGACTCAGATACCCAAAATGTGCTTGGGGACAAAAGTGAATGGCCACAATCTGTCTCCATTCTTAAACTTAGACAAGGGCTGTGACGAACAGAAAGACTGAATGAGAATCTACCAGCAAGCAAGGAAAAATAAGCTGCTAAAGCGCAAATAATAAGGAGTATTACTTCAGAAATCAAAACCTGAAAGAGGAATGGTTAAGGAGACATGACATTAAAACTAAAGATAACAGATTGATAATCACTGCACTGGAAAGTGGACTACAGACAAGATTTTTCACAACGAGCATGAAAAACAATTAGTAAAACACAAACGCAGATTCTGTGACCTGCAAGGAGCGGCAAATGCACCTACTCTTGTCGCCTTGCTGGGCAGACTAGATGGACCATACTGGTCTTTATCTGCCATCATATACTATGTTACTATATTGTGCTGCATTGGATAATGGTTGTACTTCTCGTTGCTGGGTGTGAGGTGCTAATATGAGAAAACAGAAAAGCATAATAAGGCTCTACAGATCAACCAACAGTGAGGATTTGAGGGTTTATTTTTTATTAAATTGCTAGCTCTCTGACTGGGAGCTCTTAAAAGGTGTTTTGTATATTTTTAAAGCAAAGTTACTTTCTTTTTGGTGCTTTAGTAGACATTTCCTTGAGCTAGGTTGTTGAACTCTAGTAACCTCCGCAGCTTTGGGAAGTGCTTGCCACCTAATCAGGAGTTATTGGGCCTGATTACCTGAGAGCAGCTGAGGCCTGCATAAAAGGCTCCAGTGCCCTGCCCTGTTGAGGCTTCCCTAACCGAGGCTCTATAGATCAACCAACAGTAAGGATTTGAGGGTTTATTTTTTATTAAATTGCTAGCTCTCTGACTGGGAGCTCTTAAAAGGTGTTTTGTATATTTTTAAAGCAAAGTTACTTTCTTTTTGGTGCTTTAGTAGACATTTTCTTGAGCAGGCTAGGTTGTTGAACTCTAGTAACCTCCGCAGCTTTGGGAAGTGCTTGCCGCCTGATTACCTGAGAGCAGCTGAAGCCTGCATAAAAGGCTCCAGTGCCCTGCCCTGTTGAGGCTTCCCTAACTGAGGCTCTACAGATCAACCAGCAGTAAGGATTTGAGGGTTTATTTTTTATTAAATTGCTAGCTCTCTGACTGGGAGCTCTTAAAAGGTGTTTTGTATATTTTTAAAGCAAAGTTACTTTCTTTTTGGTGCTTTAGTAGATATTTCCTTGAGCAGGCTAGGTTGTTGAACTCTAGTAACCTCCTCAGCTTTGGGAACTGCTGCCACCTAATCAAGTGTTAGTTAGTTGGATGGGAACAGCTGAGGGATGTAGAAAAATAGTGGACAAAACTGAAAGGGGATATTTTAAGGGCAACCAATCTTTTTGTTAAAATGGTAAATAAAGGTAAAAGGAAAAGGAGACCGCTATGGCTTTCGAAAGAAGTAGCTGAAAAAGTGAGGAAAAAGAGGGAGGCCTTCATGAAATACAAGAGATCACAGAGAGAGGAAGACAGGCATCTGTATTTGGAAAAACTTAGAGAAGCTAGCAAAGTAGTCAGGAAGACAAAGATTCAAAGGGAGGAAGAAATAGCCAATGCAGTAAACTACCCATAATAAAGGCATGGGAGACGGGTAATCAGTATAGAGCAGCAGTTATAAGCACAACCACCTTGCTGGACCTTTTCTGTCTTTATCTGCCCTCATCTACTACCTCACCTTCAAAGGTTACCAGTGTTTTTTGCAGGCAAAACTAGGACACTTATCTGAAGGGTGGGGGGGGGGGACACCTTATTTCCAAGTTTAAGCAACAAGGTGTAGAGGGAGGGTCATTACCCTGCCCCCTATCCATCCTTCCAAGCAGACAGAAAAGGACACTCAAATAAACTAAACACTCCTAATGATTTCATAAAAGCAAATACATTATCTAACAACAGAGCTTTTTCTCATGCAGCCCCATCCATTTGGAATTCCCTTCCGGAGGACCTACGAACTATAACCGAAATTATGGAACTCTGTAAAAAACTAAAGACCTATCTATTCTCCATGCACTACGGCAACATAGATAATCCCTCGATATACTCAGATAAAGGCTAAAAACACCTGACTGAGTAATACTAAATCCAACAACTTAACAGAAAATACACTGATCTAAAAACACTATGATTCAACTCTAAAGTGCCTACAACTTGTACTTGTATATAGTTTATTGTACATAGTTTACAAGCCAGTTTTGTGCTGTTATGTATTAGCTCATGCTGTTAACCATTATATTGTTTATTGTTACAAAATGTTCGATGTAAAACCAAGCTCTTGCTTTGTGGATTGTTGTTTTATTGTGAACCGCAACTGAACTCTGGAAGATGCGGGATATAAATGATTGTTAAATAAATAAATAAATAAAAACAGTTCCCTCATACTGTGCAAAATACAAGATAATGGGTGTAAACTCTAAAAGCTGGTATATGCAAAATTACTAAATTAAAAAATATTTTTTTCTACGTCCTCTGTCCCATTGCTGGAATCGGGGACAGGAGACTACCAAACAGGGGCATCTGGGAACCTTATCACTATCTATAGGGGATTTGAAGAGAAGAAAGAACCAGAGGCTGTGGTTGGTAAATGAAAAGTTAGATCCACATTCCTGTAGTTTACTGAGAAGTGTCATATGTGTTCAGAGAGTGGAGTTTCAGGGCAGCATCAGCAGAAGGACTGCCAGTCTTGAGAAACTGCTTCAGGCTTGCTGCTTACCTGAAGAGTTAGCAGAGGCTTATCTGCATTTGTCAAGTTTTCAGAGTTGTTTGTGGGACTACAGCAATCTGTATCTTCAGAACATGGATCAAGAAGGGGAGGACCTGGGAAGGCTTTCTCTCCAACGGATGCCTTGGCTAGAGGGTGGCTGAGGAAGAAAACATTAATGGGTGTGGAAAGTTCCAGTTATTTTGTTTTCAAGAATATTCAGTCTTCATTTTGCCGCATGGATTGTACCCTAATTAAATACACAGTATGTAAGACAATTCACTTGTATTAACCACCGCCATAAAAGGATTTCTTGGAACAATGCTCTGTTGGTGTAGCAATATTTATTTCAACACATTGAATAGCGCATCCCCAAGTATGTACAACACCCCTAGAATAGCGCTTCCTCAAGTATTTATTTATTTTTTATTTATTTAGACAGTTTTGTATACCGCCTTATCCTTCAATCAAAGCGGTCACAGCACAATTGGGGGATACATTTAACACGCGGGGATATGAGACACATACACTAATACTTACAGGGAACATGGGCAATGGAGGGTTAAGTGGCTTGCCCAAGACCACAAGGAGCATCTGTGGGACTAGAAACCCCAGTCCTTCCGGCCCAAGGTTGCTGTCCTTTAGTGGGATTTGAACCTCTGACCTTCCGGCCTGAAGTACCTTGCCCCAACCACTAGGCTACTCCTCCCTACAATATGTACAGTATGTACAACACCCAACAATACCCGTGCTCATTTCATTTGCATATGTATATAGTTTACCCTGTTCAATTCATCTGCATATGTATATAGTTTACCCTGTTCTCCAAGTTACTTTTCCTGTTCAATGTAATGACCAGACATTTGTTTATTGTCGGATACTGTTTGTTCTATGTAAACCGTGCTGATCGCAAATAGTGCGGTATATAAGACATGTAAATAAATAAATAAATAAAATAATTGCCCCTTTATTTAGGAAAACACCCAGGCAGCATGGGGTGCCGTTTTCCCTGAAGATCCCCTGTGTCTGACCAGAGGATAGAGTATGATTTGATAGCTCATTTAGGGGCCAAGGATCTGTCGGTAAAGTACAAAGGCAATAACAGAATTTAGAGGATGGGCTCAGGTATCCGGCAAGGACCACAGCGTTCTCAGAGGCATTGCCTGTTCATGGTAAGGAAGAGGAAAGACTTGGTCATATTGCTGACTTTAATGAGTGGCTCTGAATCCTAGTGCAAGGAAGGTTTTAGATATATTGGGCACTGGAGCCACATATGGATACATTTGATACACCTTTAATTTAGAGGAAGGGGGGGGATGACAAATGGAAGCTGATGAAATCTGGCTGTCACACCCTCCCCCTCCCAAAAAAGAAGAACAAATGAGGACTGTAGGGCAAATCATAAAAGTGTAAGGTTACCAGATTTTTTGATCAATTCTGAGACATGTATCGGAAATTGGGGTGGGGGGGGGGGCGCAGTGGCGGGACACCTTAATTTCAGGTTTGAGCAACAAGGCATGGAGGAGGGAAGAGGAATCATTACTGTCTCCTTCCCTTCCCCCCATCCATCCCACGACAGCAACAATATCACTTCCAAATAGACAAATCCGAAATAGAAATAGTGATGTATTTCCCCCGTATCTGGCAAAATATAAAGATAATGGATGTAAATTCTAAAAATGGAAAATTCAGATCAGTAAATTGAAAATAACATTTTTTCCTACCCCCTTTCCCAGTGCTAGAATCAAGGACAGGAGGCTAACAGGTAGGGACACAGCTCTAAAATCCTGGACAGTCCCTGAAAATCGGGGACATCTGGTAACCTTATGAAAGTGAGAAGCTCACGAGTTTATTTTAACATCAGGGAATGGTGAATTCTAGGGGAATTATGAGATGAGATGTGGTAAAGAGGAATGAAGTCTGGGAGAAGGATGAGGAGGGAGTTAAGCAGTAATGTGGTGAGAAGTGGGTGAATTCTGGAGCAGCATGAGGAAGAGATGAATGCTAGGGGGAGATGGGTAGAGTAGCCAACTTTTCTATGGATCATAACTGAACACCCACCAAGCTTGGCGAGAGGCAATAATCTCCTATATTATTTTTTCATCACCCCCGTCCCAACCCAACTTCTAAGTCCTCCCCACACAGCAGGCCAGTGCTGGTTTGTCCTCTAGGTGAACTAGGCGGTTGCCTACGGCAGCAGACCCTGGTGGGCAGCATGGTGTTTGCCGCCTCTTGTAAGCGGTAGCTCAGCCCTAGGCAGGCTCAATGTGCTGCCCTCATCCAATCGCGTGCCGTTGCCACCTCCAACATCCAGCCTCTCATCTGGCATTGATGGGTGGCACAGTGATCACCTCTTTAAAAACACAGAAACATGATAGCAGAAAAAGACCACATGGCCTATCCAGTCTGCCCTTCCTTATCAACTACAACAGTCCCCCTTTTTCCTAAAGAGATCTTCTGAGATTGTCCCATTTTTATTTTTTTTTAATTCCGATACTGTCCTTGTCTCTACTACTTCCACAGGGAGACTACAGTATTCCATGAATCTACCATTCTTTCCGTAAAGAAATATTTCCGCATATTACTCCTGAGACTATCTCCTTTCACCCTCATCCTATATCCCCTTGTAGGAGTTTGCTTTCAATTGAAAGAGACTCTTCTCTTGTGCAGTTATGCCACGGAGGTATTTAAACATCTCTATAATATCTCCTCTGTCCTGCCTTTCCTCTAGTCTAACGTATACATATTAAGATCTAAGTCTGTCCTCATATGCTTTATACTGAAGCCCACTAACCATTTTAGTAGCCACCCTCTGCACAAACCCCATCCTGTTTATATCCTGTCCGATGGAGGGGACAGGAGCAGCAAGCCATGAGGGCGCACATGCGCTTTAAGTCCACCCCTGCAGCAAGCACACAGCTAGCGTTTCCGGCTCCCCCCCCCCCCTGCAACCTAGAAACGGGTGTCCTCTCTGTATCCCCTCTCCCATGTCCAGCAGGTCATCTTTTCCCCTACTCCCACTAGCCCTGCTCTACTACCCCTGCATGCAGGGCTGGCCCAAGGGTATCTGCTGCCCTATGCAGAAACCCCAGCAGCGCTGCCCCCTGCTGCCGCCAAATACGTCTTTGGGGGAGGCGGGTGGTGGCAGTATTTAAAAGTGGCGGCTTCATTGCCGCGGCAGGCCATGTGCTTCAGCACATATGGCCTGCCGCTTCTGACCCCCTTCCGACAGTAACTTGCGGCAAAAGACGTGTGTGGTCTCCCTTCAATATATGCGCCCTGAAAATTATGCCAGTCCACTCCCTCTAAGGAAGTCTACGTTAGAGGGGATGGGCCTGGCATCACTTTCAGCATGCAGGCGTTGAAGGGAGTCCCAATCTGTCTTTATTTTGTTTTGTTTTATTATGTTTATAATAATTAATCAAGCGAAAATAAAAATACACTTGTACAGAAAAAGAATATGGTCTTAGCAAATACAAAGGAAATAGTCACAAATAAAAGAAATCTTGACCATATCACTCTAGCCCATTCCATACAGAGGAATCTAACTGAAAATTAAAAAGGAAACATCTTAGAATATCCATGAACGGACATCAACATCCCTCCTACACATCAAAGGTCCTCTAAAGTAGAAACCACAAGACCACTTATAGTCTTTTTAATGTTAATAAATGCAACCAGCAGAGAGAAACTATAGTCTGTTAAATATAACTTTGCCTTGAGAGGAAAGTTTGCCTCAGATTACCAAGTAGTGTATCGGGAAGCCTGACAGATTCTGTTGTGCTCCTGCTGGGCCTATCATTGTCCTGACCAAGCTGAATATCCCTCTTTCTAGGCTAGTCTCTCTGATGACACTGGGAGTTGGCTAGACTACCTTTCATGGGCCCTAAGACCTCAGGTGCCAGGATCCTCAGGGCTGTCCACTTAGGGGGCTGCTTCCTCCTCATCTGAGCTCAAAAATGGGAATGTCTTTCCTGGTTTACTGAGGGAGGTAGACATTTCCCCACCCTTCTCTCTCCATTTTATCTTGCTTTTGCTCAGAATGCACAGGGCTTTCACACCAGGATCCAGAGCTGTGTTTTCTGGTCCCCCCACTAGCACACCCAAGAGGCTGGAGGGATCCTCCTGTTTGGGAGCTGGGAAGAGGCACAGCATCCACTATTTGGGCACTAACACAAGTGGGAACACCAGCCATCTTCTCCTGGGGGGGGGGGGGGCATTCGCTGACTTTCTGATGGTGGTGGAACTTCCCACCTTCTGAGAAACCCTGGTAGGAGTTTTGGAGGTGGAGGGAACTGGCATCCCCTTGGTGGGAGCCGATCCTGTCTCCTGTCTCCCAGCCCCAGTTCATTTAGCAACTTTCCCCATAGCCAGACTGTGCTTTGGTAGTTTCCTAGCCTCTTGATTTGGAGGTTAAAGGGAGTCACCGGGTTCGTGGTAAGTGGCGCTGTAGCTGATGAAGACTTTTGCTGGATTTTAGCCATGGGTACCACTTTCGCATGTGCCCCACTTCCTTGCACAAAAGGCTTTTGACTTCACTAGATGATTAAAAAATCCTGTACATGAGGGGAGGAGTCTTGACTAAGATGGCTGCATCTGCAGTTTCGCTGTAAGCGCGTTTTTCTTTTGCTCTATGGGTAGGAAACGTAAGGGTAAGGGTTTGGCTGAGTCCACCCAACCACTCCCTACCTCGACGCCGATTTCTTCGGGTCCTATGGATTCCTTTGTTCTTCGCGCTCAGCGAGCACCGGCAGTAGAAGGGGATGAGTCCCGGGCTTCCAGTACTCCGGAGTCGGGTGGCTCGGCATCTGTTTCCGGTATTTCTCTCTCCCCTGAGAGACCAACGACGAAAGTTTCCCGAGGACAGCCCTTGCCAGACGGCTTCCTGGAGCTCGGCTCCCTCCCGAAGGTGGGAGTGTCTAGCGGCTCGGTTGGACCAGGAGCGGAGGGGCGGCAATTATGTGAGCAGGTTGTCGCTGGGCTGCACGAGTCTGCATCAGCTACGTCGCTGAGAGCAGGAGAGTCTGTGAACCAGTGTGTTCCTGTGGTCCGGGGACAGCAGCAGACAGCATGTATGCAAGCGGATTCTAAGACAGTGCCTGTACACTTACAATTTACGTTGCAGCGTCCTGAGACTTTTACTTTGGAGTCTATATGGCAGGCTATTCTCTCTCTGGGGGAAGCAATGGTGCCGAAGGTTTCTTATTTGGAACAGAAAATGGATGAACATGGGATGGTCATGGATGGTTTCCAGCAAAGAGTTACGGTTTTCCATTCTGAAGTAACTGAAGTACAAAGGAAGGTGGAGGTCTTGGAAGAGCAGGTGGATGTTTTCAAGAAAGCGTTTCTTTTCACGCAGGTTAAGTTGGAACAGATGGACAATTCATTAAGACTGAATAATCTTAGAATAATTAATTTTCCAAGATTAATGTCTATCTCTCCGAGGGAAATGTTTCGTTTGTATTTAATAGAAGTATTGGGGGTATCCTCCGACTTAATTCCTCCCTTGGTTAAAGTTTATTACTTACCTAAAGCTAAGTTAGCGTTGGCGGGGCCTGATAGTGGCAATGTTATTTTGGGTAGTCCTCAGAAACAAGTTAACATTCTAAATGTCTCCGAGTTGTTGGAGAGTTCTGAGTCTGAAGACCCTGTTCCTTCTACTTTATTGGTTACATTTGCTCTCCTGTCTGATAGAGAATGGCTATTGAAGCTTTTTTTTAAGAAAAAACATATTCCTTTTAGAGGAATGATAGTTAGGATTTATCCTGACTTGGCTAGGTCCACTCAGCAACGTAGAAAGGAATTTCTTCTGTTACGTCCTGGAATACTGCAGTTGGGTGGTTTGTTTTTTCTTAAACACCCATGTAAATGTTTAGTAAAGTTTAAATCTATTTCTTACGTGTTTTACGAACCATCCCAACTTACTGCTTTCATTAATGCTAGACGCTTGGAGTCCTCGGAAGGGGGCTCTCCTAATCTCTCATAATGGATTAGCCTGTGCTTTTGCGAATGCTTTCATTTTCCTAGCATATTTGGTTATATAAATTGTATGACTCCTCTACCCCCTTTTTTGTGGGCTAGTGAGGAAGATGTCTTGGATGATTTCTTTGTTAAGGTACCGTTATTGGGTTTTTGGTATGTTTATTTCTTAGATGTCTTTCTGTTTCTACAAGAGTGTTTGTAACTTCTTGTTATATTGTAAAATTTGTAAAAATAAAATTAAAAAAAAAAAAAAAAAATCCTGTACATGTGTCCATAAGGGATGCTAAATCATCTCTCTATTCCTCCTGGCATTTGTAGGGTCGTCTGCATGTGGTAAAATTGTAGGTGCTTCAAAGTTTTGTCTTTGTGCTCTATGGGTATCACTAAAATGGGAGAAGTAAGTTCTCCAGGGTTCTGAGACACGCCTCGAGTGCTGCATCTGGAAGGAAGAGAGGACCGTTGGAGAGGATGTTCAGTGTGCCTGGTTCATCAAGGGGTTCCAATGGGTGGAACATCCCTTCTACCACAATCCCTTTCATTAGTGCCTTGTGCACTGCAGCTAGCAATGACAGAAAGAGGACAGCTCTGCCGTACATCTTTCCTGCAGCCATTGCGTTATGGGGCCCACCAGCTGTGCCATTGCTGTCGCATAATCATGGATATCATCCTCAGGGAAAATCAGGCAGCCAATGCCGTGTTTGCAGACCCAATTGTGTTAGTTAGACAGATGACATCATTGGAGAGTATGTGGCTAATAGCTGTTGTAGCTGCACAGGATGCTTTGGAGACAGCTGGGGATTTGGCTCCCTGGCTGGAGTGAGAAGGAGTGCCGTCCTTCAGCCCAGCACCTGCTATACCCGTGGTTTTACATTTCGTCTTTCTGCCTGCTGGAGATGCTTCACCATTTCAAGGCAGGGCTGTAGCTGCGTCATCTGCTTTATTTCCTTGCATCCAACTTTTTATCGGTTGAAATGGGAGTATTATAACCTCTTTATTATCCATAATTCTTTTAGGGTCATGATCCTTTTGCTTTTCAGGCACAGAGATGCTGTAGTGTTTACAGAGTTTTCAGTGGACGTGACATGCTATTTTATTGTGCCTTTCTGCACAAAAATTTCTGCCATCAGAACTTCATAGCCAGCTATGAGCCGAGTCACTTTTTTTCAGTTCTTTCTTACAGAATCTACGTATGTCTGTTCTGCCAGTTTTTTCAATGCTCGCTGTAAACCATTTCATCTGCAATCCACTGTCCTGGGCTGCAACTATCAATCCTTTGGTTTCAATTCACCTCTCCTTAACCATTCACTTTGTATTTCCCACTGTAATGGGGGCAATTTCTCCAAATGAGTTGGGTGTTGAGTGGGTGGTGGTGCTTGGGCTGGCTTTTCTACCATGCTAGTGTTTTCTAGCAAGAGGCCAGCAGTACCTGGAATCTCCACCAGAACAGCGGTGGAAGGTGTTCTGCTACCTGAAACCAGAGATGTTCCTCTCAAGGTGGGTGTGGTAGTCCTGCAGGTTTGCACTCCCTCCTAGAACTGCCAAAGTAACAAAGGCCTCTGCTGGGCCAGATGAGTGAGTCACTTGAGCACACATGCCATCTGTCTCAGGGGTCTCTGGTCCAATCATGGCAGTCTTCTGGATGGGTGCAGAGTTTGCCAGGCAGCCTTGTGCAGGGTGATCAGGGTGGTAGTAGGAGTAGGGTCCTGGGACCTGTGCTACAGTCACTTGGATACTCAGTGCGGTTCCTGCCAGGCAAGGTGGGATGCTAAGGGTTCCTCTTGGGTTAGAAAGGACACACTCATTAACTTTTCCAATAAGCCATCCAGGGTCTTTCTTGGTAAGGACACGTTTCTGGAAGGTACCTTCTGCAATGGCAGGTATCACCCATAGGACACAAACCACCTGAGTCCCTCACTGGGTAAGCGCAGTAGATGCGATCCCAGGGGCCAAGCCCTGTTGGTTTTCTTGGGTCAATGCAAAGTACTTGATGCCACCAGGGACCAAGGGAATTCCAAGAGACTGTCCAGAGATAAGCATAGCACTCAGGCCTTTTCCTAGGGTGACAAAGGTGGAAATAGGCTGGCTTATGATCTGGGGGACAATAACAGGGCCTGCAAACAGCGCAGACTGCACCCGGACCATAGTGGCAGTTGAGATGCCCCCTTGGGCTTCAACATTGGCCAAGGATGGCGTCAAGCCACTCAAATCTCTTACTGAGCCCAGCCTTGGTTGACATGGCTGTTTGGGGCACTCTCACAGCGAGGCAATGGCCTGGATGCCAGGAGCAATTTGAGCTGGCCTTGGGTTGTTTTGAAGAGCATCTGAAAAGATATCCAATTTGGCTAATACCTCCTTTACATTAAAAGCATTAAAAACTTCTTTGTCTTTTTTTAGTGCACCATGGATACTATAGATAGGGGATGAAGCATCTCTGTTAGATGCAGCTCAGCCAAGGAGCCTGACTTAATCATTCAGGGAGCAGTGCTAAAGAAGAAAAAAAGCGATCAGAGGGAGCTGCTAATTCTGGTTTATGCCTTCAGCCAGAAAACTCTGCAAGAGGGGAAAATTCCACTAAAAGGGAATTGAAAAATAGAAAGTTTGAGCTTCTGCGTCAGCCAGGTTGCACTGCAAGGGTAAGAGTGGAGTATGGACTGATGAAACCAACAGATACAAAACACATAGATGGAGCTCTGTAACAGAGCTCACTGAAATAATCCAAGGAAAAGAGAAACAATTATACTTCAGCACCAGGGAAAAATCAGGTGACAAAACAAACTCAGAGGGGATTGGGAAACCAACAGAAAAAAAAAATAGCTGTTAGAAAATAATCCAGAGTTAAGTTACCCAGTTCCAAGAGTGAGATTTTTTTGCCAGTTCTGGTCTTACATTTGCATTACAATGCAGTATGGTATTTGTAGTCCCTGAACTTACCCATTGGAATCAGTGCTGCATGTCCCATAATGCATCAGAATAAATTGGTCAGAAATCCAGGGCTAGCTTAAAAGCTCACTCCTGGCGCTGAGTAACTTGGCAACTCTGCTAATTAAATAGGGAGGGAGGGAGGTAGCTCTCCCCCCCCTCCAACTGTCAAGAGAAAACAATCAGGAAAGAGAGCAAAAAAAAAAAAGCTCCATAAAAAAAGGTAACCTCCATTTTCAGAGAGGGTCATAGCCACTGGTTGCATCTCATTGGTTAGGTCCCAGAACTGACCAATCAGATGTGCCAGGGTCGGAGTGATTGATTGCCAGACTCCAGCTAATCAGGGGACGATGGGGCAAAGGGTGGGTTGCTGTGTTGGTCTATTTTTAACCCAATTTGGGCTGGAAATGTTTGAGATCATCTGCAGTGTTGCCATTTCCAACGTTTTCCTATCTAATCAGACTAATTTTATGCCGTGGGAAACATTTGAGTATCAGACTTTTTGGGCAACTTGCCCATGCCACTTTGAGTAAGAGAGCCTCAGAAAATAGAGTAAAAAAAAAAGAAAGCTAACTCTGGCTTTAGAAAAGTCACAGCCCTTGGCTGCATCTCTTTGGTCTCGTCCCATGATGCAACCAATGAGTTCTGGAAGGATAGGAATGATTGCTACATACTAGCCAAGCAAAGGACGTGGAGGACACCGCCCTGTGTTAAGGTAGGTGCGGCCAAATCTGATGGACTACCAAATCAGCCAATCAGGGAAGGGTAGGGTGTGGCCAGGGGCACTTTTGAGCTACTCTAGTCTTTAACCCACTTTGGGCGGAAGCTTTTGAGATCATTTGGCAACATTACTTGTCCTTTTCTGGAATGAAAAAGAGGGCATTCGGAAACTGATTCTGCTGCAGAAGACACCAAAAAGAAACGAATAGCTACATTTCTGTTCAAGAGTAGGGATTATCTGCCCCCCCTACTACTCTTCAGCTGGGATATATACAGCAGGAGCAGCAGTCTGTGGGTGAAGGACAAATGAACTTCCAATGCATGCATGCTTGGTTAAGCAGTGGCAAAGAAGGAAAACAAAGAAAATAGTGGGGGAAAAAAACGGAAAAGGGAACCCAACAATAAAGGATTTTTATTTTGGGGCAAGGGGGATAGGAATAGGGGAGCTGGGGGTCTGCCCCTGTGTCTCGCAGCAGGGGAGCACTTGCTGAGCAGAAACCCCTACAGCATCTGTTCTCTACGCTGACTTCTTTCCTGCAGGGCCCTCTGAGAGCAGCTTTGGGATTTGTTGGGTCTTTCTTTGCAGGAGCTGCTCCCCTAATTGCTGTGTCCTTGCACTAGACTGTGTGAAGCTGCGCCCTCCTCTTCATGATGTCATCTGTCTGTGCCGAGCAGGAAGAGGAGTTGCTGTGTTCTGGATGCTGAGAAAGGGGAAGGGGCTTTCCGTCTTTATCTTTTACATTATAAATTGACAGTTCATTGGGAGATCAGGAACATCCAAGTCCACGTTTCAGTTTGTCCTCTCTCTTTGTACTGCCCCTGAAATAATCCCTTATGCCAACCCCTCCCCCCCTCTCAAGTACTGCAAGATACAAACACTAAGCACTTCCCCCAGCCAGAGAAAAACCGCCAGTTTATTTCTAATACTGCAAAGCAGCAAAAGCAGAGAGGAACATGACTGCAGGAGCTTCTGCTCAGGTAGGAGAAGATTGCCCCCCAACTTCCTGCCCTCTTTATACAAACACTGCAGTTTTCTAACTTGGGATACTGCAGAGTAAGCCCTGACTTTAATAAATCTAGAGCAGGCCCGGGGCTGAGAAAAGGCACTTTGGGACCCCCCTGAGTGTAAAGAGAGAGATCAGGCATACCATAAAATATTTGATATTGTAGCTTCTGTGTGTAACTGGGTCCTAATTGCTATAGTCATACTCTGTATTTTATGTGATTATGAAAATATATATGCTCAGAAAATTCTCCCCTTGCCCTGCTGAGCCCTAATCCTGTGAAGTCTCCTGATGGACGTGATACAGAAGGTGCTGAATGTGGAAAGGCTTGTGTTTCAGGTCCCAGTAACCTTTGAGGAAGTCGCCATCTATTTCTCCAAGGAGGAGTGGGAAGATTTAGGAGAAAGGCAGAAGGAGCTTTACAAGGATGTGATGAAGGAGACTTATCAGACCTTGATCTCTTTGGGTAAGAAATAATTTTATATCAACAGCTTTTGGACATCACAAAAAAAGATAGTTTGAATTATGAGGTATTCCTGGTGTGATTTGCTTAAAAGAAAAGTGATAATTTTTGGGCCAATTTCATTATGTTGCGAGTGGAGGAGTAACCTAGTAGTTAGAGCACTGGCCTGATAACCAAGAGACCAGGGTTCGATTCCCACTAGCACTCCTTGTGGCCTTGGGCAAGTCACTTAACCCTCCAGTGCCTCAGAAGAAAGGCCTTCCAGTCACGCTGCAAAACTTAGTAAACTGCAGCATTGCATTACTTTGCTGCAGTTTACTAAGTCCCAAGAATGCATATTGAGCAAAACTTGACCATCATATTAATAGGTGCCACAAATCCCTGTGGAACTTTCCTCCACCTGCATTTCTTATGATCAGATAAGTCCTGATCTTATGCGTGGTACTTACTCTCAGCCCTCTTTCCTCCAAACTGGCCAACACATGAATATTCAGTAACTAGAGCCTTGCCCTTCTAGCTAGAGGGGCAGGGCAGAGGTAATGACTATTCTTGTAGTGGCCAGGTAATTTGGACTTTCTGGGATATAGTGGGCTTATTAATTAGTATTTAGCTCATGCCTTTTCTGATAGAGATTCAAGTTGAGTTACATTCATGTATAGTAGTTATTTCCTTGTTCCCAGAGGGCTCACGATCTAAATTTGTACCTGAGACCACAAGACATGGTGGGATTTGAACCCTGGTACTTCCAGCTCTAGGCTGCTGCCCTAACCACTAGGCTGCTCCTCCATTCCTACATCAGTCCTCAGTAGAGGGATGTAAGCTACAATCCCCTTTATAACCAGTACTACACATCCTGCATCCCTCTCTTGGCTATGGGCTGGGAGCACTGTCTCCGTGGCTGAGGCAATCCTGTACACTGCGCCCTGAGCAGAAGCTAGGTTTGGTAATGAAATGCAAGTTTCCTAGAGAGTAATGCACGGTGCGGCCATTGAGTCAATTCCCCTTTGAAGATGCAGTCGAGGGGTATTCGGAGGCTTGTGGCCTAATAACGGGATCCATAGGGGAGAAGGTACCTGCTTGGGAGCGCGTAACGGGAGTGCAGCTGTTCTGGGAAAAACCGTCAGTGGGAAAAGGTGGCTGGTACTGCTTACAGCTCCACGGTTTGCAGTGGCGCTCTCTGCCGACGATGCTGCTGCCTGACAAAGGCAGATACAAGACCAACTTTACCACTGAACATGTCTGGGGACACACGCCCAAAGGGAGCTGGGAACTATTGTCTGGTGTTAACAATTGTCAAATGGAAAGCTAAAGGCACGAAAATTGGAAAAGGACCTTATAGACCATCATTTTATGATGATGGATTCTGGAGAAGGCTCGTGAGTATGCCTTCCTTGCAGGAGGTCTCCTTAACATCGGGGGGAGGGGGGGTGAACTCCACCCCCTCCACCTACTGTGGATACTGATGATGCCGGCAGCATGCTTTCCCAGAGTGATGGGCAAGTAACGGCATCTGTGCTGTCCCCTGTAATCAGCCATTCTGGGACGGAGGGTGCCGGAGCAGAAACCAGAAGTTTTCTATTGCTCCTACAGGTAGGATCTCATTCTCTGGGTTTGGGTCTGCTGCTGAGTTTTCACAAACCTCAGGAGGTTACCTTTGAAGGATATTTGGGCAGAGGTGTCAAAAACGGAAGCTGTTTTATGTGGCACTTTAACTGGGTTGTGTGATTTTTCCAAGGCGTTAGTTTGAAAATGGGAGAACAGGAAGAGAGGTCAGTGCAGCTGAATGTATGATGTGGTAAATCAGAGGGACATTTGTCTTGTGTGCAGTCATTTAGGGCTTCTACTGTGAAGTCTGTTTATCTTTACACAATAAACTGGAAAGTATGAAAAATCGAACTGGATCCGGAACCCAAGGTTTCTTAATTTTCCCCAGATATGCTTGCTGACTCCCTTAGAGCTACTGAAGAAATACTTGAGGGGGGAGGGGGGGTTGTGATTCCTGCAGGTCTAATCTGTATCTTTTTTTCAAATACAAATTATTTACCTCATATCTCGAAGAAGGTGAGGAGGGGAGGATGTGATCAGCTGGCTTCGTTAAATAGTTTGGAACTATCCATTTTATCTAGAATCATCCCAAGACAATATACTAATATGGGCCATGCTGCATGTTACTTTCCATTCGGAATTGATTAAAATGTCTGTTTTGAAACTTTCTTTATCTTGAAGAAAAATGTTCCTTTCTCTGGCCAAAAGATTAGTGTATTACCTGATGTTGCTAGAGTCACTCGTTACCTCTGGCCGGAGAGCCAGGGGTTCAAATCCCGCTAGAGGACAGCAATCTTGGGCTGGAAGGACCGGGGTTTCTACTCCCACAGGTGTTCCTTGTGGCCTTGGCAAGCCACTTAACCCTCCATTGCCACAGGTGCAAAAAGCAGACTGTGAGCCCTTCGGGGACAAGGGAAAAATATATATACAGTACCTGAATGTACACCACTTTGACTGGTAAAAAAGTGGTATATAAGCCTAGTTAAATAAAATTAATTAGGTGCCTCCTGCTTCCTGAAATTTCCTTCGAAGTGTTTGATGACTTTTGAAGGGAATCATTATGTCTTTATGGACCCAAGGCAGTTTGAAACCTTCCTGCAGGTTATATTTAAATGTTTATTATCATCAACAAAAACACAATAACACATTACAAGCTGGCAGAAACGTCATTAGAGAACAGATAATCTTAGGATCAAATAAAGGTTTGACAGCTAGTTTAGCCATAACAGACCTACATAAGGCCCCCCCTCCCCGAAAAGCCATAAAAATGACTCCAGAACCCACTACAAAGGACTCCCCCCCCCCCCCCCATGGTGGGCACAAGGGACAAATATGTAAACAGACAAAAATGCCAGAAATTGTGTTTAACCAGGTTTATCAAATTTTCTGTTTCATAGATCCCCTACCCCGTTTGCCCCCTGCTAGCCTCGAACACAACCCTTCAACACAAACATCCACAATCGCATCAGCAAACACCCAGGCGGTTGGCTCTTGCCGCCCAGGAACTATCACATTCCCCCCTCCCTTTAGGGACCACCAAGGCAGCAGAAGATCATCGGAGAGATCAGCCTGGCTTCATATATCTATTCATAAAGTACGTTCATCATTACTTGTCCTTGGAGACAAGTGAGCCAGATAAGTTCCCCACACGGTGAGAAATATTTCATGTCGGTGGCCGCCGCTCTTGGACGCCAGTCCTTCCCATACTACCAGTTGATGTAGGGCATTGCACCGTTCCCTTCTTGCAGGTTAAATCTTTTGGTTCCGTCTTCTGTTTCACTCTTAATAGATGGAATGTGTAAAACTGGGATATGAATATTAAAGAAAGTTCAATATCCACCTTGGCAGCTCTCTTTCTTTTTCACTTTAACATTTCTGTTACCTCTTATTATTTTGATGCAAGACTGAATGCAGAATCCTTTTCTCCTTGACATGGATTAGGTGCATTTGTATATTCTAGTGTTCTCGTGGTATGGGATTATTGTGTTCTGTATAAATTGTAAATAAGTTAAAAAATAATAATGGATTCGCTATTCTAAGTTAGGTCTCACCTACTGGTTATTCTATTCTAGTATGGCATTTATATACTGCCCGTCTGCAAACGCATTCTAGGTAGTTAACAATCAGGTACTGTGTATATTCCCTCTTCCCCAAAGATCTCACAATCTACAGGCATGCCTGAGGCAACAATGTGACCAAGAAGTTCAATTTCTGACTCCATAACAATGTTTCACTTGGCAAAAAACTAAACAATGACTTCTAAAGTAAGAACCCTATCTCAACCATCAAGCATGCTAGGCGGAGTACAGGCATCAATAAAACAACGACAATCAAGTACAAATTAAAATTTGAAATAATTAAAAACATCCCATTCAAGCTCATATCCCATCCAGCTGCCTCATATCTGCCCCACTGCATCCTTATCCCCCCAAGGAGACCAAAAACTAAAGAAAGAGAAACGTTTTTAGACTTTTCCTTTGCGCTGCAGCATCTCTCTGGTTATGGCCACCAACTTATCACTCGGTTTTTGTACTTTTAATTCATCAGATATGATCGCCACAAGTTCACTGTCTTTGTCAGTACGTGTAAGTGGCAACAGAGAGGAGGTTGGAAACTACAGGCTGATTAGTTTTAGCGCGGCGGGAGGAAATATAAAGCAATGTTTTTTACCCTCTCGCAGGTGTTTTCCTTAGACAGCAGGGTGGATCAGGCACAAGTGGGTGACATCATTTGACGGCACCAGCTCAGAACTAAGGGTAAAATCCTTAGGGAAGGGGTTAGGGTGGAGTCACAATTTACAAGCGTCTTCCATAAAAATGTGCATTAGCATTTATTTATTTATTTATTATTTATTTATCTATTTCTTCTATACCGCCCCTTCCAGAGATCAGGGGCGGTTTACATGGAACAATTGTATACATTCGTATAACATTACATAGAACAAGAACTTTTTAACTTTTTACATAAAACAGAACAGTAAGTTGTTAAAACTATTTACAGGGTGTATACTTTTGTATACTACTGGATTTACAGGGGATTAGATGTAATGTCTCTGCCCTCCCAGGTCCATGGCATGAGAAGGAATGCAGCTCTCAAGGAGGTGGGAAGACATGGGTGCCTGATCAATCCTGATGTCTACAGAAAACACCCCTTAAAAATGAGAAATATTGTTTTTTTCCATCAACAAGCAGCATTGAGTTAGGCATACAAGTAGATTAACTCTCAAGCTCGGGGCTACTTGGTGTTAAAGCTAATTTGATCATTATCCATGAGTAGCCTGTTAACAGGTAACGATATGAGAGTTGCTGAGGTTGCAGAGACAAGTTCGGCAGCCCAGTATGACCAAACGCATTGCCCTTGATTGAGCACTGGTCCAAGCAGCAGTGAGAGGTGAAACTATGAAGCAAAGACCATGTAGTTGCTTTGCATATACAGGGTCATTTTAATAACAGGGCACTTAGGTTTAGAGATGAAGGTGCCTATTTCATAAAGATTCCTATGTGCCTTCATAAAATACCAGCATAAATCCTGCAGCAATGGCTCCTAGATTGAAGGCACTGATATGAGAGGGTTTTTTAGAAATGTTGTCCAAGTGAAATTGGGGATGACCAGGGCAGAATGTACAGAAAAACACCAAGGCCATCTATGTCTCCGGTTGATTTCAGGAACATAGATGTCCCCAACATGGACATTTCCCCCCCCCCCCCAGGCAGCCACATAGACGTCCCCATTAGGGATGCTTGAGTTGGGGACATCTGTCTCAGGCAGATTAACAGAAGGGGAACATCCAGTGACTTTCAAAGTGAAAGCATAAATGCTGTAAATAAATAAGCCAGCTCCCATTCCCCATCAATGTTTATTGATATAATGTACAGTACACAGGGTATTAGTGTAGCCCCTTCTCCACACCCTCCAGATGTTTGCCTAACAAAACCAGTGCTTTTCAGATGCCTCTTTGTACTAGGAGCAAGTTTAACTTTAGACATCATTCGGGACGTATGGAGCCTTTCTGATATCAGGCGGGACGTCCATGTTCTTAGGAACACCCCGGCCATGGCCTCATCCAGACTTGGGAATCCTCACACTGAGGATGTCGCAGACTCGGATTCTAAAATGGCTCCAGGCATGGTGTTTTTGTGATTTGGACGTCTGCAGGCCCAATTGCAGACGTTCAAATCACAAATAGCACTCTTAAAATAACACCCTATGTCGGCTTGAAAGAAATCGTAAATATTAGCACGTATTTTATAAAATACATGTCTAAATCGTCACTCCACCTACATTGCTCTAGCTCCATTGAGCTTGCCTACTTTACATATATGCGCCAACTTTGCACCACTCATCCTTTTACCCATAACCTCATTTTATGAAAGGTGTTTTATTTATTTACATTCTCTTATATACTGCGCTATTCTGCATCAGTGCGGTTTACATTGAACAAACTGAAATTACATTGAGCAGGGCATTATAACTTGGAGATAACTATTTTACAGGGAACATGGGCTATGGAGGGTTAAGTGGCTTGCCCAAGACCACAAGGAGCACCTGTGGGACTAGAAACTCCAGTCCTTCCGGCCCAAGGTTGCTGTCCTCTAGTGGGATTTGAACCCCTGACCTTCCGGCCTGAAGTACCTTGCCCCAACCACTAGGCCACTCCTCCAGTGGCTGTACAGCAAAGTAGACTTCAAGAGAACTATAGTAGCCGCAGTGGCTCTGATTTCATGGGGTTTTACTTTACTAGCTAGACAAGTACCAGTCTGTTCGTAACGAAAATGAATATGGGGTACTACTGAGTAGGCAGGGGTCCATTTAGCCACTGGGATCCTGAGCTTGTTGGGATCAAAGGAGATAAACCATTGCATAAAGTTTCTTATTGGTTCAATTCATTGTAGATAATAGGTAGGAATCATTTGACAGTCTAGAGTCTGGAGGGTTAAGAACATATGAAATGCCATACTGGGTCAGGCAAAGGTCCATCAAGCCCAGTATTCTGTTTCCAACATTGGCTAATCCAGATCACAAGCACCTGGCAGGTTCTGAAAAAGGCACATAGGATCCACAATGCTTGTGCGGGGCAAGCAGTGGATTTCCCGGGTTCTCTTTAATAATGGTTTATGGACCTTTCCTCCAGGAACTTGTCCAAACCTTTTTTTAAACCCAGCTACGCTAACAGCCTTCACTACATCCTCCAATAACGAATTCCAGAGTTTGATTATGCATTGAGTGAAAAAAATATTTTCTCTTAGTCTTAAATGAGTTACATTGTAGTTTCATTGCATGTCCCCTAGTCTTTCTATTCTTTGATGGCGTAAACTACCGATCTATGTTAACCCTTCCATTCCATTCATTAATTTATAAACCTTTATCATATCTCCCCACAGCCATCTCTTTTTCCAAATTGAAAAGTTCTAACCTTTTAAGCCTTTCCTCATAGGGGTATCCTATCCCCTTTACCATTTTGGTGGCTCTTCTCTGTATCTTTTCTAATTCTGCTATATCCTTTTTAAGATATGGTGACCAGAATTGCACACAATATTCAAGGTGCGCTTGCACCATGGAACAATACAGAGACATTATAATATCCTTGGTTTTATTCTCCATTTCTTTCCTTATGAATCCTAGCATTATATTTGCTTTCTTGGCTGCCGCTGCACACTGGCTATAGGATTTCAACATATTATTCATGATGACACCTAAATCTTTTTCCTGGGTGGTAGTTTCTAATGTGGAATCTTGCATCGTGTAACCATAGTGTGGGTTGTTCTTTCCTAGGTGCATTTGTCCACATTAAATTTCATCTGCCATTTGGACGTCCAGTCTTCCAATTTATCAAGGTCCTCTTGCAATTTTTCACAATCCTCTTGCGTTTTTGACAACTTTGGATAATTTTGTGTCATCTGCAGATTTGATCATCTCACTCATTATTCCCATTTCTAGTCATTTATGAATATGTTAAAAAGCAGCGTTCTCAGCACAGATCCCTGGGATACTCCACTATTCACCTTTCTCCATTGGGGAAAATTGGCCATTTAGCCTTACTCTCTGCTTTCTGTCTTTTAACCAGTTCCTGATCCACAATAGTGGCAAAACTAAAGAGTCATGGGATAGGAGGCAGTGTACTATTGTGGATCAGGAACTGGTTAAAAGATAGAAAGCAGAGGGTAGGGCTAAATGGCCAATTTTCCCAATGGAGAAAGGTGAATAGTGGTGTACCCCAGGGATCTGTGCTGGGTCTGCTGCTTTTTGACATATTCATAAATGACCTGGAAAGTGGAATAACGAGTGAGGTTATCAAATTTGCAGATGACACAAAACTATTTAAAGTTGTTAAAACCCAAGAGGATTGTGGAAAATTGCAAGAGGATCTTGATAAATTGGAAGACTGGGCATCAAAATGGCAGATGAAATTTCATGTGGACAAGTGCAAGGTTATGCACCTAGAGAAGAACAACCCAAACTATGGTTACACGATGTAAGGTTCCACATTAGGAACCACCACCCAAGAAAAAGATTTAGGCGTCATTGTGGATACCATGTTAAAACCCTCGGCCCAGTGTGCAGCGGCGGCCAAGAGAGCAAATAGAATGCTAGTTATGATAAGGAAAGGAATGGAAAATAAAACAAAAGATATTATAATGCCTCTATATCGTTCCATGGTGAGACCGCACCTTGAATATTGTGTGCAATTCTGGTCGCCGTATCTTAAAAAGGATATAGCGATTTTAGAAAAGGTTCAGAGAAGAGCCACCAAAATGGTAAAGGGGATGAAAGGATACTCCTATGAAGAAAGGCTAAAAAGGTTAGGGCTCTTTAACCTGGAAAAGAGACGGCTGAGGGGAGATATGATAGAAGTCTATAAATTAATGAACGGAGTGGAACGGGTAAACGTAGATCGATTGTTTACCTTATCAGAATATAGAAAGACTAGGGGACATGCAATGAAGCTACAGGGTAAACTATTTAAGACTAATAAAAGAAAATATTTTTTCACTCAACGTGTAATCAAACTCTGGAATTTGTTATCTGAGGATGTAGTAAAGGCTGTTAGTGTAGCTGGGTTTAAAAAAGGTTTGGACAAGTTCCTGGAGGAAAGGTCCATAAACCATTATTAAGAAGGGATCCAGGATATCAATGCTTGAACCAATACAAGCATTGTGGAAACTGTGTCCCTTGGGGAAACTGCTAGGTACATATGACCTAGATTGGCCACTGTTGGAAACAGAATACTGGGCTTGATGGACCTTGGTCTGACCCAGTATGGCATATCTTATGTTCTTATGTTCTAATAGTACACTGCCTCCTATCCCATGACTTTTTAATTTTGCCAAGAGTCTCTCATGAGGGACCTTGTCAAAGGCTTTCTAAAAATTCAGATACACACTATATCAACCTGTTCACCTTTGTCTACCTGTTTATTCACACCGCCAAAAAAAATATAACGGGTTAGTAAGACAAGACTTTCATTGGCTAAATCCATGTTGGCTTTCTCTCATTAAACCATGACTATATAAATGTTCGGTAATTTTATTCTTTATAATGGTTTCTCCCATTTTTCCCGGTACTGACATAAGGCTTACTGGTCTGTGGTTTCCTGGATCACCCCTGGAACCCTTTTTAAAAATTGGCATTACATTGGCCATTCTCCAAACTTCAGGTATTTCTGTTGATTTTAATGATAGTTTACAGATTATTAATAGTAGGTCTGCAATCTCATATTGCAGTTCTTTCAACACTCTTGTATGTATACCATCCAGTTCAGGTGATTTACAGTTGTGGTCAGCATTATTGGCAAGCTTGTAGTTCAACCCCTTAATGTCCAATATCTTCTAAAAAAATAGTGGTCAGTGAAATGACTTTGGATTATATATGCACACATATTTGACACACAAAAAAATCAAATAAAACAAGACCAGTTAGAAAAGGGAATAGTATAAAAACTGGTACTTTGCTAGGACATGATTATTGGCACCCTTATAAACAATTCTAATCAGTTTGAACAGAAGAACCACATTCCCACTGCAGTAAAATTAGACACACAACTGTGATCAGTTGTTAGTACTCGGATGATTTGAACCAACCAATGAAAGATGGCGCAAAGGTTTAAAATGGCCACATTCACTCCCTGTTTCATTGTCACAATGGTGAATATGAAAGCTGCCTTAGACCATCAGAAAATCCATTACCACCCAACATCAAATTTCAGAGGGTTACAAGGCCATCTTCAAAGACCTTAGGATTCCTGTGTCTGCAGTTTGCAATCTTAAGAAGTTGTATGCTTATGGAACTGTCAAGAACTTCTCAGGACATGGTGGGAAGAGGAAAATTAACCCAAGAAGTCTTCAAAGGTTAGTGTGAACTGTTGGAAAAACACCATGCATAACATCCAGAGCGCTTAAGGCTAATCTGCCGTGGTGATTTCAACCCATACCATACGCTGTGCACTAAATAAAGAAGGATTTCATGGGTGAAGGCTAAGGAGGACCCCATTGCTCAAAGTCAGACATGAAAAGGTATGCCAGATCTTTGTCCAAACCCACCTTGAGAAACCACAGTCCTTCTGGGAAAATGTTCTATGGACAGATGAAACCAAACTTGAGCTTTTTGGCAATGCAGACCAGTGATACATTTACAGGCAAAGAAATGAAGCTTATAAGGAACAAAACACCCTTCCCACAGTTAAATATGGAGGAGGTTCCATAATGTTGGGGGGGCTGTTTTGGTGCCTCAGGAACCTGAGACCTGGAACGTATTAAAGGAATCATGAAGTCTGAGGACTACCAATATATTTTGGAGTGAAATGCGCTGCCTAGTGTTGGAAAGCTAGGTCTGACTCAAAGGTCATGGGTTGTCCATCAGGACAATGACCCAAAACATACATGCACAAGTACAAAAGAATGGTTAAAAAGGGACAAATGGACTGTTTTAAACTAGCCAGCATTAAGTCCTGGTCTCACTGCAATTGAGAATCTTTGGAAAGAACTGAAATCTGACATTGGTAAAAGGAATCCTGGAAACATTCATGAGCTGGAACAAATCACAGTCGAAGAGTGGGAGAAACTACCAGTAGACAGATGTGTGAAATTTATAGATGACTACAAGAAACGTTTGGAGGCTGTCATCATTGCCAAGGGTTGTTCAACCAAATAATAGTGAAGGGTGTCATTAATCCTGTCCAGGTCATATTTTGTATTTCTTTTTTTCTCTAAGTTGCACAGACATCTTTTTTTTTTCGTTATATCTTTGAACATGCTATTAAAATATTATGATTATATAGTTGGAATATTTCCAGTTATTCCTCAAGACACACCTGAAATGCAAGGGTGCCAATAATGTTGACCAGAAGTGTAGTGCTTTTAAGTTTATTAAATAATAATACATCTGCCTGGTTTATCGGTATTTCTCTGAATTCTACCTTTAAATACCATTTCAGGCATGGGTAACTTCCCTACATCATCATCAGTATAGACCGAAGCAAAGAATTCATTCAGTCTCTCCGCCTTGACCTTGTTTGTTTATTTATCCAACAGATTTTTTTATATCGCTTTATCATTTTAGTCAAAGTGGTTTACACTGTAACTTAAACATCTTTCTCTTCCACCAGAACCTGTGTTTCACTAGGTCCAAAATAGCTTCCCTTCTAATCAGTTCATGAACCAACTGTTCCAAGAAGCAGTCATTTAATCTAGAAACATTATCTTCCTAGCACGTCCTGCTGTGAAGCTGACCCAGTTGAAATCACCAGTTATTATTGTGTGGTAATGTTTGTTAGCTTCCCTGATTTCTTTTAGCATTTCATCATCCATCTGTTCATTCTGGCTAGACCGTCGGTAGTACAGTCCCACTGACATCACCTTCCCCTTTTTACATGGGGTTTCTATCCATAGAGATTCTACAGTGTATTTTGTTTCATACAAAACTTTAATCCTATGTGACTCAATGCCCTCTCTAACATAGAGCACAACCCCTCTAACAATTTGATCTACCCTATCATTGCAATATTTTGTACCCAGGTATCACAGCATCCCATCGGTTGTCCTTCTTCCACCAGTGTCTGAGATGCCAATCATATCTAACCTTTCATTTAATGCTACAGTATATATTCTAGCTCTTCCGTCTTATTTTTTTAAACTTCTAGAATTTGCATATAGGCATTTTAGAGGTTATATTTTATTCATATGGTTATCAGTTGATTGGGGTAATTTGGGATCTTGCAGTTCTGTACTTAAGGGCATCTGGGTTACTTTTATCTTTATTGGAACCTTTCTGTTGGGATGCCTTAACTTCCTCTTTTCCTAATATCCTTCAAAGAT
The DNA here is from genome assembly GCA_033557465.1 of Ichthyophis bannanicus. NCBI lineage: Eukaryota > Metazoa > Chordata > Amphibia > Gymnophiona > Ichthyophiidae > Ichthyophis > Ichthyophis bannanicus. The sequence continues at coordinate 156,872,037 of CM066031.1, read as the reverse complement.
ACATCCTTCTGAACCATGTGCTCTTAGGCGACTGTCGGCTTTCCCCTATCTCCTTTTTAAAGGTTAATGCCAGCAGCCTGGTTCCATCCTGGTTATGGTGGAGCCCATCCCTTCAGAAAATCCCCCCCCCCTTCCCCAGAATGTTGCCCAGTTCCTAGTGAATCCAAAACCCTCTTCTTTCCACCTTCGTCTCATCCACGCATTGAGACTCCGGAGCTCTGCCTGCCTTTTGGGTCCTGTGCATGGAACGGAAAGCATTTCAGAGAATGTTACTCTGGATTTCAAGCCCTTACCAACTGGGAGAAAATCGTACATGTGATGCTCAGTGCAAAAGACTGGATAGCCCCCATCTCGCTGCTGGACTGCTGCTGGACTGCTGTCTGCATCTTAGTTGTTTAGCTATTTAAGTTGTCTACTTAAATTTGCTAGGGATAATGATACAACTATACCTAATACGTTTAAGGGACTTAATTCATTTCGAGATTAATCAATCTATTCCTGGTGAGGATAACCAACTAAACCTGAAAGTGAATTTGACCACCTCTTGATAGGTTTAAGAGACTATAAAGCTAAGATTATGGCTGGGGTGGGTGGGAAGGAAAGAACACTTAGTAAAAGCTAGCTTGCTTCACAGTGCCCTGACCTGTGCTTCTAAAGTAATTTTATTTATTTAACAGAGTTTTTTTATACTGCTTTATCATTTCAATCAAAGTGGTTTACATTGTAACTTAAATTTGGTAAACGTACATTGATAACTTGGATTTTTTCTGAGCAATGGAGGGTTAAGTGACTTGCCTAAAGCCACAAGGAGTGCTAGTGGGAATCAAACCCTGGCCTCTTGGTTCCCAAGCCAGTACTCTAACCACTAGGCTACTCCTCCACTCCACTGATCTCTTAGCAATTTACTGGGTGATTCACACAGCCCTTGTTTTGATAGAGGGACCCTTTCAAATTACCCCTTTGAGCTGTCACTTAGCTTTAACACCAATAAACTATAAGAATTTTAAACAATTTGACAGGTCTTTGGAAGGCCTCTTTGTAAACAATTTACTTATTTCTACTCAAAGAATATTTACCCTGTTCTTCCTTCTGTGCTAAATTATACTCTAATACAGGGGTTTTCAACCCAGTCCTCGGGGAACTTTAGGCCAGTCAGGTTTTCAGGATTCCCACAATGAATATGCATAAGATAGATTTTCATACAATGACGGCAAAACATGCAAATCTATCTCAAGCATATTCATTGTGGGAATCCTGGAAACCCTAACGGCCTAGGGTTCCCCGAGGACTGGAGTTGGGAACCTCTGCTCTAATATGATTTAAATTAAACGCTCCCTGCTGCTACTCACTGAGGTTTAAATTTAAATTAAAATCTCTCTGGTTCTATTGAATACAGCTTTAACCCAAAGAATTCCTTTTTCCCCAAGATCCAGAGAATGTCCCAGAAGTAAATACTTAAACGTGCAGATTTCTGTCCAGCAGTAGCAGTACCTTTTGCTAGTTTTCTCGCATGTGTGCTTTAGGGTAAAACACATGAATCACTATTTCCTCATTCATATGTAAAGGAATTTTGGATAAGGACATAGGACTAATTTGTTACAATGAAACAGAATGTATGGTTCATAGGTGATCAGTACTTGAAGTTCGCTGATTCTTTTGGCCATATAGCTGCTATTAGAGCACTTTCTATGCCAGATGCTTGGTAAATGTGGATTTCATGGGTTCCAATGGTGGTTTCATGAAGTATCTAAGGACAGCATTGAGGTCCCATGGCATAAGACATGGAATGGACTTTAGCCTGCTTGAGACAGAGCTGATAGAGTGGAGGGAACCAGTTCTGACACTGCCAGTATAACGCTCTGAGAATCTTTCTGCCAGGCTGTTTTCAGGTGTTTTGCACTTAAATAGTGCCTGTTGGGCAGGGGGGGGGGGGGCGTCAATCCATCTACCATTTGTCCACTTTTCCATGTACAAATCTTCATTTGCTGCCGCAGTTGAAGCACCAGTGAGGACTGGGGAGCCCAACCCCTACCAGCAGAAGGAGAAAGAAAGCCGCTGCTACAGCTGAAGTACTGCAGTATGAGCTTGGGGAGCCCCACCCCCGTTGGCAGGAAGAGGAGAGAGCCATGGCTGCAGCTGACGTGCCACTATGTATCGGGAGGGGGATCAGCCCCTGCCTGCCCTTGGAGGATAAAAGAGCCCGCACTGTGGCTACAGTGCCGCAGTGTGTGCCGGTAAGGAACCTAGCCCCTGATGGTAGAAGGATAAAGAGAGAGCTGCTGCCGCGGTGGAGGCAGGAGTACAGCAGTGTCTGCTAGCAGGAATGAAGTAAAGGCATTAGCGGAGTAAGCAAAAGGAGGATTTGAGTGGAGGGGAATGACGAAGGGAGGTGAGGGTGAAAGGCGGAGGGGGCATAGTATGCAAGGAGAATGGAAAAGGAGATTGAGAAGAGTGCAAGAACATAAGGGGAAGAGGGGCTAAGGAAGGAGATCGGGGTAAGAGAATGAAGGGTAGAGGGGAGATGGAAGGGAAGGGGCTGCTAGAGAGGGAGGGAGAATGTAGGGAGCAGGATAGAAGGGAGGAGAGAATGCAGGTTGAGGAAGTAGGTGCCAGGAGAGCAGGAGTGGTCTTATGGTTAGAGCAGTGGGCTGAGGACCAGGGAATCCAGGTTTCAAATGCCACTTCTGCGCCTTGTGATCCTGGGCAAGTCATTTCACTCTGTTGCTTCAGGTACAAGCTTAGATTGTAAGCCTGTTAGGGACAGGAAAACATCTAACAAAACTGAATGTAATTCACCTCAAGTTGAAAAAAGCATGAGCTAAATTTTAAAAAATTCATGAGGCAAGGGGTCAGAATGCCAATATGAGAAGAGAAACCCACCACCCTAGCCCACACCCACACTGTCAAGATAAGACACACATATACAGACAATATCACTCACACATGCCCTGTACAGCCACACACAGCCCCTGCCATCCTAACAAGACCATACTTTACCATTTTTCTTCTCACTAAGACCTCCACACAGACATGCATGAGTTTACAAATGGAGGGATGGAAAATGTGCTGTTTTGTCACGTTATAAGGGTGCACTTTTCAACTTGTTGAAACTTGTCTAACGTTTTTGGGAGGGTGTGTGTAGAGGAGCAGCCAAGTCCAGTTCCTTATTGTCCCTCCAGTCCAGTTCTGCATGTCTGGGTTGTGCTTCTCTTCCAGCTGCTTGGAGACTGAGTATGTCATCTTTTTGATGATGCCAGTGTACTTAAACAGCTGGCACCGTCTACCAGCCCCAGTATGCTCCGTCTCGAAGCAGTGAACCAGGGTGCTGGACTCACTGTAGGAATCACTAAGGAGAGAGGGGGTTTTGAATTGTATTTTCCTTATCCCTCTTTGTTTTGGTGGTAGCTATAAAGATAAAGAGTAATAAAGAAGCAGGATGTTCCTAGGCCGGCTGGAAGGGTTGATTTCCACCCTCCCCCCCCCCCCCTTTCTCAGATCCATCGGGGGTCAGTCAAGGAGGCTTCAAAGGTGTTAGAGGGCAGTTAAAAGGGCCAGAGAGAGCGTAGAATGGCTCCCAAACCTTTTACCAGGTGAAGAGCTGCGTGGTGAGCACAAGCCGCCAGACAGCACTTCCGCCCCTCCTCGCCAGGAAGCACGGCTGAGTGTGGGAGAGGCGGACTGGCTGAAGAGCCTTGCAGCAGAGTGAAGAAAAGGGAATCTTTGCCCGGAGGGCAGTGGGGCAGGAAACAGAGGCTCAGAGAGGTCGCTCGGGCGCGTGGCTGCAGACCACGTGGTTTCAGCAACCTAGCAGTTGCACGGAAAAATCTCTCTTTTTGCCTTGGTGGCCTCTGCTACCGCACAGGAGGGGAGAGTTAATTGGAGGCAGCTCAGCACATTTTCCCTAAGGCTATTTAGTTTTGGTTTGTTCCTTCTTTGAAATTTTTTTGAGAGTGCTTGCATAAAAAAACAAAAGAAAAGATAGGGCAAGACCTAGGAGGCTATCCTGTCCTTCAGCCTAGGGGAACTAAGACTGTTTAATTTTAAGTTCACTTTTAGTTTTAAGTTTGGCTTTTCTGGCTAGGCTGATAGTAGGGGATAGTCCACTGACCATGCCCACCAGACTACAGTGTTTAGTGTGCGGCTCTCGGAGAGGGGCAGTCTCGGACACTGGCATGTGCCGTGTGTGCAAGACAGAGGCCCGGTCTGTGGAGCAGGTCCTACATGAGGGCACAGAGTGAGCGTACCTCAGAGACACTGCAGGACGCAACAGAGAGGGAGCCCAAGTTAGGGGGGGGGGTCCATTCCTCCACTGCTAGAGCTGGTGAGTGGATCCCAGCATTCACACTGGCCATCCACATCTCAAGCTCCAGGAGGGTTTTCACCAGAATTTGTCCTGCTATTGCATAGGGCTTTCTGTATGCACCAGCAAGGAGTGGGCAGCCGCTTGACAGTGCGGGAGTGCAGTCAAAAAAGGTCAGCAGATATGAAAGGGATCAAGCCTGCTGCGGAAGCAGCAAAGAGGCTTAGACCATCTGAAGACTGGGGAGAGCAGTTGCCATTGTCGGAAGGTCTTGAGGGGAGAGGACCTGGACATAGAGTTAGATGTGAAAGAAGAAGACCTGGAGGAAGGTGAGATCCTGCAGGAGGAACAGGCATGGATTGTACGAGTCTTCCGCCAGGAAGAGTTGCCAGCACTCATTGCGGAGTCCTTAAAGGCCCTAAATATGCCCGCAAGACACCCTGTGGAAGAAGTGGCGCTAGAGGATCCAATACTCCAGACCCAGAAAGTGTTTCCAGTGCATAGAGTGGTAAGACAGATGATACAAGATGAGTGGGATCTGCCAGAGGCTGGTCTCCGAGAAGTGCCAACTTTGTTGCATCTCTACCCGCTTCTGAAGGTAGATGCAGCAGTGTTGGCGGTGACCAAGAAGACGACATTTCCAATTGAAGGTAGTATGGCACTCAAGGATGTCCAGAATAGGAAATTAGAACAACACAAGAAGGAGCAGCTGCTCTTGCAGGAAACACAGGAAAACACAAGAAACAAGAGCCATGGATTGGTGGAACAGGTTTTATTGACCCCTAGGCGTTTTGGCTGTAGCCTTCTTCAGGGGGCACACAGATAAAAACTTTTTTTTACCGGGAAGTGAGAAACAATCGTCACACCGTGAAGATTCACTAAAAGATGTCCAAAAGATAAGCTTATTCAAACGAAAACCTTCTTCTGCCAACATCAAAACATCTCTGGTCACAGCACACCTCTATCTCTGGCTGCGGAATTGGGCAGTGGATGGTTCCTCCAAGGCCCGGCTTAGCAAGTGGCCATTCAAAGGGAAGCTCCTGTTTGGAGAGAAGTTAGACAAGTTGGTGAAGGATTTGGGAGAGTCCAAGAGTGAACGTCTACCTGAGGACAAGCAGAAGCAGAGTCATGGTGCCCCTCCAGCACAGGGTCAGCCGTGAGACTTTAGATGTTTTCGTGCAGCCTGCTCGGCCCCCTATCAGAGGGTGTTCTTTCACTCATGAGGCCAGGGGTTTTGAGGAGCTAGTTGGAGTTTTGGGGTCGCCGCCTCCTCGTGCCCAAAGAAAGCACAATGACGTGAGGGGGGCCCTCTGCCTGGGTCCAGGTCACGTCTGACCAGTGGGTCCTGGAGGTCATTTGAGAGGCCATGCACTGGAGTTCACTCGTTTGGTGGGCCAGTCTTTCGTTCACTCCCCTTGCAGGACACAAAGCAAGGTAGTGGCCTGAGGACACTGGCAAGACTTCGGCAGTTAGGGACCGTGGTGCCCATTCCCCAAGACCACTGTGGCTCCAGTTGGTACTCCAATTATTTCATGGTTCCCAAAAAGGAGTGCTCCTTTCGGCCAATTCTCAAACTCAAGCAGGTGAACCATTGTCGGCAGGTGCTGCTGTTTTACATGGAAACGTTGCGGTCAGTCGTGGCAGTCAGGAGCGGAAAGTTCTTGGTGTCTCTCGATCTCATGGAGATCTATTTACACATCCCCATTCACTCAGATCACCCGCGGTTTCTCCGCTTTGTGGTGCCAATGGGGCATTTACAGTTTCGGGCTTTGCCATTCAGACTTGCAACAGCTCCTTGAACCTTCACCAAGGTCATGGTGATGGTAGCAGCGGCGCTGCACAAGGAAGGGATCTTGGTGCACACTTACCTCGACGACTGGCTGATTTGAGCAGAGTCCAAGGATGAGAGCAAACGACCAATGGTGAGAGTGATAGAGTTCCTGAAGAGTCTCCGCTGGGTGATCAACAGTGCCAAGAGTCGTGCCCAGCAGCTTAAGTATCTGGAAGCACGCTTCGACACCTGCGTAGGGAAAGTTTTCCTTCTGAGGTATCGGGCCCAGAGGCTGTGGCGGTTGGTGCAGCAGTATTCCTAAGGATGTCAGAACTGACGGCCTGGCAATATCTGCTGATACTGGGAACCATGGCAGCGACGCTCGAGCTGTGTCCTGGGCCAGAGCACACATACGCCCTTTGCAGAAGGCATTACTCCGCAGATGGTGCCACTAAAGGCATCCCTTGTTGCAGAGATTCCTCTGTCCTCGGGTGACCAGGAGGGCACTCAAGTGGTGGCTTCTCCCAGTAAATTTGGAGGAGGGAATGCCCCTCGAGTCGCTGCAGTGGATCCCTCTGATGACAGATGCCAGTCTGGTCGGCTGGGGAGCCCACTGCAGCACTTGGAACATCATTGCATGATCCAGGAAACCAAAATGCTCTTGATTACACCATCCACACAACCATTCATTCATCTCCAGGATGCAAGCTTCTTTGCCTTGGCCTTTACCTTCAACCTACGCACCTATCTGCTTCACTCTCTATCCAAGAGTCATGCATTCACTTTTTATACGCTCAGAGGGATACCTAGCAGTATTATTTGTACCAACATGGAAGAGTAAAATTGGATAATAGTCAGTTGGCTTGATGAATCTTGGCAAATTCTCCATAACATCTCGGATTTTGGCACCTGACAGACAGTACACCTCACTGAACATAAGTCTGGTCGCAGATAGACACCTCAGTACCCCTCAGGAGAGTCACCAAGCACCACTACCCTTTGCTTTCTTGTGGTCACTGATTCCACAACTTTGGGGTGCTTGAGCTCTGGTTCTTTAATTTCCTGGAATGTTTTCATCTCCTCCACTTCCAGGGCTGCATACTAGTTCTTTAGTTCAAGGCCTGGTGGAGTTGGATTGTTGATTCTGCAGGCTCTGGTGACTCCTGTCCAACTCTCATCTTCACCTCTGTCGGACATCTTGGATGTTTCAAGGAACATCTCATCAATATACTTCTCGTTGTCTTGAATGCTTCTCAGTCTCACCACCTATTCTCTGAATGCCTTTACTTGTTTCATGAGGTCTTCAGATCTCAGGAGTCTTGCACATGGAACCGGTTCTTTGACATGGAATGGGGGCAACAGCTTTGACAATAGGATTTTTCCCAGCCATCTTTCAGTTGGTGGAGCTTTGGTACCTATTGACATAAACAAGAGAGACTTACAAAGACCCTAACTTTTCTTTAGCTGTCTCTTAAGAGAAAAAGCAGTTAACCTCTTTTATGTGTGTTCTAACAGCACTGTTCTATGTCCCTGTGTGTAGCTAATTGGGGAATTGCCCTATAAAGCAAGAATTCTCACATGGGGGGGGGGGGGTAGGTGGGAGCTGGGGTAAGTTCTAATGCCTGATGAAATCAGTGGTTTCAAAGAGCTTGCTCTGAATGGAAAGCTGGAAAAAGAAAACAATGAACTCTAACAGGAAGAGCTTTACCCAACACCATGAAAAAAAATTCGCCTTTTGCAATACAGAAAAAGATTTAGGTTTCAAAAAAGAAGACCAAAACCCTTTTAAGAACTCTCAGGCAGAGAACTTATATTTAAAAGTCACACAATATTACCTTGCTTGCAATGGAGACCCTGTTAGGAATGATGAATTCTGTGATTCTGGAACTGCTGCTTGATGGGCCTTCCGTCTACCAGAATATCTGCTGAGAGTCTATTTGGCCATCTAGAATCTTGGCAATATTACTACTACTACTACTACTTAGCACTGCACAGACATGTTAGAGACAGTCCCTGCTCATCAGAGCTTATAATCTAGTCAAGACACAGTAGGTGTAGACATGAGATACATCTAGGGGGAATGGTAAAGAAACACAAAGGAGATCAGGTGAGTCGAGATCCGAAAGTGGTAGCGAAGAGGTGAGTTTTCAGCCTGGATTTGAAAAGGGCCAGAGAAGGCGCCTGAGATACAGACTCGGGTAGTTTGTTCCAGGTATAATGAGCAGCAAGGTGAAAGGAGTGAAGTCTGAGTTAGCAATAAACGAGAAGGGCACAGATAGAAGCAATTTGCCAGAAGAGCGGAGTTTCCAGGGAGGGGTGTAGGGAGGTATAAGAGAGGAAAGGTAGTGAGGAGCTGCAGAGTAAATGTACTTATAGGTCAGAAGGAGAAGTTTGACCTGTATGCAGAAATGGATAGACAGCCACTGAAGTGACTTGAGAAGAGGGTAATATGAGCATGAGGAGGCTGGCGGAAGATTAGCCGTGCAGCAGAGTTTTGAACAGATTGAAGGGGAGAGAGATGATTCAGCGGGAGACCAGCAAAGAATAGGTTACAATAGTCAAGACAGAAGGTGATTAAGGAGTGGATACGTGTCTTATTAGTGTGTTCAGAAAGGAATGGGTGGATTTTGTTGATGTTATAGAGAAAGAAACTGCAGGTCTTAGCTATCAGATGGATGTGTGTGGAGATGGAGAGAGAGAAATTAAAGACAAGCCCAAGGTTGCGAGCCAAGGAAACTGGGAGGAGTAGAGAATTATCCACAGAGACTAAGAATGGAGGAAGAGGAGAGGAGGTTTTAGGGGGAAAATAAGAAGCTCAGCTTTGGCCATTTTCAGTTTCAAGAGGCTGTGAGACATCCAAGCAGCAATGTCAGAAAGGCAGGTAGAGATCTAGGCCTGAATTGCCAGCGAGATTTTAGGTGTAGAGAGGTAGATCTGGGAGTCATCAGCATAAAGATGGCACTGAAAGTCATGGGAAGAGATGAGTGCACTAAGGGACTGAGTATACAGAGAGAAAAGGAGTGGACCCAATACAGATCCTTGGGGTACACCAACTGAGAGCGGGATAGCAGCAGAGGAGGATCTATCAGAACAAACACTGAAAGAGCGGTGGGAGAGATACGAGGAGAACCAGGATAGTACAGAGCCCTTAAAACCAAGCGAGGACAGGGTATCGAGGAGAAGGTTGTGGTCAATAGTATCAAAAGCAGCAGAGAGGTCAAGAAAAATGAGGACTGAGTAAAGACCCTTGGATTTTGCCAGGAACAAGTCACTGGAGACGTTGGTAAGAGCCGTTTCAGTAGAATGTAAAGGACAAAAGCCAGATTCTAAAGGATCCAGAAGGGCTTGGAAGGACAAAAGGTCAAGGCAACGGTGGTGAACTGCACATTCAAGTAGTTTAGAAATGAAGGGGAGGAGGGAGATGGGTTGATAGATAGGACAGGTAGGATCAAGAGAAGGTTTTTGAGGAGAGGTGTAACTACAGCATGCTTGAAGGCTGCAGGGATAGTTGCACTGGAGAGTGATAGGTTGAGAATATGAGAGATGGAAGGGGCAGCAATGGAGGAGATGAAGCTTAGGAGATGGGTGGGAATAGGCTCAGAGGAACAGGTAGTGAGTTTGGAGGAGGAAAGAAGGTGTGTGGTTTCCTCCTCAGAGATCATAGAAAAGAAGAAAGGGTAGCAGAGGTAGAGGGGGAAAGTTGGGAGTAGAGAGGGAGGGGGGGAAGAGGTAACTGTGCCTCCAACCGCAAGAAGGCACAGTTGCCTAGTTATGAGGTTTCTAATCAATATTTAGACTGAGACTGCTGGCTTCCTAATGTCGGATAACAGTGGTTGGCTGGAATAGGGGATGGTCGGTGTGTATTAATCATGATGCTCTGTAATGTGAGAAAGTAATCATTTTGCCCCGTCACATAAGGGGTTAAGTGGCTTGCCCAAGGCCACAAGGAGTGGCCATGGGACTAGAGACCCCAGTCCCTCCGGCCTGAAGTTACTTGTCCCCATGCGGGAATTGAACCCCCGGCCTTCCAGCCTGAGGTAACCTGTCCCAACCACTGAGCCACTCCTCCCTCTTGTTGAGGGTTGGCTTGATAGGTGGGTGAATGTATGATCAGAGGGTACAATGCTGGTTTGGTGTATGAGAGAGTATTATTATTAAGTGCAGTCGAGTCAGTGTCGACTAATGGTGACCCTCTGGATAGCTGTCCTAAACTGTTTTCGGTCTTCAGTCAGGCGGCTCATTGTTGACAGAGTGGCATCCATAGCTGCTGTTATTGTATTGATCCATCTGGCCTTCCTCTTTTTGTGTTGACCTTCAACCTTGCCAAACAAGATGTCTTTCTCTAATGACCTCTCTCTTTGCATGATGTGTCCAAAGTATGAAAGTCAAAGTCTTGTCGTCTGAGCATCCAAAGAAAGCTTTTGTTTGATCTCCTCCAATAATGACTGGTTTGTTCTTTGGGCAGTCCATGGTATACACAGTATTTTTCACTAACACCATAATTCAAAGACATCAATTTTCTTCCTGACTATCTTTTTCACTGTCCAGCTTTGACATTCATAAGAAGTTATTGAAAATACCATGACTTGGACAAGTCAAATCTTTGTATGGAGAGAGATATCTCTGCTCTTATCTACTATAGGTCCTTCATAACCATTCTACCAAGAGCAGTGCATCATCTGATTTCTTGACTGCTTGTCGTTTCTTAGAAACATAGGCCATGTGGTCGTTTTCTGCTGTCATGTTTCTATCTAGATTGCCCTTCCATATCAACTACAGTAGTCGCCTTTTTACCTTTAGAGATCCTCTGCGTTTGTCCCATGCTTTTTAAAATTCAGATACTGTCTTCGTGTCCACCACCTCCACTGGGAGACTATTCCACACATCTACCACTCTTTCCATAAAGAAATATTTCCATATATTATTCCTGAGTCTATCCCCTTTCACTCACATCCTATGTCCTCTTGTAGCAGAGCTTGCCTTCAATTGAAAGAGGCCCTCCTGTGCATTTATCCAACGGAGGTATTTAAATGTCTCTATCATATAGCCCCTATCCTGTCTTTCCTCTAAAGTATACATATTAAGATGTTTACGTCTGTCTTCATATGCTTCATAACGAAGACCACTAACCATTTTAGTAGCCACCCTCTGCACCGACTCCAACCTGCTTTATATCCTTTTGAAGGTGCGGTTTCCAGAACTGTACACAATACTCCAAATGAGGTTGCACCAGAGACCTATACAGAGGCATTATCGCCTCTTTATTTCTGCTGGCTATTCCTCTCCCTATACTTCTGGCTTTCACAGTCATGTTTTCTACCTGTTTAGCTATAAGATTGTCAGACATAATTATGTCCAGATCCTGCTTTTCTTTTGTGGATAGAAGTACCTCACTTCTACAGCTTTGGATTTTTGCAGCCCAAATGCATGACCCTGCATTTTTTAGCATTAAATTTCAGCTGCCAAATTCTAGACCATTTGGATTCCTTATGTTATCTACTCCTTCCTGAGTGTCTACTCTATTGCAGAATTTGGTATCATCCGCAAACAAGCAAGCCTTACCCAACAGCCCTTCCGCAATATCACTAACAAAGATGTTAAAAAGAATCAGACCAAGGACAGATCCCTGCAGTACACCACCACCACCTTCTCCTCGGGATGAGCTCCGTTTACCTATACCTTTTGTCACCTCCCACTCAACCAATTTCTAACCCAATCAGTAACTTTAGGGTCCATCCCTAGGGTGCTTAGTTTGTTTATAAGTCACCTGTGCAGAACGGTGTCAAAGGCTTTACTGAAATCTAAATACACCACATCTAGGGCTCTCCCTCGGTCCAACTCCCTGGTCACCCAGTCAAAGAAATCAATCAGATTTGCCTGTAAAGATTTGCCTCTGGTGAATCCATGCTGCCTCAGATTCTGCAATCCATTGGACCCAATGTAGGTGTGAAACAATAAAACTATGTTGAAATTCTCACTCTCTTTCCATATTCTGCACTCCTTAATGTCCTGCCTGTAATTTGTTTCCTCTCCCTAACTATCTGTTCCATCTTCATGTACATACAGACTTCCTCAGCCACACTTGCTGCACCTGACAAAGTGCATTCTTGTCCTTGAAAGCCCCCCCTTCGATATATTGGTTAACTTATAAGGTGCCACCAGTATTTTTGTTTTTGTTATCACAGTCTAACATGGAAGCTTCCTCTGGAAGCTTTCAAACATAAGAATATCCCCTTCTTTCCATTTTCCATTTGCTGATGCTTCCTCTGAGTTGACGTATGAGGGAGACTAGAAAGTGTTTCATATGCAGTGTGATGTGTGGAAACAATTTCTGATTTCCTGTTCTTGTCTGAACTAACATAAGTCTGAAAATGCTCACTGTATTTCCTTCGTCCTGTTTCAGATGTTCTGGATGTGGTGAAGGAAATTTGCATGTTGTGCAAGGGTTAATGAGGCTTTCTGCATATTGAAATGTGGCTGGTTAATATACCGAGAGCTAGACTAAAACAATGTGGGGAGGGTTTATATGACTTTTCTGATCCATGCAAGGTGACAGAACTTTCCCTCTTCACTTGAGAGTTTGAATATTTTTGTTGACTGATGTTAATGAAATTCTTTCTGCTGAAAATTTGTCTAAATCCTGAATTTGCAGAAATCTATCTCAGAGTAATTATGGGAAACCTTAATGCATTGTTCTTACTCCAGGATCAGGGACTATCACCCCTGATATTATATCCCACATTGAACTAGGAGAAGAACCGTACATCAGGGATGAGCCAGGATCACAAGAAAGAGAAACTGGAAGATGCAGTGGCTCAGGTGAGTGCAGTAGTAAGAGGGACTGGTGTAAAACAGCTCCTTGATTGATTTTGCAGTTTTACATTTTACTGTTTTTGGCATACTGCACAAGTCAAAAATCCCAAGGGCGCGGGTAAACTGGCAAAACACTGATTTTATAATAAATCCGCAGCAGAGTTCAGGGACGACACTGCTTCTCATATACCAAGCAGAACTGACCAGAAGTTGCTTTTTGAGAGGAGCAAGGTAGTTAAGGCCACTAGTTAAGGTGCTGGTTCCCACATGGAATCTTAACTTGGTATTACAAGCACTAACATGGTGTGATGGGGTATATAGGAAGTTACCTATCTCTCTCTCCAAAGGGATTGTCAGCAGCCCACCTTAAAAAGATCTACAGCCCTGAACTCAAGGCTGGGAGGGTGTGACCCATTAAGAATCCAACTGGGTGAGAGAAAGAGAGGGGGGCCCTTGGAGGCAGAAAACCTTTTCAAGCCAGGCTGGGCAAAAGAGTCCTGCTGTGAGGTAGGAGAATTAAAAATAGGAAATTATTTATTTATTTATTTAACCAGATTTGTATACCACTTTATCCTTCAATCAAAGTGGTCAACAATACAACTAAAGGTTACAATACAATTGAAGGTTTACATGGAACATAAGGGAAGGGGAGACAAGACATACTGTCACGCCGCCACCGCTCGCCTCTAGCTAAGAGGTGCATGGTTTCTTTAGAGGAACTTTCTGCTGGCTGTATGTATGCATCAAACAGAAAGCTCTAGTCGGGCTCCAAGGGGTAAGGCAAATGACAGAAATTTATTTTATACACACAAAGGTTTGTTCATACCACGTACAGGATATTTGCTCAGGGACTCTGTGAAGCAGGGCACTCTCCCAAAAACAGACACAAACCAAAAATGTCTGTTTAAAGGTTCTCCATAGTGCAGGATACACAGTCTTTAATAGCAAGGATAATTCCCTTTTTAGCCTTGCTGGGTAAAGCACAAAACAAAATCACATTCACTGTCCGTGATAATATAGCTTCTCTCAGCTTCAAAACCTTCAAGCAAGAAATATAACTCAGGGCACAAGAAAGCTTCGTTATAATTAGCTACTTTCTTACCCCAGTGTCCTTGTTCCAGCAGCAGAAAATTAACAAGCTTATCCCAGTTTCCAGGCTCGCTCCTTAGTCCCTGTGACCTTTCCCTTTACCAACACAAGGGACTCACGGCCACCCAGCCTGTGGACTATGGGTTTCTTTTCCTGGCAAACTCTCTCTCAAGACTGGCTTGTTTTCTCCCTGTTCCTCAGGTTTAAAGCTTGGCACAAAGAACAGTCCATGGGAGTGTCCTCCTCATTCAGCTTCACCTCAGGCTCTCCCAGCTGCATTGGCTCTGACTCCCCGTCCTGCTCACAATGCTCAGCTAGCCTCTCGGGGGATCTTGGAGTCTCTCCTGTTCCTGGCTCCAAACCCTCTTGCAGACGTGCTATATGCCAATTAGCACTCTCCTCTCTTGGAAGCTCAGTTCCTCTGCTCTGCTCAGCACCGGTCAAGCTTCCCTTGCTTGCAGCTGTGCCTCGGCTCGTGGCAGTCTGGCTTCCTGCTTCTCCTCCTCCTTGTTCTCTTTTCTCATACTCTGGCCTAGGTTTATACTTCCAGGACTCTAACTTCAACCCCTCCCTACCCAGGTGATGGCAATTAGCCTGACTTCGGGCACCTGAGAGCTTGGAGCATTCACTACCTAAGGGGTTCTGGGCTCTGTATCCACTCCCCTTCATTCCACTAGGGGGAGCATGAAATGTGGGCCATGTGGAAGTGTCTTAAGTGATTTGCGGAAATCCTTGATGTCATTCATATCTCTTAAATCATCCGGAAGGAAGTTCCAGAGGGCCGGCGCTGAGAGTGATAATGCTCTGTTGGAAGTAGATTGCTTAGTTTGGTGGAGCCCTGTAGGTAAGTAGAGTTTATTAATATTCTTAGACCGTCTAGGCCTGTTAGTCCTTGGTCAATAATCCTTGGAGGACATCTGCACTTTGGCAGGTTAGGAGTCAGATCCAGGGGCAGCATTTGTGCAAGAGAAGGTCACTGCATGGGAAGACTATTTAACCTTTCCATTGTTTGGGGCACGGCTGGGAACTACTGTATTCACAGACATCAAAGCCCAAGCAAGTGACTGAACTTTATTCTGAACTTTGACTGACTTTGAATTGGGTCGGGGAGGGGCAATGAAAACCTGTCTTGTGAAATCAACAAGTTGGGGAATGACATGCTGGACAGCTGGAGCATAATAAAAGTAGTTTTGGTTTTGTTGTTGGTTTGCCCTTAACTGTTGCTTGCCTGGCATTCTTAAGAATCCCTTGTCATCGCCTGCAATGCTATACCATGCATGTCCACCATTTGAATCAATGAGGGAACCAACATTGAAGGATGCCACTTTTAAGACAATAATTCTGGTAGCAATCACTTCAACGAGACACGTATTGGAGTTGTAAGCACCGTCATGCAAGGAATCATACTTGACATTCCATAAGGAGAGGGTAACATTTAGGATGATGTCATCCTTTCTGCCCAAAATAAAACAAATTCCATATCATCCTGCTAAACCAGTTCAGACAAGTGGATTGTGTTCCCCTACCAGCAGATTGGTGGAGACAGAGAACCAATGAAAAGCCCAGGTTTCAATGGCATCACTCCTATGCCTCTATTCGCCTCAGCTATCAGAGATCTTTCAGTATTTCTTTGTCTCCAGCAGATGGTGGATGGATTTTTTCCTCTGCAGAAAATCTGAAGATTGAGAAGAAAATATTAATTAAATGCTCATGAACGACCACCTTGAGGGTGACTCTTTCACTTGAGCGTGACGTAGGAGGCTCTGCTAGACTGCAGTCTTTTCAGTAGCCATAGAAGGAGGGAAAATTGGTTCATCCCCACGCGCTTATCATAAGAGCCTGTTGAGCAGCCAGAAATTGGAAGGATCTGGAAGAGTACAGCAGCCTCGCACAATCACAACAACCCCTCCCTCCTCCTTTGTCCTCCCTGCTCTCTCCCGAAGATTGCAGAAGCCTTTCAGAGGGATCTGCCTGCCAGCCACCTTAAACGAAGTGCTGCAAAGCCAGTGCACAGATTCAGGAGTAGAGCTGAGCCCAATGTGGTCCTTCTGCCTGGAGTTCTCAGGGGGTGAGTACGAAGGCCTGACCTCATCATTGTCCTTGCTGAGTGCTCCTGATTGCGTCTGCTTAGATGCAGTTCGGGGTAGACCGCTGGTGACCATTGGCACAGTGTGGGGGTTTCCCACTGTTTTCTGCACACATTAGTAGTGTTTTATCTATTGTGCACCGGAGGGGTCACACAGTCCTAGCGCGCAGTCCACCCAAGTGGCTCCAATGCGTGTTCATACCCTAGCGCCTGTAACGCACGTTGCAGTAAAAGCACAGTTAACGCATGCCCTTCAGGCCACTGTGGCCTTAGCGCATGCTGTTGTGATACTTGCCTTAACTCTGTCGTCTTCCAGGAAACATTTGGTTTCTGACAAGCGAGGTGCCTTATCTCTGGATTCTGTACTCTGCTCTTCTTCCATGACATTTTGAGTTGTCCCTGGAGGGCCTGTCCATCCCCCCCTTCAGCTGGAAGATGCAGTTAGTCTGGCAGGAGGTGACAGATGGCATTATGGGTTAGGATATCCAGCCGGCTGGAGGCTGTGGCGACCATGTTGTGAGCCGCTCCTTGTTCTCTAGGAGGTCTACAGAGGCTGTGCCCCCTGGTGTTAGGGGATCATTTCCAAGGGGAGAGCTTCCGGATTCCGGATTGTCTTTCTCGGAATTCTTTTCCTTTTTACAGCAGGCCTGGCCCTTCTGGCCGGGAAATTCAGACCCTGTTGCTTCTGGGTGCCCCTGGACACAGTCTCGTGAAGGGCAAGCTGATAGTGGAAACTCTGTATGTCTGTCTTTGGCTAAGCGTCCCCAGCGAGAGGCGCCCCCCTAGATATGGGGATCAGCTGGGATCTGTTTGAGATTTGAATGGTGACTTGGATTCAGATGTCTTGGTACTGGGCTCTGATGTGGATGAAGAAGTACTCTCACCTTCAGAAGATTGTGAAGAGGCCGATGTGATCTGCCTGTTCCAAGAAAAGAAACTGGAGGCATTGATTCCCAGAGTCTGTCCATCTTGGGCTTGGCGGATGCTCCAGACACGGAGCAGGAACCGAATATGCATCCACTCCTGCAAAGGGTGTGGAAATTCACTACTGTCTTCCTGTTCCTAGAGGTGCTCAAGGACCTTTTCCAGTCAGAGTGGGATTCCCTGACTTCTTGCCTAGGGGCTAAGGGTGTGTAAGAAGATGCACGCTCTTCCGAGAAGCAGTGCATTGTGGCGTTGTGTGGTTTGCTATTTCCAAGGTGATTGCGCAGGTCATGGCAGTTACCAGTCGACCATCATTCCTGTGGAAGGATGCTCTGGACTGAAAGATGGATTCGTGTTGAAGAACCAGTTCACTGTGGCAGCTGCTATTCTACAGTTGGCGGCATGTGCAGGCCTGACATCTCGAGCCCTGCCCCAGTGGATTCAGTCTCTTCCACCAGATGATTCTACCCCTCTTTTGGAGTTGGCTACAGCTTTCCTTTCTTATGCCATGTGCGGCCTGGCATGTCTAGTGGCTGGGTATTGTGCCCTGTTGACAGTGAATACGGTATTGGCTTTGCTCTGACATGAGTCAGCAGACTCCTCTTCGAAAGCCTGGTTGCTGATCTGGCCTTAGAGGGATGCTTATGTTTGGTCTGATTTGGAGAAGCCGGTAAAGGATCTAGGCAAGACAAAATCTTTCTGCTGTCTGGAGGACAGGTCCAAGGGTCCTGTGAAGTGGGAAGGAGCCCCTTTTCCATCAGATTCCATCCGCTCCTCGTGGCGTGCTGGTTGGATTCCTGGGGGTTTCATACTCCTGTCGTTACAGGCTTAGAAAGCCTTTCTGCCCCTCTGCTTATGGACTTCAGGCTTGTTCTCAGACCCTTCATGGAGTGCTTGGGCACAGAGACCTGGTCCCATTTAGAGGAGGACCCTCCAGGCTGCACAAGGATGTTTTGGGGTTACCAAGAATCACTGGAAGCTAGTGCCCATTCAGTATGGCCATGTCCTGGAATGCAGAGCTGATCCTGGTCACTTTCATTCTCTGCTCTTGTGGGTCTCAGAACAACAGGGCTGCTGTGTGGATCACCTTGGACAGGTTGCCTCTCCTAAAGGCAGTGGTGCCCATTCCCCCAAACGATCAAGGCAAGCACAGGTATTCCATCTGTTTCGTGGTGCCGATACGGAAGGAGCATTCCGACCCATTCTGGACCTCAAGGGTTTCAATGAGCTCATGAATGTCATGTGCATCTGGATGAGAACTTTCCAATCTATGCTTCAAGCAGTGCACCAAGGGGAATTCCTGGCATCTATGAATTTGGCCAAGGCGTATTTTCATATCCAAATCCAGGAGGATCAACATTTTGCCATGCTTGGTTCTCCCCTTCAGTTCGCCACCTTTCCATTCGGACTTTCCATTGCCCCAAGGACACTCTCTAAGGTCATGGAGGTGGTGACTGTGGCAATACGGCTGCTAGGGATGTCTGTGCACCCATATCTGGGTTACTCGTTCATCCACACCCATCCTCTTTCAGTGGCGTCTCAAGTAGCTCTCCCAAGTGGTGTCCTTTCTGATCAGCCTCAGCAGGGTGATCAATTTGGGAAAGAGCCAGTTGTTGCATTCCTATTTCCTGGAGTTCCTGGGAGCAGATTTCGATTCTCAAGTGGGCAAAGTCTTCCTGCCAGAGGAGAAAGTCAAAGGACTGTTGACTTGGCTGGCATTGTTCTGTTTGCAGCAGGCTCCCAGAGTCCGGGATTATGTTCACCTCCTCAGATTGATGTAAGTGACAATCAAGATGGTGCCGTGAGCATGTACTCTTATGCGGCTGCTCCAGCGGTCCTTACAGATTTGGTCATCCCTGAGTTCTCAGCAGTTCGAGCTCAGGCTCCTGCTCCCAATGATGATGATGGCCAGCTGAACGGCCCAGGGCCATTGGACCCACAGGAAAACGGAGCTAGGAGGAGGACAGAAGTAGACAGAGGTGTTATGGAATCTCGGGCTATATAATTTTTTTCCTCTGCTGCCCGGGACTGGCATGTTATGCCTTTCTACCTGTTCAGCCACTTTAAGATCATCCGATATGATCACCACCACCAGGTCCTGCACTCCTTTCATGCATTGAAGTACTTCACTCTCTGTACTGTACCACTCCCTTGGATCTTTGCAGCCCAAATGCATGACCATGCAATTTTTAGCATTGAAACTTAGCTGCCAAATTCTTGGCCTTACTTCAAGCTCCTCATGTTATTCTTAACTTCCAGGGTGTCTACCCTGTTACAGAATTTGGTATCTTCTTCAAAGAGATATACCTTTTCCGACAGACCTTCTGCAATTTTGCTTTAAAAAAAATGTTAAAAAGAACATGACCAAAGACTAATGCCTGTGGCATGACATTGGTACTGCCCTTATCTTCAAAGAGATCACCATTTATACTATCCTTGGTCATCTCCCATTCAACCATTTTCTAACCCAGTTGGTCACTTTCGGGTCCATTCCAAGAGCACTCAGTTTATTTATTTTATTTATTTGTTTATTAACATTTTTTATATACTGCACTATTCGATATCAGCGCGGTTTACATGGAACAAGAAACTTCAGACGAGTTACATTTATCTGTTCATTACATATAACAGGGCAGTTAACCTGGATAACAGCAGCAATTATATACAGAAAACAGCAATAAGAACAACTATATACATAGCGTAGAGTAGTGTAGTGTAGTGTGCGGTTGAGGAAAGATTAAATTTATAAATCACTGATGCAGAAATCTAAGTATATGACATCTACTTTTATGCCATATTCCCTACAATATATATATATATATTTTAGTGCCATCAAGTCAGTGTTGACTCATAGCAACCCAGCTACCTCTGGGTTTTCTTGGCAATGTATCACTGGAAGTAGATTGCCAGCCTTTTCTTCTGAGGTAATGGAGGGTAAAGTGACTTGCTCAAATTCACAAGGAGTACCAGTGGGAATCAAACCCATGATCTTCTGGGTACTAGGCAGTTGCTCTAACCACTAGGCTACTCCTCCACTCCACTCCCTACAATATTAGAGGAGTCTATTTAAGGATATAAAGTCTTTTTGTCCCTTATTTTAGAAACATCTCCAAATTGTGGCATTTACCATGTAAATTGCCTACAGAGAGATTGCAAGGAGGTGTGGTTAGGATATGGAAAGGAAAGGTTTGGACGGGCTTAAAATAACAACATGTATTCTGTTTTTTGAAGAGGAATACACGTGGATAGCAAACATTGTAGACGTTGGCATTTATGCCTGTCCCAAGGCACCCTCTGCGTGTTTGATTGAAGGGGCAAGTGGAAAGGCCAATGCGAGCACCCTCCTTAATCCCCGCCGACATCATCCAGCCACTCTAATCCTCTATCATTACCCAGCTGCTCCTGACACCCTCCTCCCAACAGCTTGACGGTCCCCTCTAAGACAGTCCCCCCCCCCCCCCCGGCTCTTACCAGGGGTCCCTGGTGTTTAGTGGGGCAATATCTCCAAATGGATTCGTTTTGCGCATACCATGACAATAATAAACCTTGCTCCTAATCCAGATATGTGGAGTTCAGTCTCAGTCTCTCAAATTTAATACTAATACATGACACAGTATTTGCATTGTGCCAAAGAGAGTCTCATTATGGAGTTCATACGATGTCACATGTATAGGCAATTTATCAAAGTGTGCTTGGAAATGTCTCTAAATCAAGCCTGTGGTGCCCAACATGATGGGAAATATTTCAGTATCTTTTTGCCACATTTTCTTGGTCTCTGACTGTATTTCCTGGTACTTGAGGATCTTCTCCCTGTCCACACCATTCACAGAATAATCACTTGGAGCGGACACCTCTGTTATCAAAGCTGTTCTGGTGTTTTTCTCCTTTATCACTATGTCTAGTTTTCTGGTATCCAACCTCTTATCAATCAGAATGGGAATGTCCCAAATGATCATAACTTCTTTATTCTCTATTATTCTCTTAGTATTGTAATCCCAGTTTTTCTAGTATAGCAATCTAATTTTTACACAGTTTCTAGTGGATAAGGTATGCTACTTTATCATGCCTTTCTGTAGAAAACCTTTCTTTCATCAGAACATTCACAGCCAGCTACAAGATGAGTAACGTATCCCAGCTCTTTCTTACAGAATCTACATACATCAGTTTTCCCAGCTTTTTCTGTGCATACTGTAAACAGTCTCATTCATAATCCACTGTGCTGGGCTCAACTATATTAGTCTCTCATACTTTGGTTTCAGTTCACCTCTCTTTAGCTATTCATGTGTCCAGTTTTGATTGACAAATGTTTCCTGGAGTAACACTTGGTATTTCCCACTGTATTTATGCATTTACCACTTGTTCCTTATTTACTGATCCATTTCTTTGAAATGTTTTTCTCTTGTTTGACAACTTCTGTTGCTCCCTTCCTTATATGTATTGGTGGATTGTCGCCCATTCCTTCTGTTTGGTGGAATGCTTATCTAGGAGATGGACTGTGGATGTTTACTTTCATATTTCAACTCTTTTGTTGCATATTTCAATCTCTTGACGATGTTAAGTCAGCCTGTAGGTCTATAATGATAGCTCTGTATGTATGTCTATGAGGTCCACTCCTCCATTGGCTCAAGAAATGTACAGTCTTTGCATAAACTGATTCTTACATATTACCTCGTGGGCATGGAGGAGTTTTCCTGTTTGTACATTCAGTTTTCAAGAGGCTAGTGTACAGTCCCAAAGCTATATATGAGTATAGGAATTGTCAGCGGCTTAATGGCTAGTATCTTATTTTGTAATGTTAAAACACTATTAAATAAAAATTTTAATTTCCTATACAGTAATATCCCTTACTGATCTCTTCTCTCAGTAATTTCTGCTTGATTGTTGCTCCTTCCTATAATCCCAGTGATTTTTAGCCTAGTTCTCAAGCACACCCATCCGGTCAGGTTTTCAGGATATCTGCAATGAATATGCATGAGCCAGTTTTACATACCAAAGAAGTAGCACATGCAAATCTATTTTGTGCATATTCATTGTGATATCCTGAAACGTTGATTGGATGGATGTCATCTGAGAAGCGTTTCACATGCAAAAAGACATGGTATGACGGAGTAATGTTATGACAGGATGCTTGTAAACATTTCACATTACAGCCTTTTCAGGAGAAATATTACAAATGCAATGAGAGAAAAATATTACTAAACTCATTAAAACTTGTCTTACAATAATGCTCAATGTTTGTTTTCTATTCCTCTAGCAAACAATGATTCCAGAGACAGTAATACAGAGACACATCACTGGGAACTCTGTGAAAATCCAGAAGAGAACAAGATATTAACAGAAAGAGACAACAAAGAGACATCGTCCTGTTTTTACTGGAGAACTAAGTGCAAGAATCAGTGGATTTCAGAAAGGAAGCAAAGAAATTCAACTGGAAACTCAGATCTGTGTAAGCAAAGTGCCAGTAATATGTCACATACAGGGGAAGAGCAGAGAAATCAGGGAAGAGAACAAAGATGTGTATGTGACGTGTGTGAGATATTTAAGGAACCTATATCCTTGAAACCACAGCAAAGATCGGATACTGAAGAGAGACCATTTACTTGTACGAACTGTGGGAAAACCTTCAGTCAGAAAGGAGAACAACAGGGAAAGCTTAAAATATGCACAGAAGAGAAACCTTTTATATGTTCTGAATGTAGGAAAAGCATCAGCTTGAAGGGCGAAGTAATACAATTCCAGAACATTAATAAAGAAAAAAGGAGTGTAGGCACTGAGTATGGGAAAAGCTTAGTTAAAAGAAATCTCACAAAATACCAGAAAACCCACACTAATGAGAAAACGTCTTCATGTCCTGGTTATAACAAAAGCTATAATCATGAAGAAAATGTCACAAGAAATAAAATCCAGCCAAGAGAAAAGCTAGTTTCAAATACTAAATGGAAGAAAAAGTTCTTTGACAGGAAAGCAGTCACGAAACACAAAAATAATCAAACTGGTGAAAGCTCTACAAAATCAGAAAAACACTTCAGTAGAAAAAAAGACCTTTCAAAATACCAGAAAATCCATAGAGGAGAAAGACGCTTTACATGTAATGAGTGTGGTAAAAACTTCCTTTGGAAAACATCACTCACAATCCACCATAGACTCCACACGGGAATGAAACCATTTATATGTACTGATTGCGGTAAAAGCTTTAGACAAAAGGGAAATCTCACAAGCCATCAGAAATGCCATACTGAACTGAAAGTATTTGCATGTGATAAATGTAATAAGAGCTTCCGTTGGAAAACATCACTCACAATCCACCAAAGAATCCACACAGGATTGAAACCATTTACGTGTGCTGAATGTGGTAAAAGCTTCAGTTGGAAAACATCTCTCACAATCCACCAAAGACTTCACACGGGACTGAAGCCATTTATATGTACTGATTGTGGTAAAAGCTTCAGACAAAAGGGAAATCTCACAAGCCATCAGGAACGCCACACTGGAGTGAAATTATTTACATGTTCTGAGGGTGGTAAAAACGTCAGCCAGAAGAAACTCGCATGGCAACAAGAAAACCACGATGGAGTGAAACCATTTACATGCACAGCGTGTGGAAAAAGCTTCATTTCAAAGGGAAACTTGAAAAGCCACCAGAAAATTCACCTAGGAGTCAAACCATTTACATGTTCTGAGTGTGATAAAACTTTCACTTGGAAGGCAAACCTCACAATCCACCAGAGAATCCACACAGGAGTGAAGCCATTTACCTGTTCTGATTGTGGTAAAAGCTTCACTCAGAAGGGAAGCCTCACAATCCATGAGAGAATTCACACAGGAGTGAGGCCATTTTTGTGTACTGAGTGTCATAAAAGCTTCAGGCAAAAGGGAGCCCTCATAATGCACCAGCAAATCCACACAAGAGTAAAGCCATTTACGTGTACTGAATGTGATAAAAGCTTCAATCTCAAGATCAGCCTCACAATCCACCAGAGAGTCCACGCGGGAGTTAAACCATTTATATGTACCGATTGTGGTAAAAGCTTCAGACAAAAAGGAAAACTCACTAGACATCAGAAATGCCACACTGGAGAGAAACTGTATATATGTTCTGATAGTAGTGAAAACTTTACTCAGAACAGAGAACTTACAATCCACCAGAAAATACATACTGTAGAGAAGCCATTTATATGTGGTAAGTGTGGTAAAGGCTTTCGTCGGAAGAATCTCCTCATCTGGCATCAGGGAAGCCATGATGGAGTGAAACTATTTACATGCACAGAGTGTGGTAAAAGCTTCACACACAAGGGAAACTTAACAGTCCATCAGAGAATCCACACAGGAGTGAAACCATATACATGTACTGAGTGTGATAAAAGCTTCAGTTGGAAGTCATCTCTCATAATCCACCAGAGAATCCACAACAAAGAACACAATAGGAAATTCAGCAGCAAAGCTAGTGACTTGCTGGGCATTTCTGAGGGGGCAAGAACAGATTAATCTTACTGAAGTTTGCTGAGTACCTTTATGCGGAACCTTGTTTGTATATAATCTATGCAAAATCTCCGTAAGATGGACCACCACCAATTTACAAGAGGCCTCAAGGGATATTTAACAATATCAAAGTATCCAATACTCAAAAAAAATGCTAAAGTATGAAAGCAAACAGCCCAAGTCAGCTTCCATCCTTACATTTGGACAAGCATTCCAGCAAACGGAGAATGAGCGAGAGTCCATCAGTACCTGGAGGTAAAGAAGCAGCACAACTTGAAAATTAAAAGAAACTACTAGTTAAAGAATTAGGGGCCCTTTTACTAAAGGGCACTAGCCGTCAGCTTGGGTCTGGTGCATGCTAAAGGCACACATTGGGGATTTTGGTGCTAACAAGTTGGTGGGGCAGTAGCACACCTGCATGGTGGGCTAGTAGTGCGGATGAACTTGCTGCCACATCCATAGGTGACTTTGAGTGCACCCAGTGCTCTTTTAGTGCCGTGGCAAGGCTGCATACACTACGGTAACTGCTGGGAACATGCTTTTCATGTTTCTGGCTTTGCTGTTGCATTGCCCTAACGCACCATGGATTCACATGTTATGGCTGCATCTAGGCGTCCCTTAGACTAGCAAACAAGGGATGACTGGTTAAAGCACAAATACAGCAGGAAATAGAGTGTTACTTCAGAAACCACAAGTAGACCAAAATTCTGACACAGAGAAATGGCTAAGGAGAGGTGAATTTAGCCTTATAAACTCCATGTGCCGTGGCTGCCAGAAAAATAGTTGCAAATTATTCAACAAGGAAGGAGGAACAAAACTGAGACTATCATTACACCTTTATATAGTTCCAGGGTGCAACCTCACCATGAGTATGGTGTGCTGTTCTGGTTGCCCCATCTCAAAATGGATATATCGGAATTAGAAAAGATTCAGAGAAGAGCAATAGAAATGATCAAGGCGATTGACAGCCTCCCTTTTGAAGAAAGGCTAAACAGGTTAGGCTGTTCGGCTTGGAAAAAAAGATGACAGGGATTTATAGGATCATGAATGCGGCTGTTTAGCCTTTTAAACAGTAGTAAAACAAGAGCACACTCCATGGAACTAATGACAGCAGATTGAAAACAAAG
The DNA here is from genome assembly GCA_033557465.1 of Ichthyophis bannanicus. Taxonomy (NCBI): domain Eukaryota; kingdom Metazoa; phylum Chordata; class Amphibia; order Gymnophiona; family Ichthyophiidae; genus Ichthyophis; species Ichthyophis bannanicus. The sequence continues at coordinate 156,846,448 of CM066031.1, read as the reverse complement.
GCTGGAGAGTTTTTTCTTCACCTAGCACACAATTAAACTGTGGAATCTGCTGCCAGAGGACATTGTCAGGATGGCTAAAGTAGCCTTTGGATAAGTTCCACCAATGAAAAACAGGAAAACTGATGATCGTGTTAAAGAACAGCAGCATTGCTAATAAAAATATTGGTTCCAAGGGACTATCTGTACTGCGTGTGGAGGAGGAGAAGACCCTCAACTACTAATAAATGCAATTGGAGATGAGGAAAATACAGTAGAAAGATACAGAAATTGTTCCAGTTGTATTATGCACCAACAGCCAGATTAAAAAGAATTTCTAAACCCACCCTGATATTCATCCAGGAGGAGGTTTCTTTGACATGGTGCAAATGTTGAGATGTTTTAGCAGTACATTTGAGCCTGAAATCATATTCAACATATCCTGGCTTATGAGTGAGATTTATTCCTGTTATGACATGCGTAAAACATTGGGTACCACTGGCCTGATTCAAAAAGATCTGCCATGTATGTGGCATGCGATACGTTGCCCATCCGTCACTTATTAGACTAACTTATTGCATCTCTGCTCGATAGACTGCCCCTGCTCAATTAGTCCCTCCTGTTTTAATGCCGATATAATATTCTACAATTGGAGGAGTAATGAAAAATCCTCTCATAACCCTAATAGGTACTGCAGGTGTTAATTATTCATCATAACTAGGCCAAGCCTATTCAGTAACAAAGTCCATAACCAAAGCTCTCCTTAAATTTTACAGCCTCACAGTTTCTTCATTAGTTTTCTTTGTGTATCCTGTCTGTCTGACTAGATTTGTAAATGCTGAGGAGTAGAGGCTGTCCATTATTGGGGGGAGAGGGGGCATTTTATATACTATTTTCCACAGGTGCAGAAAAGGGCTTGTATAGAATTACCCCAGGGTTTATATGTATAGAAAGTAAGTGCGGAGAATGTTCACACCGACTAGTATGTGGCCGGAGTATAGGCACGTTCAGGAGAGGAGTTCGGGCAGAATGTCGATGGAGTTACAGTGTTGATAAAGACTTGATGTGTGCGGCATTACACCAACTCCTGAGAATTTCCGAATTATGCATGTGCTTTTGCCGGCGCTCGTTGCAGGATTTTTAAGGCTGTATTATAAAGACACTTACGTTCATAAAGAATGGTCTGTGTTGAATAAATATTTGCTGCAGTGTTTTGGGGGTGGGGGGGGGGGGGGCGCGGACAGTATAAGTAGGGGAGGTTTGTTTTGTGGCTGTTGAGATTTGTAAGATCCACTTGTAAAATGTGGATCAATTTCACTGAAAAGAAAAGTTAAATTTAAAAAAACCATAAAGACACATAGGTGCCTATGTTGTTTTTTTAATAAAATATCCCCAAAAATAGAAGCCTACTTGGAGTTCTTGTTAGGCGATCTGTTATAAAATTACCCTCGTTGTGTCTCTGTATAGTGATATGTACTTCTTGTATGTGCTTTACAAATCATGATGATGATGATATACTTCACGAACTCCAGGAGGAGTCTCTCTTTCTCACCGAGCAAATGTTGAGATGAACACTAGCATCAAACATGAGAGAATAAGTTTGTGTCCCATAAAAATCGCTCTTCTGTGTGCCCTTGTCCTCTGCCACTCAGCTCCAGATTCTCCTTTGTTTCTGCTTCGCTGCACTATACTCCTGGAATGTTATCTAGTCCGGTCTCCCAACATTTGAGATAAAACATCTGCAAACCGTTGAGCATATTGCAGTCAGATTGCTTTCAATGGCTCAGAAATATGACCATGTAACCCCTCTTCTCATGCCGCATCACTGGCTTCCTGCAAGAGCTAGGATTATGTTCAAAAAACGAACATTGGAGAGGAAGTGATGTCACCGACGGCGATGTCTGCCTAACTTGTGGACTCCCATTGGAGGTGTCAAAAATAGAGCTATTAAAGCAGCGCTGAGGTGCCTACCTATTAAATGAACGTTGCGACACCCCCCAGGGCATGAGTGGATGTCTGTGAGGAAAAACTGGAGCGGTTTAAGTCCTCATAAGCCAGCGAGGCGGGAGCTGAGGTGGGGTTGAGCACCGAATCGGAAGAGGAGATTGACCGTGCTGATGAGCCATGCACCCGCGGGGATCTCTGGCTACGGTGAATTTAAAAAAGAGCTCATGGAGGGCGCTAGTGAGCCCGAGACGAAATGACTGCATATTAAACCGGCTGCGATCTGTGATCTCCCTAATTTTCGCTAACAGAGGCATTCACTGCAAAGAAATTCCCCCTGCTTGCCTGTTTTGAGATCGATGTATTTTGCGGTTTTCTTCTGGCTACTTAGAAGGGTGATCGGAGGTCTCCGTTGAACTTACTGTGTGTGCATAGCTCACCGTGGCTGGAGCTGCTTTCCCCATCAATGCTAGTGCAGCTTTGAATACGGCTCCTGCTTGTACGGGACTCTTAGAAGATCTTTGCTGGCAAGCCCCTTCTGCATCGAACATTGTGTGACGGTCAGCTGCCTTTCCTCGGGCATCGGAGGAGAGAGAGAAGTCTGATTCCCTGCTGGGACACTGTGAGCTGATCAATTGCAAGTCCTCGGGCATCGGAGGAGAGAGAGCAGTCTGATTCCCTGCTGGGACACTGTGAGCTGATCAATTGCAAGTCCTCGGGCATCGGAGGAGAGAGAGCAGTCTGATTCCCTGCTGGGACACTGTGAGCTGATCAATTGCAAGTCCTCGGGCATCGGAGGAGAGAGAGCAGTCTGATTCCTTGCTGGGACACTGTGAGCTGATCAATTGCAAGTCCTCGGGCATCGGAGGAGAGAGAGCAGTCTGATTCCCTGCTGGGACACTGTGCGCTGATCAATTGCAAGTCCTCGGGCATCGGAGGAGAGAGAGAAGTCTGATTCCCTGCTGGGACACTGTGAGCTGATCAATTGCAAGTCCTCGGGCATCGGAGGAGAGAGAGAAGTCTGATTCCCTGCTGGGACACTGTGAGCTGATCAATTGCATGTCCTCGGGCATCGGAGGAGAGAGAGAAGTCTGATTCCCTGCTGGGACACTGTGAGCTGATCAATTGCATGTCCTCGGGCATCGGAGGAGAGAGAGCAGTCTGATTCCCTGCTGGGACACTGTGAGCTGATCAATTGCATGTCCTCGGGCATCGGAGGAGAGAGAGCAGTCTGATTCCCTGCTGGGACACTGTGAGCTGATCAATTGCAAGTCCTCGGGCATCGGAGGAGAGAGAGCAGTCTGATTCCCTGCTGGGACACTGTGAGCTGATCAATTGCATGTCCTCGGGCATCGGAGCAGTGAGGGAAGTCTGATTCCCTGCTGGGACACTGTGAGCTGATCAATTGCAAGTCCTCGGGCATCGGAGGAGAGAGAGCAGTCTGATTCCCTGCTGGGACACTGTGAGCTGATCAATTGCATGTCCTCGGGCATCGGAGGAGAGAGAGCAGTCTGATTCCCTGCTGGGACACTGTGAGCTGATCAATTGCATGTCCTCGGGCATCGGAGGAGAGAGAGCAGTCTGATTCCCTGCTGGGACACTGTGAGCTGATCAATTGCATGTCCTCGGGCATCGGAGCAGTGAGGGAAGTCTGATTCCCTGCTGGGACACTGTGAGCTGATCAATTGCATGTCCTCGGGCATCGGAGCAGTGAGGGAAGTCTGATTCCCTGCTGGGACACTGTGAGCTGATCAATTGCATGTCCTCGGGCATCGGAGCAGTGAGGGAAGTCTGATTCCCTGCTGGGACACTGTGAGCTGATCAATTGCAAGTCCTCGGGCATCGGAGGAGAGAGAGCAGTCTGATTCCTTGCTGGGACACTGTGAGCTGATCAATTGCATGTCCTCGGGCATCGGAGGAGAGAGAGCAGTCTGATTCCTTGCTGGGACACTGTGAGCTGATCATTTGCATGTCCTCGGGCATCGGAGGAGAGAGAGCAGTCTGATTCCTTGCTGGGACACTGTGAGCTGATCATTTGCATGTCCTCGGGCATCGGAGGAGAGAGAGCAGTCTGATTCCCTGCTGGGACACTGTGAGCTGATCATTTGCATGTCCTCGGGCATCGGAGGAGAGAGAGCAGTCTGATTCCCTGCTGGGACACTGTGAGCTGATCATTTGCATGTCCTCGGGCATCGGAGGAGAGAGAGCAGTCTGATTCCCTGCTGGGACACTGTGAGCTGATCAATTGCATGTCCTCGGGCATCGGAGGAGAGAGAGCAGTCTGATTCCCTGCTGGGACACTGTGAGCTGATCAATTGCAAGTCCTCGGGCATCGGAGGAGAGAGAGCAGTCTGATTCCCTGCTGGGACACTGTGAGCTGATCAATTGCAAGTCCTCGGGCATCGGAGGAGAGAGAGCAGTCTGATTCCCTGCTGGGACACTGTGAGCTGATCAATTGCAAGTCCTCGGGCATTGGAGGAGAGAGAGCAGTCTGATTCCCTGCTGGGACACTGTGAGCTGATCAATTGCATGTCCTCGGGCATCGGAGGAGAGAGAGCAGTCTGATTCCTTGCTGGGACACTGTGAGCTGATCATTTGCATGTCCTCGGGCATCGGAGGAGAGAGAGCAGTCTGATTCCTTGCTGGGACACTGTGAGCTGATCATTTGCATGTCCTCGGGCATCGGAGGAGAGAGAGCAGTCTGATTCCCTGCTGGGACACTGTGAGCTGATCATTTGCATGTCCTCGGGCATCGGAGGAGAGAGAGCAGTCTGATTCCCTGCTGGGACACTGTGAGCTGATCAATTGCATGTCCTCGGGCATCGGAGCAGTGAGGGAAGTCTGATTCCCTGCTGGGACACTGTGAGCTGATCAATTGCATGTCCTCGGGCATCGGAGCAGTGAGGGAAGTCTGATTCCAGGTGAACCTGCACTCCTTCGCTCGGTGGGCAATACTGAGCTGGCAGGTGAGAGCTGTGAGACAAGGTGCAGTTTGATCGCTTGTGGTTGCTGATTGGGGGATGTAGCGGCCATTGCCACGCGGTCGTGGAACGCACGACAGTGTCTGCGTTTCACTTAATTTGAGCGGGAAACAGTCATACAGGAAGATGTCAGCAGCTCTGAGACCAGCGTTCTGACTTCCTCATTTCCAGCAATTGCAGCCTCAATTGCTGGATCCTTGCTTCAGATCCTTTGCATTAGACTCTAGTTTGCAGATTTACATCTTCACTGATGCCAGCGCTGAAGTGAGTGAATCCACTTTTGTGCCTTTCTTTGCTTGCTGGGCAGTGCTGTCAGGTGTGATCTTGGAGCGCCCTCTGCTGTTTTAAAGTGGCATTTTATTCTTTTTTTTACTAAAAGCAGCCTCTCATTAGCTTTAATCAGTTTTTTGCATATGCCTGGACTGTAAGGTGCTGAAATCTTTTATTATTGCACAGAGGCTAATTTGAATCTTAGAGGTGCTCTACATTTCTTTGCCTATTCTGACGGTGGGGGAAATCGGTGTCACATGGCTGCCAAAGCCAAGGGGCTTGAGGCCATGGAAAAGCTGCGGGCTTCTCAACGTTTGATGAGTAAGGGTGGAACCCAGGACAGTCCACCTAGAAGGCTGCTGTCAGATGGGTCCAGTGACGAGACACTGAGTGAGCTTGATCAGGGTCCTGTGGCGCCACCTACGCATGCCCTTCTGCAGCGGGAGCTTCAGAGGGGATTTGAGGATCTAGCTGTTGAATTCCGCTCTGTGCGAGAGGAAGTGATGAGCACGATTGCGGAACTTAGAGGTGATATAAAAGATTTGGGCACTCGAGTGGAGGAGGTTGAGACAAAAATAGAAGATCATGCTGGTGCTCTGGTGGATCTACAATGTGCAGCTGATCGACAGCAATCACAAGCGATGGAGCTGACTTATAAACTTGATGACATAGAAAATAGGTCACGTCGCAATAATGTGCGTTTTCGAGGCATTCCGGAGGCTGTGGGGGGTGCAGAAGATCTGGTGCTGGTGCTCAAGACTTTGATGTCCGACTTACTCACAGCAGAGGAATTTGAATCCCGTGGAGCTATGATTGAGCTTGAAAGGGTGCACAGCACCCTGGGAAAGCCTCCTAACAATCAACCACGGGATGTTATTGCAAGATTTATGCGATATGTTGATGCAGAGCTTCTTCTGCGGAGAGGTCGGGAGAAAAAAGTGATCCAGTATCGGGAGGCGGCGGTATCAGTGTATCAAGATCTTTCGGTTTTTACCCTGGCTCGTCGGAGGGAGATGAAGCCGATCATAATGGTGCTGAATAACAAAGGGATTCGTTACTCCTGGTCCTTTCCTTTTCGGATGAACTTCCTTTTGGGAAATAAGAACATTTCGGCAAAAGACCATATGGAAGTGTGGCGAGCGTTGCGCCAGGCTGGTCTTGTGGAGGATATTGCGTTGCCGGTGCTTCTGGTTCCCAAGCTGCAGCAATCGAGGTGGACTCGGGTGGGAAGATCTGCTTAATACTGCCTGGTCCCTGAGTCGTGGTTTTCATGACTTGGGGGAGTTCTCAGTGAATGTTTTGTTAAGGGATCTGCTTTATTATAGCAACATTGTATAAGTTAAACACTTATTGCTTTTGTAATTAATATACTGATTATTCACAGAAATTTTGGGGATTTTCGAAATTGTTAAATGTCGTGTGGGGGATGAGATGAATGTGGTGGTGGTGCTGAGGGGGGGACTTTTAGGGACAGTAGCTTATTGGTTAACTATTTAAGGGGGATATAACAGCAAATGATACCATAGTAATCCTTTTGCAGGGAGGCACGGATGGAGCTGGATTTGGGTTCAGTTTTACCGTGTCCTGCCATTTAGGCAGGCAGGTGGTACTGAAGGGATGGGAGGATGGATTGATTGGGGGGGGGGTGTGCAAGTGGGCGCAATTTGGGAGGTGAGGGTGGGGGGGAAAGGTTTGGGGGGGTTCGTATAAGTTCATGGGGGGGGAGCAGTTGAGGCTCTGGGGTGTTTTTCTGTCTAGTTTTCAGGAGATGAAGGGAAGGAGGACACTATTATTGCTTAAGATTTGTGAACCTGAGGGGATTGGGGGAGGGCTGGACCACACGAGGCAGGAGAGGGTGCAGGGCGGTGGTGGTAAGGAAGTTGCTTATCAGTGCTGAAAGTGGTGTCTCTTAATGTAAAGGGCCTTAATTCCCCTGGAAAACGCTCATTGCTGTTTACGGAATTGAGATCTTTGAAAGGGGCCATTGTGTTTTTGCAGGAGACCCATCTCCGTAGTAGCATTCAGGGATGGTTGAAACATAAGCCCTACTCGGAAGTGTGGGTAGCATCGGATGCAAATGGAAGGAAAAAGTGTGGAGTGGCCCTGTTGTTTCACCAGTGTTTATCTCTAAGGGTGGAGGAGGTTAAGAGGGATACTTTGGGGAGGTGGCTTCTTATGAATGTTCGTTTAGAGGGCCATTTACTTACGTTAGCCAATGTCTATGCCCCTAGTGAAGGCCAAGTGACCTTTTTTTGCGCGGTTAAAGGTCCTGCTGGCTGAGTTTGCGAAAGGTCCTGTTATATTGGGTGGTGATTGTAACGCACATATGGTACCTCATCTGGATTTCGACGGGCCGCACTGGAAGGGTAAATAATGGGATTAGTCGGGCGTTGCGGAGGTTTATGCTTGATTTGGGTTTGTGCGATGTTTGGAGAGATACACATGTTGGGGGAAAAAGCTATACCTACTACTTGCCCGTTCATCGGGTGCATATCCGTATTGATAATTTTTTGTTGGACCAACGTCTGATGGATGGGAGAGTGGAAGCTGGACACGGGACATTGACGTGGTCGGATCATGCTCCTTGCTGGATTGTTCTTCCTGCAGATATGTGCGGAGAGCGGTATCGGCTGTGGCGCTTAGACAATCGATTTTTTCGGTGGCAACATGCTGTTCAAGACCATGGCCATTTTATACGCAAATTTTTTGAACTAAATGATTCTGGGGAGGTCCTGCTATCCACGGTTTGTTATGCTTTTAAGGCGACAGCTCGGGGCCACCTGATAGCTGAGGCAGCTCGCACTCGGAAGGTCTGGACACAGGAGTCTTGCCAATTAGTGGCGGAAAATAGGCGTCTTCAATTGGAACATGCCAGGACGGGCTCTAAACGAGTCTGGTGCCAGTGGCAAGTAGTACGGGCCAAATTGGATGCGTGTATGCAGAGAGAATTGGATAATATGCTTCGAGAATTGCGACAAACCTTTTATGAAAGGGGGAATAAGGCCAGCTATTACCTTGCTCTGCGACTTCGCCAGCAACACACCTCGAGGGTGGTACGTGAAATTCGGGATTCCCGGGGACACATGCAGGTGGTTTCTCGGGAGATCCGTGACGTATTCGCTACTTTTTTGGAACATTTGTATAAGGCTGAGCCTTTTGATCTACCCCGTGTGCAGGACTACCTGGGTGCAATCACATTATCGCGGTTGACCGATTCTGATAGCGAGCAATTGGACGCCGAACTTACTGCAGAGGAGGTGGAGATGGCCATCCGACACTTAAGAGCGGGGAGGGCGCCGGGTAATGATGGGTTTCCTGTGTAATATTACAAAAAATATAGTGCTCAATTAACACCAACTCTGGTGGTGCTCTTCAATGAGGTTCTGCGGAGAGGGTCGTTGCCTCCTTCTCAACGTGAGGCTCTTATTACAATAATTCCTAAGCCGGGTAAGCCATTACACGAAGCAGCTTCCTATCGTCCTATTTCCTTATTAAATACGGATGTTAAAATATTGGCTTCAGTGTTGGCGGCTCGATTGAATCAGGCCCTCCCAGCTTTGGTGCACTCGGATCAGGTTGGTTTTGTGCTGGGCCGCCAGGCGGCGGATAATATTAGGCGAATGTTGCAGGTGATTCATGTTGCATGGCAGGACTCACGACCGGCGCTTTTGGTGGGAGTCGACGCTGAGAAGGCCTTTGACCGAGTCAGTTGGGACTACCTTTGGTGTGTGTTAAATAAGCTGGGGTTTGGGCCTAACTTTATGCGTTGGGTTCATTGCCTCTATCAAGGCCCTACTGCTTGCGTCTGGATTAATGGGGGTCAATCGGGGAGTTTTGCGTTGGAAAGGGGAACCCGGCAGGGATATCCATTGTCGCCGTTGTTGTTTGCGCTGGTGATGGAACCTCTGGCGCAAAGCTTTCACAAGCATCCGGACATTCTGGGTGTTCAGGTGGGCCCTTATGATTATAAAATTGCACTTTTCGCGGATGATATGATATATTATCGTTGGTGAACCCGGCTATTTCCCTTTCAGTTGCAATGCAGCTCTTTGAGGCCTTCTCGCAGGTTTCCGGGTTCAAAATCAATTACGTTAAATCCGAGATTCTGAATGTTGGGGTTCCGGAGGCGACATGCTTACAATTGAAGGCTCATTATCCATTTCGCTGGGTGGCGGGTTCTCTCCGGTATCTGGGTGTGAATTTGACAGTTGATCGGGCTGCGCTATTTAAGGCTAATTATGGACCCTTACTCCAACAGGTTAAGCGAGATTTAGAGTCTTGGGTCAGTTTGATGCTCTCCTGGTTTGGGCGCATTGCGGTGGTGAAGATGGTGGTTGTTCCGAGATTTTTGTACCTTTTTCAGGTACTCCCTATACCTTTGTCTCGTGGAGTCTTGGCTACTTGGCAAACACTGCTTATGAAGTTTATATGGCGGTTTTGTCGTCCTTGCATAGCACGTCGAATTCTCTATATGCACACGGGACGGGGGGGTATGGGGGCTCCTAATCTTCATTGGTACTATGCGGCAGCGCAGTGTCGCGCAGGAGTGGAATGGATGAACACTAATAACACAAAATGCTGGGTGCAAATGGAAATGCATTTATCGGGGGGAGCGGGATTGGGGGACCGTCTGTGGCTCAGTTCTAAGTTGCGAGGTGGTTTGCGTTCCAGTAAACCCTATATTTTACATACTCTCCACTGCTGGGACCAATTTATTTGGCCTCATGGGGCGGCCTTGACCCCCTTGGTGCCCATCGTGGATAACCTTTCTTTTCCCCCTGATCCAGCTTTTCGGCTGTGGGGGCATAGGGGACTTAGTCATGCCAGTCAACTATTTGAGGATGATCGGTTGCGCTCTTTTAGATCGCTTCAGGGGGAATTTGATCTTCCCGCTTGTCATGTTTATCAGTATACACAGGTGGTTCACTGGGTGCGTGATCGAGCTGTTCGGTCTCAGGTTGCACGTGACATGTCTGATGTTGAATGCTTCTGTGAGGCGTGTACCACCACGAAGGGTCTTGTTGCTGCCCTGTATGCACATTTGCAAACCCAGCAGATGGGACTAGGCATGCATAGAGAGCTGTGGAATCAGGAATTGCATCTTGATTATACTGTGCAGCGGTGGAAGCAGGTTGAGGGTCGACTTTGGTGGCAGTTAATGCCCGTGAAACTAATTATAAACTATCTATGGTATATGACACCTGTGCGGGTTGCTCGAGGGTATCCAGGGGTATCGGGTTTGTGTTGGCAGAACTGTGGACGGAAGGGCACTTTGGCGCATGTCTGGTAGCTTTGTCTGCGTGTCCAAATTTTTTGGAGAGGGATTCAGTACCGATTACAGCAACTGGTCGGGTTGAGCATTCCTTGGGATCCGGGTATTTTCCTTTTCGGTATGAATGCTCCTGGTGCTCGAACTCCTCAGTTGGCCTTGATTCGACATGGTTTGAATGCGGCTCGTTTGACTTTGGCTGCTGCTTGGAAGCAGATCTTGCCTCCAACTTTTTCTAGCTGGTTGGACCGGATGTGGGATACATACACTATGGAACGGGGGATGGCGGGTGGAAGAATGTGGTTGCCACAATTTGAGCAAATGTGGGAAGCTTTTGTTTTAAAGTATGGTTCATAACCCTTGGGGTGCTACATGTTTCCATTGGAGGTGCTGGTCTTGTGCCTTCTCGTCTGTAGAGTCCTTGGTTTCTTCCTCTTCCTCATGTGGTCTGGTCCGTTGGAATATCCCCTTCACTTTCAGATGGTATAGCGGTTATAGGAGGGGGGGATAGGGGGGGATGGGGGTGGGGGGAGGGTAATAGTGGGTGGATGGGGGGGTTACGTGGGGGAAGGGGGCTGGAGGGAGGAGGGTGTGGGTAGGGTGTTCTGGGCGACTTTTGGGTAATACGATGGGGGAGGGGCGGGGGAAAAAGAAAAAAAAAAGGCTTTGATGTTCTCATTCTTTTGATTGCGGCTTTTGCACTGTTTTTCTTGTTTATGTACTCTGTAACATATATGGCTATAGCTTGTTGTAATTGTGTGCAGCCTTTAAATTAAAAAAAAACAACTCATGACGGTGAGAGAGGAGTTATGCGAAGGATTGGGAGAACTCTGGGGGGAAATCTAAGATATCAGCACACGCCTGGAAGCAGTAGAGCTGCAGATGGAGCAACACGAGGAGGCCGCAGAGACACACATGGCACATGTGCAGCAACTCGAATTGGAACAGGAATCACTGCGGGATAAGGTGAAAGACTTAGCAAACTGCTCCAGATGCCGCAATATCCGCCTTAGAGGTATCCCTGAATCTGATGCCTATAAAGATGCTGTCAAACTGGTACGTGCTGTATGCCAAGCTATATGGACAGAGTCAGCTGAGGAAGCTCCAGAGGCCCCAGAGGGCCTATTTGTTATTGAGCGGACTCATAGATCGTTGGCCCCCCCTCCCTTTGCCACAAAACTGTGAGATATTGTGGCATGAATGGGCTCCTACGTGATTAAAGATAAACTATTGTGCCTGACCCAAACTAGAGGGCAGCTCCAGTGGGACTCACACACAATTGAGATTTACCAAGACTTGGCCCTGCCCACCTTACAGTGCCATCGGGATATGAGGGGAGTTGCTCAATATCTATTTAAAGAACACATCCGATATCGCTGGCTTTTTCCTTTTGCGCTTCAATTTGAAATCAGTGGGCGCTCTAAGAAGGTTTGGTCAGCAAGAGAGACATGGGCATGCTTGAAGGAGGAAGGAGTAGCCAATTTACCTGTGGTCCTCTCACTGTGAGGGAAAGATTGGAGCAGCTTCCCCCCCCCTCCCCCGAGATGGGAGAGAGCTGCCAATAATTATTGGTCTGCAAAAAAATTTTTTAGAGAGCAGTTTTGGTTATTCCAATCTTTGTTTTTTGGTGCGCTGAATCCGAAAATGACCTCCATTTTGTCATAGGACATCACGTTTCCTGACAATTTAGGTAACTATTTTAAATAAGGCAATACCTCAAAATAAACGGAAATAGACTTATAAAATTAAAGTTTTATTACAATATTTTCATGAAAATCCTTTTTTGAACTGAAATGAGCTCACCTACGCACACTAAACTCGATTCTTCTTCCTTGTGAGGCTCCTCTTGGTGCATTTACGCTTGTGAGTAGCATCTGGAATGTCTCTCTGAAGCATCCAACAGTAGTCTGCCATCATTGTAATGCTCCATTTTCCCTGGTATCTCCTTTCCATCTCTTTAATGTCTTGGTTGTATCGTTCACCTTGTTCCTCACTCATAGCTCCCAAATTTTCAGGAAAGTAGTCAAGGTGGGACTGGAGGAAATGCACTTTCAAACTCATCAGGCAACCTAAAGCTTGAAATGCTTTCAGCATTCGTCTGATGATCTTTTTGTAGTGAGGATCTTTGTTATTGCCTAAAAATTTCTGTATGACTTCTTTAAATGCAATCCACCCTTCTTTTTGAGGATCCGTCATGTTATTGACAAACTCTTGATCAACTATAAGCCTTCTAATGTCTGGTCCGACGAACACACCTTCCTTCAATTTTGCCTCTGACAGGCCTGGAAACTTGGTGACCAAGTATTTGAAGCATTCTCCATCTCTTCGAAGTGATTTTACAAATTGCTTCATCAATCCCAATTTTATGTGGAGAGGTGGTAGAAGAACTTTATGGACATCGCCGCAGCGTTCGACTCCGTGAGTCACGAAATCCTCCTCGGAAGACTAAAAGAGAAGGGCGTCTGCAACAATGCACTAAGATGGTGTAAGTCTTATCTGGACGATAGATGGCAATATGTGAAGTCTGGATCAGAAGAGTCAAGCCACTTCCATCAAAAGCAAGGGGTACCTCAAGGATCCTCGTTATCCTCCTTACTTTTCAATATCTACATGCAGCCCATCTGCAATATCATAAGATCATTCAACGTAAACTGCATGATATATGCAGATGACATTCTCTTATACATGCCTTTCTCCACAACGCACATGGACCTGACCCCACTCAGATTGTTTCAATGCAGTTTCAACATGGCTCCAGACACAGAACCTACGCATCCAACATAAAAAAACAGAGGTACTATTCATCACCAGAGACTCCAACTTTACTCCCCCGTCCCACGTCAGTGTCAAGGAAGCTGATTTGCAAACTAAAGATGCAATAAAATACCTGGGAGTTACTCTGGACCAACATCTAGACATGAAACGCCACATAAGCAACATAGTCAAAGCCATCTATTTCAAAATCCGCTCACTCAAGCACCTACGCTCCCTGCTGGACCCAGACGATTTCCGTACCATATATCAAGCGCTGATCCTTCCGCATTTTGACTTTGCAAATGCCATCTTACAAGGTCTCCCCCAATCCACACTTGACCCCCTTACAGTTGGCCATGAATGCCGCAGCTAGGGTCCTTTACGGAGCATCCAGAAACGACCACGTGACCCCTATTCTCAAACTGCTGCACTGGCTACCGATCCATAGGAGAATCACCTTCAAATCCCTTCTATTAGCATTCAAGGCAATCAAAGGTACTTCATCCATCTCACTCACGCATCTTATCCACATGGTCCTCCCCAACAGATCCAGAAGAACAACAGCTGTAAACTTGCTAGCAATACCAAAGGCTTCGACAAAGTCCAACATGAAAACCACAAACAGGGCATTCAGTTTTTATGTCCCCAAATGCTGGAACGCTCTACCCCCCGACATTAGGGCCATTACCAATCTATATCAGTTCAGGAAGGCTCTCAAAACCCACCTTTTCCTCCAATACTTCCCAGACAGCAATTGAATTACATATCCCTCCCAAGAAATGACCCAATCTAGAAAGGCCCTTACAATTTTTATCTGCAGTGTAAATAGCTTATGTATATAGTTAACCCGGTTATCCAAGTTTGTACTCCTGTTCAATGTAAAACCTGACAGTTTGTCGTTTGCTGATTCTAAATAGCGCGGTATATAAGAAACTGTAATAAATAAATAAATAAATGTACCAAAGTTTCTCGGAGGACATTTTTTTCACCGACTGTTAGCACCCTCGGCTGCCAACTCTTCTTGGTCCAGTGATTTTGTCGGTCTCGACTGTCCCATAGACACAGAAAACAAGGATATTTGGTATACCCAGCTTGTTGCCCGAGCAGCATGCACAAGACCTTCAAGTTCCCACACACTTGCCAACCATGGTCTTCATATTTAAGTTTATGAAGAACCAATTCCAAGTTCTCGTAGGTTTCCTTCAAGTGTACGGAATGACCTACAGGTATGGAAGCGTAAAAAACCGTTGTGGAGTAAAACTGCTTTGAGACTTCTTTTTGAAGAATCTATAAAAAGACGCCATTGCTCTGAATCATATTGGATTTTAAATTGACCCATCAGACCTTCAACATCGATGCAATAAACCAACTTGTCTTCCTGGGCGAAGTAAAGAACGAACTCCTTTTCACGATGTCTGAACCATGAAGATGACACTCCTGGCAACAATAAATTCCTGCTTTTCAGCCTTGATCCGAGTAACTCAGCGACATCTTTGGGAAGATTCAAGTCTCTTACCAAATCATTCATCTCCTCCTGAGAAAACAATTTTGGTCTTGTATCATCTTCAAAGTCAGAACTTGATTCGTCATCTGGTTCAGGTATGACTTCACCTTCATCGGAGCTAGGTATCTCTTCCAAGGTAGCAGGGGGCTTGGGTACTGGTATATCTGTGCCATGGGGGAGGGGACGAATTGCCGAGTGAAGATTGGGGTATGAAATGGAATGCTTCCATTTGGAATTAAACTCTTTCACATCGCATGAACAAAAGTAACAGTCATCACTATGGTTCTTTTGCTCTCGCCATACCATAGGAATCCCATAACGGAAAGATTTTTTCTTACCCTTGAACCAGTTTCGGAGGTCCTCAACACACTGTTTGCACACTTTATGAGGTGCCCAGACTTTATCTTGATCTCCAATTTCTAGTCCAAAGTATGCAAAGTATACTTTTTTTTACAAAGTCTGTAATATTCTGCTGTTGCTCCAACACTGTATATTCACCACAGATGAAACAGAAACTGTCTGGCGAATTAATACACTTTTGCGGAGCCATAACATAACGGTTGAAGAATGGCGAGCTAACACGAATTGCGATGAAAAAGTGTGAACAGCCTAGAACCAAGAACCCGATGATGATTCATGCACAAGTGTGGCATGCAGGAGAGAGCAGCTCTGTGTCTGTACATGAGACGTCACAGTGCTGGCCACGCCCCCCTGCACTGACCGGAGCTGCTGCTATCTGCCCTGTTTCTCCCTCCCACTGGATTCTTCAGGAAAGATTAATCCCTTCTACCATTAGAAGCACGGACTTAAAACTTGCTTAGCTTATGTATATATTGCTGACCATCAGATTTACAGTGCTATATTTTTTTTTACATAACTCGGACAACCCCTTTAAGGTTTTTTTTGGCATTTTATATCTTAAATGCACTTATGTGAATTAATTAATAGTAATTTGATAAATTTGAAGACAATTTTGCATGTTATGGCAAATCATGACGTCTAGGAGTTTTTTCAATATTTTATTTGTTTTCAGCACACCAGAATACATGGAAATTAGATGAAAATAATCAAACAGCTTTTTAGTCGCAGACCTGTGTTACCTGTGGCTAAATGTTCCTGGCAAAGGATTCCCCCTAGAGATGGAGATCAACTGGGATCTGTCTGAGATTTGGACTGTGACTTGGATTCAGATGTCTCGATCCTGGGCTCTGATGTGGACAAAGAGATGCTGTCACCTTCAGAGGATTGTGAAGAGGCCATTTTGATCTGCCTGTACTGGAAGGAGGAACTGATGACGTTGATTGCCAGAGTCATCCACCTTGAGTGTGGCAGATGCTTCAAGTACGGAACAGGAGCTTAAGGTGCATCCACTTCTGCAAGGGGTGCGAAAACCCACCAATGTCTCCCCGTTCCCTGAGGAGATCAAGGACAGGATTTGGTTGGAATGGGATTCCTCTGACTCCCTGCCTAAGGGGCCTCAGGTGTATAAGAAGATGTATGTTCTCTCAGATATATGGAGTGTGTTGTGTGGCTTGATATTCCTAAGGTGGATGTGCAGGTCATGGCGGTTACCAGACAGACCACCATTCCTGTGGAAGGCAGATCTGCCTTAAAGGATACTCTGGACCACAAGGTGGATTCATGGTTGAAGAACTAGTTTCACATGGCGGCTGCTATTCTTTAGTTGACGGTATGTGCAGGCCTGACGTCTTGAGCACTGCTTCAGTGGATTCAGTCTCTTCTGCTGGATGATACTAACCCCCTTATGTAGTTGACTACAGCCTTCCTTTGGGTGCAATGTATGACCTGGTACATCTAGCGGCCAGAGATGGTGCCCTGTTGATGGTGACATGGCGTTGGATTTGCCTCAGAAACTCGGCAGCAGATACATCTTCTAAAGCCCATAAGAACATAAGAAATGCCATACTGAGTCAGACCAAGATTCATCAAGCCTAGTATTCTGTTTCCAACAGTGGCCAATCCAGGTTACAAGTACCTGGCAGGTTCCCAAAAAGGCGCACAGGTTCCACAAAGCTTGTACCGGGACAAGCAGTGGATTTCTTGGGTCCTCCTTTATAATGGTTTATGGACCTTTCCTTCAGGAACTTGTCCAAACCTTTTTCAAACCCAGCTACACTGACAACTTTTACTACATCCTCCAGTAACGAATTCTAGAACAAAAGCCTGGTTTACTCGACCGGCCTTTGAAGGGAAGCTTCTTTTCGGGCCGATTTTGAGAAGCTGGTGAAGGATCTGGGCAAGACAAAATCTTATCGCCTTCCAGAGGACAGGACCAGGGGGCCTGTGAAGCAGGCAGGAGCCCCCTTCCTGTCAGCCTCTGTCCGCTCCTTGTGCACACGCGATGGGATAAGAGGTTTTTGAATGGGTACTCTGAATGTCAAAGGCCTCAATATGCCACAAACGCGCCGCCTGCTTTATAATGACCTCAAAAGTTGGGGCTGGCAAATTGTGTTCATACAGGAGACTCACTTGCTTGGAAAGGATGAGCGCTTGGTGTGGCCCAGTGCCTATCCCCAGGTGTATTTTGAGGGAACAGACTCCGGGGTTGCCATCATGATTTGGAGGGGTGTACCCTTTCAACTTGGAGGAGTGGAGCGTAGAAGGGATGGAAGGGCTCTATTTGTGTGGGGAGAATTAAGTGGAGTAGAGACTACGTTCTTGAACATCTAAGGCCTTAATGTTGACAGCCAGGAGTTTTAGGAGGCCTTGGGAGATTGGTTGGAGGACCATGTGAGGGGCCAGCTAATTGTGGCGGGGGATTATAATGCAGTACGCGACATAAAGAAGAATAGATCCTGGGATCAGGATGGTGCCAGTGTCCCGAACCAAAGTGATCTGGGCTTTAGTGGAGGGGTAAAGGCCTGGGGGCTGATGGACCTGTGGCGAATGCACCACCCATTTCACAGGACTATACTTTCTATTTGGCAGTGCACGATAGCTATAGTCATATTAACTATTTGTTGGGCGACCACTATTGGGATGGTAAATTAGAAAGGGCGGGCATTGGTACCATTACTTGGACAGACCATGCGCCAGTCTGGGCTGAGTTTGGAGGGGACCATGAGAGGAATCCGACCCTTCTGGTGCCTTAATGAGGCCTTAATGCAACGGGCGGAAGTGATCAGATCATTGGAAGGCACTATTAAAGACTATTTAGAGCTTAATGATACGGGAGAGGCGGGATTGGGAACATTGTGGGATGGACTAAAAGCAGTAGTGTGGGGTAAACTGATCCAGTTAGGGGCCTGGGGCAAACGGGAATGAGCAGAGCAGATACAGTTATTAGAACAGCAGCTCGGGAATTTGGAAAGCCAGTATAAAGCGTCGGGGGGGGGGGGGGTAGACACATTCGAGTGCAGATGGAGGCAACGCGACTGGAGCTTAAGGCAGTGCAAATATATTGGGTCTCCTTTTAACTGCAGCGTGTGAATCCAGATGTACTATGAGTTCGATAATAAATCAGGGAGGCTGTTGGCGTGTAAGTTTCAAGCGCGGCAAAGGGCCACCCAGGTGGCTAACGAGATCATATGCTTTTTAAGAAACTGGAGATTAGAGAGCGCTTTGCGCAGTTTTGCCAACATCTGTACTGGCAAGAGGAGGGAGGGGGGAGGAGGATAAGGCCGGATTGGATGGGACTATAGGGGAGGAGGAGCTCAGAGATGCTATCAAAAGTCTCCTGAAGGGTAAGGCCCCAGGGCTAGATGGGTTTACCGAGCTCTTCTATAAAAATCTTGCTCCAAGTCTGATACCAGTTTTACTTGGGGTTTATAATGGGATATTACAAGAAGGTAGCCTGCCATGGTCCATGAGAGAAGTGGCTATAACAGTGATTCCTAAGCAGGGACGCGACCTCACAATATGTGGGTCCTGTCGACCCATATCCCTTCTGAATATGGATGCAAAGCTGTTGGCTAAGGTTCTGGCCAATAGGCTTGGATCAGTGTTACCGGGGTTGGTCCACTGAGACCAGACTAGCTTCAATCATGGGCGCCAGACAGGAGATTATATCAGGCGGGTTCTTCACCTGGTGTGGCAGGCATGCAAAGAATGGATGGCAAGCCTTTTGTTGGCCATCAACACTGAAAAGGCGTTCGACCGCGTCCATTGGGGTTTTTTGTTTGGGGTGCTAGACTGCATAGGGGTGGGCCCGCAGTTTACAATCTGGGCACTATATGCCGAACCGCTGGTGTTGATGAAGGTTAATGGGGGACATTTGGCTTTTTTTGATCTTCAGAGAGGTACCAGGCAGGGATGCCCCCTGTCCCCTCTATTATTTGTGCTGGTTATGGAACCACTAGCATGTATTATTCGGGCAAATAGAGACATAGTGGGAGTATCCATAGAGGGTGATCAGCACAAGATTTCACTTTTTGTGGACAATCTTCTTTTCGCACTGACCCATCTGATGCTGTTGCTGCCGGTGATCATGCATGAACTCCAATGTTTTGGAGCCCTATCAGGATTTTGGATTAACTGGGATAAAATAGAAGCATTCAATGTTTCGGGGGGGGGGCCTGAGGAACTCCAGCATCAACAAGCGTATCCTTTTCAATGGGCTCGGGATTCTTTGTCGTACCCCAAGGTACCAAAGCCCAAGGTATTACACGGATGCCAGAGGGATTGTATCATGCCAACTATCTAGCTCTGTTGTGGGAGATAGTGAAAGATTTGGCCCAATGGCAGTCTGGGGAGCTCTCCTGGCTTGGCCTGGTAGCAACCATAAAAATGAATATGCTTCCACGGCTTCTGTACTTTTCTCAGGTGCTGCCAGTGGCTGTCTCCCCATGCGAGCAGGGAAAGTTCCAGAAACGAGGGTTTGATTTTAATTTGGCAGCGCCATCATCCAAGAGCTTTGCACCAGATATACTGGACGCACAGTGGGGGAGGGCTTGGTGGTCCCAGATTTTAATGCGACAAGTTATGGATTGGAGGGAGGGAGGAGACAAGTGGTTTCGAACGATAGAACAATCCTGGGCTGGAGAGGTGAAGCTGGCCCATCTTCCCTGGTTACTAAAGGGGACTCCTGCAGGGCGGTGGAGGGAGAATCCATTTTTGGTGCATCTTTGGAGCCAGTGGCATAAGGACTGGTGACTGGTGGCTCCCAAGGTAGAATTTACAGTTCTAGCATCCATTTGCACCCAGCCTTTGCTCTGGGAAGGGAAGGGGTATTTCAACGCTGGGCGCGATTGGGTCTAGATACATTCGTGAAATTGTTAAACCAGGGTGAACCTCTTTGTCTTACGTTGCACTACAGGAGAAGTACCAATTGCCCTCAAGAGACTTTTTTGCACACATGCAGGTGGCTTATTTTCTCCACCAGAGAACATATAGGGCGACCCACGAGGAGGGACGTAGTGCTTGGGAGGCCCTGTGGGTGGGGGTCTAATATGATTGCTCTATAAAAGCTTGCAAGAGGATCACTTTTTAAGGCTTCCCTATATGGGGGCTTGGGAGCAGGACATGGGGTGTGAGTGGACAGAGAAAGAGGGGGAGAGTGTATGCATGGGAAAGGGCTGCCAGACCATATTGGTGTAAATCAGGGAAACCTCATATAAGCTGTTGATGCGATAGTATTACACCCCGGATTGTTTGCATGCAATGTTTCCTCAGATATCTGATTGGTGTTGGCACAAATGTGGGGCTAAAGGGTCCTTTTACCATATTTGGTGGGAGTGTCCAGTGGTGTCCCTTTATTGGGGTACCATTTGGGTGCTGATTAAAACTGTTTTCGATGTAGAAGTGGCATTGGATCCGGGATTTTATTTGTTGGGCAAATGGTCTGGGGAACAGTGAATAAGATGGGCTTGCCCTATCCGGGTGTGTATCCAGGCGGCCTGAAATTGCATGGAATTGGAAGAATTCAGCTGCCCCCGATATCGAAGCTTGGAAGGTGTGCTTACGCCGCATAGTATTGATGGAACAGCTGACTGTGGCCCGACATCAGAGTACCGAGCAATTCTACGGCCATTGGCGACTACTGTTGGACTTTTTCCAGAATTAAATGTTGGAGTGTAAGGGTAGGGAAGGGACTTTTCTGTAAAAACAACAACAACAACAACCCCCCCCCCTCAAAGTATTGAACAAAAGCATGAAGTATTGAAGCAGTGTTTGTTTGACTCAATAAAATAAAAATTGAAAATATTAAAAAAAAATGAACAATGACCCATAAGACTCTGCACACCGGCTTTCCGGAATACCTATCCTCTCTCATTACGTTGCATGCCCCCGCAAGAGTTCTGCATTCTATTCATGGCCATAGTCTTCATATGTGTTCACCGCTCACATTAAATATGAACAAGTGACTTTTTTTGCATTAAGGCTCCCACATTATGGAATTGTTTCCCCCCGCATCTCTGTTTAGAGCTCTCACAGAGAAAATTCCATGCCTCTCTCAAAACTCACCTATTCAAAGAAGCATTTGGGCCCCTATAGTTGGCTTCATGGGGGGTGGGGGGGGGGAGGAGGGTTAGCTGCTATCTGCCTGTTATGTGCTTACTGGTCTCCCTTCTCTTTGATTTCTGTTTCAACTAGTTTTTTGTTGTTGTTATTATATAAGGACACTGATTTTCGAAGCAGGCAGGTTTGCATGGCTGTTACCTTGTGACATCGTGTGCTAGCATGGCTGGGAGCCACAATCTTGAGAGGATGAGTCAGCTATGTGAGGGGAAATTCGTGCAGAAAAAGAAAATTCTACAAGAACAGGAAGAATCTGCAGAATAGATAAGACATTATTGGTGTGGTTGCTGCCTACCTGGTATGGCAGGAACCAAGGTAGTGAAGTGCAACATAAACATGAGATAGAGGAGCTTGCCCCTTGAACAGGGGAAGGGTGGCCACCCATGGAAATCCCCACGTCCTGGCTGACATGGACTCAGACCACCGGGCTGCCTGAGGCATTGGAACTCTGAGTTCCCTGGCTGGGAAAGAAAGCCTCTAGTCCCCCATGACAGTGCTTCTCAATCCAGTCCTTGGGGCACACCTAGGCCCGTCGGGTTTCCCACAATAAACATGCATGAGATAAATTTGCATGTACTTCCTTCATTGTATGCAAAATATATTTCATACATATTTATTATGGGAATCCTGAAAACCCGACGGGCCTAGGTGTGCCCTGAGGACTGGGTTGAGAAGCACTGCCCCAGAGGGGTGAGGGTTGGCATGTTACCTGACGTTGTGGCCATCTGAGATTTGGTGGGCCATGGGATGAGCATAGTGCAGGGGATTTATGGAACACCTGAAGATGAAAGGCAAGGGTTGGGCCGAACAGCAGGGCCTAATGATGTGGTGGAGCGAGTTTCCCCACACCTTTGTAGCCATTCCCTGTGGAGATTGTTGCTGGTTGCATGGCTTGCTACCTGCAGTGCAATTCTCTGAGAGGGTAGCCAAGACACTCCTGCAGGTGATGTACTGGGATGATAGTGGAGCTTGAGAATGAGGTCGTTGCACATGCTCTGGGTGCTGATTACCTACCAGTCTGGGTAGAAGGACAGCGGCTAGTTGCCAGCGCTGACCGTTGAGTGGATTACCCACAGTTCAAATCGGGCACCACGCATGTGACTCAATAGTGACCACAAGTTGTCCAGTTCTGTGCAAGAAAGTCGTTCTGAGTGCAGTCCACTCCTCCTTATTAGTATTTTATGTTATATGTATTTAGTTAGTTATTTTAAAAGTGAGAACCGAGGGCAGATTGACATAAACTGTCCAATCATTCTGGTGCCGCCGCATCTACCACAGCAGGTCTGGGTCAGTTATCAAAGACCAGGAAATTGAAAGCCTAACAATGGATTAGGGCAGCCATGGGGGATGCAGCCCAAGGACTGCTTAGGGAACCAGCAACCTAAAACCAAGCCTGGAGCTGGCCCTGGTCACAGGGACCGTTGTGTGTCATCTAGTGAAAACCATGAGCAAGTTAGACATCCCAGTTACTGCCTACCTAAGCTTGTGCAGACAGGTGCACACCGGTGAGTGGAACCGGTAGGGCACTGGGGCGGTTCTGCACTGGTCGCCTTTCCTGAGGGGAAGCTGGTTCTGTGATTGAGGCCATTATAGAAAGGCCTAGACTGAGTGTCCCTGAGGCAACACAGGCACATACTACTACAACTTTTAATCATTTCTATAGCACAACACCTATGCCGGGCTATACAGATATATGTAAAAAAGATGGTCCCTGCTTGTCAGAGCTTACAGTCTAATCAGGACACAGCTGAGAACAAGGGTACAACCAGGGAAAGGCAAGGAAACACCTAGCAGAACAAGGGATCAGGAGCAAAAAGCAGCTTAAAAGAGGTGAATTTTTATCATAGATTTGAAAAAGGGCAGAGATGCTTCAACTAAACAATGGCTGGGAAACATCATACTGGTAAAGCTATTGTCCCAGTTACAGCTTCTGCTTCTGTCCAGACAGAGATCCCAATGCCAGTTGAAGGACCGGTTCCATGTGCAGGGCGCCTGCACGCTGAGGCTCTCAGGAAAAAAGTGGCGAGACTGAGAAGCATTTGAGACAGAGAACTACATTGATGAGATGCTTCTTGAAACATCCAAGCTCTCTGACAGAGGTGAAGATGGGAGGCTACAGAAGAAAGAAGGTTGGACACAAGTCACCAAAGCCTGCAGTATCAACACTCCAACTCCTCCAGCTCCTGAGCTGAAGAATCAGTGTGTAGCCCCGGAAGTGAAGGGTGTGGAAGCATCCGAGAAAAGGGAAGAACCACATCTTGAGCACCAAAACTTGCAGAATCAGTCACCACAAGGAAGCAAAGGGTAGTGGTGGTTGGTGACTCTCTTCTGAGGGGTACTGAGGTGTTCATCTGCCGAACAGATTTGATGTCTAGAGAGGTGTGCTGTCTACCAGGTGCCAAAATCCAAGATGTTATACAGAGTTTGCTGAGACTCATCAAGCTTACTGACTATTATCCAATGTTGCTCATCCATGTCAGCACCAATGATACTGCTTGGTATCCCTCCAAGCATATCAAGAGTGACTCCATGGCTGTGAAGGTGTGCAGGTGGTGTTCTCTTCAATTCTCCCTGTTGAGGGTAAAAGCCAAGGCAGAGAAGCTCATATCCTGGAGATGAATGCATGGCTGTATGGATGGTGGCATCGAGAGTGTTTTGGTTTCCTGGACCATGAGATGATGTTCCAAGAGAAGAGATGGTGAATATAGAAAGACTAGGGGACATACAATGAAGCTACAGGGTAAACTAAGACTAATAAAAGAAAATATTTTTTCACTCAAAGTGTAATCAAACTCAGGAATTTGTTACCGGAGGATGTAGTAAAGGCTGTTAGTGTAGCTGGGTTTAAAAAAGTCTGGACAAGTTCCTGAAGGAAAGGTCCATAAGCCATTATTAAAAAGGAACCCAGGATATCACTGCTTGACCCAATACAAGCATTGTGGAACCTGCTAGGTATGTATGACCTAGATTGGCTGCTGTTGGAAACAGGATACTGGGCTTGATGGACCTTGGTCTGACCCAGTATGGCATATCTTATGTAAGGATTGAAGTGTCTTCAGCAGCAGTCTGGCTAACCTACTGAAGAGGGCTTTAAACTATATTGTTTGGGTATGGGTGAAGAGAGCCCCCAGGCAAGTGATGAAAGCCCCCCTGGTAAGTGAAACAAATAATGTCTGTAGAAATTGGTAATAGGGTCAACATCAGGAAAGTGGTGTGTATAAATTTATTTAGACAGTTTTGTATACCACCTTATCCTTCAGTCAAAGTGGTCACAACACAATTGGGGGATATGTTTAACATGAGGGGATATGAGACACATACACTAATACTTACAGGGAACATGGGCAATGGAGGGTTAGGTAGCTTGCCCAAGACCACAAGGAGCACTTGTGGGACTAGAAACCCCAGTCCTTCTGGCCCAAGGTTGCTGTCCTCTAGTGGAATTTGAGCCCCCAATCTTCCAGCCTGAGGTAACTTGCCCCAACCACTAGGCCACTCCTCCCCCCACTTGTAACATGGGAAATAAGAACCCAGATGTTGAGGCTTTAGTGGACGAGGCTGACTTGGTTTTTCCGTGAATCATGTCTCTAACCACCACTAAATCTCATAACTGGGATGTAATTATACCGGGCTATACTTTATTCAGAAAGGACAGTGTAGGAAGAAGGGGAAGTAGAGTGGCACCATATGTAAAAAAAATAATATTAAAGCTATGGAATTGAAGGGCTTAAAAGGAAGAGAGGAGACACTGTGGGTTAAACTAGAAAGAGGGAAAGGGAAATCCATTTGCATTGGAGTTATATATAGATCCCCTCACAGGGGGTAGAAGTGGATGAAGATTTAATAGAAGACATATGCAATATTGCCATGAAAGGAGAAGTATTACTGATACTGTAGGTGATTTCAATATGCCGGATGTGGATGGCACATCCCTCAGGCAATTGATAACAGAACCCACATGTGATTGGGCCATACTGGACTTAGTGCTTACCACTGGGGAAAGTGTTTCTGATGTTACAGTGGGAGATCATCTCGCATCCAGTGATCATCAGATGGTATGGTTCAGTATTAGGACTAAGGCTGATAAAATCCATTCAAAAGCGAGGGTCTTAGAGTTTAGGAAAACTAACTTTGCCAAGATGGGCCAATACCTCAAAGAGTTGTTAGTGGGATGGGAACAGCTGGAGAATGTAAAAAAACGGCAAAACTGAACGGGGATATTTTAAGGGCAACAAACCCTGTGGTGCATGTATGTGTGTGTGCTGCAAAGCTGGGCAGCTTCTGTGTGTGCGTTGCGGAGGTGAGGTTCCTGTGTTGTGCATGTCAGTGTGGAGCTGGGGTACATGTCTCTCCTATGGAGGTAGAATGCTTGTGTGTGTGAGGGTGTGGTGTACTTGTGTGTGTCCTCTTGGGGGAGGGGAATGCACTTTTATGTACATTGACATTGTGTCTTTTTGTCCTCATGCATTCATCCCTTTAACCTTTTCCTGTTCCCCCACCAGAGTCTCTCTCCCCTTCCACCTCTCTCTCTCCACCCCTAGTATTCCTACATCCCTGCCCTGGATTCCCATTATGGTCTTTCTTTTTTTTTTAGTTTCTGACCCTTTAAGCTTTAAGTTCACCCCCACTTTTCTTTTTTTTTAAAGTTTGTGGCATTTTAAAATTTAAACTCACTCCCCTCCAATCTAACTTTTTTCCCCCTTGTTATTGCTGGCCATAACTGGCTCAGATCCCACGAGCAGCCTGTTTACCCTCCTGGTCTGGCCACAGGTATCTGATATCCCGTGGGCAGAAGAGAAGGGGGGGTTGGGGGTTGCCATCGCAGCCTAAACTCAAGCTTCTGCCCATGGGCGATTGGATTCCCGTGGCAACCACAGCCAGTCCCTGCCGCGATCGCAGCACTTCTGCCTGTGGGGTATGGGAGCCTCTCGAGCAGCCAGGTTCGATTCCTGCTGTGATCGCAGCCTTTGGTGGCCCTTCTGCCCACAGGGGATGGGTTCCCCGAGTGCAGCCAGTGCCAGTCATGTTGCAGGTGTGCCAAGCGCCAGGTCTGATTTTTTTAATCACCATGGCGACCTGGAACCTGGGGTTTGTCTAGCTCTGATGTGCACAGCAAAATAGCAAAATCTAAGCCTAGGCCCACACTTCTTTTCCTTTCTCAACAAATGAAACTCCAAGGCAGATGGTGGGCTAATACTGAGCTACGTGTCAAGCCACACAAAGGGACAGGCTCCTTTGGTGCGATGCTGAGATGGGGCTCTGTGGGAGAGTGCCGGCATCTTCATGAGCAACAGTCCCAAGTCCCCAGGAGCAGGCAGACAACCAGACTCTCTCTTTGCCCCTGTGCACAGTGCAGCTGGCCTCAGGAGAGTACCATTATCTTCACTCTGCCACCTGTAATGTTACCTGGTGGGTGGGACCAGCACAGTACAACATGGCCCACACAGTCCCAGTTACCATCATGCCTTTGGTCTATCATTGTGGGTCCTATAAAGAAGCAAGTGGGGAAAGCATGCAGAACATGACTCAGAAATCTTTCCAAATCATGTGCAAATATATGTGTTTGAAAGTTTCATGTGTGAACGCTCACACATCTGTGTTTGTCTCTTTGCCTATGTGTGTGTCTGCTTTGACTATCCAGGAAATTATGTACAATTCCAGTGTTTGCTGTGCATGTGTTAATTGGAGGGGCAATGAGAGAGAGAGAGACACTGGCTGATGGCTGATTGGTGAAAGAGCAATGAGAGAGAGAGAGAGACACTGGCTGATTGGAGGATGGGCAATTGGAGAGAGAGAGACATTGGCTAATTGGGGGGGGGCAATGAGAGAGACACTGGCTGATTGGGGGGAGGGCAATGACAGAGGGACATTGGCTGACTGTGGGGAGGGCAGTGAGAGAGAGACATGGCAGATTGGGGGAGGGCAATGAGAGAGAGTCACTGCTGATTCGTGGGAGGGGCAATGAGAGAGAGAGTCACTGCTGATTGGTGGGGGGTGGGCAATGAGAGAGAGTCACTACTGATTGGTGGGGGGGGGGGGGGCAATGAGAGAGAGTCACTGGCCGATTGGGTGTGCAATGAAAGAGAGACACCGGCTGAATGGGGGCAGTCAGGGCCAGCCCATTCACTAGGCAAACTAGGCAATCACTTAGGACAGCAGATCCTAGTGGGTGGCATCGATAACCCAAACCTTCTGGGAAGTGGCAGCTGAATTCTGTTACAGTGCTGTGGCAGGCTTTAAAATATCCATGCATATGTGCGCAATTCTGTCCTGCCGCTCCTGCCCGTCCTCCAAAAAGGTTGCATCGGAGGGCAGCAGGACATGGACACGGGCACTTTAAGGCTCAACGCAGCACTGAAGCGGCAGTTCAGCCACTGCCATTTCAGCACAGGGGGGTAGGGGGCAGCACGGTGGGGGGGAGGCGACATGGAGGGTCTGTCTAAGGCGGCAGAAAACCTCATGGTGCCACTGGGTGCATTGAGAGATACTAATTGATGGCTGATTGGGGGGCAATGAGAGAGAGAGTCACTAGCTGATTGGGGGAGGCAATGAGAGTCACTAGCTGATTGAAGGGCAATGAGAGACACTGGCTGATGGGGGGGGGGGGCAATGAGAGACACTGGCTGATGGTTGAATGGGGGGCAATGAGAGAGAGACACTAGCTGATTGGGGGGGCAATGAGAGACACTGGCTACTGGCTGATGGCTGAATGGGGGGCAATGAGAGAGAGACACTGATTGGAGGAGCAATGAGAGAGAGACATTGATGGATGGCTGATTGGGGGGAGGACAATGAGAGAGAGACACTGACTGATGGCTGTTTGGGGGGCAATGAGAGATAGATACGGGTTGATGGCTGATTGGGGGGGCATTGAGAGACACTGGCTGATAGCTGATTGGGGGAGGGCAAAGAGAGAGAGAGACAATGGCTGAACGAAGGGGGGGGGCAATGAGAGACACTGGTTGCTGATTGGGGGGACAGCAATGAGAGAGGGAGAGACACTGGTTGAAGGCTGATTGGGGGAGGGACAATGAGAGACACACTGGCCAATGGTTGTAGGGGGAGGCTATGGGAGATATTTTTTTCTTCACATATTACCATGCCATGGTAACATGTGAAACAAAAAAGGAAGTTGCCTCAGGTGTTGACAAGAATACTCATTGGGGTTGGTGGGAGGGGTGGGGAGAAGGAGAAGGGTTGTTGCCTTCTGTTGACACTATGTATTGGCACGTTAAGGGCCTGATTTGCTAAACTTTCTTTTCCCATAGGTAATATGAAAACAGTAAATCAAGCCCTTAAAAATGAGTTGCGATAACACCTTTTGTGGCTCCTAAACCTTTAGCCTAGCTCCTAGATTACAAAGAAATTTAGTAATAAGAACATAATAAATGCCATACTGGGTCAGACCAAGGTCCATCAAGCCCAGTATCCTTTTTCCAGTAGTGGCCAATCCAGGTCACAAGTACCTAACAGTTTCCCCAAAAGACACAGATTCCATAATGCTTGTATTGGAGCAAGAAGTGGATTTCCCAGCTCCCCTTTAATAATGGTTTATGGACCTTTCCTCCGGGAACTTGTCCAAGCCTTTTTTTAAACACAGCTACACTTGAGGTCTAGTGAAGTCACTAACCAAGATGGCAGCTGCAATGTGAAGCTCCCAAGGTCAGGAAGACAAGATCCCCCAAAATAGCGTGAACGCCCAAAAAAAGTTCTAAAAGGAGTTGGTGAAACCCTGCGGAGTGGTTTAGTAGAACATGGTACAGAAAAAAACAAGCCCGGACCTGAAAACCTTCAGGTTTAAGGCGACCCCTGGTGCAACAGGAACCAGAGCAAAAATGGCACCGAACGGTATGGCGGGGTAAGAGAAAAATTTGCTGACTGGGGCCCGAGTGCCGGGGGACGGTGAGTTAAGCACACTCAAGGAGGAGTTGAAAGAGTGGTTTGGGACTATTTGTCAGGACCTGGCCAACTTTAAGGCAGAAGCAAAATCATGGATCAGAGAGTTGAGTGATGATATCCACGAGCTTAGACAACGAGTAGAGTCAATGGAGCAGAAAGTAGAGGAGCCTGAGGGACTGCTGCATAATATGAAAGAGAGCAGTGAGCTGGCGAAAGTGGAGTTGGGGGATTGTGGACAAAGTTGGAGGATTTGGAAAACAGAACGTGACGCTCCAACATACACCTGAGAGGTATCCCAGAGAAAGAGGGAACTCACAACTATAAAGCACTGGTAGAACAACTGTGTAAAGCTATTTTAAGACAAGCTGAAACGCCAATGGACAATCTGTGTTTTGATATAGACAGAACACATAGGGCGTTGGGCCCTAGGCAAGAAGCCCTGCCAAGAGATATTGGGGCATGTTTCCACGATTTCAGCATGAAAGAGGCGGTCATGCAAGCTGTGCGGAAAGTGGGCAAAGTGCATTGGGAGGATCAACCAGTGGAACTATACACTGACATCTCAGTAATTACTATAAGAAGGAGGAGAACATTTAAGGATATTACCTCAAGGTTGAGAGAGGAAAGGATCCGCTACAAGTGGCTTTTTCCCTTTGGACTGCAGTTTAACATTATGGGAAAAACCACCATTGCGCGTAACATAGAGGAGGCCATTAAAGGAATGGAGGCTGCAGGGTGGTCGGATTTGCCAGAGGTATCCGTGGGAAAAGAAACTGAGCAGAAGAGGCTAGGACATGTGAGCATGGAGTGGCAGCAAGCGATGCAGGGGAGCCGACACCTGAGGCGTCATAAATCCAACAACGCCAAGCATCCGGGTGAAACATGAATAAGGACAATGCAGTTTTGTAAAAATGGGGTGCTTGTTTGGAGTAATGGCGTGGGGAAGTTCCAGGTTGTATGTGTAAAGAGAAAGAAGAAAATGGAATAAGGGAGGGGGGGGGGAAAGGAGTAATATAATAGTTTCTTGGTAGTGACCCACACCTCATAGGTATGGAGAGGGGTGGATCTCTTTGTAAAAAGGAAGGGAAGGTTGGGGGGGGGGTTGAGGAGGAGGGGGGGGGGCGAGGGAGGAGGGGAGGGTGTCCTTACAGGCTGGAGATAAGTCTACCCAGAGGAATATGGCAGGTAGCATGAGACATGATTTCAGAATTGTATCCTTGAATGTAAGGGGCCTAAACTCATATAGGAAGCGGCAGTTGTGCTATAAAGAAGCGGTTAGATTAAATGGTGACATAATCTTATTACAAGAAACGCATCTAATGAGTGGGGGAAAGAGGAGAATGGTAAATAGGAAATTCCCAAACCAATGGTTTGCATCTAATCGCCAGGAAAAGAAGAAAGGGAGAGTGGGCATATTGATAAGTGCAAGAATTCAGTACCAATGTTTGGGGTTTAAAAAAGATAAGGGAGGCAGATACTTGTTACTAAAAATCAAACACTTGGAACAAGTTTATACAATAGTGAATTTGTATGGGCCCAACTATGCTCAAGGGGACTTTTATGAAGAATTGAAATCCACAATAATTAACTTCAGTGAAGGTCACCTAATAGTGGGGGGAGATTTCAACTTAACAGTAAATCCCAAACTAGATTCATCAAGGGGACAGGCGGGGGGTACAGCGAGATAGAGGAAAAAATTAAAGTCTTTTATGAGGGATTTGGGATTAATTGATGTGTGGCGGGATATGCATGGGCGGGAGAGAGACTATAGTTTTTACTCAGCTTATTTTTTGCCAATTGGTAAGAAAGAAGGGATGATGGCTGTTGGGACATTGGAAATGGATATATTAGATGTATCAGCCCTTCTTCAAACGCCTAAGGAAGAGGAACTAACTGTGTCTACTATGCTAGTGACTTTTGTGATTCCATCTGACTGA
Organism: Ichthyophis bannanicus; assembly: GCA_033557465.1. Classification (NCBI taxonomy): domain Eukaryota; kingdom Metazoa; phylum Chordata; class Amphibia; order Gymnophiona; family Ichthyophiidae; genus Ichthyophis; species Ichthyophis bannanicus. Next base: position 156,815,437 of record CM066031.1, on the reverse strand, counting down.
GACTGGATTCTCAAGCTTTATTTCAAAAAGCGTACCAGCTTATTTATGGGGAAGAAAATTATGATCTTCCCGGATGTGGCCAGAGAGACTCAAAGAAGGCGTAAAGCTTTTCTTTTATTGTGTCCTGGGGTCACTCAGATTGGCGCCTCATTTCTATTAAGGTTTCCTTGTAAATGTATAATTGTATTTAAATCGCATAAGTATGTCTTTTTTTCAACCAGAGGATTTATCCTTCTTTATCAGCTCCCATATAGTGACATCATTTCCTGCGTGAAGGAGACTCCATTATAATTTGAATGCTCTGTTCTCTGTCCCTTCTTTTTTTTTTCCTGGGCTTATTTCCTCATTGTTAATGAATACTGGGGAGTCACCTACCTCTGGTTTTCTTTTATTTTCTGCTCCCCCTATTATGGTGGGCTAATGACACTCTTGATGTAAGTTCTTGAAAATTATTTCTTTGTATCAACCTTCAACCTTCCTCACCGACTTCGACTCCTGGCTGTCTGCCTTTATGGACCCCTCCTCCCCCACTCTTATTCTTGGTGATTTCAACATTCACATCGACAACCCATCTGACCCCCATGCCTCAAAGTTCCTCACCCTTACCTCCTCGTTCAACCTCAAACCTTGTTCCACTGCCCCCACACATCTACACGGCCACTGCCTTGATCTTATACTCTTCTCCAATTCCTCTCCCTCAAACCTCCGCAACTCCATCCTTCCCTCATCTGACCACCACCTCTTAACTTTTACTCTTCAGCTTCCACCATCCCAACCTCGTCCTGTCTCCTCCGACCTATTTAGAGACCTTCACAATATCGATCCCATGGCTCTCTCTTTCACCATTTCTCCATCTCTCTCCTCCATTTTGTCCTCCAAGTCCATTGACGAGGCATTATCTTCTTACAATGCTACACTATCCTCAGCCCTTGACACTCTTGCCCCTCCCACCCCACGTCCTGTTAAATGATCTACTCCCCAACCCTGGCTTTCTCCCACAATCCGCTACCTACGCATCTGCACCCGTTCCGCCGAACGAGCTTGGTCCAAATCCCGCTCACGGGAAGACCTTCTGCATTTCAAATTCATGCTTGGCTCCTTCCAGTCAGCCTTGGCGCTTGCCAAACAAGATTACTACATCCATCTGACCAACTCCCTTGCCTCTGATCCTCGCTGTCTCTTTAGCACCCTCAATTCCCTCCTTAAGGTCCCCCCGCCCCCAATCCCACCCTCCCTTTCTGCCCAAACCCTAGCCGACTATTTCCACAACAAAATCCACAAGATTACCCTCCAATTCCCTACCCCCTCATTCACCTCCCCTCCTCCCCATTTCTCCTCTCCTATCCATACTCCCCCTGCCACCCTCTCCTCCTTCCCTCCAATCTCTGAAGACAAGACCGCACTCCTCCTTTCCTCCTCCAAATCCACCACCTGTTCATCAGACCCCATCCCTACCAATCTCCTACATTCCATCTCCCACACCATTGTCGTCCCCCCCCCCCATCACTCATATCCTCAACCTCTCACTCTCCATGGCAACTGTCCCCATCGACTTCAAACATGCTGTTGTCACACCCCTCCTCAAGAAACCCTCACTTGATCCCACATGCCCGTCTAACTATCGACCCATCTCCCTCCTTCCTTTCATATCCAAACGATTGGAACGTGCAGTCCACTGTCACTGCCTTGATTTCCTCACCTCCCAGGACCTCCTGGACCCACTACAATCTGGCTTCCTTCCCCTAAACTCCACTGAAACGGCACTCACAAAAGTCACCAATGACCTGTTCCTGGCTAAATCTAAGGGCCTCTATTCCATCCTCATCCTTCTCGACCTTTCTGCTGCTTTTGATACCGTTGATCACAACTTTCTCCTCACCACCATCTCCTCGCTGGGCTTCAAGGACTCCGTACTATCCTGGTTCTCCTCCTACCTTTCCCATTGCTCATTCAGAGTATGCTCTGGTGGCTCCTTCTCCTCCCCTACCCCGTTACATGTAGGTGTACCCCAGGGATCTGTCTTGGGCCCCCTCCTCTCCTCTCTCTATACGCAAGGTCTTGGCGCGCTCATCTCCTCCCATGGCTTTCAGTATCATCTCTATGCCGATGGCTCCCAGATCTACCTCTCTACACCTGATATTTCTCCGGCAACCCAGTTCAAGATGTCTGCCTGTCTCTCGGACATCGCTGCCTGGATGTCTCATCACCGACTGAAACTGAATATGGCCAAGACTGAACTCCTTGTCTTTCCACCCAACTCCTCCCCCCCCCCCCAATTCCCCCTCTCTCAGTTCAGGTAGATGGATCCACTATCCTTCCTGTTCCTTCTGCCCGCAATCTAGGGGTTATTTTTGACACCTCTCTCACCTTCTCCGCTCATATCCAGCTTGTAGCTAAGACCTGCCGCTTCTTTCTCTACAACATTAGCAAAATCCGCCCCTTCCTCTCTGAACACACTACCAAAATGCTTGTCCATTCCTTGATCTCCTCGCGCCTCGATTACTGCAACATCCTCGTCGCTGGTCTCCCCGTAAGCCACCTCCTCCCTCTTCAATCCATACAAAATCACGCTGCTCGACTGATCCACTGCCAGCCTCGCCATGCCCACGTTACTCCTCTTCTCAAGTCGCTTCACTGGCTCCCTGTCCAATTCCGCATCCAATTCAAGCTTCTCCTGCTGACCTATAAGTGCATTCACTCTATGGCCCCTCAATACCTTTTATCTCTTATCTCCCTCTACATCCCCGCTCGTAATCTGCGCTCCTCAAACAAATTACTCCTATCAATGCCCTTTACCCACACCGCGAACTCCCGATTGCGCTCCTTTGACCTTGCTGCACCATATGCCTGGAACAGCCTACCTGCGTCTATGCGCCAGGCACCCTCCCTGGCCCTCTTCAAATCCAGGTTGAAGACTCACCTCTTCACCATTGCATTTAGATCTAATTTATGACTGTACTGTGTTCTTTTAACTAGATTGTAAGCTCTGATGGGCTTGACTCTGACGGGCAGGGGCTGTCTCTTATATGTCGGCTACCTCCTGTAGGTTAGCTGTGCAGCGCTGCGTGCGTGGCGCTTTACAAGTGCTGAATAGTATTATTATTATTATTAGTAGTAGTAGTAGTTGTATTATTATTGAACAAGTTGTGTCTTTATCTGTACAAGCATGTTGCTTGATTATAATTATAAATTTGCATAAATAAATACATTTTAAAAAAAATACATACCAGTCCTACAGGCTACCAGAATCAACACCTTCCACCGCCTATACCAAAACCCGACATATAAGAGATGCAACAGGTTACTTCAAATTAATCCATCAAGCCCGCTGAAGGAACCAAGTAAGAATCAACTGAGGCCCTACATCTTGAAATGTGCCTTGATCAATGCCTGATCCATACGGAACAAATTACACATCATCACTGACCACATAGAGGAACATCAACTGGATATAATTTGTATAACAGAAACATGACTCACCAACACACATCAAGTAATATTAAACCAAATCTCGTCATAAACATATGAAACCCATAACGGCCAAGATCCAATAAAAGGGGTGGCGGAATTCTTATCATCACAAGAAAATCCCCAAGATTCAACACCCTATCAACTCATAGTACTGACAGCTGCAACATTATAACCATCTCAAATAAACATATAGCTTTCTGCCTAATATACAGAGCACCCGGTTCCAGGAACGAAGATCTATCACTAATACTAGAAGAAATGTGCTCTAACTCGAGTCCACAAAAACCCCTTATCATTCTGAGAGACCTCAACATACCCTCCACATTCACAAGACATGGCCAAGCCTTTACACAAGGCATCAAGGACCTACAATATAAGCAGATAATAGACACTCCAACCCATAAAAAACATACTTCTGGAAACGAACCTCACACAACCTCCAACTGTTACGCCCATCCCATAGAGGGACCACCACATCATAACCTTCCATACTACCATCACTGCACAAAATACCTCTACAGACGTGATTAGCACTCAAAGAAAATAAAAACAGTTCTACAAAGACACTTTTATGCGGCAAGTCTTACCACAAATAAACAAAGACTCAACAGACCTAGAAGAGATGATAAGAAACTGGAACTCAACAATTTTCAATGCAGCCAATGCCCCGCATAAGAAAGCACACAACAAAAGGAAGAACATTGCACCATGGTATTCGAATGACATTAACAAGCTAAAACAAGCCTTGAGAAAAACAGAACAAAGATGGAGAAGAACAAAGGATCCACAAAACTGAACAACCTACACAACCAAGATACAAGAATACCAGGCCCTAATAAATGCCTGCAAGAAAGAATACCATACCAATCTAATTATAATTTCCCTAAACAAACCATGAGAACTATTCAACATAACAAGGAAAATCAATAAAAACCTATTAATAATACCCAAGAACAAAACTAAAGCAAAACAGACAACCTGTCACAGAGCCTTCTCAATATATGCTCCATCACTCTGGAACGCACTCCCAGAAAGAATAAGAACCACCAATGACCTATGGGACTTTCAGAAAGCCTTAAAAACACACTTCATTTTGGAGTACTATGGACCAGAAGCAGAACCATCATGCGAAACGTAGCCAATACAAGAACATTTGAACCCATCCACACCTTCCTAGTGACTACAACCAGTCTTAAACCCCCAACCCCCAACCATACAATAACAACAACCCACAACCTATGTAACTAATATTGTTAATATCATTGTTCTCCAAGTTTAATGCCCTTGTTCTATGTAATGTTCCTTGTTTATTGTTCAATGTAAACTGCTTTGAATATAAGAAAAGCGATATAGAAAAATTGATAAATAAATAAATTCTTGATATATCGCCCAATGTGGGGGCATACAGAGCAGTTGACAAACACAATTTAAAAGCAGATATAGAAAAGAATGCCATCGTAGTACAGGAAAGGAGAAAGCAAACAAACTCAGTAGCTAAACTCAAGAGTGCACACAAGAGCTTGTTCACTTAAAATTTACAAAGCAGCAGCTCAGATCTATGTGCGGGGAGCTCTGTTTCCAGGACGCGGGTCAAGCGTTCAGCAGGTCTGGACGTCTGCATCAGACATCCAGACCCGCTAAACACAGTTCGGAATGACCCCTACATGGTATGTTTTGTAAACAGCTTTGCTACCCCTGTCCCAAAAGATGGTGTATCGAGCACTAAAGATAAAGAAAAGATAACAGCAGTCAAAGAATAAATTGCAGTTGAGTGTCGCAGAAGCCTTGCACTAGCACCCCTTCCTATTAAGCATCTACTACATGACACCTCTCCCCGCTACCCATTCAAGTTTTGTAAATCTTGTGATGAAAATTTAAAATATCATCCCATAGGATCAGTGGATTCCTGTTGTCTATCACTGTGAGATCAATTTCCAGTGGTGGGGCCACTGTTGAACTTTAAGCAGATCAGAAATCCGTTTTAAAGTTATAAGTATTTTCCATGATGTAAAAGATAAGTGCTGTCGCCGCGAATTCATGTATAACTTTAAATGGATTTTCTCATCTACTGAAAGTCATAGCTACGATTTACCTTTCACCACTTAAACATATAGAGCCCGATTCCAAAATACGATGGCCAAATATGTATTCGATTCTGCACCCATGGGAGCTAGACAGCTGTGGAATCGGGCACTTAGATGGGCTGGATGTGCCCCGATTCCACAGTGCAGGATGTATAGGCAGTTCCCTGACTAGCCCTCCCTATGCTCCTGCTGGGGCCATGGCGTTTCATCGCCATGTCACCAGAATGCCATGCAGGAGCACTGAAAGGCCTGACAGCGTGAGCATGCATTACCCCACCACCTGACTCTCAGCGGGAGATGCCAGGGCTGGGATCTGGCGGCAGGTGAAATCTTCAGCAATCGTTAGACATATTCTACCTCAGGGGTGGAATAAGTCCGAAGTCCATCTTTGCACTGCCAGGCGTATAGGGCCATGACTGGAATAGGCCCTGTACGTCCGGGTTGTGTTCTCCGCCTACTCTCCACCCCCTCCTGCCCTCATCCGGAACTCCCCATACAAAGGCCCTGTACATGCAGGGAGCTCTCAGGGCAGAGTAGACATACAGCAAATAATGGGGGCTGTACATCCAAACCGGTCGTACATCCCCACTATTTGCCGTTCAGAATGACCCCCATAACTTCTATGTTCAGCTGCTGAATTTTGGCATGGAATGTAAACTTTTCTCTCTACCTTCGCTCTTCCCTAAAACCAAACCCCTTTTTAAAATATATAATTTTGGCTGTTTTGTGGCCAAAATTATATGCAGGGTGGCCCAAAAAAAGTGAGAACATCTCGTAGCATATAAGTTATTTAAAAATTCAAAAAGTCAGATGTAAACGATTGACAAATTAAAAAAAAAAAGATGGCAACCTGAAATTGTCGAAATAAAGACTAAGGGGTATGTTTACTAAACTGCGGTAATGGTAAATAACGCGCGTAATGTAATGTTAATGATTGTTAGCACATCATAACGTGTGTTATGATGCGCTAACGATCGTTAACGTTACATAATGAGCGTTATGATGTGTTAACGATCGTAAAGCTCCGCGGCGTGGTAAAACACTGCAGAAGGTGGAGAGAGGGCGGAGAGAAGGGGTCAGTGGGCGGGGAGTGGGCGGGGAGAGGCTCCCTTCACACTGACGCGCTGATCTGAAGAGCTAAATCCTAACGCGAATGAAAACCTGCCGTTAAATGCACATTACAGGGGAGAGAAACCATTTCAGTGTCAGCAATGTACAGCCTAGGCAGGGAAACCTTAAAAAAGTGATAAGTGTGATACATGTGCACAGAACAAAAGGGCACATAAACACTGAAAATGACCTCAACAAACTGGAAAAAAACCATAACCAAGCTGGCCAATAATGGTATTAATGAGAAACGTCAACCCCCCCCCTCGAGAAAGCTCCATAGAAAAGATATAAATTGTGGAAGGGTCTACACTCCGTCCCCATACAAGGTGAATGAACCCAGGGTTTTCCACTCCATAGGACAGGGTTCCTATGGCGTGCACATGTCCCGTAACATCAGGGCGGGCATGTCGGAATGGCAACTGGACAGATGCCGGAAAAGGGGATACAGAGGGCCGCAGGCGGCACATGCTGTGGTGCAGCTGGGCCACAGTGCGGACTAGGGTGATGCCTAGCTGGCCCATACAAATGCTGAAACAGCAGAGCAGCCAGACAGCAACTGCTGAAGGCCCAACATGGGCACGACTGTGTTTCCCACAGTGTCACAGGGGATAGTACCCAACAGCTACCCCCAAGGGCACAGAACATTGGCAGGTGGGGCTGGGGGGAGCATGGACGTCTGTGCAGGCACCCCTACCCCAGAACCCGCACCATAGGCAGCCGCCTACCTGCACACTGGATGGCCTAAGACTGCGCACCACCAGCAGAAGGGCATGTCAGCATGGTGGCTGAGGGATACTGGTGGTGGAGGGGGCAGTAGCAGCTGCCCAGAGCAGACTGTGGCCTAGCCCTGTGTAGGTGGGTGCCGTGTACTGCAACAGACGGGCCCTGTCTGACGAACAGTCATGGTATCACTGACTCTGTGACAACAAGGTGGTGCAGTGCACAAAACCAGTGTATTCAGAAGCAGAGGGTCACAGGTTCAAGTCCCAGCTGTGGTTCCTGCCAACCCAGTCCCCATATTTTACGCACTACTACAATGTGCTAATACAGACAGCACCTTTATTGCAGATGACGTAAACATGCCCAAGACACCTACATTTTACCCTACAGAGCACGGACACCATAAACATGCACATTACCTAGAGCAGAGTCTCCCAAATGCAGTCCTGGAGGGCCAAACACCATTCCGGTTCCGTGCTGCCTCTAATAAAGATGCCTGTGCTGCATTTCTATGCGCCACCCCCATGGTATGCAGATGTATCTCATGCATATTCATGAGGGACAGCATGAAAACCCAAACAGTGTTTGGCACCGCAGGATTGGAGTTGGGAACCTCTGCCGTAAAGCAGCAGCCAACAGGGGCAGACACACCCGCACCCACAGGCCCCATTATCCAAAGCCTCCTGGAGAGGCAGGACTTTGGGCTCTGCGTGCATCTCCCAATACTAGCACTTGCATACCTTAGTAATGCCACCCTAAACCTGGGAATATGGTACACATCTATCAAAAGGTTGCTATGATTGCTGGCAGATAGCAATTCCTAGGTTAAGTACAATTTTCTGAGTGAGCTGCATCATAGCAACCTTTCTGATGTCTGTGGAGTGTGCTACAGGTCTTGTGTCTGACAGTGTTTGCCAACCTGGGGAGTGACTCCTACAGTATTGCGTACCATAGCCATGCCTGCACTGTGCCCAGGACTGGTGTGGTGGCCTGGGCTGCCCAACACCTCTATAGTTGCACAATGCTGGCATAGGTGTGGGGAGTGTGTGTCTGTCTATCCAGCGTGTGGTGGCTGCCAACACCCTCCACAGCCCACACTGTTAGCACTGTTGCCAGTATTGGCCTGCCAATGTGCATAATGAGGAGCAAGGTACTGTGGGAATAGCCTGGATAGGGTGGCCTGGCCTGGCCGCATCTGCACAGGGCATAGGGCAATGGCTTGGACATTGTAGTGCCCGGTACCACCTGCACGGACAGGGTGGCCATAGCATGTCCTGCTGGGAGGTCACTCTCACCCTGACTGAGCAGTGACCATGGCATGGCTAGGTTCCCCCATAGTGCTATATAGCATTTCTGTCATGTGATATTTATGGGTTTTCTTTTGGGGCCCAATCACTGCCTTATCTGCTTGGTGTGTATGCTGACATCCCCGTTCTGGGTGCATGCATCTCCTCCAGGACCATGCACTATGGACTAGCTGGCGGACTGTCTGCAGCTAGTATGTGTCTTGCTGGAACACCTTGCAGGGTGCAGCGGCTGGAGGCTTGCTGCTGGAGAATGTCAGATAATGGTGGGGGGCAGCTGAGCATTTCCAGGCCTTCTGTCTGCTATTGCATTATGGATGTGTACCGCTCTGTCTGTTCCCCAGCAGGACTGGGGTTGATGGTCCCCTCTACTGCTACCATTGCAGGGAGGTAGACTGTGGATCTATTGGTGGGTGATCCTGTTTCCCACCCTGAGCCTCAGAAGGTGGGTTGTGTGGTGGTACATAATCTGCCTATGGGTCCATACACCCCCCCCCCCTTCACCTACAGCAGGTAACCATGGCACCAACACAGGATATGCACTATTCTGGGTGCATCATCGCCCATAAGGATTAGACATGACCGAGACATACAGCAGGACACAGATGTCTCGTAGGTGTGTCTAACGGAACTACCTATCACACACTAATGGGGACCTGCAGCATGGCGTATTTCAGCTATGAAAGGTGCTGTGGACCTGGTGCTGGGCGCCCCACTTCAACCTCAGGGTGGGCACAGTACCTGCACAATGTGACTGTCTGTGGCTACTCTGTGGCAGTGCCACACACGGTCTGTTGCCCCTACCAGGCCGAGGTGCTGTGGGGGTGCATACCCAATCTTGTGCCCATCTCTAGTATGCTGATTTGCATGTGCAGTGCATCATGGGTACGGGTGGGTTAACCCTATCCTGGTAACCACAGCAGACAGTTTGTGTGGTGACGTGCAGTTCTTCTGCAGCCAGCCAGGGCTTTGTTCACAGCCTTATAAGGTGTCCTATAGGGGACATTATAGGGTGCCTTGGCAGACAGTACACTTTATAATGTGCCCTATGGAGTGCGTTATGGGGTGCCTTATGGGGCACCTTAGGTTATGCCACCGTGAGGGTGTGTTTGCTGGCAGCACTAATTAAAATACACGTCAAATGCCTCAACAATCACTACTTAAATGTAAAGAGTGCTGCCTCAGCCAGCCTTATACATTAGGCCCACTGGGGAATCGAACCCATGACCCCTGTACCATCAGTCAGTGTTGTAACCATTGTGCTACAGCTCTGTTGCTGTGTTTGTATGCCTGCGTGCCTTCTTAAGATTAATGCACGGTAACGTGCCCTGTAATGCTCGTTCATTTATGGCGTTCTCGGTAACGATGTACCGCCCATGTCCTTATTTGGGATTTCTGTCTCTACCACGGCTCCTAACGCGAATCGCACTAACGCAGTTTAGTAAACATACCCCTAAATAAGTAAACTATTTAAGCTTTTAATTTACGAGATGTTCTCACTTTTTTTGGGCCACCCTGTATATATATAAATATGCCCTGGATTTTACTTATAAAACAATTTATGTAGTGGGCACTGCTGCCAACCGCATAAGTAGTCTAAAAAGATTGCCCTGTCTGTGTGTCTAACATGTGTCTGTCCTTTCTTATGTTATCAGAAACTGATGTACCCAAGAATACAGAGACACATCACTGGGAGCTCAATGAGAATCCAGAAGGGAACAAGATCTTATCGGAAAGAGATGGAGAGGATGCTTTTTTCTTTTCTAACTGGGGAAGAAATTTCGGGAATCCACGCATCCCAGAGAAGAACAGAAATTCAACAGGAGACTCAGCTGCGAATTCTAATATGTGTGAACAAAGAGCCGATAGAACCATAACTATAGGGGAAGATGAGAGAAACCAAACCATAGAACAAAGATGTGTATGTGATATATGCAGGATATTCCTCGAGGAACCTGTCACTCTGCAATCATACGAGAGATCAGACGCTGAAGCGAGACCATCTGCATGCACAGAATATGCTGAAACCTTCAACCAGAAAACAAAATTGCAGGAACAACAGAGGACCAGCACAGGAGAACTATTTAAATGTTCTAAATGTGGTGATGTTTTCACTAGGAAGGGATCATTAATACAACATCAGAGGATTCACGCTCGCGAGATACCTGTCAGGGTATGTGAAAAACTAACCCCACTGAAGACGTTACCCCAAGAAGAGATACTTGTCAGGCACCTCATTGCTCTAAATTCACAGCAGAGATCTTGCAATGAAGAGCAACCGCTTCAGTGTATGGGAAAACCTTTAGCCAGAAGGGAAAATCACAGGCCCAAGAGCGACCCCACAGAGCGATGCCTTTTACGTGTTCTAGGTGTGAGGATGGTTTCGCCAGGAAGGGATCATTAGTGCAACACCAGACAGTTCACATCCGAGAAAGAGCTTTCTATCAGTTGGAATACGAGTACATCTTGGTACATTCCCTTTTGAAGCCATACAATGCTCCGTGCTAAAAAATGGGATGCTGTGGTAAAGAATTAAAAAACGTACTAGCAACACTGTTAAAAAAAGTGTCAGTATTAAGCAATTATTCCGTTCTACAGTACAATCAAAGGACAATAAAATGTGGCAGAAAGAGGCAGAAATTGTCTCAATGGTGTTGGGTGCCACCTGTAAAAGGGGGTGCTTGTTATGAAGGTACCACCATCTTGGCAAGTATGTAAATTAACTGTCTTGCAAAGGATTGTGGTTATTGAAGTCCATTCACACAAAGCTTGCCTTTTAAAATAAAAGAAGACTCTTGTAGCTGGTCGAGTATAAGGCAAAATTAGAGTTTATTTATGGGGTGATTATTCCACACACAGATATGCTTGGTAACACCATCCAGATAACTTCTCCAGGGTTTATTCAAGATAAATAAGGCAACTGAAAAACGTATGCAAATAAGTATCAAAGTCCTTTATGGAACAGAAAGGCTTTCTTACAGCCACTGCTAATAAACTCAGCAGTGCTGAGGTGAAACAAATCAAAGAGGAAAACTTCTTTATACAAAAACATAGCTCACTTTCTCCATGCAGAAAAGAACTTTTAAATCCTACGTGTGCACAGCTTGTGCTGGGCTCTCCTCTACCAACAGGTGTCAATTAACTGCAATCAGTAGCTTGATTTCAGCACACGTGCAAACTTTCCCAAAAGCTTTTTTCTTTTCAACAAAACGTTATGGGAAGCCAATATTTAGACTGTTTCCTTTTGATGTTTGCTCTTATATTTAGGATTTTCATAAAATAACAACCTACTCAAAGAACAGTCCATATAAATATCCTCTGCATCAGATATTAAACCTTGCTCCTGATATTGCATAGACTCAGTTTCTTCGTCTAGTTCAGAGGGCTTTAGGAACTGACCTCTATACGGGGAGAAACTGTTTCCCTGCTGTTTGCATTGCTCAAAGCTAGAGAAATGTTCACAGTTCATACCTGAATCCAGGCAAGCGTCAGGCTGCTTCTTCTGATATTCTGGCCAGTATGTAATAGAGCTTCTGTGTCCTGTCCTCCAGTTGGTATCTCTGGACCTCAGGATCCTTTCTCCAGACGTCCTCCAAGAGGTATTTGGGCTCCTTTTCTCCTAGCTGCAACAGACCTCTTCCTAGGTGCTGCTTGAGGGTCCCTGGCTGTGGCTCTCCAGACCTCTGGCTTTCTCCAGTCCTCTGAAGGTTCTTTCCCCCAGGTATCTCTCCAGGCATACGTACTGCTCTGAGCTCCTCTCTTGGACCATCTGCTTCCTTGTCCTTGTTCCTTCAGGTTCCAGTTGTTCTTCCTTCTGTTCTAGTTCTCGCCCCCTCTGTTCTGCCTTACTGAAGATTCCCCTCTAGTTTTAAAGGGCTTAGATTGCAACTCCTCCCTTGCATTCTTCAGGTGTTGTGGATTAAGCACTCTCCTAGAGGCTGTTTGATTAGGGATGACATAATTCTTTCTCCTAGGACAAGCAGGATATGTGTCAGCCACACCTGGTGACGTCATCCGACGGCGCCGTGCGGAAGTGCTCTCTAGAGCTCAGATTTCTCTGAGCATGGGTAGGAGGTCCCACCTCCCCGGCCCGCCCCAGCCAGATCAGTCTTTTTTCTTCCGCCTTTGCCTCAAGACGGAATTGCTAGCTCTCTATAAAAAAATATGCCCAAACCGGGTTTTAAAAAGTGCTTGCAATGCAAAAGGAAGATGAATGCTGCAGACACTCACCAATCCTGCCTTCGATGCCTCGGGGCAAGCCACAACGTCCAGGACTGCCCCAGCTGTGCACGGATGTCGCCCAGAGCGAGGGAGTTCAGGGGCCATACTTTGAAGGATTTCCTTTCCTCCTCAGAGCCCGCGCCTGCAGCAGCCTCCCCGACAGCAGTTCCCAGCTCTTCTAAAGACCTTCGGGGTACAGCGGCACGGGATGTGCTCTGTAGAGCCTCCATCCCCAGCCATGCTGCACAGGACTCTGGCGCATCTCCCGGACATCGCACGGACGCCTCCACGAACTCCTCTACTAATCCGGTGAGCTCGCCTGCTTCAGAAAATCCCGGGGTAGCTTCTGGGCCATGCGGCTTCCCACGCGGTCCCTCCAGCTCCCTCCAAGATGGCGCCGTCCACGCTGTGCTCCAGGGTGCCGCCTCTGACTCCGCCCCCGGACACGCCTCCTCCTCTCAGATTGGCCGTGACCAGGTCCGACCCTCCCGCGCCGACGCTGCTTCGCCCCCCCGGGGCAGGGAATCCCCTGATCGTGCTGAAATTAGGGCCAGGGAATCCCTCCGCCGCGCCGAGCTGCCTCGAGCCTACAGCAGCCCCAGCACAGAACACCGGCGCAGGAGAGAGAAATGGCGCGATCGCACAAAGGAGGCAAGTGGAAAGCACAGCAGCAAAAAGAAGCACCTGGACAGGAGAGACAGGTACAATGACCGCGGACATGACAAACGTAAGCGGTCCAGCTCAAGCAGGGGAAGCTCGTGTGGCAGCGCCTTCCAAGGCCATAGGAGAAGCAGGCACCGCTCTCACTCCAGCTCTTTCTCCTCAAGGAGACACAGGAGCAGCCGCTCTTCTGAGAACAGCACCTCAGCCGCAATTTTACAGCTGCTGGCACGCCTGGTGGACCAGACTGCGCCAGCACAGCTCAACGAGAGGTCCGCCTCCAGAGAAGCCTTACCTGCAGCCCTGCCCAGCCCGGTGGAGCCAAGGACTCTACAGGCACCCTCCTACACGCCTCGCAGGTCCCCCTCACCTGAACAAGTCTTAACCTCTGGCGAGAGCGAGGAAGAGGGAGAGGCCCCCGACTCTCCCATCTCCAAGACAACGCCAGAGGATACAGAAGAGACCCAGCGTCTGTTGCCACCGGAGGACCTCACCTATCCCAAATTCCTGAGGAAGGTGATGAGCAAGCTCGGCCTTCTCACCGAGGACACCGCAGGCGAAAAGGATCCAGAGGTTATGAAGTACCTGAGTGACCCCAGACCGGCTGTAGCCCTACCGCTTCACCGAAAGCTTCAGGACAAACAGTCAGCGCTATGGCAGTCACCGGCCTCCGGCCACGCCTGCTCCAGGAAGCTGGACAATAAATACCTCCTCCACCTGGCTCCGGGATTCAGCAAACCTCAACTCCCGCACCAGTCTATAGTGGTGTCGTCGGCACTAAAGAAGGTGAAATCCTCGCGCACACTGACCAATCACCCACCAGGCCGGGATCCGAAGCTCCTCGACGAAGTGGGCAGGAAAACCTACCTAGGGGCGATGCTCAGCGCCAAAGTGGCAGCGCACCAGTTCCAACACATCCTTTTCCAGGATACTCTCCTAGCCAAACTCAAGAGCCATCTCGCAGCACTACCCAAGGACGCGCAACCGACAGCCTCGGCTACATTACAAGACCTTGCCGAATGCAGCAAACATCTGATGAGCACGGCCTTTGATGCCTTCGACTCTGCCATAAGGACGGCTGGCACAGCCATTGCGGCCCGCCGCTGGGCATGGCTGCGAGCATCCGGCCTCAGGGAGGACACCCATGATAAGATCGCGGACTCGCCCTGCACGGGCGAATCGCTCTTTGGCGACAAGGTGGCGGACACTGTGAAGGGCCTTAAAGAGGATTGCACCACCTTGCAAACACTGGCTGCGGACGGACTCGAACGCTCCTCATCACAAAAAGGGAACTATTACCGCAAGCCTTTCTCTTCCTCCAAGAAGTTTTACAACTCTAATCGGAGATGGGCAGCACCTAAATACAAACAATCCTACTACACCGCCTCCTCCTCCTTTCAGAGGCAGCAGCCGAGGGAGCGCAACAAACAGAAAAGGCAAAACTCCCAGCAGTCGGGAAAAAACACCACCTCCTTCTGACAACTCGCCTCGGCCGGGGCCCTCAGGAACCCCAGCATATCTGCCGGTGGGAGGCCGCCTATCACGATTCATGCAGGCTTGGCAGGCGATCACCACGGACAAGTGGGTCCTTCAGATCATCCAATCAGGCTACCGCCTACGCTTTGCCTCCCCACCGTGGCAACACTCACAGCCTACCAGCCAGACCCCACCGCACCTAACAGCACCACTGTCGGAGCTTCTGTGAAACCTCCTCTCTGCTCGTGTGATAGAGAAGGTGCCCCCCGGGGAGATCAGCACTGGCTTCTACTCCCGGTACTTCCTTATACCCAAGAAGTCCGGTGGTCTCCGTCCGATACTGGACCTCCGCAAACTGAACATGTTCATCATCAAAGAGAGGTTCAGGATGTACTCCCTCAACGCCATCCTACCTCTTCTAAAAGCTGGAGACTGGATGGCGACCCTGGACCTGCAGGATGCATACTCCCACATTCCAGTCCACGAATCGCACAGGAAGTTCCTGCGCTTCATAGCGCTGGGAGTCCACTATCAGTATCGAGTTCTCCCCTTCGGGCTCTCCCCAGCGCCCAGGATCTTCACAAAGTGTGTAGCGGTTGCCGCATCGCACCTACGCAAGCAAGGCGTCGCCATCTTTCCTTACCTGGACGACTGGCTGCTTTCGGCACCCTCGGCTTCCGAGCTAAAGAAGACCATGCGATTAACGACAAATCTACTACGCCAACTGGGCTTCCTCCTCAACAAGGAGAAGTCCCGCCTCGACCCGGCACAGAGAATAGAATTCATCGGGGCAATAATCGACACCTGTGCCTCGAAAGCTTTCCTTCCCCAGCAACGGGTAGAGGTAATCATGTCCCTCGCTCGGCAGATGTCCATCCCCAAGATGACCACAGCTCGCTCCATCCTACGCTTATTGGGACACATGGCAGCGACGACTTCGGTGCTGCCTCTGGCCAGACTACATATGCGCATCCTCCAGTGGCATCTCCGGTCCCACTGGAAACAACTCTCCCAGCCGCTCAATACCCGCGTCCCCATCAATGCCAAGGTCGCGGAGGACATCCGCTGGTGGACAAAACAGAGCAACCTCTCAGCGGGCAGAGATCTCCAACCGCGCAGCTACCAACTCGTCCTCACCACAGACGCGTCTCCCACAGGATGGGGAGCACACCTCTCGCAACTCAGCACTCAAGGAGCTTGGTCCAGAGCAGAGCGGTCGCTACACATCAACCGGCTCGAACTGAGGGCGGTCAGGTATGCATTGCAGACCTTCAAGGCCCAACTGGCCAGAAAGGCTGTCCTGGTACAGACAGACAACCAGGTGACTATGTTCTACATCAACAAGCAGGGAGGCACGGGGTCACGTCCCCTATGCAAAGAAGCCCTCCTGACGTGGTACCTAGCCCTGGCCAACAACTGCATCCTACAAGCGGCTTATCTCCCAGGCGACCAGAACGCCCTAGCGGACAAGCTGAGCAGGCAGCTTCAACCTCACGAATGGACACTCCACACGGAGGTAGCGGCCAGTCTCTTCCGGCATTGGGGAACTCCCCAAGTCGACCTCTTCGCAACAGAGACCAACACGAAATGCCGGGCATTCTGCTCCAAGCACCCATCGCTAAAGAGAATGGCCTCGGATGCTTTCACACTGCCATGGGGAGGTTGGACGCTGGTGTACGCCTTTCCCCCAGTTCCCCTGCTTGCTGCAACGCTATAGCACATTGTCATGGACAGAGTGCACGCCATACTGATCGCCCCCTATTGGCCACGCCAAATGTGGTTCTCCCTTCTACTTCGGTTAGCCCAGGAGCCGCCGATCCGGCTACCAATGCGATCAGACCTGCTCACCCAGAACGACGGCTGCACCCTGCACCCGAACCTGCAAACTCTGGCCTTGACAGCCTGGAGATTGAGAGGATGAATCTTGACTCACTCCTATTACCCTTGGAGGTGCAACAGATCATCCTAGCTGCCAGGAGACCATCCACAAGGAAGTCATATAGCCTAAAATGGAAGCGCTTCAGTATTTGGTGCACTAAACAAGGCCTCAACCCAGTCTCTTGCCCAGTGCCTAAGGTCCTACAGTACCTCTCAGCCCTTTTCAGCATGGGCTTAAAACCACAATCCATCAAAGTCCACCTCGCCGCCATTGCATCTCTGCACGAACAACGGTGTGGACCCTCCAGGGGTTCCCTCGCGGCATTGCCCATCGTGTCGCGGTTCATGAAAGGCCTCGTGAACCTGCAACCCCCGGTACAGAAACCGGTACCTTCTTGGGATCTCAATGTTGTCCTGCAGCAGTTGATGCAGGAACCCTTCGAGCCACTGCACACCGCGGATGGGAAATTCATGTCCTGGAAGACACTCTTTCTCATCGCCATCACCTCAGCCAGGAGGGTCAGCAAGCTACAGGCACTTGTGGCGCATCCACCGTACACTAAGCTCCTCCATAACCGAGCATCTCTGCAGACCCATCCAAAGTTCGTTCCCAAGGTAGTCTCTGCCTTTCACGTAAACCAGTCAGTAGAACTTCCCACGTTCTTCCCAGCGCCACACTCCTCACCGGAGGAACAACGGCTTCATTCACTGGATTGTGTGCGAGCCCTACGCATCTATATTGACAGAACAGCCGCTGTCAGGTTGGGGACCCAACTTTTTGTGTCATTTGACCCGAACAGGCCTGGACGGCCCGTCACCAAGCGCACGCTCTCCCGTTGGATATCGGACTGCGTGGCTTTTTGCCTTCATAAGGCGGGGTCCCTCCCAGCGAGCAGGGCAGGGACGCACCAGCTCCGCGCCCTAGCAACCTCGCTCGCCAACCTGCATGAGATCCCGGTGATCGACATCTGCAAGGCCGCCACCTGGTCTGCACAGTCTACCTTCCAGAAACACTACTGCCTCGACCTCCAGGCTGAAGCTGATAGCTCCTTTGGCAGGGCTGTCCTGTCTATGGCTACCTGAGGCCGGTCCGCCCAGCCACAGCTGACTCTATACCTGAGGTCTAAACTACAGTCTAGCCCACACGGTGACTGATACAGAGTACTTGTTTTCTTGCATTGTTATGCTATTATGTTGATGTTGTTTGCTATGTTGCACACCACCTCATTGTGTTGATGTTGTTTGCTATGCTGCACACCGCCCTATGGTGGATCAATGTGACCTACTCCCGCTGTTTGTGTTAGTATGCCCTGTTTGCACTTGCACTATGGCACCTTGCTGTTTCACATATAATGTTACTTGAAATTGCACGTTTGCACCGGATTGCTGTTTGCACCTTCAACAATAAATACCTTGCCTCACGGCTAATACTAAGTCTACCACGCTGTTTGTCATGCCTCCCTCATACCCCACAGCGCATCTGCTGCTTGGGAGGCACCAGGTGTGGCTGACACATATCCTGCTTGTCCTAGGAGAAAACGGAGTTACTTACCTGTAACAGGAGTTCTCCGTGGACAGCAGGATAGGTCAGCCACACGATCCCACCCACCTCCCCTGTATGAGGGTGGCCTGCACCGGCCTGCGCCCTAGCCAGTAAGGCATAGCTAATCACTCACTGATCTGGCTGGGGGCGGGCCGGGGAGGTGGGACCTCCTACCCATGCTCAGAGAAATCTGAGCTCTAGAGAGCACTTCCGCACGGCGCCGTCGGATGACGTCACCAGGTGTGGCTGACCTATCCTGCTGTCCAAGGAGAACTCCTGTTACAGGTAAGTAACTCCGTTTTCTCTGATTAGACTCATGCTTTTCCACTCTAGCTCCCCTAGGGACTTTCTGCATACTGGTGCATTCTGGAACATGTAGTCTTTTAGGGAAACAAGCTGTCTTATTTCTATAACCTGCCAGCACAGGTCCCTTAATCAGAGTAAATTCTCCTCTTTTGTCATTACTCCCTGAGCTTTGATAAGCTTCCTTATCACACACCGACTTGTTTAAAATGAACTTCCAAGTGCACTTGATCCTTTTCATGTTTTGCCTATACATGTTGCACCTTATGAGCTCGAGATGAAAGCTCTTTGTTGGCATTAAGAGATAACTGGCAAAGTCATTTCTGTGTGTATGTGGGCACATGGGGTAAAAGTGGCTTCTAAAGAGGCTCTGGCCAGTGTAAAAGTACGCACTTTGACATGAGGGTGTACACTTTGCCAGTAGGCATACGCAAGGATGGAGTTTGGGCGGGATGTGGGTGGAGCGCACAAGTATGCATGTAAATTATAAAATGCTGTAATATACACGCATATCTGAAAATTATAGGTGCAGACGTTTACCCCGGCTCCCAGACTGATGTCAAGGTCGACCCCTGCAATTTAGGCACTAGATTTGCCACTTAAGCTAGTATTTTATAAAGGCATGGAGGCACCTTGATAGAGGTGCCTGAAAGCTTGCTTAAACTAGAGACCTCCATATAAAATGATCTTCTGACTATAAGGGGTCTATCTCCTAAGCCGCGATAAGCTTTTACAGCTCATGCAGCATGCTCGTGCAAATAGCGCTGCGTTATACAACTAATGCAGCATGCTCATGCAAATAGCGCTGCGCTATACAACTCATGCAGCATGCTCGTGCAAATAGCACTGCATTATACAACGAATGCAGCATGCTCATCCAAATAGCGCTGCATTATACAACGAATGCAGCATGCTCATGCAAATAGCGCTGCGCTATACAGCTCATGCAGCATGCTCGTGCAAATAGCGCTGCATTATACAACTAATGCAGCATGCTCATGCAAATAGCGCTGCGCTATACAACTCATGCAGCTTGCTCGTGCAAATAGCACTGCATTATACAACGAATGCAGCATGCTCATCCAAATAGCGCTGCGTTATACAACGAATGCAGCATGCTCATGCAAATAGCGCTGCGCTATACAGCTCATGCAGCATGCTCGTGCAAATAGCGCTGCATTATACAACTAATGCAGCATGCTCATGCAAACAGCGCTACGCTATACAGCTCATGCAGCATGCTCATGCAAATAGCGCTGCGTTATACAACTCATGCAGCATGCTTGTGCAAATAGCGCTGCGCTATACAACTAATGCAGCATGCTTGTACAAATAGCTCTGCGCTATCTGTTGGGGGTGTGCACAGCATTTCCCCAACAGATAGCACAGCGAAAATGCAGAGATCGCGGCATGACAGCACAGTGGATGCAGCTAACGCCACCCATTAATTGCCTCTGCGACATCTGCAAACCAGTGGTTACCACATGCTGCTGACGCAGTAACTGCTCGTTGCTGACGCGCCCACACTCCGCCCACTCAAGCGACTAATGTATGGTCTGCAGAAATCACTGTGCTATCTGCAGGTGCCCTGCATTAGCTATTAACGTGGTGCACTCTTCCTGGGCTATTGGCGCGTTAACAGCTCGCCACTGAGGCTTGCACAGATGAAATATCTTTAGTATTCTTATTAATGGCAACAATAGTACTTTGAACTTGCATTAACAAAACCTGTATCTGAGGTAGCAATGTTTCTCCCAAGTTCATGATTGCAGACCAAATCAATTCCAATATAAATGCTTCCAGGTGATTCAATGAAAAAACAAAACTAATGAGAGAGGGAGCCGCAGCTGTTCCTGTCCCAGCAGCTGTGGGCCGCTCACCATTGACTGGGACCTGCATTGCCGCCAAAGTTGAGGCTGCCCCAGCTCCTTCCACCTCCTACAGGCCACTCACAGCAAGCTGCCAAAACAGCTCCTGCATCGTGACCAGGAGTCCACCCTCATCGGGGTGCTGGCAGACTGCTCTTTGGCAAACTGCAATCCCACTGACTCTCTGGATTCACTGCAAAGGGCGCAAATTTTGGAGGTCCCTGCAACTCGGGGGAGGATATATCCACACCCGAACAAGAGGCCGAGCCACCTGACTCCAGCATCAGGAAAGTTGGGCTCTCCCCCGATCTCGCTGGCTGCTGCGCTGGACAAACAAGGATGGAATCCAAGGTACCAAACCCCAAAGGTAAAACAGAAGGGGTTGATTGTGCAGCAGAGGGCTTCTTGCCGGACCTGCCCTTCCTCTTGCCCCTAAGGAAAAAGCACGTCACAGCAGAAAGTAGCCATTGTCCGCCATCATCTTCTCCTGATAATTTTAAACATTCTAATATATCAGTACTCTGGCTAAATGTGGTGACTTTAAAAAATGCGGTATGTCTAGTCCACCTTTATGAGTAGTATAAGGTGGATTAGTAAGAAACAAAAGTAAAATGGAAGAAATCATTACAGCATGATTTTGAATGATTTAACTAATATATCAGTGCTCAGGCTACGAGTGTTGACTGAGAAGAACCTAGGAATTTGCATAATAGAAAGGTTTTCAATTGTTTTCTGAAGGCCATGTTGTTGTTGTCATGCTTTGAAGTGGTGGGGAGTAAATAGTGGCATGATAGGCGACTAGTTTGTTTAAGGTGTTCTTTAGGTTATAGCTCTTCAAGGAGGAGTGTACGCTCTGATGAGCAGGGACTGTCTCTTACATGTCTGTGCAGCGCTGCGTACGTCTTGTAGTGCTATACAAAGGCTCAGTAGTAATAGAGTGCCTTAAGTTGATGACTGGAGTTCTCTATGGGAATGGGATATGAAGCATGTTTGTAATATAGGCTGGTGAGGTACTGTTTTGAATACAAAGCATAGCAGTTTGAAGACAATTCTCCAGTGGACTGGTAGCCAGTGTATTTTTATTAAGAAGGGTGTTACATGATCCCATTTCTTAGCTTTTTAGGATTATTTTGGCCACAGTATTTTGTAGTTTTCATAGAGATTTTTGTGGTAGGCCAAGATAAAGGAAGTTACAGTAGTCTTGTTGACCAATAATGATTGCCTGGATTAGTAGTTTCAGCTGGCTGATGTCAATATATGGTCTGATCTGTCTTAGCACACATAGCTTGTAGTAACATTTTTTAAAGATACTGTTTATTTGGTATTCCATAGATAAGACTGAGTCTAGTATGACTCCTAGAGGTTTCAAAAAGTGGAGAGAGGGACAGTGGATCCTTTCAGTGTGAGGTTGAGATTTGGAACTAAATTTAAGGAGTGTCCTACCCAAAGGATGTTGATTTTCTCTGGATTGAGCTTTAGACAATAGGTATGCATCCAGCTCTCTATAGACTCAAACAGTAGGTTAGTAAGGTGTGGGCAGCCTGAATATAACTCTGGAATGTAATTATTATGGCAGTGTGATTGGTGTAAGATAAACATTGGACTCCCGTGTCCTTTGAAGAGCTTGCTGAAGTATCTGAGGTATATATTAAAGAGTATTGGTGATAAAGAAGAGCCTTGTGGGAATCCATTAGGGGTGGTCAAGGGAGCTGAAACCTCTTCCTGCCATTTGACCATGTAACACTGGTTGATTAAGAATACTCTAAACCAGTTAAGGACAGGGCCTGATAATCTTATTATATTGAGTGCGTGTGTAGTATGTTGTGATCTAAGGTATCAAAGATGGCGGATAGGTCAAATTGTATGATTAGGGCTTGAAGGCCTTTGTCTAGGAGAAGTCAAAGGTCATGAACAAGTTTTGCTACGAGTGTTTCAGTAGTATGGAAGAAGCAAAAGACCAAATGGGATTCATGAAGGAGATTGTGGAAATCAATGTATTGTTGCAGTTGGGAGGAGAAAAGAGGTTCCGTTACTTTTTTGAAGAATGCAAGCCAGTTATTTGTCAATAGTTAGATACCAATTCTGGGTCTGCAGAAGGGTTCTTTGGTATAGGGGTTAATTAAATGGAATCCAGGGTGCTTAGGAGGATGTCTTCCTTTAACATCTTGGAGATCAGTAGTGTGTAATCTACTGAATTATTTCAGTTTGAGCATTAAGAATAGTTTCTGTGGACATGTGTAAAGTTTACAATGAGTTTTGGCATGTTTGGTGAGAAGTTGTTGGATCGTGCCTATGCTAACTGGAAGAAATTGCCTCCAGTGGCAGTCATCCCTGATTCCAGAATCAGAGTCTTGTGGGTTCTCCAGATTTGAGATGGATATTGTAGGATTTGTTAGGACAGCTTGACTCAAATTTTTCACTTTTGTTCTGAAGTAGGTAACTAAATCATTGACTGTTAAGTTGATTGGATGTTTGTGAATGGCAAGTGCTTTGGGTATGATTAGAGGGTTAGTTTGTTCTGACCTTTTTCTATAATATTAGAAGAGCAGATCCATTAAGCATAGATAATGGTCCATATGTAGCTGAGTCATGTTAGTTTTGAATAGTTGTTTTTAGTTGCTCTCTGTTTTTGCTCCGCTTGTCTACAGTTTCTTTTTAATGAGGGTAGTTTCTGATTAAACCAAAGATCGGATGGTTGTGCCTGCTATTTCTTATTTTCGTTGGGCTATTTGGTACAAGGTGACAAAAAGAATTTCCCGTCAGAGATCTAGCATTTGCAATTTATTTATTTATTTATTTAACTGAATTTGATATACCATTATTCTACAAGGCATAACGGTTTACATAGATAGAACAAGTCAATAACTGTATAGATAATTGTATAGAATAGTGAAGTCAACTATGTACAAAGCTGAATTCAGGCAAACTATATACAGACAGCTATGAGGAGATAGCTGGTATTAGGTTGACAGAGTTGATAGAGTGGATGGAAGTAATGTAGAGTGTGTGGATATTGGAGCTTAGAGACTCCAGTTGCGTTATATTGTATGTGAGGGGTGGGGGTTGGGAGGGAAGAATGCAGATGTTATGAGATTTGCGAGAATGTGAGGTTTATGTCTAGGAAGGAGAAAAGAAAGGGTTATGGTGGGGGGGAGAGAGGTGGATAGTGTGAGAGAGTGGAGGATGTTCTTGCAGTGTGTTGGATGCTGGGGATATACCATAGTATTCTTCAAATAATAATGTTTTGAGGTGCTTCTTAAAGATGATTGAGATTGTATGCAGCGTAAGGTGGGGGAGGGGGGGTTGGCTCCATAAGGTAGGGGCGTAGAATTCAAATGCTCTGGTGCAAGTGCGTTGGGGTTTCTTGCAGAATTGCATTGATGGAAGGAGAAGATTGACTGACTGCATTTTGTTGGCGGAGTCTGTTGTTAGTAGCTTGCTCAATTAGGGACTGGATCTGTTCAGCTGAAGTGTTGAAATAAGCTCTGTGAATGATGGTGAGTATCTTAAATTTAATGCAACAGAGAGCCAGTGAAGGGATTTCAAGGTAGGGGTGATGTGTGATTGTCTTGGAATGATGGCTATGATGCGAGCTACGGTGTTTTGAGCAAGCTGGAGAGGAGCAATGGTAGCCTTAGGGAGCCCATGGAGAACAGAGTTACCGTGGTCGAGGAGTGGAGTAATGGAGGCTTGGCAGATTGTATGGAAGCTGTCTTGTGATAGGAGGGGTGGAAGGTTTCAGAGGATTTGGAGTTTGAAATATATGCTTTTGGTGACATTCTTGACGTGATGTTGGAAGCTTAGTTGTTGATCCAAGGTGATGCCGAGGTATTTTGTTTGGGATTTGAGTTGTATATCTACATTTCCAAGTTTGATGGTTGGGGGAGGTGTGAAGTTGTGGTCTTTGGAGACGTGAAGGATCTCTGTTTGTTGAAGTTTATTGCAAGGTTCTGATGCTGTAGCCATAGGATGATTTCGTTGAGGCATTCGTTGATACAGGAATAGTCAGGGGAGGAAGTATGAAATGGAGTGAAGATCATTATATCATTGGCATAGAGTTGGTAGTGAAGCTTGAATTTCTGTATGATAAAGCATAATGGTCTGATGTGTATATTGAAAAGGAGGGAGGAGAGGGCGGAATCTTGAGGGACTCCTTGAGGAAGGATGTAAGGCACAGATGCTTGGTTACCTGTCTTTACTGTTTGGGTTTGATTGGATAGGTAGGAATGGATCCATTTGAGAGGGGCATCTTGGACTCCGATTATGTTGAGTTGGATAAGCAGAATTTTGTGGGATACAGTGTCAAATTCGGCAGAGATGTCCAGAAATAGCAGAATGAAGCCAGAAGAGGGTTTTTCAGTTCCAATGCTTATGGTGATGGTGTCCAGACCGTTAGATGATGTTGCGCTTGTGGTTGTGAACTTTAGTTGCTTTTTGGAAAGAATACAGACTCCCCCACCTCTGTTGTTGGATCGTGTGCAATTATGGTTGTTGTGAGTGCTGGAGTTAATTTGATTGAGCAGGACATTGTCCGTTTCAGTAAACTAAGTTTCTATGATGCAGAGGAGATCTATTAAATCATCAATGTCAGAGAGAGTTTGTAGTTTATTGCGGGCAAAGCAAGCATTGATCAGGCTGCATTTGATTGTGTGGATAGGTTGTGTGGTGGTTGGGGAGGGGGAGTTGGATAACTCGGTTTGTGGTGAGGTAGGGATGTAAATGAGGCATTAGGGTCGTTTGTATTGGTGCGTATGTTGTTGAAATAGGTCGGAGGGTGTGATAGGTCTTGGAAGGTGGATGATTGGAAGGGGAGAGGGGAGGGTGTGGTGAGTTGAGATGCCATAGGTAAGGAGGGAGGAGAGGTATAAGAGGGCTAGCCAGCTGAGAAAGAGTGGCATGTTTGATAGAGATTCTTTGGAGGGAGTTCTGTGGAACTAATAAGAGGAAATGGTGTGTTGTGTCCACGAAGATGGACTTGTGTTATAGGTGTGGGTGGTAGATCAATGTGTGGGAAGTAGAGAGATATGGTAGTATTCGGTGTATAGTGTGTGAGAGCTGCAGCGGTGCTTGAGCTGCAATGCATTCGCAGCAGTGTTTGATACCCCGAGAGGATGATAGTTTGTGTGTTGTGGTAGATTCAGAGGATACAATGAGATATGCTGGCAGACGGAGGTTCCCACTATGTTACAGCAAGACTCTATAGGGAAACTTTAAGGTAACAAAGTTTTCAAGATGCAACAAAACAATACAACAGTGAGTTGTTTAGTGTTTACAGGAACAGTGGATAGTGAGATAGTGAGAAAGGTGATTGTGATGATAAAAACTTACATTTGAAATGTGGAATTTAATCCTTCTTTTATTTTACCCGATTCCCACCAAAGGGCCCTCTGGCGATGCACTCAGGCGCAGGCCCACCAGGCGCAGGCACCCTGCCGGTCCTTTAAATTAAAAAATGTCCTGAGAAGTCTGATTGGCCTTGTACAGGGGAGCGGGGATGACAACTGCTTCCCACTCCCTTGTGCAATGCTGATCGGGGGTCTGGCTGCTTGCGGTGGCCCGATGTTCCTTCCTGGGACTCAATGAAGTGAGTCAATTGAAGTTTTTTATTATTTAATATTTTATTGAGTTTTCAAACAACATTCAAAGAACTTCCATGAACGTAAAGAGAGATGCATTAAATCAGCACATCACAAGAAATTATTTAGGATAATCATGCATCTACAATTAGACCACAATATATAGAGAGGAGGCTCCAGGAAACAAAATACATTAACATATAGAAATACTATAAAAAAACAGGCAGAGACTTACACGTCAACCAGATCGGCAGCTAAAGAAATGTCAATATCTATACCCTCCCTAGCAATAAGAAATTCCAAGAGCTGTTTGGGTTCAAAGAAAAGAAAATTATTACCTTGATAGGAAACATAACAACGAGAGGGAAATTTTAATAAAAAAGTTGACCCCCAAGGATTGAGTTCTAGCCCGATAGGACAGGAACTCCTTCATTCTGGTCTGAGTAACCCTGGACAAATCCAGAAAAATACGGACCTGAGAGACCAAAAACTGCTCCTTGATATTCCTAAAGTATGAACGCAGAATCAATGACATCAGATTCTAATGCCAAGGTTACAAGCAGAGTAGACCTCTCAGTAATTACATCCAAGGAACTTTCTAAGAAGCCTGTTAACTCTCCAACCCCAAACGGTGTATCAGATTGAACACACTTCCTATCCAGAGGATCCCCCCCCCAAGGACAAGTATTGAATTCTGGTTAATGGGGGCATATGCTCCTGTGAGATTCGTAATACCTCACAGAAGTATTTCCTTACCATTTCCATAGGAGAAAGAACCGAAGATTTAGGAAAATTCAATAACCGGAGGTTATTCCTCCGGGTCTGATTCTCCAGATATTCTATTTTCCTAGTCATCAAAGCTTTCTCCTTGAATAGGGTCCCCTGTAGATCTTGTAGATGTTCCATCCTTGCTGCAAGTTGAGAGACCACACCAGCCTGTTGTTCTTGAAGCGCAGAAAGTGAGGTAACAGTTTCTT
Source organism: Ichthyophis bannanicus (assembly GCA_033557465.1). NCBI lineage: Eukaryota > Metazoa > Chordata > Amphibia > Gymnophiona > Ichthyophiidae > Ichthyophis > Ichthyophis bannanicus. The sequence goes on along the minus strand of CM066031.1, from coordinate 156,788,246 downwards.
TAACAGACATTAAATCAGCTTTAACAGTTCCCACTACCATAGATAGAAAGGAAGTTAATAAAGTTATGGCTTCCCACAACGCTTCCAAAGTTATAACAGCAGGTTTTACCAGCCCTTGAGTAGCCAACATCTGGCCTCCTCCTATCCCGACAAGCTGTTGCCCAGCCGCTGAAGTAGACTCTACCGTATCGGGAGTCCTCACCGACAGCCACGGGGGTCCGGAGACAGCCAATGAACCCACCAACACAGAGAGCTCTTCACTTCCATGCTCCAGAGCACCATCAAGAAAACCGGAGGGAAGCACTGCATGTGGTGTCGAAAAGCTTCCGGGTTGAAATGGGGGGAGCTCGCTGATCAGGAGAAAGAAACACTCTTGATATGCTCGACACAGCAGAAGAATCCTCCTCCACTGCATCCGAAGACGCCGTTCCAAGCACCGGGAAACCAAAGCCGCATGATAACAATGTACACTGACAGCCTTCAGAAAACACCGGCATACCCGAGGGAAGGTAAGCTTGCTTTCTTTTCCTCTGACCCATCACATTACCAGTGCAGAGGACCGGAAGGTAAACAAAACACATGAAGACACGCAGGGCTGTTCCTCCGACGCTCAGTCCTGTCGCCATCTTGCCTCCTCAATTGAAGTTTTTAACTTAATTATTATAAGTGGTCCTACAAGGCAGTATTGATTTTGCCTCTAAAATTATAGTTTTATTCTGTTGGGGGATAACCTGAGGTTCTGTGTGACTACTGTAACTTTACATCATAGGGAAGCACTGTTCTTTGTCAATGGACCAAGCAACCTCAGGCCGTACACTTTGCATGTGAATTGAAATGAAACTTCAAGGAAGTAGTCATTATTTTTAGGTTTTCATTTCCTTTCATTTAGCAGGGATTATCCAAGGACCTTGAAAGAATATGAAGGAAGAGAAGCATAAACCCAGGCCTCCTGGAGCTAATGGGGAAAGGAGCAGGCGCAAAGCCTTGCAGGTGGCTTTTCAGGCTGCCAATCACTGCTTGCCTCCAACTGAAACGGGAAGAGAAGGAACAACGCCCATCGTTTTGCAGACACTTGCATGAAAGTTTTCAGACTGGCTAGAAGTGTGTTTCCCCGCCAGGGTGCCTTCAGACTTGATCAGTTGTGCCAGGGATGCCAAGGGTCACCACTGCCTGATGCTCAGGTGGCCTCTTGCTTCTGCAGTTTCCACCTTAAGGAGCCAAGGCTGTGATTCTCAGGAAAGGACACCCAGCTCCGGGGACTCATCACACATAACCAAAGGCTTAAAGTTAATCTTAACATGGAGCTTTGTTTCTTTCACACCTTTGGTCTTGTTTCAACCAGATCTAGTATCAGAAGGCAGGACAAACTAACTTTGTGGGCCAAACTTTCAAAGTCGTAGCTGGCAGGATTCGAACCTGCGCGGGGAAACCCCAATGGATTTCGAGTCCATCGCCTTAGCCACTCGGCCACAACTACACCTTGAGAAGAAAGCACCTGGTTAAGGCAGGAAACTGCTAATGCCTAGCCCACTGCACAGGTGAACAACATTCCTATCCTTATCCACCAGCGTTCCCTTTCTTAGGGATCACCTTCTTCTGCGTCATGCTCTCTGGTCGCTGCCATTTGAAAGAGTTTACACTCTCTGGCAAGAACTCTAAGAATAGGGGAGGAGAAGATGCTGTCAAAGGGAGCTGATCCGAATGGCAACAAAATGGAAGAAGAAAGAGAAAGTAGAGCTGCATTGGCCGGGAATCGAACCCGGGTCAACTGCTTGGAAGGCAGCTATGCTTACCACTATACCACCAATGCTGTGAGCTTCAAGGTTGTCCACATCATAGGGAAGCACTGTTCTTTGTCAATGGACCAAGCAACCTCAGGCCGTACACTTTGCATGTGAATTGAAATGAAACTTCAAGGAAGTAGTCATTATTTTTAGGTTTTCATTTCCTTTCATTTAGCAGGGATTATCCAAGGACCTTGAAAGAATATGAAGGAAGAGAAGCATAAACCCAGGCCTCCTGGAGCTAATGGGGAAAGGAGCAGGCGCAAAGCCTTGCAGGTGGCTTTTCAGGCTGCCAATCACTGCTTGCCTCCAACTGAAATGGGAAGAGAAGGAACAACGCCCATCGTTTTGCAGACACTTGCATGAAAGTTTTCAGACTGGCTAGAAGTGTGTTTCCCCGCCAGGGTGCCTTCAGACTTGATCAGTTGTGCCAGGGATGCCAAGGGTCACCACTGCCTGATGCTCAGGTGGCCTCTTGCTTCTGCAGTTTCCACCTTAAGGAGCCAAGGCTGTGATTCTCAGGAAAGGACACCCAGCTCCGGGGACTCATCACACATAACCAAAGGCTTAAAGTTAATCTTAACATGGAGCTTTGTTTCTTTCACACCTTTGGTCTTGTTTCAACCAGATCTAGTATCAGAAGGCAGGACAAACTAACTTTGTGGGCCAAACTTTCAAAGTCGTAGCTGGCAGGATTCAAACCTGCGCGGGGAAACCCCAATGGATTTCGAGTCCATCGCCTTAGCCACTCGGCCACAACTACACCTTGAGAAGAAGGCACCTGGTTAAGGCAGGAAACTGCTAATGCCTAGCCCACTGCACAGGTGAACAACATTCCTATCCTTATCCACCAGCGTTCCCTTTCTTAGGGATCACCTTCTTCTGCGTCATGCTCTCTGGTCGCTGCCATTTGAAAGAGTTTACACTCTCTGGCAAGAACTCTAAGAATAGGGGAGGAGAAGATGCTGTCAAAGGGAGCTGATCCGAATGGCAACAAAATGGAAGAAGAAAGAGAAAGAGAAAGTAGAGCTGCATTGGCCGGGAATCGAACCCGGGTCAACTGCTTGGAAGGCAGCTATGCTTACCACTATACCACCAATGCTGTGAGCTTCAAGGTTGTCCACATCATAGGGAAGCACTGTTCTTTGTCAATGGACCAAGCAACCTCAGGCCGTACACTTTGCATGTGAATTGAAATGAAACTTCAAGGAAGTAGTCATTATTTTTAGGTTTTCATTTCCTTTCATTTAGCAGGGATTATCCAAGGACCTTGAAAGAATATGAAGGAAGAGAAGCATAAACCCAGGCCTCCTGGAGCTAATGGGGAAAGGAGCAGGCGCAAAGCCTTGCAGGTGGCTTTTCAGGCTGCCAATCACTGCTTGCCTCCAACTGAAACGGGAAGAGAAGGAACAACGCCCATCGTTTTGCAGACACTTGCATGAAAGTTTTCAGACTGGCTAGAAGTGTGTTTCCCCGCCAGGGTGCCTTCAGACTTGATCAGTTGTGCCAGGGATGCCAAGGGTCACCACTGCCTGATGCTCAGGTGGCCTCTTGCTTCTGCAGTTTCCACCTTAAGGAGCCAAGGCTGTGATTCTCAGGAAAGGACACCCAGCTCCGGGGACTCATCACACATAACCAAAGGCTTAAAGTTAATCTTAACATGGAGCTTTGTTTCTTTCACACCTTTGGTCTTGTTTCAACCAGATCTAGTATCAGAAGGCAGGACAAACTAACTTTGTGGGCCAAACTTTCAAAGTCGTAGCTGGCAGGATTCGAACCTGCGCGGGGAAACCCCAATGGATTTCGAGTCCATCGCCTTAGCCACTCGGCCACAACTACACCTTGAGAAGAAGGCACCTGGTTAAGGCAGGAAACTGCTAATGCCTAGCCCACTGCACAGGTGAACAACATTCCTATCCTTATCCACCAGCGTTCCCTTTCTTAGGGATCACCTTCTTCTGCGTCATGCTCTCTGGTCGCTGCCATTTGAAAGAGTTTACACTCTCTGGCAAGAACTCTAAGAATAGGGGAGGAGAAGATGCTGTCAAAGGGAGCTGATCCGAATGGCAACAAAATGGAAGAAGAAAGAGAAAGTAGAGCTGCATTGGCCGGGAATCGAACCCGGGTCAACTGCTTGGAAGGCAGCTATGCTTACCACTATACCACCAATGCTGTGAGCTTCAAGGTTGTCCACATCATAGGGAAGCACTGTTCTTTGTCAATGGACCAAGCAACCTCAGGCCGTACACTTTGCATGTGAATTGAAATGAAACTTCAAGGAAGTAGTCATTATTTTTAGGTTTTCATTTCCTTTCATTTAGCAGGGATTATCCAAGGACCTTGAAAGAATATGAAGGAAGAGAAGCATAAACCCAGGCCTCCTGGAGCTAATGGGGAAAGGAGCAGGCGCAAAGCCTTGCAGGTGGCTTTTCAGGCTGCCAATCACTGCTTGCCTCCAACTGAAACGGGAAGAGAAGGAACAACGCCCATCGTTTTGCAGACACTTGCATGAAAGTTTTCAGACTGGCTAGAAGTGTGTTTCCCCGCCAGGGTGCCTTCAGACTTGATCAGTTGTGCCAGGGATGCCAAGGGTCACCACTGCCTGATGCTCAGGTGGCCTCTTGCTTCTGCAGTTTCCACCTTAAGGAGCCAAGGCTGTGATTCTCAGGAAAGGACACCCAGCTCCGGGGACTCATCACACATAACCAAAGGCTTAAAGTTAATCTTAACATGGAGCTTTGTTTCTTTCACACCTTTGGTCTTGTTTCAACCAGATCTAGTATCAGAAGGCAGGACAAACTAACTTTGTGGGCCAAACTTTCAAAGTCGTAGCTGGCAGGATTCGAACCTGCGCGGGGAAACCCCAATGGATTTCGAGTCCATCGCCTTAGCCACTCGGCCACAACTACACCTTGAGAAGAAGGCACCTGGTTAAGGCAGGAAACTGCTAATGCCTAGCCCACTGCACAGGTGAACAACATTCCTATCCTTATCCACCAGCGTTCCCTTTCTTAGGGATCACCTTCTTCTGCGTCATGCTCTCTGGTCGCTGCCATTTGAAAGAGTTTACACTCTCTGGCAAGAACTCTAAGAATAGGGGAGGAGAAGATGCTGTCAAAGGGAGCTGATCCGAATGGCAACAAAATGGAAGAAGAAAGAGAAAGTAGAGCTGCATTGGCCGGGAATCGAACCCGGGTCAACTGCTTGGAAGGCAGCTATGCTTACCACTATACCACCAATGCTGTGAGCTTCAAGGTTGTCCACATCATAGGGAAGCACTGTTCTTTGTCAATGGACCAAGCAACCTCAGGCCGTACACTTTGCATGTGAATTGAAATGAAACTTCAAGGAAGTAGTCATTATTTTTAGGTTTTCATTTCCTTTCATTTAGCAGGGATTATCCAAGGACCTTGAAAGAATATGAAGGAAGAGAAGCATAAACCCAGGCCTCCTGGAGCTAATGGGGAAAGGAGCAGGCGCAAAGCCTTGCAGGTGGCTTTTCAGGCTGCCAATCACTGCTTGCCTCCAACTGAAACGGGAAGAGAAGGAACAACGCCCATCGTTTTGCAGACACTTGCATGAAAGTTTTCAGACTGGCTAGAAGTGTGTTTCCCCGCCAGGGTGCCTTCAGACTTGATCAGTTGTGCCAGGGATGCCAAGGGTCACCACTGCCTGATGCTCAGGTGGCCTCTTGCTTCTGCAGTTTCCACCTTAAGGAGCCAAGGCTGTGATTCTCAGGAAAGGACACCCAGCTCCGGGGACTCATCACACATAACCAAAGGCTTAAAGTTAATCTTAACATGGAGCTTTGTTTCTTTCACACCTTTGGTCTTGTTTCAACCAGATCTAGTATCAGAAGGCAGGACAAACTAACTTTGTGGGCCAAACTTTCAAAGTCGTAGCTGGCAGGATTCGAACCTGCGCGGGGAAACCCCAATGGATTTCGAGTCCATCGCCTTAGCCACTCGGCCACAACTACACCTTGAGAAGAAGGCACCTGGTTAAGGCAGGAAACTGCTAATGCCTAGCCCACTGCACAGGTGAACAACATTCCTATCCTTATCCACCAGCGTTCCCTTTCTTAGGGATCACCTTCTTCTGCGTCATGCTCTCTGGTCGCTGCCATTTGAAAGAGTTTACACTCTCTGGCAAGAACTCTAAGAATAGGGGAGGAGAAGATGCTGTCAAAGGGAGCTGATCCGAATGGCAACAAAATGGAAGAAGAAAGAGAAAGTAGAGCTGCATTGGCCGGGAATCGAACCCGGGTCAACTGCTTGGAAGGCAGCTATGCTTACCACTATACCACCAATGCTGTGAGCTTCAAGGTTGTCCACATCATAGGGAAGCACTGTTCTTTGTCAATGGACCAAGCAACCTCAGGCCGTACACTTTGCATGTGAATTGAAATGAAACTTCAAGGAAGTAGTCATTATTTTTAGGTTTTCATTTCCTTTCATTTAGCAGGGATTATCCAAGGACCTTGAAAGAATATGAAGGAAGAGAAGCATAAACCCAGGCCTCCTGGAGCTAATGGGGAAAGGAGCAGGCGCAAAGCCTTGCAGGTGGCTTTTCAGGCTGCCAATCACTGCTTGCCTCCAACTGAAACGGGAAGAGAAGGAACAACGCCCATCGTTTTGCAGACACTTGCATGAAAGTTTTCAGACTGGCTAGAAGTGTGTTTCCCCGCCAGGGTGCCTTCAGACTTGATCAGTTGTGCCAGGGATGCCAAGGGTCACCACTGCCTGATGCTCAGGTGGCCTCTTGCTTCTGCAGTTTCCACCTTAAGGAGCCAAGGCTGTGATTCTCAGGAAAGGACACCCAGCTCCGGGGACTCATCACACATAACCAAAGGCTTAAAGTTAATCTTAACATGGAGCTTTGTTTCTTTCACACCTTTGGTCTTGTTTCAACCAGATCTAGTATCAGAAGGCAGGACAAACTAACTTTGTGGGCCAAACTTTCAAAGTCGTAGCTGGCAGGATTCGAACCTGCGCGGGGAAACCCCAATGGATTTCGAGTCCATCGCCTTAGCCACTCGGCCACAACTACACCTTGAGAAGAAGGCACCTGGTTAAGGCAGGAAACTGCTAATGCCTAGCCCACTGCACAGGTGAACAACATTCCTATCCTTATCCACCAGCGTTCCCTTTCTTAGGGATCACCTTCTTCTGCGTCATGCTCTCTGGTCGCTGCCATTTGAAAGAGTTTACACTCTCTGGCAAGAACTCTAAGAATAGGGGAGGAGAAGATGCTGTCAAAGGGAGCTGATCCGAATGGCAACAAAATGGAAGAAGAAAGAGAAAGTAGAGCTGCATTGGCCGGGAATCGAACCCGGGTCAACTGCTTGGAAGGCAGCTATGCTTACCACTATACCACCAATGCTGTGAGCTTCAAGGTTGTCCACATCATAGGGAAGCACTGTTCTTTGTCAATGGACCAAGCAACCTCAGGCCGTACACTTTGCATGTGAATTGAAATGAAACTTCAAGGAAGTAGTCATTATTTTTAGGTTTTCATTTCCTTTCATTTAGCAGGGATTATCCAAGGACCTTGAAAGAATATGAAGGAAGAGAAGCATAAACCCAGGCCTCCTGGAGCTAATGGGGAAAGGAGCAGGCGCAAAGCCTTGCAGGTGGCTTTTCAGGCTGCCAATCACTGCTTGCCTCCAACTGAAACGGGAAGAGAAGGAACAACGCCCATCGTTTTGCAGACACTTGCATGAAAGTTTTCAGACTGGCTAGAAGTGTGTTTCCCCGCCAGGGTGCCTTCAGACTTGATCAGTTGTGCCAGGGATGCCAAGGGTCACCACTGCCTGATGCTCAGGTGGCCTCTTGCTTCTGCAGTTTCCACCTTAAGGAGCCAAGGCTGTGATTCTCAGGAAAGGACACCCAGCTCCGGGGACTCATCACACATAACCAAAGGCTTAAAGTTAATCTTAACATGGAGCTTTGTTTCTTTCACACCTTTGGTCTTGTTTCAACCAGATCTAGTATCAGAAGGCAGGACAAACTAACTTTGTGGGCCAAACTTTCAAAGTCGTAGCTGGCAGGATTCGAACCTGCGCGGGGAAACCCCAATGGATTTCGAGTCCATCGCCTTAGCCACTCGGCCACAACTACACCTTGAGAAGAAGGCACCTGGTTAAGGCAGGAAACTGCTAATGCCTAGCCCACTGCACAGGTGAACAACATTCCTATCCTTATCCACCAGCGTTCCCTTTCTTAGGGATCACCTTCTTCTGCGTCATGCTCTCTGGTCGCTGCCATTTGAAAGAGTTTACACTCTCTGGCAAGAACTCTAAGAATAGGGGAGGAGAAGATGCTGTCAAAGGGAGCTGATCCGAATGGCAACAAAATGGAAGAAGAAAGAGAAAGTAGAGCTGCATTGGCCGGGAATCGAACCCGGGTCAACTGCTTGGAAGGCAGCTATGCTTACCACTATACCACCAATGCTGTGAGCTTCAAGGTTGTCCACATCATAGGGAAGCACTGTTCTTTGTCAATGGACCAAGCAACCTCAGGCCGTACACTTTGCATGTGAATTGAAATGAAACTTCAAGGAAGTAGTCATTATTTTTAGGTTTTCATTTCCTTTCATTTAGCAGGGATTATCCAAGGACCTTGAAAGAATATGAAGGAAGAGAAGCATAAACCCAGGCCTCCTGGAGCTAATGGGGAAAGGAGCAGGCGCAAAGCCTTGCAGGTGGCTTTTCAGGCTGCCAATCACTGCTTGCCTCCAACTGAAACGGGAAGAGAAGGAACAACGCCCATCGTTTTGCAGACACTTGCATGAAAGTTTTCAGACTGGCTAGAAGTGTGTTTCCCCGCCAGGGTGCCTTCAGACTTGATCAGTTGTGCCAGGGATGCCAAGGGTCACCACTGCCTGATGCTCAGGTGGCCTCTTGCTTCTGCAGTTTCCACCTTAAGGAGCCAAGGCTGTGATTCTCAGGAAAGGACACCCAGCTCCGGGGACTCATCACACATAACCAAAGGCTTAAAGTTAATCTTAACATGGAGCTTTGTTTCTTTCACACCTTTGGTCTTGTTTCAACCAGATCTAGTATCAGAAGGCAGGACAAACTAACTTTGTGGGCCAAACTTTCAAAGTCGTAGCTGGCAGGATTCGAACCTGCGCGGGGAAACCCCAATGGATTTCGAGTCCATCGCCTTAGCCACTCGGCCACAACTACACCTTGAGAAGAAGGCACCTGGTTAAGGCAGGAAACTGCTAATGCCTAGCCCACTGCACAGGTGAACAACATTCCTATCCTTATCCACCAGCGTTCCCTTTCTTAGGGATCACCTTCTTCTGCGTCATGCTCTCTGGTCGCTGCCATTTGAAAGAGTTTACACTCTCTGGCAAGAACTCTAAGAATAGGGGAGGAGAAGATGCTGTCAAAGGGAGCTGATCCGAATGGCAACAAAATGGAAGAAGAAAGAGAAAGTAGAGCTGCATTGGCCGGGAATCGAACCCGGGTCAACTGCTTGGAAGGCAGCTATGCTTACCACTATACCACCAATGCTGTGAGCTTCAAGGTTGTCCACATCATAGGGAAGCACTGTTCTTTGTCAATGGACCAAGCAACCTCAGGCCGTACACTTTGCATGTGAATTGAAATGAAACTTCAAGGAAGTAGTCATTATTTTTAGGTTTTCATTTCCTTTCATTTAGCAGGGATTATCCAAGGACCTTGAAAGAATATGAAGGAAGAGAAGCATAAACCCAGGCCTCCTGGAGCTAATGGGGAAAGGAGCAGGCGCAAAGCCTTGCAGGTGGCTTTTCAGGCTGCCAATCACTGCTTGCCTCCAACTGAAACGGGAAGAGAAGGAACAACGCCCATCGTTTTGCAGACACTTGCATGAAAGTTTTCAGACTGGCTAGAAGTGTGTTTCCCCGCCAGGGTGCCTTCAGACTTGATCAGTTGTGCCAGGGATGCCAAGGGTCACCACTGCCTGATGCTCAGGTGGCCTCTTGCTTCTGCAGTTTCCACCTTAAGGAGCCAAGGCTGTGATTCTCAGGAAAGGACACCCAGCTCCGGGGACTCATCACACATAACCAAAGGCTTAAAGTTAATCTTAACATGGAGCTTTGTTTCTTTCACACCTTTGGTCTTGTTTCAACCAGATCTAGTATCAGAAGGCAGGACAAACTAACTTTGTGGGCCAAACTTTCAAAGTCGTAGCTGGCAGGATTCGAACCTGCGCGGGGAAACCCCAATGGATTTCGAGTCCATCGCCTTAGCCACTCGGCCACAACTACACCTTGAGAAGAAGGCACCTGGTTAAGGCAGGAAACTGCTAATGCCTAGCCCACTGCACAGGTGAACAACATTCCTATCCTTATCCACCAGCGTTCCCTTTCTTAGGGATCACCTTCTTCTGCGTCATGCTCTCTGGTCGCTGCCATTTGAAAGAGTTTACACTCTCTGGCAAGAACTCTAAGAATAGGGGAGGAGAAGATGCTGTCAAAGGGAGCTGATCCGAATGGCAACAAAATGGAAGAAGAAAGAGAAAGTAGAGCTGCATTGGCCGGGAATCGAACCCGGGTCAACTGCTTGGAAGGCAGCTATGCTTACCACTATACCACCAATGCTGTGAGCTTCAAGGTTGTCCACATCATAGGGAAGCACTGTTCTTTGTCAATGGACCAAGCAACCTCAGGCCGTACACTTTGCATGTGAATTGAAATGAAACTTCAAGGAAGTAGTCATTATTTTTAGGTTTTCATTTCCTTTCATTTAGCAGGGATTATCCAAGGACCTTGAAAGAATATGAAGGAAGAGAAGCATAAACCCAGGCCTCCTGGAGCTAATGGGGAAAGGAGCAGGCGCAAAGCCTTGCAGGTGGCTTTTCAGGCTGCCAATCACTGCTTGCCTCCAACTGAAACGGGAAGAGAAGGAACAACGCCCATCGTTTTGCAGACACTTGCATGAAAGTTTTCAGACTGGCTAGAAGTGTGTTTCCCCGCCAGGGTGCCTTCAGACTTGATCAGTTGTGCCAGGGATGCCAAGGGTCACCACTGCCTGATGCTCAGGTGGCCTCTTGCTTCTGCAGTTTCCACCTTAAGGAGCCAAGGCTGTGATTCTCAGGAAAGGACACCCAGCTCCGGGGACTCATCACACATAACCAAAGGCTTAAAGTTAATCTTAACATGGAGCTTTGTTTCTTTCACACCTTTGGTCTTGTTTCAACCAGATCTAGTATCAGAAGGCAGGACAAACTAACTTTGTGGGCCAAACTTTCAAAGTCGTAGCTGGCAGGATTCGAACCTGCGCGGGGAAACCCCAATGGATTTCGAGTCCATCGCCTTAGCCACTCGGCCACAACTACACCTTGAGAAGAAGGCACCTGGTTAAGGCAGGAAACTGCTAATGCCTAGCCCACTGCACAGGTGAACAACATTCCTATCCTTATCCACCAGCGTTCCCTTTCTTAGGGATCACCTTCTTCTGCGTCATGCTCTCTGGTCGCTGCCATTTGAAAGAGTTTACACTCTCTGGCAAGAACTCTAAGAATAGGGGAGGAGAAGATGCTGTCAAAGGGAGCTGATCCGAATGGCAACAAAATGGAAGAAGAAAGAGAAAGTAGAGCTGCATTGGCCGGGAATCGAACCCGGGTCAACTGCTTGGAAGGCAGCTATGCTTACCACTATACCACCAATGCTGTGAGCTTCAAGGTTGTCCACATCATAGGGAAGCACTGTTCTTTGTCAATGGACCAAGCAACCTCAGGCCGTACACTTTGCATGTGAATTGAAATGAAACTTCAAGGAAGTAGTCATTATTTTAGGTTTTCATTTCCTTTCATTTAGCAGGGATTATCCAAGGACCTTGAAAGAATATGAAGGAAGAGAAGCATAAACCCAGGCCTCCTGGAGCTAATGGGGAAAGGAGCAGGCGCAAAGCCTTGCAGGTGGCTTTTCAGGCTGCCAATCACTGCTTGCCTCCAACTGAAACGGGAAGAGAAGGAACAACGCCCATCGTTTTGCAGACACTTGCATGAAAGTTTTCAGACTGGCTAGAAGTGTGTTTCCCCGCCAGGGTGCCTTCAGACTTGATCAGTTGTGCCAGGGATGCCAAGGGTCACCACTGCCTGATGCTCAGGTGGCCTCTTGCTTCTGCAGTTTCCACCTTAAGGAGCCAAGGCTGTGATTCTCAGGAAAGGACACCCAGCTCCGGGGACTCATCACACATAACCAAAGGCTTAAAGTTAATCTTAACATGGAGCTTTGTTTCTTTCACACCTTTGGTCTTGTTTCAACCAGATCTAGTATCAGAAGGCAGGACAAACTAACTTTGTGGGCCAAACTTTCAAAGTCGTAGCTGGCAGGATTCGAACCTGCGCGGGGAAACCCCAATGGATTTCGAGTCCATCGCCTTAGCCACTCGGCCACAACTACACCTTGAGAAGAAGGCACCTGGTTAAGGCAGGAAACTGCTAATGCCTAGCCCACTGCACAGGTGAACAACATTCCTATCCTTATCCACCAGCGTTCCCTTTCTTAGGGATCACCTTCTTCTGCGTCATGCTCTCTGGTCGCTGCCATTTGAAAGAGTTTACACTCTCTGGCAAGAACTCTAAGAATAGGGGAGGAGAAGATGCTGTCAAAGGGAGCTGATCCGAATGGCAACAAAATGGAAGAAGAAAGAGAAAGTAGAGCTGCATTGGCCGGGAATCGAACCCGGGTCAACTGCTTGGAAGGCAGCTATGCTTACCACTATACCACCAATGCTGTGAGCTTCAAGGTTGTCCACATCATAGGGAAGCACTGTTCTTTGTCAATGGACCAAGCAACCTCAGGCCGTACACTTTGCATGTGAATTGAAATGAAACTTCAAGGAAGTAGTCATTATTTTTAGGTTTTCATTTCCTTTCATTTAGCAGGGATTATCCAAGGACCTTGAAAGAATATGAAGGAAGAGAAGCATAAACCCAGGCCTCCTGGAGCTAATGGGGAAAGGAGCAGGCGCAAAGCCTTGCAGGTGGCTTTTCAGGCTGCCAATCACTGCTTGCCTCCAACTGAAACGGGAAGAGAAGGAACAACGCCCATCGTTTTGCAGACACTTGCATGAAAGTTTTCAGACTGGCTAGAAGTGTGTTTCCCCGCCAGGGTGCCTTCAGACTTGATCAGTTGTGCCAGGGATGCCAAGGGTCACCACTGCCTGATGCTCAGGTGGCCTCTTGCTTCTGCAGTTTCCACCTTAAGGAGCCAAGGCTGTGATTCTCAGGAAAGGACACCCAGCTCCGGGGACTCATCACACATAACCAAAGGCTTAAAGTTAATCTTAACATGGAGCTTTGTTTCTTTCACACCTTTGGTCTTGTTTCAACCAGATCTAGTATCAGAAGGCAGGACAAACTAACTTTGTGGGCCAAACTTTCAAAGTCGTAGCTGGCAGGATTCGAACCTGCGCGGGGAAACCCCAATGGATTTCGAGTCCATCGCCTTAGCCACTCGGCCACAACTACACCTTGAGAAGAAGGCACCTGGTTAAGGCAGGAAACTGCTAATGCCTAGCCCACTGCACAGGTGAACAACATTCCTATCCTTATCCACCAGCGTTCCCTTTCTTAGGGATCACCTTCTTCTGCGTCATGCTCTCTGGTCGCTGCCATTTGAAAGAGTTTACACTCTCTGGCAAGAACTCTAAGAATAGGGGAGGAGAAGATGCTGTCAAAGGGAGCTGATCCGAATGGCAACAAAATGGAAGAAGAAAGAGAAAGTAGAGCTGCATTGGCCGGGAATCGAACCCGGGTCAACTGCTTGGAAGGCAGCTATGCTTACCACTATACCACCAATGCTGTGAGCTTCAAGGTTGTCCACATCATAGGGAAGCACTGTTCTTTGTCAATGGACCAAGCAACCTCAGGCCGTACACTTTGCATGTGAATTGAAATGAAACTTCAAGGAAGTAGTCATTATTTTTAGGTTTTCATTTCCTTTCATTTAGCAGGGATTATCCAAGGACCTTGAAAGAATATGAAGGAAGAGAAGCATAAACCCAGGCCTCCTGGAGCTAATGGGGAAAGGAGCAGGCGCAAAGCCTTGCAGGTGGCTTTTCAGGCTGCCAATCACTGCTTGCCTCCAACTGAAACGGGAAGAGAAGGAACAACGCCCATCGTTTTGCAGACACTTGCATGAAAGTTTTCAGACTGGCTAGAAGTGTGTTTCCCCGCCAGGGTGCCTTCAGACTTGATCAGTTGTGCCAGGGATGCCAAGGGTCACCACTGCCTGATGCTCAGGTGGCCTCTTGCTTCTGCAGTTTCCACCTTAAGGAGCCAAGGCTGTGATTCTCAGGAAAGGACACCCAGCTCCGGGGACTCATCACACATAACCAAAGGCTTAAAGTTAATCTTAACATGGAGCTTTGTTTCTTTCACACCTTTGGTCTTGTTTCAACCAGATCTAGTATCAGAAGGCAGGACAAACTAACTTTGTGGGCCAAACTTTCAAAGTCGTAGCTGGCAGGATTCGAACCTGCGCGGGGAAACCCCAATGGATTTCGAGTCCATCGCCTTAGCCACTCGGCCACAACTACACCTTGAGAAGAAGGCACCTGGTTAAGGCAGGAAACTGCTAATGCCTAGCCCACTGCACAGGTGAACAACATTCCTATCCTTATCCACCAGCGTTCCCTTTCTTAGGGATCACCTTCTTCTGCGTCATGCTCTCTGGTCGCTGCCATTTGAAAGAGTTTACACTCTCTGGCAAGAACTCTAAGAATAGGGGAGGAGAAGATGCTGTCAAAGGGAGCTGATCCGAATGGCAACAAAATGGAAGAAGAAAGAGAAAGTAGAGCTGCATTGGCCGGGAATCGAACCCGGGTCAACTGCTTGGAAGGCAGCTATGCTTACCACTATACCACCAATGCTGTGAGCTTCAAGGTTGTCCACATCATAGGGAAGCACTGTTCTTTGTCAATGGACCAAGCAACCTCAGGCCGTACACTTTGCATGTGAATTGAAATGAAACTTCAAGGAAGTAGTCATTATTTTTAGGTTTTCATTTCCTTTCATTTAGCAGGGATTATCCAAGGACCTTGAAAGAATATGAAGGAAGAGAAGCATAAACCCAGGCCTCCTGGAGCTAATGGGGAAAGGAGCAGGCGCAAAGCCTTGCAGGTGGCTTTTCAGGCTGCCAATCACTGCTTGCCTCCAACTGAAACGGGAAGAGAAGGAACAACGCCCATCGTTTTGCAGACACTTGCATGAAAGTTTTCAGACTGGCTAGAAGTGTGTTTCCCCGCCAGGGTGCCTTCAGACTTGATCAGTTGTGCCAGGGATGCCAAGGGTCACCACTGCCTGATGCTCAGGTGGCCTCTTGCTTCTGCAGTTTCCACCTTAAGGAGCCAAGGCTGTGATTCTCAGGAAAGGACACCCAGCTCCGGGGACTCATCACACATAACCAAAGGCTTAAAGTTAATCTTAACATGGAGCTTTGTTTCTTTCACACCTTTGGTCTTGTTTCAACCAGATCTAGTATCAGAAGGCAGGACAAACTAACTTTGTGGGCCAAACTTTCAAAGTCGTAGCTGGCAGGATTCGAACCTGCGCGGGGAAACCCCAATGGATTTCGAGTCCATCGCCTTAGCCACTCGGCCACAACTACACCTTGAGAAGAAGGCACCTGGTTAAGGCAGGAAAACTGCTAATGCCTAGCCCACTGCACAGGTGAACAACATTCCTATCCTTATCCACCAGCGTTCCCTTTCTTAGGGATCACCTTCTTCTGCGTCATGCTCTCTGGTCGCTGCCATTTGAAAGAGTTTACACTCTCTGGCAAGAACTCTAAGAATAGGGGAGGAGAAGATGCTGTCAAAGGGAGCTGATCCGAATGGCAACAAAATGGAAGAAGAAAGAGAAAGTAGAGCTGCATTGGCCGGGAATCGAACCCGGGTCAACTGCTTGGAAGGCAGCTATGCTTACCACTATACCACCAATGCTGTGAGCTTCAAGGTTGTCCACATCATAGGGAAGCACTGTTCTTTGTCAATGGACCAAGCAACCTCAGGCCGTACACTTTGCATGTGAATTGAAATGAAACTTCAAGGAAGTAGTCATTATTTTTAGGTTTTCATTTCCTTTCATTTAGCAGGGATTATCCAAGGACCTTGAAAGAATATGAAGGAAGAGAAGCATAAACCCAGGCCTCCTGGAGCTAATGGGGAAAGGAGCAGGCGCAAAGCCTTGCAGGTGGCTTTTCAGGCTGCCAATCACTGCTTGCCTCCAACTGAAACGGGAAGAGAAGGAACAACGCCCATCGTTTTGCAGACACTTGCATGAAAGTTTTCAGACTGGCTAGAAGTGTGTTTCCCCGCCAGGGTGCCTTCAGACTTGATCAGTTGTGCCAGGGATGCCAAGGGTCACCACTGCCTGATGCTCAGGTGGCCTCTTGCTTCTGCAGTTTCCACCTTAAGGAGCCAAGGCTGTGATTCTCAGGAAAGGACACCCAGCTCCGGGGACTCATCACACATAACCAAAGGCTTAAAGTTAATCTTAACATGGAGCTTTGTTTCTTTCACACCTTTGGTCTTGTTTCAACCAGATCTAGTATCAGAAGGCAGGACAAACTAACTTTGTGGGCCAAACTTTCAAAGTCGTAGCTGGCAGGATTCGAACCTGCGCGGGGAAACCCCAATGGATTTCGAGTCCATCGCCTTAGCCACTCGGCCACAACTACACCTTGAGAAGAAGGCACCTGGTTAAGGCAGGAAACTGCTAATGCCTAGCCCACTGCACAGGTGAACAACATTCCTATCCTTATCCACCAGCGTTCCCTTTCTTAGGGATCACCTTCTTCTGCGTCATGCTCTCTGGTCGCTGCCATTTGAAAGAGTTTACACTCTCTGGCAAGAACTCTAAGAATAGGGGAGGAGAAGATGCTGTCAAAGGGAGCTGATCCGAATGGCAACAAAATGGAAGAAGAAAGAGAAAGTAGAGCTGCATTGGCCGGGAATCGAACCCGGGTCAACTGCTTGGAAGGCAGCTATGCTTACCACTATACCACCAATGCTGTGAGCTTCAAGGTTGTCCACATCATAGGGAAGCACTGTTCTTTGTCAATGGACCAAGCAACCTCAGGCCGTACACTTTGCATGTGAATTGAAATGAAACTTCAAGGAAGTAGTCATTATTTTTAGGTTTTCATTTCCTTTCATTTAGCAGGGATTATCCAAGGACCTTGAAAGAATATGAAGGAAGAGAAGCATAAACCCAGGCCTCCTGGAGCTAATGGGGAAAGGAGCAGGCGCAAAGCCTTGCAGGTGGCTTTTCAGGCTGCCAATCACTGCTTGCCTCCAACTGAAACGGGAAGAGAAGGAACAACGCCCATCGTTTTGCAGACACTTGCATGAAAGTTTTCAGACTGGCTAGAAGTGTGTTTCCCCGCCAGGGTGCCTTCAGACTTGATCAGTTGTGCCAGGGATGCCAAGGGTCACCACTGCCTGATGCTCAGGTGGCCTCTTGCTTCTGCAGTTTCCACCTTAAGGAGCCAAGGCTGTGATTCTCAGGAAAGGACACCCAGCTCCGGGGACTCATCACACATAACCAAAGGCTTAAAGTTAATCTTAACATGGAGCTTTGTTTCTTTCACACCTTTGGTCTTGTTTCAACCAGATCTAGTATCAGAAGGCAGGACAAACTAACTTTGTGGGCCAAACTTTCAAAGTCGTAGCTGGCAGGATTCGAACCTGCGCGGGGAAACCCCAATGGATTTCGAGTCCATCGCCTTAGCCACTCGGCCACAACTACACCTTGAGAAGAAGGCACCTGGTTAAGGCAGGAAACTGCTAATGCCTAGCCCACTGCACAGGTGAACAACATTCCTATCCTTATCCACCAGCGTTCCCTTTCTTAGGGATCACCTTCTTCTGCGTCATGCTCTCTGGTCGCTGCCATTTGAAAGAGTTTACACTCTCTGGCAAGAACTCTAAGAATAGGGGAGGAGAAGATGCTGTCAAAGGGAGCTGATCCGAATGGCAACAAAATGGAAGAAGAAAGAGAAAGTAGAGCTGCATTGGCCGGGAATCGAACCCGGGTCAACTGCTTGGAAGGCAGCTATGCTTACCACTATACCACCAATGCTGTGAGCTTCAAGGTTGTCCACATCATAGGGAAGCACTGTTCTTTGTCAATGGACCAAGCAACCTCAGGCCGTACACTTTGCATGTGAATTGAAATGAAACTTCAAGGAAGTAGTCATTATTTTTAGGTTTTCATTTCCTTTCATTTAGCAGGGATTATCCAAGGACCTTGAAAGAATATGAAGGAAGAGAAGCATAAACCCAGGCCTCCTGGAGCTAATGGGGAAAGGAGCAGGCGCAAAGCCTTGCAGGTGGCTTTTCAGGCTGCCAATCACTGCTTGCCTCCAACTGAAACGGGAAGAGAAGGAACAACGCCCATCGTTTTGCAGACACTTGCATGAAAGTTTTCAGACTGGCTAGAAGTGTGTTTCCCCGCCAGGGTGCCTTCAGACTTGATCAGTTGTGCCAGGGATGCCAAGGGTCACCACTGCCTGATGCTCAGGTGGCCTCTTGCTTCTGCAGTTTCCACCTTAAGGAGCCAAGGCTGTGATTCTCAGGAAAGGACACCCAGCTCCGGGGACTCATCACACATAACCAAAGGCTTAAAGTTAATCTTAACATGGAGCTTTGTTTCTTTCACACCTTTGGTCTTGTTTCAACCAGATCTAGTATCAGAAGGCAGGACAAACTAACTTTGTGGGCCAAACTTTCAAAGTCGTAGCTGGCAGGATTCGAACCTGCGCGGGGAAACCCCAATGGATTTCGAGTCCATCGCCTTAGCCACTCGGCCACAACTACACCTTGAGAAGAAGGCACCTGGTTAAGGCAGGAAACTGCTAATGCCTAGCCCACTGCACAGGTGAACAACATTCCTATCCTTATCCACCAGCGTTCCCTTTCTTAGGGATCACCTTCTTCTGCGTCATGCTCTCTGGTCGCTGCCATTTGAAAGAGTTTACACTCTCTGGCAAGAACTCTAAGAATAGGGGAGGAGAAGATGCTGTCAAAGGGAGCTGATCCGAATGGCAACAAAATGGAAGAAGAAAGAGAAAGTAGAGCTGCATTGGCCGGGAATCGAACCCGGGTCAACTGCTTGGAAGGCAGCTATGCTTACCACTATACCACCAATGCTGTGAGCTTCAAGGTTGTCCACATCATAGGGAAGCACTGTTCTTTGTCAATGGACCAAGCAACCTCAGGCCGTACACTTTGCATGTGAATTGAAATGAAACTTCAAGGAAGTAGTCATTATTTTTAGGTTTTCATTTCCTTTCATTTAGCAGGGATTATCCAAGGACCTTGAAAGAATATGAAGGAAGAGAAGCATAAACCCAGGCCTCCTGGAGCTAATGGGGAAAGGAGCAGGCGCAAAGCCTTGCAGGTGGCTTTTCAGGCTG
This sequence comes from Ichthyophis bannanicus, assembly GCA_033557465.1. Lineage (NCBI taxonomy): Eukaryota > Metazoa > Chordata > Amphibia > Gymnophiona > Ichthyophiidae > Ichthyophis > Ichthyophis bannanicus. The sequence goes on along the minus strand of CM066031.1, from coordinate 156,769,044 downwards.
CCAATCACTGCTTGCCTCCAACTGAAACGGGAAGAGAAGGAACAACGCCCATCGTTTTGCAGACACTTGCATGAAAGTTTTCAGACTGGCTAGAAGTGTGTTTCCCCGCCAGGGTGCCTTCAGACTTGATCAGTTGTGCCAGGGATGCCAAGGGTCACCACTGCCTGATGCTCAGGTGGCCTCTTGCTTCTGCAGTTTCCACCTTAAGGAGCCAAGGCTGTGATTCTCAGGAAAGGACACCCAGCTCCGGGGACTCATCACACATAACCAAAGGCTTAAAGTTAATCTTAACATGGAGCTTTGTTTCTTTCACACCTTTGGTCTTGTTTCAACCAGATCTAGTATCAGAAGGCAGGACAAACTAACTTTGTGGGCCAAACTTTCAAAGTCGTAGCTGGCAGGATTCGAACCTGCGCGGGGAAACCCCAATGGATTTCGAGTCCATCGCCTTAGCCACTCGGCCACAACTACACCTTGAGAAGAAGGCACCTGGTTAAGGCAGGAAACTGCTAATGCCTAGCCCACTGCACAGGTGAACAACATTCCTATCCTTATCCACCAGCGTTCCCTTTCTTAGGGATCACCTTCTTCTGCGTCATGCTCTCTGGTCGCTGCCATTTGAAAGAGTTTACACTCTCTGGCAAGAACTCTAAGAATAGGGGAGGAGAAGATGCTGTCAAAGGGAGCTGATCCGAATGGCAACAAAATGGAAGAAGAAAGAGAAAGTAGAGCTGCATTGGCCGGGAATCGAACCCGGGTCAACTGCTTGGAAGGCAGCTATGCTTACCACTATACCACCAATGCTGTGAGCTTCAAGGTTGTCCACATCATAGGGAAGCACTGTTCTTTGTCAATGGACCAAGCAACCTCAGGCCGTACACTTTGCATGTGAATTGAAATGAAACTTCAAGGAAGTAGTCATTATTTTTAGGTTTTCATTTCCTTTCATTTAGCAGGGATTATCCAAGGACCTTGAAAGAATATGAAGGAAGAGAAGCATAAACCCAGGCCTCCTGGAGCTAATGGGGAAAGGAGCAGGCGCAAAGCCTTGCAGGTGGCTTTTCAGGCTGCCAATCACTGCTTGCCTCCAACTGAAACGGGAAGAGAAGGAACAACGCCCATCGTTTTGCAGACACTTGCATGAAAGTTTTCAGACTGGCTAGAAGTGTGTTTCCCCGCCAGGGTGCCTTCAGACTTGATCAGTTGTGCCAGGGATGCCAAGGGTCACCACTGCCTGATGCTCAGGTGGCCTCTTGCTTCTGCAGTTTCCACCTTAAGGAGCCAAGGCTGTGATTCTCAGGAAAGGACACCCAGCTCCGGGGACTCATCACACATAACCAAAGGCTTAAAGTTAATCTTAACATGGAGCTTTGTTTCTTTCACACCTTTGGTCTTGTTTCAACCAGATCTAGTATCAGAAGGCAGGACAAACTAACTTTGTGGGCCAAACTTTCAAAGTCGTAGCTGGCAGGATTCGAACCTGCGCGGGGAAACCCCAATGGATTTCGAGTCCATCGCCTTAGCCACTCGGCCACAACTACACCTTGAGAAGAAGGCACCTGGTTAAGGCAGGAAACTGCTAATGCCTAGCCCACTGCACAGGTGAACAACATTCCTATCCTTATCCACCAGCGTTCCCTTTCTTAGGGATCACCTTCTTCTGCGTCATGCTCTCTGGTCGCTGCCATTTGAAAGAGTTTACACTCTCTGGCAAGAACTCTAAGAATAGGGGAGGAGAAGATGCTGTCAAAGGGAGCTGATCCGAATGGCAACAAAATGGAAGAAGAAAGAGAAAGTAGAGCTGCATTGGCCGGGAATCGAACCCGGGTCAACTGCTTGGAAGGCAGCTATGCTTACCACTATACCACCAATGCTGTGAGCTTCAAGGTTGTCCACATCATAGGGAAGCACTGTTCTTTGTCAATGGACCAAGCAACCTCAGGCCGTACACTTTGCATGTGAATTGAAATGAAACTTCAAGGAAGTAGTCATTATTTTTAGGTTTTCATTTCCTTTCATTTAGCAGGGATTATCCAAGGACCTTGAAAGAATATGAAGGAAGAGAAGCATAAACCCAGGCCTCCTGGAGCTAATGGGGAAAGGAGCAGGCGCAAAGCCTTGCAGGTGGCTTTTCAGGCTGCCAATCACTGCTTGCCTCCAACTGAAACGGGAAGAGAAGGAACAACGCCCATCGTTTTGCAGACACTTGCATGAAAGTTTTCAGACTGGCTAGAAGTGTGTTTCCCCGCCAGGGTGCCTTCAGACTTGATCAGTTGTGCCAGGGATGCCAAGGGTCACCACTGCCTGATGCTCAGGTGGCCTCTTGCTTCTGCAGTTTCCACCTTAAGGAGCCAAGGCTGTGATTCTCAGGAAAGGACACCCAGCTCCGGGGACTCATCACACATAACCAAAGGCTTAAAGTTAATCTTAACATGGAGCTTTGTTTCTTTCACACCTTTGGTCTTGTTTCAACCAGATCTAGTATCAGAAGGCAGGACAAACTAACTTTGTGGGCCAAACTTTCAAAGTCGTAGCTGGCAGGATTCGAACCTGCGCGGGGAAACCCCAATGGATTTCGAGTCCATCGCCTTAGCCACTCGGCCACAACTACACCTTGAGAAGAAGGCACCTGGTTAAGGCAGGAAACTGCTAATGCCTAGCCCACTGCACAGGTGAACAACATTCCTATCCTTATCCACCAGCGTTCCCTTTCTTAGGGATCACCTTCTTCTGCGTCATGCTCTCTGGTCGCTGCCATTTGAAAGAGTTTACACTCTCTGGCAAGAACTCTAAGAATAGGGGAGGAGAAGATGCTGTCAAAGGGAGCTGATCCGAATGGCAACAAAATGGAAGAAGAAAGAGAAAGTAGAGCTGCATTGGCCGGGAATCGAACCCGGGTCAACTGCTTGGAAGGCAGCTATGCTTACCACTATACCACCAATGCTGTGAGCTTCAAGGTTGTCCACATCATAGGGAAGCACTGTTCTTTGTCAATGGACCAAGCAACCTCAGGCCGTACACTTTGCATGTGAATTGAAATGAAACTTCAAGGAAGTAGTCATTATTTTTAGGTTTTCATTTCCTTTCATTTAGCAGGGATTATCCAAGGACCTTGAAAGAATATGAAGGAAGAGAAGCATAAACCCAGGCCTCCTGGAGCTAATGGGGAAAGGAGCAGGCGCAAAGCCTTGCAGGTGGCTTTTCAGGCTGCCAATCACTGCTTGCCTCCAACTGAAACGGGAAGAGAAGGAACAACGCCCATCGTTTTGCAGACACTTGCATGAAAGTTTTCAGACTGGCTAGAAGTGTGTTTCCCCGCCAGGGTGCCTTCAGACTTGATCAGTTGTGCCAGGGATGCCAAGGGTCACCACTGCCTGATGCTCAGGTGGCCTCTTGCTTCTGCAGTTTCCACCTTAAGGAGCCAAGGCTGTGATTCTCAGGAAAGGACACCCAGCTCCGGGGACTCATCACACATAACCAAAGGCTTAAAGTTAATCTTAACATGGAGCTTTGTTTCTTTCACACCTTTGGTCTTGTTTCAACCAGATCTAGTATCAGAAGGCAGGACAAACTAACTTTGTGGGCCAAACTTTCAAAGTCATAGCTGGCAGGATTCGAACCTGCGCGGGGAAAACCCAATGGATTTCGAGTCCATTGCCTTAGCCACTCGGCCACAACTACACCTTGAGAAGAAGGCACCTGGTTAAGGCAGGAAACTGCTAATGCCTAGCCCACTGCACAGGTGAACAACATTCCTATCCTTATCCACCAGCGTTCCCTTTCTTAGGGATCACCTTCTTCTGCGTCATGCTCTCTGGTCGCTGCCATTTGAAAGAGTTTACACTCTCTGGCAAGAACTCTAAGAATAGGGGAGGAGAAGATGCTGTCAAAGGGAGCTGATCCGAATGGCAACAAAATGGAAGAAGAAAGAGAAAGTAGAGCTGCATTGGCCGGGAATCGAACCCGGGTCAACTGCTTGGAAGGCAGCTATGCTTACCACTATACCACCAATGCTGTGAGCTTCAAGGTTGTCCACATCATAGGGAAGCACTGTTCTTTGTCAATGGACCAAGCAACCTCAGGCCGTACACTTTGCATGTGAATTGAAATGAAACTTCAAGGAAGTAGTCATTATTTTTAGGTTTTCATTTCCTTTCATTTAGCAGGGATTATCCAAGGACCTTGAAAGAATATGAAGGAAGAGAAGCATAAACCCAGGCCTCCTGGAGCTAATGGGGAAAGGAGCAGGCGCAAAGCCTTGCAGGTGGCTTTTCAGGCTGCCAATCACTGCTTGCCTCCAACTGAAACGGGAAGAGAAGGAACAACGCCCATCGTTTTGCAGACACTTGCATGAAAGTTTTCAGACTGGCTAGAAGTGTGTTTCCCCGCCAGGGTGCCTTCAGACTTGATCAGTTGTGCCAGGGATGCCAAGGGTCACCACTGCCTGATGCTCAGGTGGCCTCTTGCTTCTGCAGTTTCCACCTTAAGGAGCCAAGGCTGTGATTCTCAGGAAAGGACACCCAGCTCCGGGGACTCATCACACATAACCAAAGGCTTAAAGTTAATCTTAACATGGAGCTTTGTTTCTTTCACACCTTTGGTCTTGTTTCAACCAGATCTAGTATCAGAAGGCAGGACAAACTAACTTTGTGGGCCAAACTTTCAAAGTCGTAGCTGGCAGGATTCGAACCTGCGCGGGGAAACCCCAATGGATTTCGAGTCCATCGCCTTAGCCACTCGGCCACAACTACACCTTGAGAAGAAGGCACCTGGTTAAGGCAGGAAACTGCTAATGCCTAGCCCACTGCACAGGTGAACAACATTCCTATCCTTATCCACCAGCGTTCCCTTTCTTAGGGATCACCTTCTTCTGCGTCATGCTCTCTGGTCGCTGCCATTTGAAAGAGTTTACACTCTCTGGCAAGAACTCTAAGAATAGGGGAGGAGAAGATGCTGTCAAAGGGAGCTGATCCGAATGGCAACAAAATGGAAGAAGAAAGAGAAAGTAGAGCTGCATTGGCCGGGAATCGAACCCGGGTCAACTGCTTGGAAGGCAGCTATGCTTACCACTATACCACCAATGCTGTGAGCTTCAAGGTTGTCCACATCATAGGGAAGCACTGTTCTTTGTCAATGGACCAAGCAACCTCAGGCCGTACACTTTGCATGTGAATTGAAATGAAACTTCAAGGAAGTAGTCATTATTTTTAGGTTTTCATTTCCTTTCATTTAGCAGGGATTATCCAAGGACCTTGAAAGAATATGAAGGAAGAGAAGCATAAACCCAGGCCTCCTGGAGCTAATGGGGAAAGGAGCAGGCGCAAAGCCTTGCAGGTGGCTTTTCAGGCTGCCAATCACTGCTTGCCTCCAACTGAAACGGGAAGAGAAGGAACAACGCCCATCGTTTTGCAGACACTTGCATGAAAGTTTTCAGACTGGCTAGAAGTGTGTTTCCCCGCCAGGGTGCCTTCAGACTTGATCAGTTGTGCCAGGGATGCCAAGGGTCACCACTGCCTGATGCTCAGGTGGCCTCTTGCTTCTGCAGTTTCCACCTTAAGGAGCCAAGGCTGTGATTCTCAGGAAAGGACACCCAGCTCCGGGGACTCATCACACATAACCAAAGGCTTAAAGTTAATCTTAACATGGAGCTTTGTTTCTTTCACACCTTTGGTCTTGTTTCAACCAGATCTAGTATCAGAAGGCAGGACAAACTAACTTTGTGGGCCAAACTTTCAAAGTCGTAGCTGGCAGGATTCGAACCTGCGCGGGGAAACCCCAATGGATTTCGAGTCCATCGCCTTAGCCACTCGGCCACAACTACACCTTGAGAAGAAGGCACCTGGTTAAGGCAGGAAACTGCTAATGCCTAGCCCACTGCACAGGTGAACAACATTCCTATCCTTATCCACCAGCGTTCCCTTTCTTAGGGATCACCTTCTTCTGCGTCATGCTCTCTGGTCGCTGCCATTTGAAAGAGTTTACACTCTCTGGCAAGAACTCTAAGAATAGGGGAGGAGAAGATGCTGTCAAAGGGAGCTGATCCGAATGGCAACAAAATGGAAGAAGAAAGAGAAAGTAGAGCTGCATTGGCCGGGAATCGAACCCGGGTCAACTGCTTGGAAGGCAGCTATGCTTACCACTATACCACCAATGCTGTGAGCTTCAAGGTTGTCCACATCATAGGGAAGCACTGTTCTTTGTCAATGGACCAAGCAACCTCAGGCCGTACACTTTGCATGTGAATTGAAATGAAACTTCAAGGAAGTAGTCATTATTTTTAGGTTTTCATTTCCTTTCATTTAGCAGGGATTATCCAAGGACCTTGAAAGAATATGAAGGAAGAGAAGCATAAACCCAGGCCTCCTGGAGCTAATGGGGAAAGGAGCAGGCGCAAAGCCTTGCAGGTGGCTTTTCAGGCTGCCAATCACTGCTTGCCTCCAACTGAAACGGGAAGAGAAGGAACAACGCCCATCGTTTTGCAGACACTTGCATGAAAGTTTTCAGACTGGCTAGAAGTGTGTTTCCCCGCCAGGGTGCCTTCAGACTTGATCAGTTGTGCCAGGGATGCCAAGGGTCACCACTGCCTGATGCTCAGGTGGCCTCTTGCTTCTGCAGTTTCCACCTTAAGGAGCCAAGGCTGTGATTCTCAGGAAAGGACACCCAGCTCCGGGGACTCATCACACATAACCAAAGGCTTAAAGTTAATCTTAACATGGAGCTTTGTTTCTTTCACACCTTTGGTCTTGTTTCAACCAGATCTAGTATCAGAAGGCAGGACAAACTAACTTTGTGGGCCAAACTTTCAAAGTCGTAGCTGGCAGGATTCGAACCTGCGCGGGGAAACCCCAATGGATTTCGAGTCCATCGCCTTAGCCACTCGGCCACAACTACACCTTGAGAAGAAGGCACCTGGTTAAGGCAGGAAACTGCTAATGCCTAGCCCACTGCACAGGTGAACAACATTCCTATCCTTATCCACCAGCGTTCCCTTTCTTAGGGATCACCTTCTTCTGCGTCATGCTCTCTGGTCGCTGCCATTTGAAAGAGTTTACACTCTCTGGCAAGAACTCTAAGAATAGGGGAGGAGAAGATGCTGTCAAAGGGAGCTGATCCGAATGGCAACAAAATGGAAGAAGAAAGAGAAAGTAGAGCTGCATTGGCCGGGAATCGAACCCGGGTCAACTGCTTGGAAGGCAGCTATGCTTACCACTATACCACCAATGCTGTGAGCTTCAAGGTTGTCCACATCATAGGGAAGCACTGTTCTTTGTCAATGGACCAAGCAACCTCAGGCCGTACACTTTGCATGTGAATTGAAATGAAACTTCAAGGAAGTAGTCATTATTTTTAGGTTTTCATTTCCTTTCATTTAGCAGGGATTATCCAAGGACCTTGAAAGAATATGAAGGAAGAGAAGCATAAACCCAGGCCTCCTGGAGCTAATGGGGAAAGGAGCAGGCGCAAAGCCTTGCAGGTGGCTTTTCAGGCTGCCAATCACTGCTTGCCTCCAACTGAAACGGGAAGAGAAGGAACAACGCCCATCGTTTTGCAGACACTTGCATGAAAGTTTTCAGACTGGCTAGAAGTGTGTTTCCCCGCCAGGGTGCCTTCAGACTTGATCAGTTGTGCCAGGGATGCCAAGGGTCACCACTGCCTGATGCTCAGGTGGCCTCTTGCTTCTGCAGTTTCCACCTTAAGGAGCCAAGGCTGTGATTCTCAGGAAAGGACACCCAGCTCCGGGGACTCATCACACATAACCAAAGGCTTAAAGTTAATCTTAACATGGAGCTTTGTTTCTTTCACACCTTTGGTCTTGTTTCAACCAGATCTAGTATCAGAAGGCAGGACAAACTAACTTTGTGGGCCAAACTTTCAAAGTCGTAGCTGGCAGGATTCGAACCTGCGCGGGGAAACCCCAATGGATTTCGAGTCCATCGCCTTAGCCACTCGGCCACAACTACACCTTGAGAAGAAGGCACCTGGTTAAGGCAGGAAACTGCTAATGCCTAGCCCACTGCACAGGTGAACAACATTCCTATCCTTATCCACCAGCGTTCCCTTTCTTAGGGATCACCTTCTTCTGCGTCATGCTCTCTGGTCGCTGCCATTTGAAAGAGTTTACACTCTCTGGCAAGAACTCTAAGAATAGGGGAGGAGAAGATGCTGTCAAAGGGAGCTGATCCGAATGGCAACAAAATGGAAGAAGAAAGAGAAAGTAGAGCTGCATTGGCCGGGAATCGAACCCGGGTCAACTGCTTGGAAGGCAGCTATGCTTACCACTATACCACCAATGCTGTGAGCTTCAAGGTTGTCCACATCATAGGGAAGCACTGTTCTTTGTCAATGGACCAAGCAACCTCAGGCCGTACACTTTGCATGTGAATTGAAATGAAACTTCAAGGAAGTAGTCATTATTTTTAGGTTTTCATTTCCTTTCATTTAGCAGGGATTATCCAAGGACCTTGAAAGAATATGAAGGAAGAGAAGCATAAACCCAGGCCTCCTGGAGCTAATGGGGAAAGGAGCAGGCGCAAAGCCTTGCAGGTGGCTTTTCAGGCTGCCAATCACTGCTTGCCTCCAACTGAAACGGGAAGAGAAGGAACAACGCCCATCGTTTTGCAGACACTTGCATGAAAGTTTTCAGACTGGCTAGAAGTGTGTTTCCCCGCCAGGGTGCCTTCAGACTTGATCAGTTGTGCCAGGGATGCCAAGGGTCACCACTGCCTGATGCTCAGGTGGCCTCTTGCTTCTGCAGTTTCCACCTTAAGGAGCCAAGGCTGTGATTCTCAGGAAAGGACACCCAGCTCCGGGGACTCATCACACATAACCAAAGGCTTAAAGTTAATCTTAACATGGAGCTTTGTTTCTTTCACACCTTTGGTCTTGTTTCAACCAGATCTAGTATCAGAAGGCAGGACAAACTAACTTTGTGGGCCAAACTTTCAAAGTCGTAGCTGGCAGGATTCGAACCTGCGCGGGGAAACCCCAATGGATTTCGAGTCCATCGCCTTAGCCACTCGGCCACAACTACACCTTGAGAAGAAGGCACCTGGTTAAGGCAGGAAACTGCTAATGCCTAGCCCACTGCACAGGTGAACAACATTCCTATCCTTATCCACCAGCGTTCCCTTTCTTAGGGATCACCTTCTTCTGCGTCATGCTCTCTGGTCGCTGCCATTTGAAAGAGTTTACACTCTCTGGCAAGAACTCTAAGAATAGGGGAGGAGAAGATGCTGTCAAAGGGAGCTGATCCGAATGGCAACAAAATGGAAGAAGAAAGAGAAAGTAGAGCTGCATTGGCCGGGAATCGAACCCGGGTCAACTGCTTGGAAGGCAGCTATGCTTACCACTATACCACCAATGCTGTGAGCTTCAAGGTTGTCCACATCATAGGGAAGCACTGTTCTTTGTCAATGGACCAAGCAACCTCAGGCCGTACACTTTGCATGTGAATTGAAATGAAACTTCAAGGAAGTAGTCATTATTTTTAGGTTTTCATTTCCTTTCATTTAGCAGGGATTATCCAAGGACCTTGAAAGAATATGAAGGAAGAGAAGCATAAACCCAGGCCTCCTGGAGCTAATGGGGAAAGGAGCAGGCGCAAAGCCTTGCAGGTGGCTTTTCAGGCTGCCAATCACTGCTTGCCTCCAACTGAAACGGGAAGAGAAGGAACAACGCCCATCGTTTTGCAGACACTTGCATGAAAGTTTTCAGACTGGCTAGAAGTGTGTTTCCCCGCCAGGGTGCCTTCAGACTTGATCAGTTGTGCCAGGGATGCCAAGGGTCACCACTGCCTGATGCTCAGGTGGCCTCTTGCTTCTGCAGTTTCCACCTTAAGGAGCCAAGGCTGTGATTCTCAGGAAAGGACACCCAGCTCCGGGGACTCATCACACATAACCAAAGGCTTAAAGTTAATCTTAACATGGAGCTTTGTTTCTTTCACACCTTTGGTCTTGTTTCAACCAGATCTAGTATCAGAAGGCAGGACAAACTAACTTTGTGGGCCAAACTTTCAAAGTCGTAGCTGGCAGGATTCGAACCTGCGTGGGGAAACCCCAATGGATTTCGAGTCCATCGCCTTAGCCACTCGGCCACAACTACACCTTGAGAAGAAGGCACCTGGTTAAGGCAGGAAACTGCTAATGCCTAGCCCACTGCACAGGTGAACAACATTCCTATCCTTATCCACCAGCGTTCCCTTTCTTAGGGATCACCTTCTTCTGCGTCATGCTCTCTGGTCGCTGCCATTTGAAAGAGTTTACACTCTCTGGCAAGAACTCTAAGAATAGGGGAGGAGAAGATGCTGTCAAAGGGAGCTGATCCGAATGGCAACAAAATGGAAGAAGAAAGAGAAAGTAGAGCTGCATTGGCCGGGAATCGAACCCGGGTCAACTGCTTGGAAGGCAGCTATGCTTACCACTATACCACCAATGCTGTGAGCTTCAAGGTTGTCCACATCATAGGGAAGCACTGTTCTTTGTCAATGGACCAAGCAACCTCAGGCCGTACACTTTGCATGTGAATTGAAATGAAACTTCAAGGAAGTAGTCATTATTTTTAGGTTTTCATTTCCTTTCATTTAGCAGGGATTATCCAAGGACCTTGAAAGAATATGAAGGAAGAGAAGCATAAACCCAGGCCTCCTGGAGCTAATGGGGAAAGGAGCAGGCGCAAAGCCTTGCAGGTGGCTTTTCAGGCTGCCAATCACTGCTTGCCTCCAACTGAAACGGGAAGAGAAGGAACAACGCCCATCGTTTTGCAGACACTTGCATGAAAGTTTTCAGACTGGCTAGAAGTGTGTTTCCCCGCCAGGGTGCCTTCAGACTTGATCAGTTGTGCCAGGGATGCCAAGGGTCACCACTGCCTGATGCTCAGGTGGCCTCTTGCTTCTGCAGTTTCCACCTTAAGGAGCCAAGGCTGTGATTCTCAGGAAAGGACACCCAGCTCCGGGGACTCATCACACATAACCAAAGGCTTAAAGTTAATCTTAACATGGAGCTTTGTTTCTTTCACACCTTTGGTCTTGTTTCAACCAGATCTAGTATCAGAAGGCAGGACAAACTAACTTTGTGGGCCAAACTTTCAAAGTCGTAGCTGGCAGGATTCGAACCTGCGCGGGGAAACCCCAATGGATTTCGAGTCCATCGCCTTAGCCACTCGGCCACAACTACACCTTGAGAAGAAGGCACCTGGTTAAGGCAGGAAACTGCTAATGCCTAGCCCACTGCACAGGTGAACAACATTCCTATCCTTATCCACCAGCGTTCCCTTTCTTAGGGATCACCTTCTTCTGCGTCATGCTCTCTGGTCGCTGCCATTTGAAAGAGTTTACACTCTCTGGCAAGAACTCTAAGAATAGGGGAGGAGAAGATGCTGTCAAAGGGAGCTGATCCGAATGGCAACAAAATGGAAGAAGAAAGAGAAAGTAGAGCTGCATTGGCCGGGAATCGAACCCGGGTCAACTGCTTGGAAGGCAGCTATGCTTACCACTATACCACCAATGCTGTGAGCTTCAAGGTTGTCCACATCATAGGGAAGCACTGTTCTTTGTCAATGGACCAAGCAACCTCAGGCCGTACACTTTGCATGTGAATTGAAATGAAACTTCAAGGAAGTAGTCATTATTTTTAGGTTTTCATTTCCTTTCATTTAGCAGGGATTATCCAAGGACCTTGAAAGAATATGAAGGAAGAGAAGCATAAACCCAGGCCTCCTGGAGCTAATGGGGAAAGGAGCAGGCGCAAAGCCTTGCAGGTGGCTTTTCAGGCTGCCAATCACTGCTTGCCTCCAACTGAAACGGGAAGAGAAGGAACAACGCCCATCGTTTTGCAGACACTTGCATGAAAGTTTTCAGACTGGCTAGAAGTGTGTTTCCCCGCCAGGGTGCCTTCAGACTTGATCAGTTGTGCCAGGGATGCCAAGGGTCACCACTGCCTGATGCTCAGGTGGCCTCTTGCTTCTGCAGTTTCCACCTTAAGGAGCCAAGGCTGTGATTCTCAGGAAAGGACACCCAGCTCCGGGGACTCATCACACATAACCAAAGGCTTAAAGTTAATCTTAACATGGAGCTTTGTTTCTTTCACACCTTTGGTCTTGTTTCAACCAGATCTAGTATCAGAAGGCAGGACAAACTAACTTTGTGGGCCAAACTTTCAAAGTCGTAGCTGGCAGGATTCGAACCTGCGCGGGGAAACCCCAATGGATTTCGAGTCCATCGCCTTAGCCACTCGGCCACAACTACACCTTGAGAAGAAGGCACCTGGTTAAGGCAGGAAACTGCTAATGCCTAGCCCACTGCACAGGTGAACAACATTCCTATCCTTATCCACCAGCGTTCCCTTTCTTAGGGATCACCTTCTTCTGCGTCATGCTCTCTGGTCGCTGCCATTTGAAAGAGTTTACACTCTCTGGCAAGAACTCTAAGAATAGGGGAGGAGAAGATGCTGTCAAAGGGAGCTGATCCGAATGGCAACAAAATGGAAGAAGAAAGAGAAAGTAGAGCTGCATTGGCCGGGAATCGAACCCGGGTCAACTGCTTGGAAGGCAGCTATGCTTACCACTATACCACCAATGCTGTGAGCTTCAAGGTTGTCCACATCATAGGGAAGCACTGTTCTTTGTCAATGGACCAAGCAACCTCAGGCCGTACACTTTGCATGTGAATTGAAATGAAACTTCAAGGAAGTAGTCATTATTTTTAGGTTTTCATTTCCTTTCATTTAGCAGGGATTATCCAAGGACCTTGAAAGAATATGAAGGAAGAGAAGCATAAACCCAGGCCTCCTGGAGCTAATGGGGAAAGGAGCAGGCGCAAAGCCTTGCAGGTGGCTTTTCAGGCTGCCAATCACTGCTTGCCTCCAACTGAAACGGGAAGAGAAGGAACAACGCCCATCGTTTTGCAGACACTTGCATGAAAGTTTTCAGACTGGCTAGAAGTGTGTTTCCCCGCCAGGGTGCCTTCAGACTTGATCAGTTGTGCCAGGGATGCCAAGGGTCACCACTGCCTGATGCTCAGGTGGCCTCTTGCTTCTGCAGTTTCCACCTTAAGGAGCCAAGGCTGTGATTCTCAGGAAAGGACACCCAGCTCCGGGGACTCATCACACATAACCAAAGGCTTAAAGTTAATCTTAACATGGAGCTTTGTTTCTTTCACACCTTTGGTCTTGTTTCAACCAGATCTAGTATCAGAAGGCAGGACAAACTAACTTTGTGGGCCAAACTTTCAAAGTCGTAGCTGGCAGGATTCGAACCTGCGCGGGGAAACCCCAATGGATTTCGAGTCCATCGCCTTAGCCACTCGGCCACAACTACACCTTGAGAAGAAGGCACCTGGTTAAGGCAGGAAACTGCTAATGCCTAGCCCACTGCACAGGTGAACAACATTCCTATCCTTATCCACCAGCGTTCCCTTTCTTAGGGATCACCTTCTTCTGCGTCATGCTCTCTGGTCGCTGCCATTTGAAAGAGTTTACACTCTCTGGCAAGAACTCTAAGAATAGGGGAGGAGAAGATGCTGTCAAAGGGAGCTGATCCGAATGGCAACAAAATGGAAGAAGAAAGAGAAAGTAGAGCTGCATTGGCCGGGAATCGAACCCGGGTCAACTGCTTGGAAGGCAGCTATGCTTACCACTATACCACCAATGCTGTGAGCTTCAAGGTTGTCCACATCATAGGGAAGCACTGTTCTTTGTCAATGGACCAAGCAACCTCAGGCCGTACACTTTGCATGTGAATTGAAATGAAACTTCAAGGAAGTAGTCATTATTTTTAGGTTTTCATTTCCTTTCATTTAGCAGGGATTATCCAAGGACCTTGAAAGAATATGAAGGAAGAGAAGCATAAACCCAGGCCTCCTGGAGCTAATGGGGAAAGGAGCAGGCGCAAAGCCTTGCAGGTGGCTTTTCAGGCTGCCAATCACTGCTTGCCTCCAACTGAAACGGGAAGAGAAGGAACAACGCCCATCGTTTTGCAGACACTTGCATGAAAGTTTTCAGACTGGCTAGAAGTGTGTTTCCCCGCCAGGGTGCCTTCAGACTTGATCAGTTGTGCCAGGGATGCCAAGGGTCACCACTGCCTGATGCTCAGGTGGCCTCTTGCTTCTGCAGTTTCCACCTTAAGGAGCCAAGGCTGTGATTCTCAGGAAAGGACACCCAGCTCCGGGGACTCATCACACATAACCAAAGGCTTAAAGTTAATCTTAACATGGAGCTTTGTTTCTTTCACACCTTTGGTCTTGTTTCAACCAGATCTAGTATCAGAAGGCAGGACAAACTAACTTTGTGGGCCAAACTTTCAAAGTCGTAGCTGGCAGGATTCGAACCTGCGCGGGGAAACCCCAATGGATTTCGAGTCCATCGCCTTAGCCACTCGGCCACAACTACACCTTGAGAAGAAGGCACCTGGTTAAGGCAGGAAACTGCTAATGCCTAGCCCACTGCACAGGTGAACAACATTCCTATCCTTATCCACCAGCGTTCCCTTTCTTAGGGATCACCTTCTTCTGCGTCATGCTCTCTGGTCGCTGCCATTTGAAAGAGTTTACACTCTCTGGCAAGAACTCTAAGAATAGGGGAGGAGAAGATGCTGTCAAAGGGAGCTGATCCGAATGGCAACAAAATGGAAGAAGAAAGAGAAAGTAGAGCTGCATTGGCCGGGAATCGAACCCGGGTCAACTGCTTGGAAGGCAGCTATGCTTACCACTATACCACCAATGCTGTGAGCTTCAAGGTTGTCCACATCATAGGGAAGCACTGTTCTTTGTCAATGGACCAAGCAACCTCAGGCCGTACACTTTGCATGTGAATTGAAATGAAACTTCAAGGAAGTAGTCATTATTTTTAGGTTTTCATTTCCTTTCATTTAGCAGGGATTATCCAAGGACCTTGAAAGAATATGAAGGAAGAGAAGCATAAACCCAGGCCTCCTGGAGCTAATGGGGAAAGGAGCAGGCGCAAAGCCTTGCAGGTGGCTTTTCAGGCTGCCAATCACTGCTTGCCTCCAACTGAAACGGGAAGAGAAGGAACAACGCCCATCGTTTTGCAGACACTTGCATGAAAGTTTTCAGACTGGCTAGAAGTGTGTTTCCCCGCCAGGGTGCCTTCAGACTTGATCAGTTGTGCCAGGGATGCCAAGGGTCACCACTGCCTGATGCTCAGGTGGCCTCTTGCTTCTGCAGTTTCCACCTTAAGGAGCCAAGGCTGTGATTCTCAGGAAAGGACACCCAGCTCCGGGGACTCATCACACATAACCAAAGGCTTAAAGTTAATCTTAACATGGAGCTTTGTTTCTTTCACACCTTTGGTCTTGTTTCAACCAGATCTAGTATCAGAAGGCAGGACAAACTAACTTTGTGGGCCAAACTTTCAAAGTCGTAGCTGGCAGGATTCGAACCTGCGCGGGGAAACCCCAATGGATTTCGAGTCCATCGCCTTAGCCACTCGGCCACAACTACACCTTGAGAAGAAGGCACCTGGTTAAGGCAGGAAACTGCTAATGCCTAGCCCACTGCACAGGTGAACAACATTCCTATCCTTATCCACCAGCGTTCCCTTTCTTAGGGATCACCTTCTTCTGCGTCATGCTCTCTGGTCGCTGCCATTTGAAAGAGTTTACACTCTCTGGCAAGAACTCTAAGAATAGGGGAGGAGAAGATGCTGTCAAAGGGAGCTGATCCGAATGGCAACAAAATGGAAGAAGAAAGAGAAAGTAGAGCTGCATTGGCCGGGAATCGAACCCGGGTCAACTGCTTGGAAGGCAGCTATGCTTACCACTATACCACCAATGCTGTGAGCTTCAAGGTTGTCCACATCATAGGGAAGCACTGTTCTTTGTCAATGGACCAAGCAACCTCAGGCCGTACACTTTGCATGTGAATTGAAATGAAACTTCAAGGAAGTAGTCATTATTTTTAGGTTTTCATTTCCTTTCATTTAGCAGGGATTATCCAAGGACCTTGAAAGAATATGAAGGAAGAGAAGCATAAACCCAGGCCTCCTGGAGCTAATGGGGAAAGGAGCAGGCGCAAAGCCTTGCAGGTGGCTTTTCAGGCTGCCAATCACTGCTTGCCTCCAACTGAAACGGGAAGAGAAGGAACAACGCCCATCGTTTTGCAGACACTTGCATGAAAGTTTTCAGACTGGCTAGAAGTGTGTTTCCCCGCCAGGGTGCCTTCAGACTTGATCAGTTGTGCCAGGGATGCCAAGGGTCACCACTGCCTGATGCTCAGGTGGCCTCTTGCTTCTGCAGTTTCCACCTTAAGGAGCCAAGGCTGTGATTCTCAGGAAAGGACACCCAGCTCCGGGGACTCATCACACATAACCAAAGGCTTAAAGTTAATCTTAACATGGAGCTTTGTTTCTTTCACACCTTTGGTCTTGTTTCAACCAGATCTAGTATCAGAAGGCAGGACAAACTAACTTTGTGGGCCAAACTTTCAAAGTCGTAGCTGGCAGGATTCGAACCTGCGCGGGGAAACCCCAATGGATTTCGAGTCCATCGCCTTAGCCACTCGGCCACAACTACACCTTGAGAAGAAGGCACCTGGTTAAGGCAGGAAACTGCTAATGCCTAGCCCACTGCACAGGTGAACAACATTCCTATCCTTATCCACCAGCGTTCCCTTTCTTAGGGATCACCTTCTTCTGCGTCATGCTCTCTGGTCGCTGCCATTTGAAAGAGTTTACACTCTCTGGCAAGAACTCTAAGAATAGGGGAGGAGAAGATGCTGTCAAAGGGAGCTGATCCGAATGGCAACAAAATGGAAGAAGAAAGAGAAAGTAGAGCTGCATTGGCCGGGAATCGAACCCGGGTCAACTGCTTGGAAGGCAGCTATGCTTACCACTATACCACCAATGCTGTGAGCTTCAAGGTTGTCCACATCATAGGGAAGCACTGTTCTTTGTCAATGGACCAAGCAACCTCAGGCCGTACACTTTGCATGTGAATTGAAATGAAACTTCAAGGAAGTAGTCATTATTTTTAGGTTTTCATTTCCTTTCATTTAGCAGGGATTATCCAAGGACCTTGAAAGAATATGAAGGAAGAGAAGCATAAACCCAGGCCTCCTGGAGCTAATGGGGAAAGGAGCAGGCGCAAAGCCTTGCAGGTGGCTTTTCAGGCTGCCAATCACTGCTTGCCTCCAACTGAAACGGGAAGAGAAGGAACAACGCCCATCGTTTTGCAGACACTTGCATGAAAGTTTTCAGACTGGCTAGAAGTGTGTTTCCCCGCCAGGGTGCCTTCAGACTTGATCAGTTGTGCCAGGGATGCCAAGGGTCACCACTGCCTGATGCTCAGGTGGCCTCTTGCTTCTGCAGTTTCCACCTTAAGGAGCCAAGGCTGTGATTCTCAGGAAAGGACACCCAGCTCCGGGGACTCATCACACATAACCAAAGGCTTAAAGTTAATCTTAACATGGAGCTTTGTTTCTTTCACACCTTTGGTCTTGTTTCAACCAGATCTAGTATCAGAAGGCAGGACAAACTAACTTTGTGGGCCAAACTTTCAAAGTCGTAGCTGGCAGGATTCGAACCTGCGCGGGGAAACCCCAATGGATTTCGAGTCCATCGCCTTAGCCACTCGGCCACAACTACACCTTGAGAAGAAGGCACCTGGTTAAGGCAGGAAAACTGCTAATGCCTAGCCCACTGCACAGGTGAACAACATTCCTATCCTTATCCACCAGCGTTCCCTTTCTTAGGGATCACCTTCTTCTGCGTCATGCTCTCTGGTCGCTGCCATTTGAAAGAGTTTACACTCTCTGGCAAGAACTCTAAGAATAGGGGAGGAGAAGATGCTGTCAAAGGGAGCTGATCCGAATGGCAACAAAATGGAAGAAGAAAGAGAAAGTAGAGCTGCATTGGCCGGGAATCGAACCCGGGTCAACTGCTTGGAAGGCAGCTATGCTTACCACTATACCACCAATGCTGTGAGCTTCAAGGTTGTCCACATCATAGGGAAGCACTGTTCTTTGTCAATGGACCAAGCAACCTCAGGCCGTACACTTTGCATGTGAATTGAAATGAAACTTCAAGGAAGTAGTCATTATTTTTAGGTTTTCATTTCCTTTCATTTAGCAGGGATTATCCAAGGACCTTGAAAGAATATGAAGGAAGAGAAGCATAAACCCAGGCCTCCTGGAGCTAATGGGGAAAGGAGCAGGCGCAAAGCCTTGCAGGTGGCTTTTCAGGCTGCCAATCACTGCTTGCCTCCAACTGAAACGGGAAGAGAAGGAACAACGCCCATCGTTTTGCAGACACTTGCATGAAAGTTTTCAGACTGGCTAGAAGTGTGTTTCCCCGCCAGGGTGCCTTCAGACTTGATCAGTTGTGCCAGGGATGCCAAGGGTCACCACTGCCTGATGCTCAGGTGGCCTCTTGCTTCTGCAGTTTCCACCTTAAGGAGCCAAGGCTGTGATTCTCAGGAAAGGACACCCAGCTCCGGGGACTCATCACACATAACCAAAGGCTTAAAGTTAATCTTAACATGGAGCTTTGTTTCTTTCACACCTTTGGTCTTGTTTCAACCAGATCTAGTATCAGAAGGCAGGACAAACTAACTTTGTGGGCCAAACTTTCAAAGTCATAGTTGGCAGGATTCGAACCTGCGCGGGGAAACCCCAATGGATTTCAAGTCCATCGCCTTAGCCACTCGGCCACAACTACACCTTGAGAAGAAGGCACCTGGTTAAGGCAGGAAACTGCTAATGCCTAGCCCACTGCACAGGTGAACAACATTCCTATCCTTATCCACCAGCGTTCCCTTTCTTAGGGATCACCTTCTTCTGCGTCATGCTCTCTGGTCGCTGCCATTTGAAAGAGTTTACACTCTCTGGCAAGAACTCTAAGAATAGGGGAGGAGAAGATGCTGTCAAAGGGAGCTGATCCGAATGGCAACAAAATGGAAGAAGAAAGAGAAGGTAGAGCTGCATTGGCCGGGAATCGAACCCAGGTCAACTGCTTGGAAGGCAGCTATGCTTACCACTATACCACCAATGCTGTGAGCTTCAAGGTTGTCCACATCATAGGGAAGCACTGTTCTTTGTCAATGGACCAAGCAACCTCAGGCCGTACACTTTGCATGTGAATTGAAATGAAACTTCAAGGAAGTAGTCATTATTTTTAGGTTTTCATTTCCTTTCATTTAGCAGGGATTATCCAAGGACCTTGAAAGAATATGAAGGAAGAGAAGCATAAACCCAGGCCTCCTGGAGCTAATGGGGAAAGGAGCAGGCGCAAAGCCTTGCAGGTGGCTTTTCAGGCTGCCAATCACTGCTTGCCTCCAACTGAAACGGGAAGAGAAGGAACAACGCCCATCGTTTTGCAGACACTTGCATGAAAGTTTTCAGACTGGCTAGAAGTGTGTTTCCCCGCCAGGGTGCCTTCAGACTTGATCAGTTGTGCCAGGGATGCCAAGGGTCACCACTGCCTGATGCTCAGGTGGCCTCTTGCTTCTGCAGTTTCCACCTTAAGGAGCCAAGGCTGTGATTCTCAGGAAAGGACACCCAGCTCCGGGGACTCATCACACATAACCAAAGGCTTAAAGTTAATCTTAACATGGAGCTTTGTTTCTTTCACACCTTTGGTCTTGTTTCAACCAGATCTAGTATCAGAAGGCAGGACAAACTAACTTTGTGGGCCAAACTTTCAAAGTTGTAGTTGGCAGGATTCGAACCTGCATGGGGAAACCCCAATGGATTTCGAGTCCATCGCCTTAGCCACTCGGCCACAACTACACCTTGAGAAGAAGGCACCTGGTTAAGGCAGGAAACTGCTAATGCCTAGCCCACTGCACAGGTGAACAACATTCCTATCCTTATCCACCAGCGTTCCCTTTCTTAGGGATCACCTTCTTCTGCGTCATGCTCTCTGGTCGCTGCCATTTGAAAGAGTTTACACTCTCTGGCAAGAACTCTAAGAATAGGGGAGGAGAAGATGCTGTCAAAGGGAGCTGATCCGAATGGCAACAAAATGGAAGAAGAAAGAGAAGGTAGAGCTGCATTGGCTGGGAATCAAACCCGGATCAACTGCTTGGAAGGCAGCTATGCTTACCACTATACCACCAATGCTGTGAGCTTCAAGGTTGTCCACATCATAGGGAAGCACTGTTCTTTGTCAATGGACCAAGCAACCTCAGGCCGTACACTTTGCATGTGAATTGAAATGAAACTTCAAGGAAGTAGTCATTATTTTTAGGTTTTCATTTCCTTTCATTTAGCAGGGATTATCCAAGGACCTTGAAAGAATATGAAGGAAGAGAAGCATAAACCCAGGCCTCCTGGAGCTAATGGGGAAAGGAGCAGGCGCAAAGCCTTGCAGGTGGCTTTTCAGGCTGCCAATCACTGCTTGCCTCCAACTGAATCGGGAAGAGAAGGAACAACGCCCATCGTTTTGCAGACACTTGCATGAAAGTTTTCAGACTGGCTAGAAGTGTGTTTCCCCGCCAGGGTGCCTTCAGACTTGATCAGTTGTGCCAGGGATGCCAAGGGTCACCACTGCCTGATGCTCAGGTGGCCTCTTGCTTCTGCAGTTTCCACCTTAAGGAGCCAAGGCTGTGATTCTCAGGAAAGGACACCCAGCTCCGGGGACTCATCACACATAACCAAAGGCTTAAAGTTAATCTTAACATGGAGCTTTGTTTCTTTCACACCTTTGGTCTTGTTTCAACCAGATCTAGTATCAGAAGGCAGGACAAACTAACTTTGTGGGCCAAACTTTCAAAGTCGTAGTTGGCAGGATTCGAACCTGCGCGGGGAAACCCCAATGGATTTTGAGTCCATCGCCTTAGCCACTCGGCCACAACTACACCTTGAGAAGAAGGTACCTGGTTAAGGCAGGAAACTGCTAATGCCTAGCCCACTGCACAGGTGAACAACATTCCTATCCTTATCCACCAGCGTTCCCTTTCTTAGGGATCACCTTCTTCTGCGTCATGCTCTCTGGTCGCTGCCATTTGAAAGAGTTTACACTCTCTGGCAAGAACTCTAAGAATAGGGGAGGAGAAGATGCTGTCAAAGGGAGCTGATCCGAATGGCAACAAAATGGAAGAAGAAAGAGAAGGTAGAGCTGCATTGGCCGGGAATCAAACCCAGGTCAACTGTTTGAAAGGCAGCTATGCTTTCCACTATACCAGCAATGCTGTGAGCTTCAAGGTTGTCCACATCATAGGGAAGCACTGTTCTTTGTCAATGGACCAAGCAACCTCAGGCCGTACACTTTGCATGTGAATTGAAATGAAACTTCAAGGAAGTAGTCATTATTTTTAGGTTTTCATTTCCTTTCATTTAGCAGGGATTATCCAAGGACCTTGAAAGAATATGAAGGAAGAGAAGCATAAACCCAGGCCTTCTGGAGCTAATGGGGAAAGGAGCAGGCGCAAAGCCTTGCAGGTGGCTTTTCAGGCTGCCAATCACTGCTTGCCTCCAACTGAAACGGGAAGAGAAGGAACAACGCCCATCGTTTTGCAGACACTTGCATGAAAGCTTTCAGACTGGCTAGAAGTGTGTTTCCCCGCCAGGGTGCCATCAGACTTGATCAGTTGTGCCAGGGATGCCAAGGGTCACCACTGCCTGATGCTCAGGTGGCCTCTTGCTTCTGCAGTTTCCACCTTAAGGAGCCAAGGCTGTGATTCTCAGGAAAGGACACCCAGCTCCGGGGACTCATCACACATAACCAAAGGCTTAAAGTTAATCTTAACATGGAGCTTTGTTTCTTTCACACCTTTGGTCTTGTTTCAACCAGATCTAGTATCAGAAGGCAGGACAAACTAACTTTGTGGGCCAAACTTTCAAAGATGTAGTTGGCAGGATTCGAACCTGCATGGGGAAACCCCAATGGATTTCAAGTGCATCGCCTTAGCCACTCGGCCACAACTACATCTTGAGAAGAAGGCCCCTGGTTAAGGCAGGAAACTGCTAATGCCTAGCCCACTGCACAGGTGAACAACATTCCTATCCTTATCCACCAGCGTTCCCTTTCTTAGGGATCACCTTCTTCTGCGTCATGCTCTCTGGTCGCTGCCATTTGAAAGAATTTACACTCTCTGGCAAGAACTCTAAGAATAGGGGAGGAGAAGATGCTGTCAAAGGGAGCTGATCCGAATGGCAACAAAATGGAAGAAGAAAGAGAAGGTAGAGCTGCATTGGCCGGGAATCGAACCCAGGTCAACTGCTTGGAAGGCAGCTATGCTTACCACTATACCACCAATGCTGTGAGCTTCAAGGTTGTCCACATCATAGGGAAGCACTGTTCTTTGTCAATGGACCAAGCAACCTCAGGCCGTACACTTTGCATGTGAATTGAAATGAAACTTCAAGGAAGTAGTCATTATTTTTAGGTTTTCATTTCCTTTCATTTAGCAGGGATTATCCAAGGACCTTGAAAGAATATGAAGGAAGAGAAGCATAAACCCAGGCCTCCTGGAGCTAATGGGGAAAGGAGCAGGCGCAAAGCCTTGCAGGTGGCTTTTCAGGCTGCCAATCACTGCTTGCCTCCAACTGAAACGGGAAGAGAAGGAACAACGCCCATCGTTTTGCAGACACTTGCATGAAAGTTTTCAGACTGGCTAGAAGTGTGTTTCCCCGCCAGGGTGCCTTCAGACTTGATCAGTTGTGCCAGGGATGCCAAGGGTCACCACTGCCTGATGCTCAGGTGGCCTCTTGCTTCTTCAGTTTCCACCTTAAGGAGCCAAGGCTGTGATTCTCAGGAAAGGACACCCAGCTCCGGGGACTCATCACACATAACCAAAGGTTTAAAGTTAATCTTAACATGGAGCTTTGTTTCTTTCACACCTTTGGTCTTGTTTCAACCAGATGTAGTATCAGAAGGCAGGACTAACTAACTTTGTGGGCCAAACTTTCAAAGTTGTAGTTGGCAGGATTCAAACCTGCGTGGGGAAACCCCAATGGATTTCGAGTCCATCGCCTTAGCCACTCGGCCACAACTACACCTTGAGAAGAAGGCACCTGGTTAAGCCAGGAAACTGCTAATGCCTAGCCCACTGCACAGGTGAACAACATTCCTATCCTTATCCACCAGCGTTCCCTTTCTTAGGGATCACCTTCTTCTGCGTCATGCTCTCTGGTCACTGCCATTTGAAAGAGTTTACACTCTCTGGCAAGAACTCTAAGAATAGGGGAGGAGAAGATGCTGTCAAAGGGAGCTGATCCGAATGGCAACAAAATGGAAGAAGAAAGAGAAGGTAGAGCTGCATTGGCTGGGAATCAAACCCGGATCAACTGCTTGGAAGGCAGCTATGCTTACCACTATACCACCAATGCTGTGAGCTTCAAGGTTGTCCACATCATAGGGAAGCACTGTTCTTTGTCAATGGACCAAGCAACCTCAGGCCGTACACTTTGCATGTGAATTGAAATGAAACTTCAAGGAAGTAGTCATTATTTTTAGGTTTTCATTTCCTTTCATTTAGCAGGGATTATCCAAGGACCTTGAAAGAATATGAAGGAAGAGAAGCATAAACCCAGGCCTCCTGGAGCTAATGGGGAAAGGAGCAGGCGCAAAGCCTTGCAGGTGGCTTTTCAGGCTGCCAATCACTGCTTGCCTCCAACTGAATCGGGAAGAGAAGGAATAACACCCATCGTTTTGCAGACACTTGCATGAAAGTTTTCAGACTGGCTAGAAGTGTGTTTCCCCGCCAGGGTGCCTTCAGACTTGATCAGTTGTGCCAGGGATGCCAAGGGTCACCACTGCCTGATGCTCAGGTGGCCTCTTGCTTCTGCAGTTTCCACCTTAAGGAGCCAAGGCTGTGATTCTCAGGAAAGGACACCCAGCTCCGGGGACTCATCACACATAACCAAAGGCTTAAAGTTAATCTTAACATGGAGCTTTGTTTCTTTCACACCTTTGGTCTTGTTTCAACCAGATCTAGTATCAGAAGGCAGGACAAACTAACTTTGTGGGCCAAACTTTCAAAGTCGTAGTTGGCAGGATTCGAACCTGCGCGGGGAAACCCCAATGGATTTTGAGTCCATCGCCTTAGCCACTCGGCCACAACTACACCTTGAGAAGAAGGTACCTGGTTAAGGCAGGAAACTGCTAATGCCTAGCCCACTGCACAGGTGAACAACATTCCTATCCTTATCCACCAGCGTTCCCTTTCTTAGGGATCACCTTCTTCTGCGTCATGCTCTCTGGTCGCTGCCATTTGAAAGAGTTTACACTCTCTGGCAAGAACTCTAAGAATAGGGGAGGAGAAGATGCTGTCAAAGGGAGCTGATCCGAATGGCAACAAAATGGAAGAAGAAAGAGAAGGTAGAGCTGCATTGGCCGGGAATCAAACCCAGGTCAACTGTTTGGAAGGCAGCTATGCTTTCCACTATCCCACCAATGCTGTGAGCTTCAAGGTTGTCCACATCATAGGGAAGCACTGTTCTTTGTCAATGGACCAAGCAACCTCAGGCCGTACACTTTGCATGTGAATTGAAATGAAACTTCAAGGAAGTAGTCATTATTTTTAGGTTTTCATTTCCTTTCATTTAGCAGGGATTATCCAAGGACCTTGAAAGAATATGATGGAAGAGAAGCATAAACCCAGGCCTCCTGGAGCTAATGGGGAAAGGAGCAGGCGCAAAGCCTTGCAGGTGGCTTTTCAGGCTGCCAATCACTGCTTGCCTCCAACTGAAACGGGAAGAGAAGGAACAACGCCCATCGTTTTGCAGACACTTGCATGAAAGTTTTCAGACTGGCTAGAAGTGTGTTTCCCCGCCAGGGTGCCTTCAGACTTGATCAGTTGTGTCAGGGATGCCAAGGGTCACCACTGCCTGATGCTCAGGTGGCCTCTTGCTTCTGCAGTTTCCACCTTAAGGAGCCAAGGCTGTGATTCTCAGGAAAGGACACCCAGCTCCGGGGACTCATCACACATAACCAAAGGCTTAAAGTTAATCTTAACATGAAGCTTTGTTTCTTTCACACCTTTGGTCTTGTTTCAACCAGATCTAATATCAGAAGGCAGGATAAACTAACTTTGTGGGCCAAACTTTCAAAGTCATAGTTGGCAGGATTCAAACCTGCGCGGGGAAACACCAATGGATTTTGAGTCCATCGCCTTAGCCACTCGGCCACAACTACACCTTGAGAAGAAGGCACCTGGTTAAGGCAGGAAACTGCTAATGCCTAGCCCACTGCACAGGTGAACAACATTCCTATCCTTATCCACCAGCGTTCCCTTTCTTAGGGATCACCTTCTTCTGCGTCATGCTCTCTGGTCGCTGCCATTTGAAAGAGTTTACACTCTCTGGCAAGAACTCTAAGAATAGGGGAGGAGAAGATGCTGTCAAAGGGAGCTGATCCGAATGGCAACAAAATGGAAGAAGAAAGAGAAGGTAGAGCTGCATTGGCCGGGAATCAAACTCGGGTCAACTGCTTGGAAGGCAGCTATGCTTACCACTATACCACCAATGCTGTGAGCTACAAGGTTGTCCACATCATAGGGAAGCACTGTTCTTTGTCAATGGACCAAGCAACCTCAGGCCGTACACTTTGCATGTGAATTGAAATGAAACTTCAAGGAAGTAGTCATTATTTTTAGGTTTTCATTTCCTTTCATTTAGCAGGGATTATCCAAGGACCTTGAAAGAATATGAAGGAAGAGAAGCATAAACCCAGGCCTCCTGGAGCTAATGGGGAAAGGAGCAGGCGCAAAGCCTTGCAGGTGGCTTTTCAGGCTGCCAATCACTGCTTGCCTCCAACTGAAACGGGAAGAGAAGGAACAACGCCCATCGTTTTGCAGACACTTGCATGAAAATTTTCAGACTGGCTAGAAGTGCGTTTCCCCGCCAGGGTGCCTACAGACTTGATCAGTTGTTCCAGGGATGCCAAGGGTCACCACTGCCTGATGCTCAGGTGGCCTCTTGCTTCTGCAGTTTCCACCTTAAGGAGCCAAGGCTGTGATTCTCAGGAAAGGACACCCAGCTCCGGGGACTCATCACACATAACCAAAGGCTTAAAGTTAATCTTAACATGGAGCTTTGTTTCTTTCACACCTTTGGTCTTGTTTCAACCAGATCTAGTGTCAGAAGGCAGGACAAACTAACTTTGTGGGCCAAACTTTCAAAGTCATAGTTGGCAGGATTCGAACCTGCGCGGGGAAACCCCAATGGATTCCGAGTCCATCGCCTTAGCCACTCAGCCACAACTACATCTTGAGAAGAAGGCACCTGGTTAAGGCAGGAAACTGCTAATGCCTAGCCCACTGCACAGGTGAACAACATTCCTATCCTTATCCTCCAGGGTTCCCTTTCTTAGGGATCACCTTCTTCTGCGTCATGCTCTCTGGTCGCTGCCATTTGAAAGAGTTTACACTCTCTGGCAAGAACTCTAAGAATAGGGAAGGAGAAGATGCTGTCAAAGGGAGCTGATCCGAATGGCAACAAAATGGAAGAAGAAAGAGAAGGTAGAGCTGCATTGGCTGGGAATCGAATCTGGGTCAACTGCTTGAAAGGCAGCTATGCTTGCCACTATACCACCAATGCTGTGAGCTTCAAGGTTGTCCACATCATAGGGAAGCACTGTTCTTTGTCAATGGACCAAGCAACCTCAGGCCGTACACTTTGGGGTATGTTTACTAAAATGCGTTAAACGTGAATAACGCGCGTTATATGACGTTAACGACCGCAAGTGCAGTAAAACGCGCGTAAGCACGCGCTAATGACCGGTAACGTCGTACTACGCGCGTTAACCGCGCTTAACGATCGTAAAGCCCCGCGGCGCGTTAAAACAGCGCAGAAGGTGGAGAGTGGGCGGAGAGAAGGGGTCAATGGGCGGAGAGGGGGCGGGGAGAGGCTCCCCCTCACTAACGCGCTGCAATTCTGAGCTCAATTCCAACGCGAATGAAAACCTGCCGTTAAAGGCATTTAAAGGTAAGAGAAACCATTTCCGTCAGCAATGTACAGAGAAACCGGGGAAACAAACAAAACGTGAGCAGTGTGATACATGTGCACAGAACAAAATGTCACAGAAAACGTTAAAATGACCACAGGAAACCTTTTTAAAAGCATAATTCAGCTGGGCAACAGTGATAGCAATGGTCCACAAGGAACAACACTCCCTGGAAAGCACCAAATAAAAAACAAATGATATGTGGAAGGGTCTACGCTCCGCAGACCCTTTTAAAGAGCAATTCATTGTAATGGAGCTGCCCTGGGAGTGTTGTGTAATGTCTCCCAATGATATCATTGTTGCCCAGCTTGGATATGGGTGTGTGTCCCTTTTGTGAGGTCTTCTCAGAGGTTTATGTGCACCGTTGTCTGCATACAAGGTAAATGAGGCCACAGTAAACCTGTTGCAGAGCAGAGTTTCTGACTCGTCAGGCCGGTTTAACTAACTCCAGGGACTGCACTCTCTCTGTGGCTCCAGTGTGGTGCAACAGACACAGCCAGTGCCTGTAAGACCAGAGGGTCACAGGTTCAAATACCAGCTGGGGCTCCCGCCAACCCAGTCCCCATAGTCCTACCCACCACCAAACAGTGATAGTAAAGACACTCCTTAAATGCAGAGAACATACACATGGCCCATATTTTACCACACCAAACACAGACACCAGAAACAGGCACATTACCTAAAGGTGAGGCCCGCAAATGCAGTCCTAGAGGGCCCCACACCATTCCGGTCTCATGCTGTCTCTAATAAAGATGCCTGTGCTGCATAGCTATGCACCACCCCCATGGTATGCAGATGTAGCTCATGCATATGTATGAGGGGCAGCATGAAAACCCGAACAGTGTTTGGAGCGCCAGGACTGGATGTGGGGAACTCTGCCGTAAAGCAGCAGCCAACAGGGCCACACACCCACCCACAGGCCCCATTGGCCAATGCAACCTGAAGAGGCAAGACATTGGGCCCTGCCGGTATCTCCCAATACTAGCAGGTGCATACCTTAGCAATGCCACCCTACACCTGGGTATATGGTACACAGCTATCAAACGTTTCCTATGATAACTGGCAGATCTCAATTCCTACGTAAAGCTCATTGAGCTCCACCACAACAATCAGTCTGATGTCTGTGGTGTGTGCTGGAGTGACCCCCAAGAGTATTGCGTACCATATCCATGCATGTACCGTGCCCAGGACTGGTGTGGTGGGTATGGCTGCAGAACCCCTCTATAGTAGCACAATGCTGGCATAGGTGTGGGGGGGGGGCTGTCTGTCTATCCAGTGTGTGGTGGCTGCAAACACCTCACACAGTCCACGCTGCCAGCAATGTTGCCGCTATTGGGCTGCCCATGTGCATAATGAGGAGCAAAGTACCATGGGTATAGGTCGGACAGGGTGGCCTGGCCAGGGTGTATCTGCACAGGGTATAGGGCAGTGACAGGCAAATTGTAGTGGCCGGTCACCACCTACCCAGACAGGGTGACCTCAGTATATCCTGCTGAAAGCTCACTCTCACCCTGACTGTGCAGTGACCACAGCATGGCTAGGCACTACCATGGTGCTATCTAGCATTTCTCTCATGTGATAAATATGGGTTTCCTTTTGGGGCCCAGTCACTGATGTATCTGCTTGCTGTGTATGCTGACATCCCAGTTCTGGGTGCAGGCATCTCCATTGGGCACTAGCAGACTGTTTGCAGCTGATAGGTGTTGTGATGGAATGGCTTGCAGGGTGCAGTGGCTGATGGCTTGCACCAGGGGAATATCAGATAGTGGTGGGGTGCAGCATACCATATCCAGGCCTAATGTCTGTCTGCTATTGTGTTATGGATGTGTACAGAGCTGCATTGACTGGCCTGTGGGGTGTGTGCCCCTCAGCAGGACTAGGGTTAATGTTCCCCTCCACTGCCACCTTTGCAGGGAGGTAGAATGTGCATCTTATGATAGGTGACCCTGTGTGACGCCCTGGATGAGGTGGGTGGTGGTGCATGGGGCTACACCTGCGTGAAACAGACAGAGATGTCCAAGGTGGTCCTGCAGAATATACCTATGTCACACAGTAACACTGCTTTGGACCCGCGCCATGGACCTTCTCAGCCATGGACGTTGCTGTGGACCTAGTGCTGGATGCCCCACCGCAACCTCAGGGTGAGCACAGTACCCGCACAATGTGACAGTGTCCAGCTACTCTGTGCCAGTACAACACATGGTTAGTACCTCCTATCAGGCCAAGATGCCATGGGGGTGCACATGGTCAGTTCCCCCTACCAGGCCCAGCTGCTGTGGGGGTGCATTCCACATGGTGTGTATGTGTGGATAGCTGATTTGCATGTGCAGTGCATCATGGGTGTGACTGTCACATTCCAACCCTCTGAAACCACAGCACGAGCTTACAGCCTCTGATAAACTATGGCACATCACACGTACATCTGGTAGCATAATGCATATGTGCAAGACACCCTACAGAGTCTGTAGTATATGAAATGCCCACACTGGTAAAACCCACTCGTACCCAGGCACGATGCTATGCGTGCCGGTACGCACGTAGCTACGCACGTACCAATGTATGTGGCTAGGCTCCCATACGGAATTTACCTGAAATAAAAAGCCTCCTCATTCCCCCTGTAATTTACAGGCTAATGCCTGGGACAGCTGTGTACGTTACACACACTGGGCACTCGAACCCATGCTGCCTGTAACAGCGGTCAATACCGTAACCAGTGTGCTACAGCTCTGTGTTAGTACTCTGTGTCTGTACAGCGTCCTACGAGTTACGCCCCCAGCAACGCACGTGGCTACGCCCCCAGCAACGCACGTGGCTGCGCAGCAAAGGCAGTTGGAAGAAATGGCATCCATGTCAAGGAAGCCTGCCTTCAGTCAGAGGGACATCTACCTCCTCACAGAGCTCTTCTGCCTCCGCCAGCAGAGGCTCTTCCCGGGCTCATCCAGGAGGCAGAACCTGGGAAGGGTCAGGAGGGCCTGGGAGCGCCTAGCCCATAGGTTTAACAGGAGCGCAGACTACCCACGTGAGGTAAGTGCATGGGGACAAGTCCCCCAAATGATGAGACAAAACAAGACACACCCAGTAACCTCAGCACAAATACACAATGCACTGACAGGGAATAGCAGGTGCTGACACATCCTGCGGCTAGCAAAGTCTGCCACACACCCCAGAAAAAGACACCCCTGCCCCAAGGGGGTAGCTGCAACCATGGCAGAGGTTCACCACATATCACAGAGGTGTGGTATAGGGTGCCTTTGCAGGCCAGGGATGTCCCCCCATCCACAAGACACCCCAGTACCACCTCTCAGGCCAACAGGAATGGAAGGGGGTCTGCACCATGTCTCCTTTAACCAACACATTTGCAAAGTACATCCACCGATGCTGCAAGCCCTAAATGAGGGCATCTCCCCTCCACCCTGCCCACTGTCTGCTGGTGCCCTGTGTGATCACAAAACACAAACCCCAGCTCCAAGCAGATGTAGGCCCCAAATGAGGGCATCTCCCCTCCACCCTGCCCACTGTCTGCTGGTGCCCTGTGTGATCACAAAACACAAACCCCAGTTCCAAGCAGATGTAGGCCCCAAATGAGGGCATCTCCCCTCCACCCTGCCCACTGTCTGCTGGTGCCCTGTGTGATCACAAAACACAAACCCCAGCTCCAAGCAGATGTAGGCCCCAAATGAGGGCATCTCCCCTCCACCCTGCCCACTGTCTGCTGGTGCCCTGTGTGATCACAAAACACAAACCCCAGTTCCAAGCAGATGTAGGCCCCAAATGAGGGCATCTCCCCTCCACCCTGCCCACTGTCTGCTGGTGCCCTGTGTGATCACAAAACACAAACCCCAGCTCCTAGCAGATGTAGGCCCCAAATGAGGGCATCTCCCCTCCACCCTGCCCACTGTCTGCTGGTGCCCTGTGTGATCACAAAACACAAACCCCAGCTCCAAGCAGATGTAGGCCCCAAATGAGGGCATCTCCCCTCCACCCTGCCCACTGTCTGCTGGTGCCCTGTGTGATCACAAAACACAAACCCCAGTTCCAAGCAGATGTAGGCCCCAAATGAGGGCATCTCCCCTCCACCCTGCCCACTGTCTGCTGGTGCCCTGTGTGATCACAAAACACAAACCCCAGTTCCAAGCAGATGTAGGCCCCAAATGAGGGCATCTCCCCTCTACCCTGCCCACTGTCTGCTGGTGCCTTCTGTGATCACAAAACACAAATCCCAGCTCCAAGCAGATGTAGGCCCCAAATGAGGGCATCTCCCCTCCACCCTGCCCACTGTCTGCTGGTGCCTTCTGTGATCACCAGAGGACAAACCTCAGCTCCTGGGATGCAGACCCCAAAAGGGGTCCCCTGCACCAACCCAGTGCCATTGGAAAAAGGCCCTGTATGGGATCACAAAAGACAAACCACAGGCTAAGGGGTTTCCAGCGAGCACTGTAGGTGACAACCTCACACCCCAACAGTGGCTGATTGGCACATGCAGATGTGTGTAGGTGGCAACCAAAGCTGTGATGTGTCATGCACGTGGGCCGCACATACAGGGCACATGGTGCTCCGACCTGGGTGGCATGTGTGTGGCCCACACATGGGGCTGTCACACGTGAACGCAAGGGGGCATGAGTGCCTCACCCAATAGGGGCAGGCGCTTGTTGTATGAGGTGAGAGTGCTAGATGCAGACGCAGGGAACCCGCACGTGTCCCCACGGTAGCTAAGGGCAATGTTCGGTGTCACCCATACAGGTGGAGGACCTTCGAAAGAAGGCAAGGGAGCTGAGGGCCAAGTACCCCAGGTTCATTGCCAGGGTGCAGCGCGAGAGGATGGCCCAGCTGAATGGTGAGTACCGGGACATGGCCTTGTAGGGGAACGAGTGGTGGACCCAGAGGTCCACAGTGACATGGGAAGAGGATGTTCCCCCAGGGGATGACATGTGTTATCTCACCCACAGCTGATGCACGTGCAGCCAACGAGGAGGAGGGTCCGGAGGAGCCGGCAGACGTCGTGGGCCTGGAGGAAGACCACGAGCACAGCAACGATGAGGACGGCAGACCAGAGAGGGATGCAGAGGATGTGCTCGCATCCCCACGCCCCGACGAGGGAGTGGAGGGTGATGAGGATGGGGGCCAGATGGGAAGCGCGGCAGGCCCTCTGGACGTGTGCCTGCCACACATGGCCGCAGGCAGGTCTGCTGTCCATGCAGCCACACAGACACGGGGGGATGTGTGTCTGTGTGGCTGCATGTGCGGTCTGCGCCTTGCTGCGGCTGTGCGTGCCCAGGCACAGGCCCAGAGGCAGTTCGCCCTGATCCAGGGGCAGGTGCTGGCGACCCTGTCCATGGTGGCTGAACGTCTGCGGGAGCGGGATGACCGCCATGCCCATGCCGCAGACGGTCAGCCACCATCCAACAGGGGTCCCCAGGGTGTGTAATGTGTGGGGACACATGGCACACCCACCCTGTGACGGACCGTGCCATTGAGTGTCCACCACATTGGCCACAGAGATGGGGGCGGACACTGCAATTTGCAGTGGCATGCGTGGTTGGCCATGCCGGCCATCAACTGACAGCATGGGCCATGTCAGCCGGATGTCACGTGTCTGTGCCAATGTACATAATGTAAATATGTTTTCCACAAATAAGTTATAAATGTTGGATTTAATCATATGTACCTGGTGGTCAGATGTCCCTCATTGCCTGGTGACAGTGGTGTGCGAGTGATGGGTGTGGCAGTGGGCACTATTGGAGCCAAGGGTGGATGTCGAACAGGTAAGGTATGTGGCGTGGGCACCCCCCACAGACATGTCACAGCTACGTTGCTGTGTGGGTGGCCCACCAAGAGGGGTGGGGAGTGGCGTGCATGACTGACGTGCAACAGCATGTGTGTTGGTAGGTGCGGGGCAGACAGCACAGAGTGACAATGGGACATATGGTGGGGGGTAGTGGATGGCCTGTGTATCCTATCCAGCCTTGTCCCATATTGGTGGCCTGTGGTGGCAAGGGAAGGGCGGCTGAGGTGTATATGTACTGGTGGGGTTAGGGGGGAAACACAGAGGGTGCAGCACAGGGGTTCCTGTAGCTGGCGCCTGAGGGGGGAGGGGGAGGTGAGCGGTATGGCGAGGTGTGACTGTAGTGCCTGGCAAACGTTGTGTTTGTGGAAAGCACGTGTACCAGCATGCAGGGTGGTAACGGGGAACGGTACAGGATGGGTCAATGGTCTGCTGTGGGACGTAGGACCACACTGCCGTATGTTGGTACGGGTGTACTGGCTGGGCACAGGGGGTGCAAGAGCATATCGTCAGTGGAGTGCATTGGCCAGTGTTGGTAGCACCCATAGGGGTGTAGTGGTCAGGGCGTGGCCACAGTAGAGGGTAGGGACAGGGCCCTAGCGGCATAATGCCCAGGAGGGTGGCACAGTGTTGCGTGACAGTGGCTGGTGAGGGGCGCAGTGCGGATGTTGCAACCGATGACAGTTGCTGGATGTAGCTCCTGGGGGACACTGTGTTAGTAGGATGTGCCATGATGGGGGCCCACGGGGTGTAGGTGTATATGGAGGCCACTGGTGCACAGGGGACGGGTAGCCATTACAGGGGGGGTGATCCTAGGGTGGTGACAGATGCATGGCTGTGCTCGGGGGGCCACAGTGGTAATGTGTGACGTGTGTGACTAGTTGGATGTCTGCGGGAGCATGTAAACCTGAGTACGTCACATGTACAGTGTACATACTGTGCTTGATGAGCACGCTGTGAGCGGCACATGTGGCTCCCCATGCAGGACATACAGTGCACCCACACCGGCACAGAGACCAATGGTGGCTGAGGACCCAACAGGGTATTGGCCCATGGGGTCCCTGGGCACCCACGGCACATTGCACGCCACCACGACATGGCATTGATAGACCAGCATTGCAGCCTCTGTGATTGGCAGCATACCCATGGTGGGCATGGCTGTAGGGTTTGGGGACAGTGGTGAATGACATCTTGGGGTTTGCAACGTAACCCTCACACGGGGCTGGGGGTGGGGTGGGGTGGGGTTGTGATTGTCATGCAAAAAATGAGACAGGAAGCACATGTCACCATCATTGGCCAGCTGTGTGGCCCTTTATTTTGACCTCCCCCTGCCACCCCTTGGACGTCCCCACCTACCCCTTGGCGTTTGCCGCCCCCCTGCTGCTGTTGCTGCTGCACGCGGTGGTTGCCCCTGGGGCTGCTGTACAGGAGGGCTTCCTGCCCCCGTCCCTGCTGCTATGCGTTCCAGTGCGGCAACCATTCCCTCACATGCCACGGCCATGCGGTCCGCACGTGCCAGGAGGGCCGACATGGTACGCTGGTGGCGCCTCTGCATTCACAATTGGTGCCGTTGTGTCCGGGCCACCGTGCGTAAGGCATGCTGTATACCTGTGGGGAGAGGAGATAGTACAATGTGAGATGTGGGAAACAGCAACACCTGCTCGGGTCCATATCTACCATAGCAGGATAGGACACTCACCCTCAGCATCTCTGTGGGCTGATTCAGAGTGTGATCACATCTACCACAGCAGCCAGTGCCTCATTCCTCTGTTGCCCCCGCACATCCACAGGCACGTCCCCAGTGTCCTCTGCGTTGATTGGTGCGCCAACATCTGATATGTCGGGGACGTCCATTTCCCCATCACCAAGGGGTGCATCCTCTCTCTCCACACCCACATTGCCGGACTCCCCACCAATGTCAACGGGGCTTGGTGGGCCCATGTCTGCCCCCGCGTGTGGCTCCTTCCCCGGGTCGATGGCGCGGGGATCACCTGGGTGCCACAGGGATACATATGTCAGAGGGTGCTCATTGCTGTCTGCCCACCCCATCACATACCCCCTAAGGCATCCGTGGGTTACCGATCCACGTGTGTCTGAGCCATGGCTGTAGTGGCACCCCACTAGGTTTGTGCACTCCCCATGCAAGTGCCCCCTGTGGTCCGCCACCTGAGGCCCTCCACCCCCCACACCTCTGGGTGCTGACGCACACCCCAGACAAGGCCATCATCACTCTCAACCTGGCCCCACTCAGCATGTCCCAAGAGGGTGAAGTGTGTTGTCGCGTAGGCCATCCCCTTACACGTGTGGCCCTAGTGGTCCTGCCAGCCCAGCCATGTGTGGCATGCAACATGCCATCAACCTCTGCTGTCATTGTGGGGCATACACCCATGCACAGTATCACATTCACTGCATATTGCCACCCACTGCCACCCATACACAGGCCCCCCACCACCCATCGTGCCTCCTGAATGGTTGGTCACACTGTGTCTCATTTGTCACCCTCGTGCAGGACAGCCACTTACTGCCCCCCCACGTTCTAGTCTCGCACCATGTGACCGTGCTACATTCCCACTTTGGTCTGCATTCCCCCCTTACCTGCTTGTGGGTGAGCCGTGTCCAATGCTGCAGGGAGTCCGTGCACATACATTGTCCCGAGCCGATCAGCCAGGCGTCTCTCCAGCTCGCTAAGGTCTGGCACATATGCTGGTCCCCCTCCAGTGCCTTGGGCCCCTCATCGCTCACGTACCAGCTCGGCCCTTACATGCCTTTTGATATCACAGTATCTTTTTCTGAGATTTTCAACATCCCGGTGTGGTCCCCCAGCTGCTGCAACCGCTGCCTGGACCTCTGACCATGCCCTTGAACGCATGGCAATGGTGAGTGTGGCACTCTGCCGCCCAAAAAGGAGGTCGTAGCGCTCAAGTACATTGGCCAGCAGGAGGTCATTCTCCTGCTGGCTGAAGCGTACGGCTCGACGATGTGCGTCATCCGGGACAGGGACCCTGGCCTGGCGTGGCCTGACACCTCCATGCCCACCTGGAGCGTGATGAATCCCAGATGGTCCTGCAACGACCTCCTGTGGAGATGTGGCTGGTGAAGCTGGCTGTGTGCGCTGGTCCTGGGGATGTCCCTGGTCCTGTGTTTGTGGATTATCCATACTGTTCTGTATGTTTCTGCAAGGGGGTTAGCCATACATTGCCAAACCTATATATAGGTTATCATGGGGTGTGGCTCGGGGGGCGTTGGGTACCCGCTGAGCCACGTGTGCCGTGAGGCATGTTCCGTCGCGCATTCCTATGCGCATTGCTCCGCGCCGGAAGTTACATCATATGTGTGCGTGTAGGCACTACTGGACAAGTCACGGATCCCTCCTACACATCCCTTCTAGGGCAGTTTAGTTCTGAGTAATGCTGATGCACATGTACCCTCCCTTGGTAGGGTTATGTTTATCTGCGCCATAGTGGTAGCATAGGCTGAAACAGCGCTATGTGAAACGTACGCGACCGCACGACGTTGCACGCGGTGTTACGCGCGGCGTAACGCGTGTTCCATCGCCTGCTCATGGGCACATGTATTTTATGTCACTCCTGCATTGGCGTCTGGGTGTGGCTTACAGTGTGATACGCAGTTGATATACACCCTGCGACATCGCTCGGACTCACCTGCATAAGTGTGATACGAGGATGATTGTCCCCGGCTGCATTATATGAATGCGCGGAGCAGCACGCGCTGCACTTTCATACAGGTACATCATCTGATTACTGGAGTCCAGAACATTCTGTTTCCCCAGGTGAGTGGCATTCCTGTGGTGTCCATCCCCACCCACATCACTATTTCTAGCCCTGCTACCCTCCTAACTGTGTCTATCATGGCTCAAACTGTGCATGCAGGTGGTGCAGTGGTTGCATTGGTTGAGCTGGCAGACCTGCTCTACCAGGAGGAGGGAGATGTTGTTCCTGGGGCTGGTGCCCTGGGCATAGGTGCACTGCCACTGCAACTCAGGCCTGCAGCTGTGGGGCCTGCACAGGAGGGTGTGGTTGACCAACGGCGCCATAGGCGTGCTGAGGTACAACAACGCCTGTGGCGTCTCTACAGGCCCAGGGTCTTGCTCCAGGACCTGCGTGAGGGCCAGGTATTCTCCCTGTACCGGCTGGACACAGGGGCCATTAGGGAGCTCTATCAGGACCTCAGACCTGACCTTGAGCCCCTGACTGCCCGGTCACATGCTATACCGGGTATGACCAAGCTCCTGGCTGCCCTACATTTCTTTGCCTCCGGCTGTTTCCAATCCTCAGTGGCAGCAGTGGGTGGGATGAGTAGGCCCACCTTCTCCTGCTGTCTCCACCAGGTACTGCGTGCCATGGTCAGCCGGGTTGGGAATTACATAGCAATTTCCCAACGGTAGGCAACAGTGGGCGGCCCTGGCACAGGCATTCCATAGGATTGCTGGGATCCCACACGTGATGGGCGCTCTTGATTGCACACATGTTGCCCTCGTCCCACCACGCGACAGGGAGGTTGTGTACCGCAACCGCAAACACTTCCATTCCCTCAATGTGCAGGTTGTCTGTGATGCAGGTATGCGTATCCTGAATGTGGTTCCGCGGTTCCCAGGGTCTGCCCATGACTCCTATATCCTGCAGAACTCGGCAGTGTTTGAACAGTTTCAGACCAGTCAGTTTGGTGACTACATCCTGCTGGGTGGGTATTCCGCGTATTTGACATGCGCCCACTGTAGGTGGGTGTATCTGCTGCATTGTCACCATTCTCCACTGGTTGACTGACATTGCAGCGGTATTTCTGGGAGTGCACTGTTGGGTGTGGCTCACATCCTCATGCCATGTCACTAGTGTCCTGGTCCTAGACATATGTTTCGTCACAACCATCTCTCTGTCTAAGATGTGTGTTGGTTTGCTCGCACATGTGTGTCCCAGCAGGCCAGTGTAGTGTCTGTTTCTCCATGCCCTTGCCCTCTTTTTCCAGATGAACTGTGTTCATGTGCGACCGGGCTGCATATGCTGTGTCCCCCCCCAATGCCTGTGAGCTACACCTGCATCCTAGCCATGGCCTCCAAATCCGTCCACGGGCATACTGCACTGGCAGTTGTACCCATGTCTCACAGTGGAGTCAGTCACTTGGCTAGCCCATCTTTGGCATGGATGTCGGTGAGCAGCCTGGTGGGGGGGGGGGCCTAGACCCACCCTCATGGGCCTCATTCTGTGTGCGTGGCCTAATCTTTCTGGCCATGCTTTGGGCTCCCCAGGGGATGTGCTGGTGCCCATTTAACTATCACACATGTCTGCTGCATGTCTGGGCACTGTCTTCAGTGTCCCCTTTCACCACCGCCGTTTGCTTCCCCCATACCACCCACGCAATGTATCCCTGTGGCTGGTGCTGTGTATGCGACAGGTCCGGGCAGCCACCTACTTGCACACCTGTGCCTCCCTGCACCCCCGGTTGCTATTTGACAATGTCCAGCACCTTGCCTCACAGCTCCCGCGACTGCTTTTGGTGAACCAGTTCTTACACATGTCATGTGTCACGGTTACATGGGTGTGCACTGCCACTATCAACATGTCATGCTCATTTGCCACTGGCTTCGACAGCCTCTGCTGCGCTACCACTGTGTGCACTTCATTTGCCTCATATGTGTGTGCACGGCCTCTCGGCTGTCCAGTTCTGATTTGTTACGTCTGTCATTCCATTATTGGCTCAGCACGCATGTGAATTTGCACCATTGTTTTCTGCAGGTGATGCAGGATATGGGTGTCGCACCTGGCTGCTCACCCCTGTGCGTCTTCCCCGGACAGGTGCAGAGCTACGGTACAATGAGGCCCATGCCTCCAGTCGCTCAGTGATTGAGCGCACCTTTGGCGTCCTCAAAAGTCGCTTCAGGTGTCTGGATAGGACTGGCGGGGCCTTACAGTACGAACCGCTGACTGTGGCAAGGATCATCATAGCCTGTTGCATCCTCCACAACATTGCTCTCAGGCACAATGTTCCTGTCGAAATTAATGAGGATCTCGGCCCGGATCCTATGTGCCCTCCTGCACCTGGCCATGGTGACACACGTGCGGGGATGGCAGCCAGGCAGCATCTAATCGAGGAGATCTTTACCTGTAAGTTATGGGTGTGCTGGGGATGTGTCTCTGGGTTAGCCATGTGTTAGGTGGTGTGAGGATTGTGCAGCACTGCCATCTGATGCCTCCATATCTCTGTCCTCTTCTTGGCTCCACA
This sequence comes from Ichthyophis bannanicus, assembly GCA_033557465.1. Lineage (NCBI taxonomy): Eukaryota > Metazoa > Chordata > Amphibia > Gymnophiona > Ichthyophiidae > Ichthyophis > Ichthyophis bannanicus. Next base: position 156,730,134 of record CM066031.1, on the reverse strand, counting down.
GGATGAGCTTCTGTGTTCCAGGCCCACCCGGATTGCCTTATAATGCTGCATGAGGCTGTGCTGCATGTGGGGGGGGGGGGTGTTCATATATGCAGCCTTCTTGTTGGCTCGGGTGAGTTGCAGGGTAGTGGGGATTGCATGGCAGTCGTCACGTCTGGTCACATATATGTTTTTTTCTCTCCACTGCTCCTATGATGCTGCACATGTATTTGGACCACTGCTCCTTCACCCTTCGCTTCCATAGGTCACAGAGGTGGCCTTTACCTGTTCAAATCTTGGGGGTCTGCATGTTGTATCTTGCACACATCTTGTGCGGCTGTGTGTGTACTCTTGCACAGGTCAGTGTATAATCGGTTGCTAGGTTGATCAGCCACTGGCAATGGGTCATTTGACAGATATGTGCCACTCATGCATGTGATGTGCTGTGTGTCTCCATTTGACATTCAGTGTTGGGGGGCAAAACATCTGGGCTTCGTGCATGCGTACTCTATCTCACTGTGTATGTTCCTGATTATTAGTGACCTGTCCACATGGCCATCCCTTATGCGCCACCCTGCCTATGTGTGTTGTAGGGATGTGTTTGGCCCCCTCTCCAATTGGGTTCCCTCATCCATTTGTTACCTTCCGCTGGTGGGCGACTGTACATTGTGCACAGGTGTCATATATGTTCCTCAGATGGGTCACAGTTTTGATGGTGATGCAATGTACATCAACATTGTGTTTCCGCAGGACACACTGCACTGTGGACATGTTCCTCTCACAGCTACCCATGCACACGTCGTGATGTCCGTCGTCCATCGGTGTCTGGATCCGCTATTGGGGCTCTGTGTGCTTTTGGCTGACAGTAACATTCCCATTCAGGCCACTGGTGTACCTTTCAGGTGGCCCTCACCTTCCATCCTCTGGGACATACACCGCCTGCTTATTCTGCATTTTGCCTATTGCTCTCAGCCTGTTGTTAGTTGTTATCTAGGTATGCCACCGCTGCTGCACATGCTCTAGGCCCCTGCGGTGTATGCGTGTCATCTGCATGTACATGATCATATTGGGATGGTGCCGTGGTCTTCACTGTCATCTACTTCTGTGGTCCATCTGCAGTGTGCTCAGTGTTGTGGCCACGTCATGTGGTGCTATCTATGCATTCTGTGTGTGGCTGTTTTTATGTGTGTGTCTCCTTTCTGTCCCCCAGGTGTCGTGGGTGTGTGTGTCAGTCCCTTACCTGATATCTGCATCTTTTCACACAGGACACAGGCAACAATGTTGGTGTGGTTGGTGATTGACATGCTCCTCTTTTAGTCCAGTGGCCCTTTCCACAGCCCATCCAAATGGGCCTCCATTGGGCTATCCAATTCCACCCCTCATGTGTCACTTCCCTGATCAATTGCATGTTGTGTACAGTACATTTTATCTCCTGCTGTGTGTGTGTGTGTGTGTGTGTGTGTGTGTGTGTGTGTGGACCTGTTCATTTGTGTCTTCCATCCCACCTGTGGACTGTGTTGTGGGCTGTGGACCCCTCCTCCACATGTGTACTGCATATTACCTACGCTCTGTGGTTCTATCTCCTGACACGCAGCTGTGGTCTTTGATCTTGGCATGATGTGGTCCTGTCTGCATCCATTTCTGTGTGCCTCAGTGTGTTTTTCAGGTCATCTCTTTTCTCCAGTGCTTTCCATCAGAGTGGTCATAGCTTTGCACTCTTTCTGTTCCTCTTTTCCTGTGTCTTTCCCGCACTGATGCTTGTTGTCGCTGTAACACTGGTCTCCTGGCTTCTGCTACCTGTCTGGTCATCTTAGCGTGGACACATTTGCTGTCCATCCTTTGGTCCATGTATTTGCATCATGGTGTGGTGAGGTGTCATGTATGCTGCTGTGGACTGTTGCCCCACATCCTACCCTGATACCGTTGTCTACATAGCATCTCCTTTTGCTTGTTGGTCCTGTGCCTGCTCTGCATGTCCTGCTTACCTCTCTGGCCACCTCACCCTCCACTGGGGGGCACCTATTCTCCTCACCTGCCACACACCTTTTTTCCGGTACACCAGGGTGCCAAGACCCTTTGCTGTGATGCTGTTGCTCCCCAGCATGTTTGTCTGCGCTGCTGCCATACACGTGTGATGCTGTCATGTTTGAGGGTCCCTTAACTCCCTGCTTGCCCTACAACAGTCAACTGTTCATTGTCGTTACTGTGGGCTCTAGGTGGTGTTTGTGCTACATCTGTCTCTGCTCCACACAGGTCCTGCAGGCCCTCCAGGCACACCTTGTAGCCTCTAGGGCACACTGACCTTTGCAAACATACCATTTGTGATGCAACGTGCCATATTGTTCAATGGGCCACAGTTCTGTCAGCACTCTCCTATCGCGATTTCCCGCATATTTGGGTTCACTTTGGACACCTGTCTTCACACTGTACTGGTACACCTTTTCTGCTTGTTCTTGGCCACACTGTTGGCCTACTGTCGTTCGGTGCTCTATGGCAGTGGCGCACATATTCCTCTCTCCCTTCCGGCCCAGGCGCTGTGAGGGCGCCTACCCCCTCCTATGGTCATCTCTGGACTGCTGCTGGGCATCTGCAGTGCGCCATGGGTACTGTTGCATACTCCCATATCCTTAGCACCCCAGCAGGCACCTTGGTTGACGACATGGCGCCCCTCGGTGCACAGGCAGGGGGTTTGGTTTCAGGTGTTACGGGCATCTTCATTTTCTTGCGCACAATAACCATAGTATGTTTGTTCTTGGATTTGCTTTTGCCAGTGACATTCCATGTTGCAAAGCGGTCTGTGATGTTATTGGGCCTTCTATATTTGGTAATGATCATGACCTTGGTCTTGATTGTGTTTTCCATATGCCCTTGTTTGCTGAGACCTTGCTTTGTTTCTTTGTCAGGCAGCCCTTGCATGTACATGGTGCAACTTCTGTGAGTTTGGTTCGGGTGCTTGGGTCATCTGTCAGTTTTGCTCCAGGGGCTGGCCACCTCATTATTGTGACTTTGTTATGTGCACTGGCAATATGAGCATAGAGTTGCTTCCATGCTTGGGGGTGGGGCCCTAGGTCATGGGTTTTCACACACAGTGGTTCATTGTGAGCACCTTGAGGGGCGTATTCTTATCTTGCTTTATATTGGTGTTAACAACAGCAACGCCCTCACACTGCAGACTCCGCACAATGACTCCTCATGGGCCCAGTAACATGCCCTATGTGGTGCTTTGTGAAAAGCCCTATAGGGTGCTGTGGCAGACAGTGAACATTAGCCTTTGTCCTCTGGTGTGGTTTTCATGGGGTTACCCTATGTGACACCTTCAGGTTACATCCCTGTGGGTGGGTGTTTGCCAGCACAACCTGTTGAACATACAAACCAGACTACCTATGATATTACTGATCTAGTGTAGGTGTCATGACGCACACCCATCCACAGATACGCCAACCTTGCAGGGACACATCCACTTGGTACAGGGCCCATAGTTGTGGCACACAAAGCATGTCCTGGTGCTGTTTGATGCTGCATTCCAATGGCAAGGCAATTGGGTTGTCCCCTGCATTGTTTCTGGTACAGTTTGACGTTGTCTTTCCTTTATTACATGATTTGTGTATATCGTTACCTTTGTACATTTCACACACCCGGTTCTGGCTGCAGATTCACAGTGTTTTCCACCTTTGGGTGCTGCACCTCTCGGGATTAAACGGACACTCCCAGCGAGGGGTGGTGGGCATATTTTCCTCCCTCTCATGTTCTTTGTGTCCGACCAAAAAATGGGGTTCTCAATGGTTTAGACAGGGGGCTGACTGGTTCAACATATGTGTGACTACTGTTTGCGGAGAGTACTGCTGCAGGCAGCCTTGGTCTTTGGGCACACAGGGGGGATTGAACTCACAGACCCTGCACCACCAGGCAGTTTCTTACCCATTGTGCTAATGATCAGTCTGCCTTCACTGACACATTTTCTAGCTTCTTCTGGGGCACCCTGTTGGGATACTGTCTGTTACTACTATGTGCAGTGACACACACAGTCATTGCACCGTACCATACCAGGGAGCTATGTGGGTACGTACCCCTTCTTGTGTTCATCTGTGGACTGGTGGTCTGCATGTGGAGTGCACCATGGGAATCCCTGCATTGGTACGGATCCAGGCCACAACAGCGGACAGTTTGTGTGGTGTCCTGCCGCCCTTCAGTGGACAGCCAGGGGGTGGTTACCAGCTATGGGGCTGCAGGCCAGTGGGTCACTCATTGCCTGTGGCGCCAGTAGTCATGGGTTCAGACCCACAATGGACTCCTTTTATAGGGGTGTCTGCTGCTGCATTATATGTTTTACATACGCAGGACTGCTACCAGCGACAGCCTCTCAAGCGTGATATTACCGTACTGAGCGTCATAGGGTGCACCATGTGTCACCTTATCTGGCTCCCTTTATGTTCCCTTATGGACTGCTCTATGGGGGACATTTTGATGTGCCTCAGTGGACACTCCACTTTCTAGTATGGCCTATGTTGTGCGTTATGAAGTGCCTTCTGCAGCAACTTTGGGGACACCACTGTATGGGTGTGTTTGCTAGCAACCTTACTGCACATACAGTAAAAAAATAAAGGGCCCCTCACTCACTATATGATGTGTGGGTGTGTTTGCTAGCGCCCCTACAGAAAATCAGCAACATATACATGCCCCCTCCCCTCACTGTATCATGTACAGGATGCTGCATCAGCCAGCCTTCTGCATCTGGTACCCTGGGGACTCGAACCCATGCTGCCTGTATCAGCAGTCACTGCAGTAACCATTGTGCTACAGCTCTGCATGGGTCAGGTATGTATGCTAGCAACCCTACAACACATACATGACATATACATGCCCCCACACTCACTATATAATGTGTGGGTGTGTTTACTTGCACCCCAAAGGGAATGTGAACATAGACATGCCCCCTCACTCACTGGATAATGTGTGGGTGTGTTTGCTTGCACCCCTACAACACAGACGCAACATATACATGCCCCCTCAATCACTATATAATGTGTGGGTGTGTTTGCTTGCTCCCCTAAAGGTAAATTGACATATACCTGCCCCCTCACTCACTATCTAATGTGTGGGTGTGTTTGCTTGCACCCCTCAAAAAGGAAACAAATAAATGCCCCCTCCCTCACTGTATCATGTACAGGATGCTGCATCAGCCAGCCTTCTGCATCTGGCACCCTGGGGACTCGAACCCATGCTGCCTGTATCAGCAGTCACTGCAGTAACCATTGTGCTACAGCTCTGTAAGGGTCAGGTATGTCTAAGAGGCTTCTTATGCTTAACGCGCGGTGACTCCTCTAACGCGCCACGTATCGCTCGTTAGTTCTGTAACGCGCGTTAGATGTTCCGCTGTCCCGCCCATCTCCTTATTTGGGGGTTTGTCTTATTAACGCGGATACTAACGCGAACTGCACTAACACGATTTAGTAAACATCCCCCTTTGCATGTGAATTGAAATGAAACTTCCAGGAAGTAGTCATTATTTTTAGGTTTTCATTTCCTTTCATTTAGCAGGGATTATCCATGGACCTTGAAAGAATATGAAGGAAGAGAAGCATAAACCTAGGCCTCCTGGAGCTAATGGGGAAAGGAGCAGGTGCAAAGCCTTGCAGGTGGCTTTTCAGGCTGCCAATCACTGCTTGCCTCCAACTGAAACGGGAAGAGAAGGAACAACACCCATCGTTTTGCAGACACTTGCATGAAAGTTTTCAGACTGGCTAGAAGTGTGTTTCCCCGCCAGGGTGCCTTCAGACTTGATCAGTTGTGCCAGGGATGCCAAGGGTCACCACTGCCTGATGCTCAGGTGGCCTCTTGCTTCTGCAATTTCCACCTTAAGGAGCCAAGGCTGTGATTCTCAGGAAAGGACACCCAGCTCCGGGGACTCATCACACATAACCAAAGGCTTAAAGTTAATCTTAGCATGGAGCTTTGTTTCTTTCACACCTTTGGTCTTGTTTCAACCAGATCTAGTATCAGAAGGCAGGACAAACTAACTTTGTGGGCCAAAGTTGTAGTTGGCAGCATTTGAACCTGCATGGGGAATCCCCAATGGATTTCAAATCCATCGCCTTAGCCACTCGGCCACAACCAAAGGCTTAAAGCTATTCTTAGCATGGAGCCTTGTTTCTTCCCCACCTTTGGTCTCATTTCATCCAGAGTTCCCCATGGCTCTTGGCTCAGGAGGAGGGCTCTCTCTTGCACTCCATGTTGGGGTCCCTATCACTGACATCTTGGCTGCTGAAAGGGTATCCTTAGCCCTTGTCAACTTCTTGGAAGAAGTGGAAGAGACCCTGCTGGCCTCCCACAAGACCTCCACCAGAAGGGCTTGTGCCTTTAAATGGTGCAGATTCTCAGTGTGGTGCCTGGAGCAATAGGGAAACCCATTCTCCCGGCCAGTGCAAATGGTGCTGCAGTACCTTCTTCATTTCTCACAATCCAGGCTCAAATCAAACACCATCAGGCTACAACTCAGTGCCTTAGCGGCTCCTTCCCACCCTGTTCAGGGCATAACCTCTCGGTCCAGCCTCTGGTGACCTACTTTCTGAGAGGACCACCTGCCATTTGAGCCCCTGGCTTCCTGCCACTTGAGGTATCTCTCGTTGAAAGTCGTGTTCCTGGTTGCGTTCACCTCTCCTCACAGGGTCAGCTAGCTTCAAGCCCTAGGGGCAGAGGTGCCATATACCAGATTCTCCAAGAACAGGGTTGTGCTATGCACGCATCCCAAATTCCTTCCGAAGGTGGTATCTTCCTTTCACCTCAACCAGGAGGTGGTGCTATGCACCTTCTTCCCGGGGCCTCACTCTAGTAGCGCAGAGTCTGTTCTTCACACCTTGGACTATAAGAGGGCACTGTCCTTCTACATTCAACATATGCAGGGCCACCGCAGGGCTTCTCAGCTTTTTGTTGCCTACTACCCCAGTCACCTGGGTGGCAGACTGCATTGTCCTCGCCTATGAGCAGGATGGGCTCATGCTGGATTGCCAGGTCATGGCACACAGTGTCAGGGCCATCGTGGCCTCGGTGGTAAACCTCCACTCTGTCCAAATGCTGGACATCTGCCAGGCCACCACCGGGTCTTCAGTCCATACCTTCACAGCTCACTACTGCCTGGAGAGGGAGTCCGAAAAGGACAGTGCCTTCGGTCTTGCCATTCTCCATAGTCTCTTTGGGGGTCTAAGCAACTCCGACCCTTCTGTGTTCAGGCTACTGGAGCACTGGTTCCATCGGACATATGGTTCCTACTGCAGTCTGGTTCTGCGAACTCAACTGCTGCTGCTCATGGCTCCCCTTGAGGGCGACCGTGTTTTTTCCTTATAGGCTTTAGGTAGCCTGTATCTAGGGGATCCCATATGTAAGGACTGACTTCCTGCTTTTTCCCAGAGAAAGGGTAGTTACTCACCTGTGACAGGTGTTCTTTGAGGACAGCAGGAATCAGTCCTCACAATTCTGCTTCCTTCCCTTGGAGTTGTTTCTTTACCGTATTTTCTTTTTGCCATCTTCTAACTATGTCATCTGACTGAGCAAAATGGCAATCTTGGGCGGGAAGGGCACCACACATGCATAGTGGCATCTTCCAAAGGCTTTCTTTGAAAGCCAGGAACATGCTTCCGTGAGGGCTCAATCGGTGCCGACGTCATCCATATGTGAGGACTGATTCTTGCTGTCCCTGGAGAACACCTGTTACCGGTGAGTAACTATGCTTTTCCGCATATTACTGCTGAGTCTATCCCCTTTCACTCTCATCCTATATCCCCTCGTCGCAGAGCTTGCCTTCAATTGAAAGAGACCCTCCTGTGCATTTATGTCATTGAGGTATTTAAATTTCTCTATCATTTCGCCCAGCCCATCTTTTCTCTAAAGTATACATATTATGATCCTTAAGTCTGTCCTCTTATGCTTCATAAAGAAGAGCACTAACCATTTTAGTAGCCATCCTCTGCACTGACTCCAACCTGCCTATATCCTTCTGAAGATGCGGTCTCAGAATTGCACTCAATACTCCAAATGAGGTCATACCAGCGACTTATACAGAGGCATCATCACCTCCTTTTTTCTGCTGGCCATTCGTCTCCCTATACACCCAAGTATCCTTCTGGATTTTGCAGTTGCCTTTTCTACCTGTTTAGCTACTTTAAGCTCGTCAGACATAATTACGCCCAGGTCCTGCTCTTCTTTTGTGGACAGAAGTACCTCACCCCCTACACTGTACAGCTCCTTTGGATTTTTGCAGCCTAAATGAATGGCCCTGCATTTTTTAGCATTAAATTTCAATTGCCAAATTCTAGACCATTCTTCAAGTTTAGCTGTCTCTCTCCTCATGTTGTCAATTCTTTCCTGCGTGTCTACTCTATTGCAGATTTTGGTATCGTCTGCAAACGATCAAACCTTACCCAACAGTCCTTCTGCATTATCACTAACAAAAATGTTAAACAGAATTGGATCAAGGACAGATCCCTGTGGCAAACCACTGGTCGATCACTCCCTTCTTTTAGCCCGTCTCCGTGAAGCCGGTATTCACGGAACTGCTTTCAGGTGGTTCCACTCTTTTCTTCACGCCCGGTCTGCTTCTGTTCTTGCCGCCTCTCCCTCTTCTCCACCTTCCGCTCCCTTCCCTTTACCTTGCGGGGTTCCCCAGGGTTCTGTCTTGGCCCCCTTCTCTTTAATCTTTTCCTGGTACCCCTCACACTTGTCATCCAACAATTCGGGATTTCCGCCTTTTACTATGCGGATGACATTCTTCTCCTTCATCACACGTCCCCACTTCTTCCTGATCTTACTCCTCTCAACAATTGCCTCACTGCCGTCACCCACTGGTTAACCCAGAATTGCCTTCACCTTAATCTGGCCAAAACCACTGTCATTTGGTTCCCCTACGGTCATCCCCCCCCCTCGCTAGCTCCATCCCTTTCTAACACTCCCATATCCTTAGTCACTACTTTCCGCTATCTTGGTGTTCTCTTTGATTCAGACCTTTCCTTTCACGCTCATATCTCACACATTACTAAAACCTCCTTTTTCTTCCTGCGCCAAATTCGTGCTATCCGCCCTTTTCTTTCCCCTTCTGCCCTCTCTACTCTACTTCTCTCTCTAGTCATGTCTAGGGTTGATTTTGCTAATTCTATCCTTATCGGCCTGGCCTCCTCCCATCTACACCGTCTTCAAAGAATTCAAAACACCGCAGCTCGCCTTCTTTCTCACTCATCTCATTCTCACCATATAACCCCTCTTCTCATCCACCTACACTGGTTACCTGTTCCCTTCCGCTCCCAATACAAATTACTTACTCTGGTTCACAAGGCCCTCCACACCAACTCCCCACAATATCTAGCTGATCTTATTCACTTCCACACTCCCAGACACCCCCCCCCCGCTCATTCCACTTAAACCGGCTCACCCTTCCCCCCCCCCTTCTGCCGCCCATTTGCAATCCACCCACTCCTCAGCTTTTTTCTTTATAGGTCCCGCACTTTGAAATTCCCTGCCCTCCTCTCTCCGATTAGAACCCTCTCATTCAGCGTTTAAACAGCAGCTAAAAACCCACCTCTTTTCCCTAGCTTTTAACCTCCCCACCTCCCCCCCCCCACTATAGTTCTATTCTCCTCCTCCTACTATCCCTCACTCTATTCTGTTTTTATAATGTGTAATTTCTTTTCTTTTCCTGGCCTTGCGCCATACTTTTACTGGTTTTTATGTATTGTAAACCGCTCTGATTTTATTGTGAAGGGCGGTCAATCAAATTTTAATAAACATAAACATAAACATAAACAAACCTTCCTCCTCCTCATAGTGAGCTCCATTTCCTTGTACCCTTTGTCACCTCCCACTCAACCAATTTTTAACCCAATTGGTAACTTTAGAGTCCATCCCTAGAGTGCCCAGTTTGTTTATAAGTTGCCTGTGAGGAACAGCGTCAAAGGCTTTACTAAAATCTAAATACATCACATCTAGGGCTCTCCCTTGGTCCAACTCCCAGTCAACAAAATCTATCAGATTTGTCTGGCAAGATCTACCTCTGGTGAATCCATGTTGCCGTGGATCCTGCAGTCCATTGGATTCCAGAAACTTCACTATTTTCTCCTTTAGTAGCCTTTCCAATAATTTACATGCCACAGAGTTTAAACTAACAGCCTGTAGTTCTCACTGTCATCCTTACGTCTGCTTTTATGTAACGGCACCACATGTGCCTCTCTCCAGTCCTCTGGCGCCACTCCCAACTCCAAAGAAGCATTGGAAAGCTCAGACATTGGAACTGCTATAATGTCCCCAAGTTCCCTCAGTATTCTTGGATGTATCCCATTTAGACCCGTGGCTTTGTCTACTTTTAGTTTAGCTAGTTCCTTTCGAACACAGTCTTCTGAAAATTGTTTGAGATTCCCATCACTTCTGTTGCTATATGTGGGTGTTTTCTGAGGTCCTGCTCCAGGCCCTTCATCTATGAACACAGAACAGAAATATTTGTTAAGCAATTCTGCTTTATCCTCGTCAGTTTCTGCATATTCCTCCACTGCATCCTTGAGTCTGACAATATCACTTTTGCTCTTCTTCTTCTCGCTAACATATCTTAAAAATGTCTTAGCCAATGCAATAAAATGTGGGGATATTTTTTCTTCTTTTTGTACCTTTGCTTTCCTGACTACTTTGCTAGCTTCTCTAAGTTTCTTTAAATATAGATGCCTGTCTTCCTCTCTCTATGATCTCTTGTATTTCATGAAGGCCTCCCTCTTTTTCTTCACCTTCTCAGCTACTTCTTTTGAGAACCACAGCAGCTTCCTTTGCCTTTTACATTTATTTACTTTTCTAACAAAAAGGTTTGCTGTCCTTAAAATATTCCCTTTCTGTTTTGCCCACTGTTTTTCTACATCCCCCAGCTGTTCCCATCCCGCTCTCTGAGGTGTTGTCCCATCTTTGCAAAGTTAGTTTTCCTAAAGTCTAAGACCCTTGCTTTTAAATGGATTATATCAACCCTAATACTAATACTGAACCATACCTTCTGGTGATCACTGGATGCAAGTTGATCTCCCACTGTAACCTCAGAAACACTTTCCCCATTAGTAAACACTAAGTCCAGTATGGCCCCATCATGTGTGGGTTTTGTTACCAATTGCCTGACTAATTCTCGCTGTAGAGAATCCAGGATTTTCTTACTTTTAGATGACACCACAGCAGGAATGTGCCATCCACATCAGGCATACTGAAATCACCTATCAGTAGCACTTCTCCTTTCACGCCAATACTGTGTATGTCTTGTATTAAATCATCATCCACTTCTACCCCTGTGATGGGGGATCTGTATATAACCCCAATACAAATGGATTTCCCTTTTCCTCTTTCTAATTTAACCCATAGTGCCTCCTCTCTTCCTTTTAAGCCCTGCAATTCTATAGCTTTAATATTATTTTTTTAACATATAGTGCCAAACTACCTCCCCTTCTTCCTATCCTGTCCTTCCTGAATAAAGTATAGCCCAGTATAATTACATCCCAGTCATGGTTTTCTGTGAACCATGTTTAACTGCCACTAAATCCAAGTTGGCCTTTTCCATTAAAGCCTCAACATCTGGGATCTTATTTCCCATGCTGCGGGCATTTTTACACACCGCTTTCCAGATGTTGCCCATATTGCCCATTTCTATAGAGGTATTTAATGTTTCACTTACCTGGGGGCTTTCACCACTTGCCTGCGGCCTCTCTTCACCCATCCCCATCAAATCTAGTTTAAAGCCCTCTTCAGTAAGCTAGCCAGTCTGCTGCTGAAAACACTTTGATCCTTCTTGGACAGATAGACACCATCTCCGCTCTGCAGCCCTTGAAACATCATCCCATGGTCTAGGAAACCAAAACACTCTCAATGACACCATCCATGCATTCATCTCCAGGATGCAAGCTTCTCTGCCCTGGCCTTTACCCTCAACAGGGAGGATTTAAGAGAATACCACCCGCAGACCTGTCCCAGAGCTGTGAAGTCACATTTGATATGTTCGGCGGGATAGCTAGCAGTATCATTTGTGCCAGCATGGATGAGCAACATTGGATAATAGTCAGCAGGCTTGATGAGTCTCGGCAAACTCTCCATAACATCTCAGACTTGGCACCTGGCAGACAGCACACCTCTCTGGACATCAAATCTGGTCGGCAGATGGACGCCTCAGTACTCCTCAGTAGAGAGTCACCAATCACCACTACCCTTCACTTTGTTGTGGTGACTGATGCTTTAATCTTGGGGTGTTGAGCTGTGGTTCTTCCCTTTCCTCAGATGCTTCCACCTCCTCCACTTCCAGGTCTGAACACTGGTTCTTCAATTCAAGGGCTGGAGGAGTTGGAGTGCTGATACTGCAGGCTCTGCTGACTCGTGTCCAACCTTCTTCCTTCTGTAGCCTCCCATCTTCACCTCTGTATCTTTCAAGTAGCATCTCGTCAATGTACTTCCACCGTCTCAAATGTTTCTCAGTCTTGCCACCTTTTCCCTGAGCTCCTCTACTTCTTTCCTGAGAGCCTCAGTATGCAGGCATCCTACACCTGTAGCTGGTCCCTCAACTGGCCCTGGAATCTCTTTCTGGACAGAGGCGTAAACTGTAATGGGAGCAACAGCTTTAGCAATATGATTTTTACCAGCCATTGCTTAGTTGGTGGAGCTTTGGTACTTGTTGAAGTAAAAGAGAGAGACATACCAAAGTCCTTACCTATTCCTCAGCTGTCCTTTAAGAAAAATAAAAGCAGTTAACCTAATTTAAGCGTGTTCTAACAGTGCTTGTCTATGTCCCTGTGTGTAGCTAAATGGGGAGTTGCCTTATAAAGCAAGAACACTCACATGGGGTGGGTGGGTATCTGTGTCGGTAGGGAGGGACCTAACACCTGATAAGGTCAGTAGCTTCGAGGAGTTAGCCGTGAATGAACTGGCAAGAGCCTTAGCCAACCCCACAATCACACACAAAAAAGTTGCCCTTTGTTGTATAGAAAAACAAAAGGCTTTATCCTTTAAAAACGAACAGCAAAACTCTCTTTAAGAATAAGCTTTTAAAAAAGAATACCTTACAGCTTGTGAGAGCTTTCAGGCAGAGTATTACCTTGCTTTGCAATGGGGTGCTTCAGGAATGATGATCTATATAAAAGAACAGACATCCACTATTTAACCACATCACCCTGAAGAAAGCCATAGTATGGTAGCTGAAATGTTGGTTCCAGTTATGAAGACGCAGCATGATCCAGAAAACTTCACCGATCATCATACTAGTTGCGGAAGCCCAAGAGAACATTTAAAGAAACTCTGTGAGGAGAGCATCTCACCAGAGAACCTTCTGATCTAGCCCAAGAGAACACACTACACATAGCTACCAGTATCACAGGAGGAGAGTGGTGAAGGAGCACAGCCACATCAAATTAAATCTTTTTTTTTTTTTAAACTTTATTAGAAACCTGACTTGGCCTATGTCTGGGATCTAAAAAAGGACCAACAGAAAAATAAAAGACATGAAAACCAAAACCTATATATCAAAAATATAAATACATATAAAAAAATGAGTTCTTCACAGAATGTGCATAATCACAAGTATATATAATTAAAAACATGCAGGACAAAATTTAAAAAATACAACATTAAAATGAAGTATGAATACAAAATAATGACAGAATTTACTAATATATGTATGAGTCATTGTTAAAGACACACATAACACCATCAATGATAAAAAATCTAAGAAAAGGAGATATGCAGAGATCAATTAAAATCTAAAATTATCAAATCATATAATAAGTATAAATATAACATTTCTTTTCAAAAATTGAATGCAGAGCTCAGTATCAGGAACAATAATGTTGGTGACAAACGCTGAACTTCCTAAAAGGAAGGAGGTGAGAATAACTAGTTGTGGCTGTAATAATAAAATTTTAAAAAGGGAAGAATATAAGATATAAAATATATATAAGAAAACATATCAATTATGGGCCTAATGTTCATTTGGGCAGGTTATGCGTTGCTATGGTGCACAGCCATACCTGCCAACCCTTAACCCCAGATATTTCAATGCTGCAAGTGCTGGAAGCCGCAGCAACGATATTGCATGCTGCCCGGTTAGCTCCTCCACCTAAAAGATAGGCAAGAAAAAACCTCGCCTATCTGTTAGGTGCAGATCGCTAACTGGGCAGTATGCAATATCGCTGCTGCCCGGTTATTGATCGTCTCTGCCTCCTCTCCTCCCTGGGACGCCTCCGACACGCCCTGATGCTAAGTGGTTAGCACTGGGGTGCGTAAGGACCATAATCTGGGATATTCAGCTGCACTAACCATGTTAGTGCCATTGGATCTTTCTCTTGGCGGCAGCTACACAGTTTCCAGGGCTGTAAATCGTGTAACTGCCCTTCGAGTATTGGGTCCTATGTCTCCAAGAATATGTTTCATATAAAAACATCTACACATGAATAATCCCTTTTAAAATGAAGTCAAGTAAAATTGAAAGGGATACAACTATTGTGATAAAAATAATTAAAAAAAGAAAGGCAATGATAACAAAGCTGATGGGGGAAGTGGGGGGGGGGAAGGAAAAAATGAGAGGGGGAAAAGGGAGGGTGCAGGTTAGAAAGAAAATGGAGGGGAAGGCAAGGAGCATCTGCAAAACTTAAGATTGAAACAAAGAAAGCAAATCACGTCATAAATAGCCTTTATTAAAAAGATTAAGAGGCTGCCAATTAACATATAAGACTTCCATAAGAGCCATGGACAGTGCGGTGAAAAAGGGATATTGAATTTAAGTACATATTGTAAAAAAATGTGCCAAAACAGAGATCAACAAGAGAACCAAGATAGAAAAGAGTGTAAGCAGGCTTCAGATAATAGTGTCTACCTCATTGTGCTGTCATATGAATTAAATCATTTTATTTGCTGAAATAATAATGCAAAATATAACTCACTCAGTATACGAGGAAACCGGAGGTTTGTGCAGAATGGAAAAGGCTGTGCATGCACCGTCTGTCTATAATAGGGAGAGCAGCATCTCTACCAGTAGCAACCGCTAAGAAAGCTGTATGGTTCAGCTGCTAAGTTTCACAGCAGAACTTAGAGCAAAGAAAATGAAATACACATCTGAATCATAAAGAGCCAGCCCAGGAAGGATAGGAGTATGGCAGCATGGGAAGGAGAATGGGGAATTGATACAGAGCATGCCTCGTGGAATTTTTCAGCCCCTGTGTGTGTGTTGATGTGTGTATATCATCTTCTCTCTTCCTTCAAACTCACTACCTGCCCCTTTTCCTACCCATTTACTAAGCTCCATTTCCACCCTATCAACCCTTCCCTCTGCATTAACCTCAACTTATCGTTTTCCAGTGCAACTGTTCCTGCTGTCTTTAAGCATACTATGGTTACACCTCTCCTCAAAAAAACCTTCACTGGACCCTTCCTGCCCTTTCAATAATCGCTCCATCTCCCTCCTCCCTTTTGCATCCAAACTATTCAAACATGCTCTCTTGACTTTCCTCTGAAGCCGTTCTGGATCCACTGCAATCCGGCTTTCGTTCTCTACCAGCATCCGGCCTAACAGAGATATGGTTGTGGCAATGAGGTGAGGGGAAATGTGCTGTGGGGAAAGCATCACCTGATGAAATAATTTCCAACCCCTCTGCGTGTGTATCTGTGTGTGGATACAGAGGATCCCTAAGTGGCAAGAGGATGGAAGCCAAGCACCGAGTGCTGCTCAAAGCATAACCTTTTGCACTTTTAGGAAGACATGGTAGTAACCTGTACAGAGTTGCGACAACACTAAATGAAGGCATGGGGCAGAGGGTAAGCTACATGGAGCCACAGTTATAACCCTAACCACCTTACTGGACCTTTTGGGCCCGATTTTTGAAAGATATTTACACGGTTTACAGCCCAGTAAACCATGTAAATGCCTTAATAGGGGGTATTCAATGGCACGACACAGTTATTGCCATTGCATACCCCCTTCTAAGTTCCCTACGTGCCCCGATGCTATCCGGTTAGCAACGTGGCGGGTTGGGGCGTTCCGAAGCGGAAAGCCCTCGCCTATCTTTAAAGCGCAGGACCTAACTGGGCAGCCTGCAATATCGCTGCTGCCCAGTTAGCTTGGTGGCTTCCTGTGTCTGTGGCGATAACTGGATATCTAATGCTGTTACTATGGCACTGAATAGCCAGGTTAGAGGTCGGCAGGGAGGGCTATGCACCGATGAGGTGAAGATGCGCACAGTTCAATATCAGGCCCTTTCTGTCTTTATCTGTTCTCATTTATTCTATCAGTATCCAAAGAGTTAGTTCTATATTCTTCTAGTTTGCTGTGTCTTAAGTCTTCACAGATTGGCATTCCAGGGTAGAATCAGTGGATAGGCTGCCAGGCTGGAGAAACTACTTCAGACTTTGCTGCTTGCCAAAAGAAAGATAATTGTATTTAGTTCACACCTTTCTCAGATGTTCAGGACAAGATACATTCAGGTATGGTAGGTATTTTTCTGCCGCAGAGGGCTTACAATCTAACAGCTCAATGCAGAAACCCTGTGCTGGTGGAGTCCAACACTAAAGTTCTAATGCAGGGATTCCTAGTGCAAGTTTAGTGCAGATGTTTTGCACAGCAATGCTATAAGCAAACAGCATGCCAGTGAGCTCTGTGCAAAACGTCTGTGCTAAACAAGGAGAACTAGCCAGGCACACACAGGGAGCTGCATTAGCAGAGACTATATTCTGTGCACAAAAAAAAAAAAAAGTTTGGCACTTGTGCTCATGTGCTGGATTGCAATCTGGCACATAAACAACCATATTAGTCTGTACAGAAGTTCTGTTCAGAATAATATAGTAAAGGGAAAAAGGGCAACATATGGAGAGCTGTGTGTACTACTTCCCGTAGCATGCAAGTTCCAGATTTAGAAGCTGTAATGGAAAAGACAGACTCTGATATAATGGCAGTCATGGAGACATGGTACACAGAAAACACAGTAATTTGTATATGATGGAAGATAAAGACCAGCATGGTCCATCTAGTCTGCCTAGCAGGTCACCCCTCCCCATGCTTTTGTTTAGGGGTGTACCCACCGCTCCGTGAAGGTCATCCTTATTTACTGAGATATCAAAGACAATTAAGCTTATTTTGATTTTATCCTGTTGCTATAAAGGGATCCACTGTGTCTGTCCCATGCCATTTTTGAATTCCGTCACTGTATTTGCCCCCACCAACTTCCACCGAGAGGACATTCCAAGCATCCACCCCCTTTCAGTGAAAAAGTATTTCATGACTTTGCCTTTCAGTTGACCCCCTTGCAGCTTCATGTTAAGCCCTCTAGTATTACAGCCTCTCTGTCTTTGAAAAAGGTTTGTTTGTTCATTAATACTCTAAGTATCTAAAGGTCTGAATCATATCTTCCCTGTCCCTCCTCTCCTCCAGAGTATACATAGTCAAGTCTTCAAGTCTCTTCTCATACATCTTCTGGTGCAGTCTCCAAATCATTTTGGTTGCCTTCCTCTGAACCGTTTCCAATCTTTTTTATATCCTTTGTGAGATATCGTCTCCAAAACTGAACACAATATTCCAAGTGAAACCTCACCAGCAACTTGTACAGTGGCATTAGTACCTCCTCCTTACTCCTCTCTGTATGCAACCCAAACAGACCTTCTGGTTTTGGCCATAGCCTTGTCATACTGTTTCGCCACCTTGAGATCATCAGAAACAGTCACTCTGAGGGCCTTCTCCTGGTTCGTTTACAAACAGCCTCTCGCCCCCTATCACATACAATGCCATTGGATTTCTGCAGCCCAAGTGCATGACCTTGCACTTCTTCACATTAAATCGTAATGCCAGCATTAAACCTTTCTTCCAGCTTTTGTAGATCTTTCCTCATGTTGTTCAGTCTCTCAGGGGAGTCCACTCTGTTGCAAATTTTCATGTCATCTGAAAAAAAGCCAGACTTTTCCATTCAGTCCTTCAGCCAATATCACTCACAAATACATTGAACAGTACCAGTCCCAGGACTGATCCCTGGAGCACGTCATTAATCACCTTCCTTTCATCCGAGTGAGTTCCGTTTGCCATCACCTTCTGTCATCTTGTCAGTGAACCAATTTCTGATCCAGTTCACCACCTTGGGACCCATCCCCAAGCTGGTCAGTTTATTGATAAGTCTCCAATGAGGCACCATATCAAAGGCTTTGCTGAAATCCAGGTAGATCATATCCAATGGCATGCCCTTGATCTAGTTCTCTCGTCCACACAGTCAAAGCACTCAATCAGATTTGTTTGGCATAATCGTCCTTTAGTAAAACCATATTTGCCTCAAGATCATGCAACCTATTGGTTTCAAGAAAGTCCACTATTCTCTCTTTCAGGAGCACCTCCATTACTTTTCCTGCCACGAGGTAAGGCTTACTGGCCTGAGGTTTGTCACTTCTTCCCTATTACCACTTTTGTGAAGAGGTACCACATCAGCCCTTCTCCAGTCCTGTGGAACTTCTCCTGTCTCCAAGCAACTATTAAAAACATTCTTTAAAGACCTTGTAAGAACTTCTCGGAGCTCTTTCAGTCTCCTGGGATGTATCCCATCTGGTCCCATGGCCTTGTCCACTTTTAGTTTTGCAAGCGTTTCAAAACACATCATCTTCTGTGAATGGTGTGGTATCTACTCCATTCCCATTTGTGTATTTGTCAATCACAGGTGGTCCTTCTCCAGATTTTACAGAACATAAGTATTTAGCATTTTCGCTTTTTCGATGTCACTTTCCATGAATCCGTTCTTGGCACTTTTGAGACTTGCAATTCCAACTTTAATCTTCCTTTTCTCCCGAATATACCTGAAAAAATGTTTGTTCACCACTCTTTGATCTTTAGCTATCTTTTCTTCGCATTTGCTTTTGCTATCCTTATTTCTCTTTTTGTCTCTTTTAGCTTCATCCTGTATTCTTTTCTTTGTTCCGCTGTTTGTGAACTGAATTTTGTGGAAAGCCGTGTTTTTTTGCCTTTATTTGTGCAGCCACTTTTTTGGAGAACCATATAGGTTTCCTTTTCCTTATTTACTTTCCTTACATATTTATCTATTGCCTCCTTTAGTTTAATCTACTGCAATTCTACTTCCCTTATCTCCTCGCACCCTGCCAACTCCTCCTTCAGGCACTTGACCATTTTACTGAAGTCAGCGTCCATGACAGAAGGAAGGCATCCAGAGCCACCCTGCCCAGGTGAGGGAGGGGGCTGCAGAACCTGGGGAAGCTGCGAGTTCGCAGGGCTGGCAAAGAGGTCCAGGTCTGGAGTCCCCCAA
This sequence comes from Ichthyophis bannanicus, assembly GCA_033557465.1. Classification (NCBI taxonomy): domain Eukaryota; kingdom Metazoa; phylum Chordata; class Amphibia; order Gymnophiona; family Ichthyophiidae; genus Ichthyophis; species Ichthyophis bannanicus. Next base: position 156,710,884 of record CM066031.1, on the reverse strand, counting down.
TGCTGGAAGAGCTGCTGCGCCATCCGGGGACATAGGTGCCACTCATGTGGGCTGGAGGACCCTGCTTAGCCAGTCCACCAAGGCACTGTCAGGGCCCGGGAGGATAGGTGGCTCAGAGGGTGATGCCCAGGCTCACTGCAAAAGAGCACAGAGTCATTGCCTCCAGGCAGAGGCTGTAAGAAGCCGGTACTCCATTGTTTGTTCACAAAGAAAATCGTGATCTGGTTGTCTGTCTGGACAAGCATCACTCAGTGCCGGAAGGCCTTGAGAGCCAGGCCGGACAGCTCAGAGCTCCAGCAGCTTGATCTGCTACTGAGCCTCCTCGGGTGATCAAGTCCCTTGTGTGCACAGTTCCTTGCAGTGGGCCCCTCAGCCTGATAAGGAGGCATCCATCAATTAGACCACCTGATGCATCGGGAAGGGCATGCCTTGGAGCAGGTTCTGTGCATCATGCCACCAGGTCAGGGACTCCACCAGGCAGGTGTGTGACCAAGATGAAGTCAGCCTGTTGCCTGGGTTCACTGTGTGCGAAGGCACCACTATGCCGCCCGCATGTTGAGGAGAGCGTGGGGTACGACATGGACCGTGGAGGCCATGTGGACAAGAAGGCGAAGCATTGACTGAGCCGAGACCACAATGCAGCATTGCATGTCGGATGCCAGAAACATGAGGCGGTCTGCCCTGTCCTGCAGGAGGAAGGCCATGGGCCCACAGAGTGTCCAAGCGGGTCCTGATGAACCTCCAAGGACCTGCACCAGAGAGAGGTGGGAGTTTGGGTTGTTGACCATGAATCAAGATGCCCCAGAAGGGGAATGGTGCTGTCTGTGACCCAACAAACCTGTCACGGAGTTGTATAGATAAGGATAGATGAAGGTGCCCTGCAACCGGAGATGGGTCGGCCATAGCCAGACATTTTGTGAAGACCTGCGAGGCGGACGCGAAGCTGAAGGGGAGCACCCTGTACTGGTAGTGGTTCCCCTGTACCATGAAGTGGAGTGTCCCTCCTGTGCTTGAGATGAACAAGAGGATGTAAGCATAAGCATCCTTTAGGTCCAAGGAGCATAGCCAATCGCCCTGCTGGAGGTAGTGCAGCAGTGTTCCAAGGAAGAGCATTTTGAACTTCTCCCGCAGACGGAACTTGTTTAGTTCTGAAGGACGAGGATTGGTCGGAGACTCCCTGTTCTCTTCAGGACGAGGAAATATCGGGAGTAAAACACCCATTCTCTGAGGTGCGGGAGGACTGGTTCGACCACCCATCCTCAAGGAGGCCTGCTAGCTCCTGAGTCAGGAGGGCCTGGTGCAGAGGAAGCCGCCACAGCTCCCCGAGGAAGTACTGAGGGAGGAGCTGGTCCAGATTGAGGAGATTGTCCTCAGGTGGGAATCCATCCACCACCGGTGCCTGGGTTCTCCAGGTCTTACGGGGAGGGCTATGTGGCCCCGACACCCCCCCCCCCCCCGACCGGCAGCTGATTCTCCAGTGAACGAGAAGCTATGCCTATGGCGTCAAAACCCTAAGGCTGGCTGAGCCACTGCTGGTGGTTGGGTCATGGGACCCTTTAGTTTGCAAGGGCCATGAGCTGCGCCTTTTCCCTGGCTGCCCTAGACGGGGTTGACGCCAGCGGGTAGCCCCTATATGAGAGCCCCTTGCAATGGAAGAAAGGCTTCTTGCCCTGCTGTTTCTTCTTGGGGAGGGAGGAGGTCTTCTGGGAAAGGCGAGTATTGGTCACATACTCTCACTCAGTCTCCACTGCCTTGTCCTCCATGGGCTTGCCAAACAGTTGCTCCCCAAGGCAAGGAATGTACAGCAGTTTCTCCTGGACCAGGTCTGAGGATTAGAGCCAGGCCTGCTGGTGGGCTCCGATGCCAGCAGCTGCCATCCAGGCGGAGGATTTGAAGCTGTCATATGCTGCCGCTGTGAGGTACTTAGAACACTCTCCGACAGACTTTGAGAGGGTCTGGAAACGGCGGATGTGGTTTTCTGTCAAGGCCCACTGCAAAGTATCCGAGCTCCTTAGCGAGGTCATAGAGAAACATCGCAATGTACAATTGGTAAACCTGAATGAAGCATGCCAGCATGGAGCCCTGGTAAGCCTTGTGCCCGAGGGCATCGAGAGTATGAGGACTCTCTGCCCGGTGGGACCGAAGAATGAGTCTTCGGGCTTTTCTGCTTCCGCATGGCTGATTCAACCACCATCGAGGTGTGGGGAAGATGGACTTTCCGAAACCCTGGTCCCCGCTGGATTCTATACATGGATCCAGGCGCTTGCTAACAATAGGGACGGAAGCCGGGGTCTCCCACATGTGCAGGAGGAGCCAGTTGAGGATGGAGGGAACAGAGATCATAAGGGTTTCCTTTGGGGGAGACTCATATTGAAGGATACCAAGTTCCTCTGCGTAGGGCTCATCCTCCGACTCACTAGCGAGCACCAGGGCCTGCGCCATATCCTGGACGAACTCCAAGAAGGAGGTGTCCTCGAGAGGGGACTGACGCCTCTGGGTCAGCGGAGAGGGGTCCGAGGGAAGGTCCTGGTGGGACCAGGTTTCCAGAGAGGTGTCCCCTTCGGATTCCCAGTCCAAGTAGTACGTGGAGGACTCTGGGTCGGGTGGTTCAAGAAGGGTCGGTGACTTGCAACAGGCTTCTGAGGACAAAGCCTGCCCGGAGCCAGATGCACTCGCCTGCGAAGATCTTGCACCTGAGGATCGGGACAGAGATCGAGACCCTCAGCAAGGACCCTCACAAGGCTTCTGGCTCTCGGAGGTCACTGTGGCAGCCTGGGGAGTCCTCGAGGTCGAGGTCCCTGTGGTCTCGAGGCGCTTGCCAGTGGGGTCTGGCACCAGCACCTGCTTAGCCATAAGGAATGCAGAAACGCTGTGTTCCAAGGCCAGCATTCGGGCCTCCCACTTGGGAGTGGGTCCCTGCGACACCGACGCCAGGGTGACTGGGTTGGATATCGAGGAGGAGAGGGGATCCTCTTTGGGACGACTCGCAGAAGACCAGGCACCATCGACAGAGGCCTCTGTATCAGTTTGAGGTACCTTTCTGGGCGCTCCCTTTCCGACTCGGGGATCTGCTGAGGAGGGCTGAGAGACCGGCGCGTGACCACTCACGCTTGTCTAACACCCCGACAGTGTTTTCACGGCCGCCTTCTTTTTTCCGCTCATGCTCAGGTGGTGCCACCGGGCCTGAGTAGGCGCAGTAGGGGACCTGTCAGGGTTTGTGGGACCATGGAGCCGGAGTTTTAGGCTACTGGGGATACCGCGGGCTACCTTACGGAAAGTGATCATTCCAGGCCTTCTGGCTTATGACTCTGGCTTGCCTTTGGAGGACATCTTCTTGCAGAGGGAGCATTGCCTCAGGGTCCATCGGTCAGTGTCCCAGGCACCCTGATCGACAACAGTCATGGGTGTCTGGTGAACGACATGTTCTTTATGAACACCTATCACATTTTTTTGACCAATCAGAGGCCATCGGGGCCAAAAAGTGAAATCAGAGGCCCATCGGGGCAAAAAAACGTACCCTGGCGGGGGGGAAGTGGAAAATCCTCGATGTGGCGGGGAGGCGTAAAAAGAGCGCAAAAGCGCAGGGAAAAAAAAGAAGGGCAATAAAGGCATCCAGGATATCGAGAGCCTAGAGCAATGGAGCATAGGATGGGGGGAAAGAGGACTGGCAAGGCCGGGAAGGGAAAAAGCAAAAACATACTTAGCATTTGAAAAAAACTTTTATGGGGAATGAGATACACGTCCAAAAGAGCTCCACGGAAAAACGGGAGACCGAGTAAGATGGCACCCTTGGGCGCGAAGGGGACCATTCATCTTTGGTGGCGTTTCCCAAAATCTTTCTTTGAAAGCTTGGGAAATGCTCCGTGCGGGTTCCATCCTGGCAACGTTTCCACCCATATGTGAGGATTGACTTCCTGCTTGTTTCCGGGAGAAAGTGCTAATTCCCATTGCAACTGGTACTGTCATGGTCCTATTACAATGCTGTAATTTTTGCCATTAACGTAGGGCATCTAATACCATCTCAATAGGTGAAGGTACGCGCAACCCCCCGGTCAATGACATCATGCCTTAGGTTACTCATCTACCTGTTAACAGGAACATGCAGGTCGGCACCCCTAACAGTAACCATGAAGGTTTTTGGCACTTAACGCACAGTCGGTTTTGCACTAAATGCATTTTTAGTATACGGGCCCCTTAAAAAAAAGTGGCCCATTTAGTAAAAAGTGGATGGCAATGGGAGCAGATTTAGGGAGTGTGAAAAACAAAGTAGGGGCGGAGACTTCCGGTGGCAATGAGCTGGTGAAGACGTGGTCAGAACCGGTGTTCCCCGGTGTTGACCACCCCTAATTTTTATTATTTTCAAACTGCATGTTTCGACTAACACCCTCCATTTAATACTTGATGCATGGTAATCAATTAGAGACCCGGTTTACATAGTAAAGTGAACTTTACACAATCCACATAACAACTAAACGGTGCGTAAGGAGAAAAGCCGCGCACACGAGGGGAAGATGGTGGAGGGAGCTCCGTCGAGCCCGATCATGGAAACCAACCAGGGCATTGTTAAAAAAGTTTACAGCGGCATTGAGGGGGAAGCATTGTAAGTAATGGTTCTGTTCGCTGGCGGAACAGCTCACGCCTGTAAGCCAGACTATTGGGGACTTTAATCGGGCGCATGAAAAAGGCCAAACAATGCATTTCGGATCTGGAGGGATACTCAGCACACCCAAATAGAACAGGCTAAAGTCATTGGTAGGATCTGGTTACAACAAGCCAGCGATGAGGAAAATAGGACGATTATGAGAGAACCAGGGATGGCGGAAGAACCTCCGGTTCATAGGTGTGCCGAAACTGTACCAGCATGGTGAGACTGTCATGGATTGCTAGAGACCTGGGATTACAACCGCAATTTAGTAGTAATAGTACCTCTGGGCCCTCTGAAGTTGGAACGAGTGCATTGTCTGAGCCTAAGGCGGGAGAACTCGTGCCGGCCGAGAGCGGTCATTTCTCGGTTTCTGTTTGAATTCCACAAGAAAGAGGATGTTCTGCAGTGGCCCTGGGTCATTGGAAAACCAATCTGGGGACTCGGCCCAGATTCTGGTTTTCCATGACTATTCCATCTTAGTGATCCAGAAACGGCAAGCTTTTTCCACTGTGTTCGGACAACTGGCGATCAAAGGCCTGCGCTTCGCCTTCAGGTAGCCCGCCAAACTGCAGGTTGACGAGAAGGGACAATCTACATACCTGACAATGCCCTGCGTGAGGTCCAAGCTTTCTTGGCGCAGTTGACTGGGGACTCCCAACTTCCTGAGCATGCAGAATGGTTGGCAGTACATTATGGAGGGCCCCATGTACTCTCTTAAAAGGTACGTTTGGGGCAGAGAGGAACGGTTGCTGGACGCATTAGGATCTACTTTTTTTTTTTTCTTCTCTTTCTCTTCTTCTTCTTATCTCTTTTCTCTCACTCTTTCATGGGGCTTGGCAATATTTATGTCCCGGCTCTGGCAGGGTTTGTATTTACACCTGGGGATGGCGGGAGTGGCGGATGACATAAGAGATGAGAAGTTTTGTGGTTTCTCGTACGGTAAAGTGGGTGAGAGGAACAGAGGTGTGTTGTGATGATATGGATGGGGTTAGGTCGGAAGGTTTTGTTCGGTTTGTAGTGTCTTGATGGGAACCTGAACACGGCAAGGGTGGAGAAGGGTTAGGATTGGAGGAAGGAGGGGGAGAGTTTAGAGCGTTTCTGTGTGGATGGGCTTGTGGGCAACGGTGACAATAGTTTTTTGAAGGATGGATAAACTACATAATCTGTTATAGAGGGTGGACCTGAATGCCAATTCGGAGAATGGGGCTCTGGGGGGGGGGGAGCTGAGGGCTGAGGCCTATCAAGATGAGGCGGGGGGGGTTGGGGTGTGTCACAACGGTGGGTAAGGTGTTCATGGGGGGGAGGTGTTCAGGGTTATTTGGAGCAATGGAGGTATGGGTCAGTAAGGGGGGTAAAGAGACTTCATCCATTGTGGAGAACCTTAGGCAGTCCGGTAGAGGGGCTTAGGCTGGAAGGTCATCTCTGGGTTGTTGTGTTTTTATCGGCAACATTGGACATTACCATTATTTTGTGCCGTGAGTGGTGGGAATTTCGCCTAATTACTTTGAATGTCTGGTGGGATTGTGAGTCCGATAAAATGACATATTGCTGAGGGCATTGGGCGGGATAAATTTGTTGAACTTGCCGGCTTGGCAATAAACCCACATGTCTGATAGTGAACATGCTAACTGAAGCTATGGTGAGTGGGGGAGGTTTATGGTGTAGCTGCGGCTGAAGAAAAGAGCAGGTGGTCCCGCATCCTTGATTAGGAAAGGTGTTATTTCTCAGTTGTAACGGGTAATTAAAAGGGCCAGGGGGCGGAGCCACTTTGTCTGTGGACAGATTGGCGGAGTTCTTGTTTGTTTCGGAATGCATATGTTTCAACCAATTTGATGGAGGAGATTTTTTTGATGAAATGATGAAGGCACCGTGCATACAAGTGGCGGATCGGTGAGGGGAGGAGATTAATTTTTGAGGAGATTTATAATTGTTTGCTGTTAGAATCCCACCAATAGAGTAGGGCCCCAGTGCGTGAACAAGGCGATGCCCGGGCAGCAGCGTCCGATTGATCAGCAATGATGCGATAGTGTGTATTTGTTAGACACATCTGGCTATACTACATTCTAGTGAATGTGATATACACATCTTTCTAGAGCTCATGGTTTATGTGGGATCCTCGACTAGATTATTTTTTTTTATTTCTTTGGCAGTTATTGAGGAGGGTAGAAGGAGCTCAGTGTGGGGTCAACGATTCTGATCTCAGGGGACCATCGCAATGGTTCTGGATTGCCCTCAAACTTGCTTCCCATATGGAAGGGGAGTGAGAAGTTTTTTTGGCAATTTCCCTTTTCCGTGAATGATTGACGCGGGCTTTTTTCAGCAGTATTCTGACACCTTCCATGGGGAATACTTTGCGGAATTTAATGGCTGCCAACATCGGATAACCCGTGCCTGCTTGGGAAAAAGCAAAGGCATTTATTGTGGGGGGGTTTTTTATAAGTGATTGGATTTTGTTGAGTAAGCGCAGGAAAGACCAGAATCAAAAAATAGTGGGGCAATTGGGGTGCACCAATTTGGCGGCGCCGTTGCGGTTGAGAGATTGGGTAGCCTTGATACGGAGGAGACTCTATCCTTCATATCTTGGCACTGCAAAGTCAACTATAATACTGCTACTTCATGCAAGGGCAAAATGCATCATTATTATACTATAAATACAAACTTTACCGCTTTGGTACATCGCCCGGGCTTCAACTCCTTTCTTTGTTGGTGAAGATCTAAAGCAGGGGGGAACACACACCTAGCAGCTATCCAGAACTGCAGGAGGGGCCGAGATATAAGTCCTCACAAGCGGAAGGTAGAAACAGGCTTTCCTGATAGTCTATCCACCCTCTACTCGGGCACTGCGGATGCTGCCACCAACAGTTTAGTGCAGTATTTTCAGAATTGTGATCTTACCCGACCTGACTTCCACTCAACAAGATCATTTAAATGCCACCGATTACTCCAGCAGAGATTCATAAAGTTATTATAGTCGGAGCACCAAGACATCTTAAAGCACCTGGGGGGCCCAGATGGCGTTTAGTGCAGGAATTTTCTCAATTGCCGAGTGATAAAATATGTGTACCGCTCATGAATATGTACATCAATTGGTGAACAGTAACCTTCATTTCCCTATTCATCCTAAGGAATCTTTGATTACGGTCATCCTCTAAAGCCAGGGTGGGACCCCTCCTGCTTCTGAGTTTGTGGACCCATCTGGTGACCCCCCACCCACTTAGCCCCTTCCTTCTCCTCCTTCTTTTCGCATCGTCTTACCTCTGCACACCTTTAGGAACTTTCCCTCCTGCCACCTTCGCTCCCCCCTTTCCCCTGGATTTTTTCTGTGCTTGTCGCTCTGACTGTCCAGGCCTCGCTCTGTGACTTCTGTCCTTTCCAGTGCCTTAGATTGACTTTAGCACCACTCCATCCGTTCCCTCTCCTAGGCCCCCGCCGCTCAGGGCGTTCCCCCTGTTTCATCCTTCCTTACGTCTTCCAGCGGAGGCCAGCTCCGCCAAGTGCAGCGCCCGTGGTCCTGTCACACTTCTCCAGATTTTACTTCTCTTCGGTTTAAAGCAATTACTCTCTCTACATATTCGTGTGGGACGTCCATGATGCCAAACGTAGCCTTTCTAAACACCGCTGAAATTTCTTAGGCCCGTAGCACTCTTCTAGCACAACTACTTTGGCAAATCCTCCGGGAAGCTTTCCTTCTAACGGTTCAACTTGCGTTCTCTGTAGACCACAATCCCAGATCCCTATCTATTGGCCACTTTCTTTTCTGATAAAGTATTTTGAAACCTGCCTTTCATCCTTTTCAAACCCTTCCCCACCCCCTCCACCATCCCCATGTTTCTCCTGCCTCCCCCTGCTGATCGATGCCAAGCCGTTCCTCCGGATTCGTTGTCAACGCCCCTGCGCCGCGTCGCCGCACTAATCGAGCTCTTGCCCATACTTGGTCTTCCTTCCCAACCAGTTCTTTTCTGCTGAGGTCTTCGCAGGTTTTTTGTCCCCAGATCACGGAAGCGACCACATGCGCACATTGGGTGACCCGATCCCATCCAGATTGTTATCTTAGCCATCCTTGAAACTTTGTGCCATTTATCACTACCATTATTACCTCTAGCCTGTCATCCGGTCTCTCTCTTTTCCATCTGTTTGGAATCTGCAATTGCTCCGCCCCCCTTTAAGCAAACCTGCCCCTTGATCCTCTGTCTTGTCCCATTGGCGCTCCAGTCTCAAAAACTCCCTTTCCTTAGGCTAAAACTTCTGGAACAGTTTGCCCTTTGAACAGTTGAATTTCTCATGTCGAGGCCCCACCAAACCAATACTCCTCCAACACACCCGCCCCATCAAGCAGGTTTCCGCGGCAGGTACATGGTGTCTTGTATGGGGAAAAAAGGCGTGTTTTGTTTGGGTGGAGCACCTTCTTAAACTGAACTTCATGTTGCACCTGACCTTGGTGACGTTACTCTCCATGGTCCTCCCTTGCCCTGTTTCCGCAAGACCTTTGAACTTAATTGATCACCGGACATACTCGCCTCTCTTCCTCTCTCGTTTATCTGATAACGGGTTGCGGGGCAACAACTCCTTTTACAATGGTTTCGTCTCTTTTTCTTACAGCCTCGCTCTTTCAGTGTCCACTCTGGTGGTTTGTCCTCGTCCCTCTCTTTTTGTTTCCGCTCACCTGTGGTGTCCCTATCCCTCAGGGTTCTGTCCTGCGTCTCAACCCTGCTATTATTAATATTTTTCTGTGCTCCCTTGGCCGCTTTTGGATTCAACCATATCCTGTCCATCCTCTCCTCGTATATTTATGCGGATAAAGAAAAACAAAAACAAAAAAAAAAAAAAAAAGACAATCAATCCTCCTTTGTGCATGTCTCTCCGCTCATCTTGGATAATTACCCTTAATTCATAACTGCCGGTCTCCCATGTTTTGCCAAAAGTCTTGGTATTTTCCTCAGACACTTCCTTTCACTTAAATCCTACTAGCTCTTCGGCTAAAAAAAAAAAAAAAAAAAAAAAAAAAAAATGGTGGGTATCCTTGAGTGGTTCCCTGATCCTAACTGTTGACCGCCCCCTCTGAATTTGACTCAGTCCCCATTCCACTTGTCTCTTCTCTTCTTTTTTCGTTACTTGGGAGTTACTCTGGATTCGCTTACGTGGCGGCACAACTCATATCTCTCTGGCCTATAACCCGCTGTGTCAATATTGGGCAGTTTCCCATGCCGTCAGATTCGGGCCATTCGTATTCCCGCTCACTTCCTTTTGTTCTTTTGGTTTTTTTACCCATCATTCTAGCATTAGTTATCAGTCGACTGATTATTGCAACGTTCTCTCTTTGGTCTAACCTTCCCGAGTTATCAAACTTCAGCATTTTACAATCTATCCTCTACAAACATCTGCAGCTTCCGGTGATCAATTTTGGCCTCATCGTTTTGATCATGTTACGTCTACTACTTCTTACATTACATTTACTACGCCATTCTTACTTAAATTGGCACTGGTTACCTCTCGGGCGGTTCCGTTTCTCCGCTAATAAGTGTCGCTTATCCTAAACACATGCGGCGACCCATTCATAGTGACTAATACCCCTAGTGGGGGTTAAATCTTGCTGGCGCAATTATTTCGCCTTCACACTGGTCCTATCCGGCTAACATTAAAGCGGTCCCTCACCCCTCATTGCAAACCGTCGTTGTCCCTTACCTTTCCGGCCATCACAAGTCCTGCCTCAGAACTACACTCGACATTCGGGCTTTCCTTATGTCGCTCATCGTCCATTTCTTTGGAAATTGCATTTGGCCCACTGGAACCTTCCTCCGCTGTGAAACCCTTTCTTACTCGGGGTGGCAGTTCAAATGCACTACTGCAAAAACTCATCTGTTCGCAACAAGCTTTTGATCTCCCTGCCTGGTGCTCCTCCCATGAAAGTTAGTTGTTGGATTGTGGTGTTCGAATGGCTCTTATGTGCGTCTTAGGATCCCAAACCCATCTCCTTTAGAGCTCTCGCTGGTCTTTTGTGTCTGTTTGGTGTCTTTGGTCTAGTCATGTGAAAAATTTAATGACGTTTTCTGTTGCTATCCTTTCTTTTGACTTTCCTGTTATTTTTAATTGGCGTTCTTATTCTCTTTTTTTATGATTTGCGGTGGGCTGACCTTATTTTTTTTATTGGGAGCTACTGCGTTTAATGGCTTGCGGCCAAAGCGGTTTATCAAATAGGTTGAACATAGAAGATAAAGCTAACGATCCAGGCCCACTATCGTTATCTGAATGTAGAACCTCAAAATTATGGCAAAAGTATTGGCTATTGATGATTATCTAGAGATCACCCCGCGCCTGAAGTCAACAAGCAGCCGAAATAACTCAGGTGGGGGAAGTTTTTGTTTAAAAGGGGGGGGGGGGCACCAGGCCGTGGGCCAATAACTATTGCAAGCGCAAATTACTTGGTCAACTTTGACTCATTGTAAGGTAATGGGGGTTTCCTAAACGCTATGCTCATTAGTCTTACGAACAAACCGAAAAAGCGTTTGATATCAGTGGGCCTGGGCAGTATCCTGTTTAGGTATCTTGGAGGTGGTTTGGGTCTGGGACGGAACTATTTTTTATACTCCTTGTCAAGTCGGGGCGGGCATTGTATTCTTGGCAACACGTGGGCGCGTTGTTGTTGATTACAATGGTAAGGACTTACTGATAAGATTCCCACTGTAAGCGAGGGAACAAGGCAGGGGTGTCCTCTCTCTTCCCACATGTTAGTTATATCTCGCTTCTCTGAACTATTGTTAGTTGTCAATTTGCGGGATAAACCCGTCAGATACAAGGCGAGTGTCAGAGATGGTATCCCTATGAATTTAAATTGGCAGCGTAAATGCGGATAGACTCTATTGGTGTGCCTCACGTCTCGCGGAGCGCGGATCTCTCCCATTTGCCTTTTAAAGGAATTTAAAAACGTTTTGGGAGTATTTCGGGAGTACAAACTTCTCTCCTAACTTTGATAAAGCGCAGAGGTCATTGCCGCACTAGTGAATTCTATGCCTCCTGCTCTTGGGCAAGAGTGGGTTCTGGCCTCTTCACTTCTGGCAGAGGGTGTCTTTTCAGTACTTGGGGTGCAGGGTCAGTGGCTTCCCGAAAACTGACTATATTGACTTAGATGTTGCCACGCGATTAGTGGACTGATATGGCAAAACACTTAGCGAATAGGCGGAATCTTCCTCTCTCACCTGGGGGGGTTGGATTGCCTTATTAAGATGGTATTCTTTCCTAAGTGGTTATAGTGTTTCAAATGGTTCCAATATGAGCTCTTGCCTGAGATTTGGATGAGAAAACAGACCAATCTTTTATCTCGTTATTTGTGGGCAGGACAAAGAGCGCGGGGGGATTTTGTTTGCCATTTCCTCACACCGAGGGGTGCCTGGCGGTAGGGGAGATGGGGCGTCCCAACCTCTTCAGGCATATAATTTGGTTTGTTTTATTTATGTCATCTAAAAGACAGGCTGTTTGAGACGCAAGATTATACTATATTGGTAATGTGAAGCGAGTGCTTTGGTAGCACCCCTTCATCTCAGATATATATTACATGACAGGCTGGGAACCAACTGACGGTTCATTGGCGCCTGTGTCCCCACTTGTTACAAACTATGCTACAGGTGTGGAGGGTGGATGATTAATTTTATTTATTTATTTGTACTGTTTTATATACCAACCCTTCACAGAGCGATCAGGAGTCGGCTTTTACATCGAACAATTGGGTTTTACATAGAACAATGTATAACATTATAGAAGCTATAGCCTATATAACAATGGAACATTTCACCTTACAAGAACCCCAGGATGGGTGTTTAGGTAGGTTAGGTTTAGAACATAACTATATAACACGTTTTGATGTAAATAACCTATATACAAGCATACAGTTATATGGTGGCATAGTTTACCTATAAGGATGGCATTCTTTATGCAGTGAGGCGGAAGAGGGAAGGTTCTATCTAGGAGGATGTGCTAGGAGAATGTTGAGTTTGGCTGGGCAGCAAGATTTTGTAGTTGGAAAGGGGTTTTCTATTGGTAGTGCTATAATGTTCTGTACAGTAGGGGCAGGGTTTTAAGCTGCCTTTTTCGGAACTCCAGGAGAATCTTTATTGACCTAAGTGAGTATGGGATATGTTCCATGACTGCAAGGCGCAGTGATATTACTTGTAGATAGATTTTGTAATGCAGTGAATGACGGTTGGAGTAGCTAGTAAATTTTGATTTAGGCTTATTCTTCTGCTTCTGTTTTCTGGTTGAGTGCTTCTTATCTTGGAGACAAAAATGATGGGGATATGCCATTGATAAGGTTTGAAAATGAATGACTAATGATTTGGTATTTTAATTCTAGGCTGGGCGCCGCGGGAGGGCCAGTGAAGGTTGTAGAGAATGTGGGTGATGTGATGCAGTTAGTCTTGCCTTGGATTTCACCCTCGCCGTAATAATTCTGGGCAAAAAAAATAATTTATTTGTATTTTTTATTTATTAATAACAGTTCTTATATACCTAGCACTATTAGCCATCCGGCGCGGTTTACATTGAACAGAAACATCCGCCAATTGTACCTATGTCTGGTTCATTACATTTAAACAGGACGCTAGAACTTGGATAAACGGGCTAACTATATACATTGGTGTTTCACCTGATAATGGACAAGGTCAACTATATACATAGGTGGTAAGCCAACAATACAGGAAAACTGCTTGTTATTTACATTGTGGTGTTAAGGCCTGTTGCGTTAGGGGGGGTCTTCCTGTTTGAAACTACATTGCTGTGCTTCTACTATCTACTTGGAGGGGATGGGAGCTACTACTTCTAATTGGAGGGGATGGAGGCTCTTCTTAGGCAGTCCCTGTAGTATGGGCTATTTCAATAGTCAAGTTGAGGTTGGGTGATGAGTGCTCTTATCACACTGTATGCGAAAATCATGAGTATCTTGGAGGGGACCAAGGTGTTGTAACTGTCTTTAGTTTGTAAATATAGTTTGTGCCAATGGTGTTTTGATTTGAGCTGTCCATCGAGAGTGATCTATCAATTCACTGATGCCATAGTTTATTTAACCTCGTCTTTGATTCGGAACATCTTTGTCATGGAGTTGGCCGGTGATGTGGGAAGGGTGAAGTTTGCGGTGTCTTGTTACGATTAATGTTTGCTGGTTTTTTTTAGATTTAGTTGAAGATTGTTTTTCTTTTAGCCATGATTCATCAGCTTCCTCTTATACAGTTAATGTTTTGGTATGTGGGGCATTTTATGTCAATGGGTGTGTAAACGCATGATATCGTCTGCATAGATATGATTAGTTTATATTGTATTTCTTGAAAACTGAACATATGGGTTGAAGGTATATGTTGACACAGGAGGGTGGAGAGAAGCAGAACCCTGGGGGAGTCCCCTGTTCTGTGGTGGAAGGTAGCTGGAATTTGTAATGAAAAATGTCGCTGATCAACTTTGAACACACATATAGTGCCTACAGTTGGACAGATAGGATTTCAAACCCCCCGACTTGAAATGTTATTCCAGATATGGCCCTAATAGAGGCAAGCCTAGTTAGAATGGTGTTGTGTTCTACGTTTATCGAATGCATGAGGAAATGTCGCAGGAACACCAGGAGGTATGCTTTGGTTATCATTATCTAAGGTCCATGTAGAAGAGTATCAAATAGTACCAGGGAGTAGTGTGTTCTACTCCATGATACGGTCGAAATTCGCATATTGGTGTTCATATAGAAGGGCATCGACTGTCAAAGTCTTGTAAGTTGGATTTGCATCCCAATCTTTCTCCAAGATTTTAGTCAAGGAAGGGGCTGCTACCTGGCAATGGGTCTATATAATGTAGGGTCATCCTTAGTTTTAGGGATCTGTTTTTGAGATATGGGACGAATAATAGATTGTTTTAGTGCTGTTGGCATTATTCCGGAGGTATAGGAAGGGGTTGACTATTTCCATAATGAAAGGGGTGAGTTCCGAGTTTTGTATACCTTGATCACATGAAACAGTATCATGGATCAAGGTATAGAGATAGTGGTATTTATTTTTGGTAATTGTTTCTTGGTTTCGGCTTTACATTGAGAAAGGGAGAGGGTGAAATGTGAAGCTTTGCCATTTTGGGCAGGAATGATGTGGCCAGCTTCTGAAGGGAGGGGTGGTTAGAGGGTAGTTGGTGTTTGTAAATTTAGTTTGTAAGGTGGTTTTCCATGTTTGTCCTGAGGGTTAATCCTATGTTGGTTGTATAGTTTTTGAATGTGTTTTACTTACGTGTTTTTAACAGTTCAAAAATAGTTCTGTGGGGTCGATTTTATGGCCTTGTTTAGTTAAGTTTGTGGTGATAAACCATTTTAAGCTCTAAGAATTGTTTTCTCTAAGTGTTCAGAGCAGAAGTGTAACCGCGTCCTTGTTTATCGAAGGGTTTTATTTGTGCTCTCCATCTCTTTTCAAGTCTTACGAAGTCTCCCTTTTAAAGGTTTTGGGTATATCATGTGTATAGCTCATTTTCTTCCCGGTGTGCTTATGGGGTAGGTTTTCCGTATAGGCATGTTGGATTTTGCAGCGTTGTTGATTGTGGTATACCAGTTTTCAATGGTTTCTTCATTTCGAGTGTCATGTTCTGGTGAGGTAAATTTTGTTTTTGCACATGACTTCTTTCTAGAGAAAGTTTCCTTTGTCAAATTGCCTGAAACAGTGTAGTATGGGTAATTTTGTTGGATGTAGCTTGCGGAATGAGTTAATGGGAAGATTTGTTGGATGATAAAGTGATCTGGACCAGAGGACTTGAGTGGTTGTAGGAAGTGAGATGAACTTTGGGTGTGCAGGCCATAGATATTGAGATGAAAAAATCATGTCTAGAGTGTTACCGCTTAATAGTGTGGTAAAGGTGGGTTCATTACCTCGTGGTGAAGCCGCATTGGGGCCTTCATGAGAACCTGCAAGGAAGGATGTGGAATTGCTGGGTAGGAAAAAAAAGGGATGTCAAGGTTGTAAAGATCCTCTAGTAGGAAGTGGGACTTCTTCGAGGATGTGGTAGCATGCTAATTCGTAGAAAAAAAAAAAAAAAAGAAAAAGTCATGGGGGAAGGTTGTTGGTGTCTGTGGGGGATCTATAGATAAGGCATATTGCTACATAATTATTTTCCTATTCTTGATCATGTCGACTCCACTCGCTAATTATCTACATATGCTAGTATGTGCTTTTAGTGCTTGCTTTGGGCCATGATGGAGAACTCCTCCCTCTTGGAATCCCTTTGGACAGTTAACAGGAAATCTTTCTTTCTTATTGTTGCAATTGGTTTAATTAATATGGAGGTCATGTTCAGTGATACCGGGTTTCAGTTACACAAAGTAAATCAGGGTTCTCAATCTCCTTATGTGGCTGTTTATGTAACTGTACTGTCTAAATGTTTTACACGTAGCCTGCTAATGTTAAATGTAACCCTCCAAGCATTGTGATGTGACGTGACCACCTTGATTGAAGGATAAGGTGGCATACAAATCTGTCTAAATAATAAATAAATTAGTATCTCCCATATAATGGGGATTTTATTTCTTTATGGATCGTGAATTTGATGTGTATGTCAGTTCTATAATGCACACACTGCACATGTTATATATACAGTATATTTTACTGTTGCAGGGTCAAACTTGGATTTTACTACCGGGGCTCACCTTCAGCCCCTTTCCAACACTAGTAGTCGCGTGGGCCTTCAGTATGTCGAACAAGTCCCTCACAGAGGATGGGGAGGGGCTCCTGCCCCTAAAGACACAGAGCACAGTTTGGGGGCTAACAGGATATGATTTAGTTTCCTTATTATCCGATGCGCAGTTATATGCGCAGCATTGGAGGGTTCGGGTAATTTACTCAGCTGATTTTTGTGTTGGATTTCAAGGAATTTTTCTTGTCGGAAGCTTTGGGTAGGATTACTATTTCTCAAGTGCAATCCACGTTTGGTAATTAGTAAATGCTAAAATGACTTGGGCATCAGCTGGTGCGAAGTTGGAATGCTGATCTTGGCACTTCTTTGACGGGGCGAGGATAGATGAGAAATTAATTAATCAAATCCCGTGGTTGTTACAGTCTATGGTCTACCTTGCGTAAGAAATTTGTGGTCCAAATAAGGCATAGTTACTCACGTCTGTAACAGATGATCTCTGGGAACAGCAGGAATTTAGTCTTCCACATATGGGGTATCGTTTGGTATTTTTTGTGGTTTTTATTTATTTTTTCTGACGGAGCCTGCGGCTGGAAACGCTGCTCCAGCATCCAATCAGAAAACGCTTTGGGAGCATCCAAAAAAAGGCACAGCAGCCCTAGCGTGCTGCCTTCCCGCCTTTCCCACTGTCGTCTTCTCCAGTTGAGTTTAAAGCGGAGACAAAGAGAGAGAGAGAGGAGAGAGAGAAAAAGATAGAGATGAGAGAGATACAACCTCCTAGGGGAGTTGGGTGGTTTGTTAAGACTGAAATTCCTGCTGTTCCCGGAGATGCACCTGTTACAGGTGAGTCACTAATGCTATCTCCAGGAACAAGGCAGGAATGTATGCTCTTCACATATGTGGGCTCCCTAGCTACAGATGCCAGGGCGAAGCGCCCAGAAGTTGTGTGCCCTTTTGAAAGGGCTCCACTTCCCTCCCCATGGATCCTCTGGCATCCTACCAGGGATGGTGGGTAGGAGTTGATTAAGTCTGGAACAGGTGTTGACGAACCGCCTGACCAAACAAGGCATCCCGGCAGGAGTCTCTTGTTCCAAGCATTAATGGGCTGTGAAGGTATAAACCCATAGTCCGCAGGTATGCTGCTTGACACAATGTCGTCGATAGATACAAGAGTGAAGATGAGTCCATAGAGGCTATGCCATGCAGTCTCACATATGTCTGTGTGCTGTGACATGGCCTTCAAGAGGAAGGTTCTTATTCCGATAGGGTCAAAGTATATACACGTGGGCTAATCCAGTTGGCCTGTTAGTGTCCTTTTGGAGACTGGAAGCCCTAAATGACTAGGATCAAAAGCAACAAAGAGTTGAGAAGACTTTCTATGTTGGCTGGCGTCCTTTGGCAGTTAAAAAGCCAAAGCTCTTTTACAGTCGCAAAGCATGAAGATTTCTTTCTGCATCTAAGGGCATGAGGCCTTGGGAAAAAAACAGGCAAGGTAAATTCTGCTTGGGTTAAATGAAAAGGTGAAACCACCTTTGGCATTCAAAGGGGAGAAGGATTAGAGTCCTTAATGACTACCTTATCATGATGGTAACGCTTTTATAAGGAGAGATCAGCCCCCAATACCTCAACTTCACTGCTGCGACATTCTGATGCTGATTGCACTAAGAACATTTAACCTTCCAGGAAAAGGAATTTTCAAAGAGGTAGTAGGCTAATGGTTTTTTTAAAAGGCGGCTTCATGAGCTGCCAGGCGGTGGAGGGCAAAGGTGAAACAGATTTAAATCCCATGCCACTGATGGTGGCGTTACATGGGAGGATTAGTTATAGGAAGAAGCGCCTCTCATAAATCTCGCTATGGGGGGAAATGAGGAGAGGATATAGGTTTGCGCATTTACATTTAAAGGCTTGAGAGAGAGGCTGGCAATAGCCCACTCAAATGTGAACTCTCAACTGAATGGGTCTCGTAGTCCGCTGCATTAGACAACTGATAGGAGATATTCCAGTAATGATTCCTAGAGGTATTGTCAAGAGGGTTAACCGCCTTTCTGCGAAAACAACCATGATGATAAACCTTTTCCATCTTGAAAGCAATAAGAGTTGTCCTCGGGTCTGGTTTCCTGGAAGCAGAAAGGATATCCTTTGACTTGCTGAGAGAAAGGTTTTGTAAGACTCATGAAGTTCTAGGCTTTCAGCACCGCAGGCTCCTGAGGATTTATAGAATGGGGATTGGGATGCCACATCATCCGCATCCTCCTGGGACTAGGAGATCTGGAGCAGATCCGCAACTCCAGAGAGATGGCGCGTGATAGAGGAAAGTAATGGTAGAAACACAGAGGGTACCACACTCTCTTGTGGCCAATGTGGTGCTTATGAGAATCATTATTGCCTCTGTCTCTCTGAAGGCTTGAATAAAGTTTTGGGAATTAGTGGGAATGGGTGGGAAGGCATACAGACAGTTCCTTACCCCAATGAGGAGGAAAGGCATCCCTGGCCCCTGACAACCCTGAGCCGGAATTCTTGAACAGAACTGGGGAAGTTGTGGCATTCAGGACGGACTTGGGCACAAGAGGTCTATGTCGCGGGTTCCCCAAAATTGGAAAACTTTGGCTAACTGGTCTGGCTTGGAGAGAGAGGGGACGCATTCGTGTGGAAGGCAGAATGCGGACTGAGTCAGTCTGCCGCACGAGTTTTGAAATGCTGGAAGATACCCTGCAAGGAGATGAATCTGATTCTCCGTCTAGCGAGAGCCCACAGTCGCAAAAGGCTTCTGTTGGGCCAGAGGGCGACAAGAGAGCCTGTTTTCCGGCCCTGCTTGTTCCCTATGGAACATGGCTAACTGGTTTGGTCCGTTTTTTGAATTAGGGACAGTTTTGTAAGGCTGAAGCTGGTGTGTTGAAACACTCTAAGAGTCAAGGACAGTATTGGCTCTGAGCTCTACGAGATTGATGCGTAGATCGGTCATCCTGTGGAGTCCAGGAACCGTCTGTAGAGGAGTCCATTGCAAATGTGCTCACCTAAATAAAAAAAAAAAAATTTTAAAAAAAAAAAAGAAAAAAAACACAAAATTAAGAAAAAAAAAAAAAAAAAAAGACCCATCTGTGAGGCACTGCTGTTGTTAGTAGTTCCTTGGGGTGGGTTGGTTGCTGAAAAGTGGACCCCACCAAACATATTCTGGGGTGACTGCCACCATTGGAGAGACAATTTGTTGTAAGGACTATCTGAGGTTTCGTATTTTGTTCCTGAAAGGGCAGCCCTGATGCCTGAGTCGCACGTAGTGGATAGAGTCCACTGGGCTGGCTCCGTCATATGGAGGCTAAGTCATAATGGACCACATGTCACGGTGGATGCCATGTTAGCCTATAAATTGGGTAACATTTCCCGAGTGCAGTGAGGTGAGACTTTAGCATTGTCGGCTTTGGAAGCTTACTGGCACAATGGCGAAGGCAGGGCTGGGACTGTGGAAGACCAGGCCCTTGTCTGTACTGGTATCGCAGCAGGTGCTCCTATGGAACTCTAGAGATTGAGTAGGAAGCTAGGTTGTTGGATGTTGGGAAGTTTATGACAAGTCGGCCAAATATTGAAGGAAACGCATTGTGCGAGATAGAGAAAACGCTGGCCTCTGGCTCTGATGGGGGCTCGAATGAGGCCAGATCGGTGCCAAGTAAGGGAATACAAAATATTTTTCGGGTGCGGAGGAAATGCTGCCACCAACAAGCCATGCATTTAGTGAACACACACTTTGTGCCGACGGGCCCCGATGCCAAACGGAAGAACACTCTGTTGTATTGGTAGGGTAGTTGCTTTGTCTCCTATGAAATAGAAAAGTGAAGAAACCGCTTGGTGAGGTTTGAATGGATGAGAACATGGATTCTAGTGCAATTCTCCTTGAGCTCTAAGAGAAGGCAAAGCCAGTCGCGTGACTCTGACGGTATGGCAGTATAGTTGTCGTCCGAGGAGTAAATTCATTTTGAATTGCTCTTTGAACAGGAATTTGTTTCAATTCTCAGGGGGGGAGTTTCAAAATGGTGCTGTGCCCTCCTGGTTTTCTTTGGAGAATAAGGAAGTAAAAGTTGGGAAATAGAACCCTGCACCAGGTTTGACTGAATTAGGTACTTCTTCTATTGCCCCTTCGGGCAAGAAGCAGACTGGACCTGCAGTGATGTTAAGATGAAATTAGACTTACCCTGCTAATTGTTGTTTCCTTTAAAGGAACTCTAGTCGGAGGGGGGGGGTGGAGGTGGGGGGGAGTGGAGGGAAAAATGCAGTCCGGGAACCATTGATTTTCAAAATCGCCTCCAGGCAGCTTTGGAGACTGACAACATGTCATCGCTTTGATGACCTCAGCATATATATATACTATATATAATAGTAGTTGATATAGGGCAAGGAGCCCGTCCCCGCCCCTATCCTCTTCGGTACCTATTGACAAAAGCAGGCTCAGCAGAGGCAACAAATAAGTAGTTAAAGCAAGTAATGCAAACTCTATAAGCGTCAATCAACTAGCTCTATACCGACCCTCCACCCCGGGTTGGCCCACCCCCCGGGGGGGGATTTTGCATTGCTTATTACTTTCAGCTTTCTCTTCGTCGCTTTTTTTTTTTTTTCTGGAAAGCTGCTGAAACATTACCAGACCTCCTAGGGAATGAATGCAGCACTGGTCCCAAGAGGTACGCCTCTGCTCTGGCCTCGAAAGACCCCCGCCCAAACGATCACGCACCGCTTAACAAACACTGAACTTCGTCCCCGCCCCCTGGGAAATGAAATATCTGCTGGGAAGGGATCCTGCTGGACTAAAGTTCCTTAAGGAACAACAATTAGGGCAGATAAGTCTAATTTACTCTTCCTTTTCGTTCCCGCTCTAGTCGCAGTCCCGCAACGCATTTAGGATGTAACAGAGCAGGGAATGTTTCTAACGCGGGAGTGCCGCCTAGACTGCAGTCCTGAAGTACCGCAGACCCGAAAAACGCACAATCCTCTGACCACCCCCTGGCATTCATCAAGCCGATAATGCTTGTGCGAAGGAATGCAATGACAACCAAGTCTCCGCCTCTACAAATGTCCACATGGGCGTCACCTATACTAAACTCCGCCCAAGAATCCGCCTGCGCCCATATTTCGGGATTGGCTCGAAGACCCTCGGGCACCACTCTGGCCCTTCAAAATGTAGGCTGCTCGCAATATCCTCCTTCAACGCACCTGGAGATAGACGACTTCGCCGCCGCCGGGGGGCTTCCGTCCTTTCCTCGAGCCACCTAATGTCATGAACAATTCAACCTGTCCGCCTCTTACGGAATTCCTCAGTGGGGCCCCGTGGGAGGTATCTTCCGGAGCGCATCTCCGTCACTTCCCAAAAGATGCAACCTGCTTATCAGGGGCTTCAGCAAACCCCCCGCCTGCTCTTCCCAGAGAATACCTGTAAGAGCTTCACTATCTCGTGTTTAACATGGAATACTGACACCACCTTAGGCACAGAACTCCCCCGAGCTCGTAGGTTCTGTACGCAGCACGCACTTTATGATCAAAGAAGGATAGGTACTGTTCCTTACAGGACAAAGCTTACAAGTTCTCCAAAATTCTGTGCAAGCCAGAAGCTAAATAGCCATCCTATAACACCGTCTTCAACGTCAAATCCTTAACGTCGAGGCCTTTCCTGAATAGGCTCAAGATCGGCTGCCTCCACCAAATGCCTCCAACACCGAAGTTCAGATCCCAAACCGAAGCTGAGCATCTCCGTGGAGGGCGCATGACCAACACCGCTCGCGCAAGAACGGCTCCGGAAGTCACCATGCGCCCCGTCAACGCATGGCCCTGAATCTTGCCCCGAAAACATGAAATCGCTTGTCCAATTGAACGGCAAGGAAGCTGGCTGCTCAAACCCTTTTCCACACCATCTTGCAAGAAGGAAAGAAGCGCCTGAGGCACTGACTGCCCGCTAACGGACGAAAATTTGGGGGCTCCACACATCATCCCAATCAAAAATGCACCAGATCCGAATATAAGCTATAGATGTAGACGCACCTAGGCGCCCGCAACAAAGTAGGAAAAGGTAAAAATGGACGCGCTGAAGAATAACGCTTTCGCCCTCATCCTAGCCCTTTCAAGAGCCATGGCGTAAGCGAGAATCGAGCCACCTTAGACAGTCTTAAACGCCCCTGCAGCAACAGATCCTCCCACTAGGGAAGCCTCCAGCTGGGTCGCGCACCATTAGCCGCAACCACTCCGCATACCATTGCCTCAGCTGGGCCCATCGGGCTGCAATCAGGATCACACGACCGTTGGTGGGCCGCTCTATGCGCTGTCAACCACTCGACCTATAGATGGCACAAGGTCGGAAACACGATAGAGCACGCCCGCCCTTGGCCACCTTTGGGCCAACGCATCGAGCCCTCTCTCGCCATTCGTTCCTCGCCTCCTTGCTGAAAAATCTTGCTGTCCTTTGCAGATTCGGAAGGTCGTCCAATGAGAGTCGCTGACCGGGGGACCCCAACGTTTGTACCAGAAGAGAATATACCTCCGGGTGAATGACCCACTCCCCCAGGTCCACCCTCGCATTGACTTAGAAAGTCCGCTTCGATATTGTCCCCCCGGGCCACATGGCTGCTCCGACATAAGACCGCCTCAGATTTCTGTTGCGTCCCAACCTAAGCAGCATGACTCGCCGCTGCCTCGAGGGGCCTGCACTTCCTGTACTCGCCTCTGGTTATTGATGTAGGCCCCGTGCGTTGCGCCATTGTCGGACAGCACCCTGACGCGCGCTGCCTGCGTCAACCATGGCCTGACATTCTTGAAGGGCCAAATATCACCTGCCCTCATCTCTAACCTGTTGATGGACCATTGCTTCTCCCCTCGCAAGAGCTCACTCGACCCTGGGCTAATCTCCCCTCGCAATGGGGCCCCCGTCGCCCGCAGAAGACTGGCATCTGTTCATCAAAAGTCTCGCAGGATGGAGGTTCTGTTCAGTGGAACGCCGGCCTCCAAACTCTCCTTCCAGAACCAATAACGTCCCAACTGACCACTCGTTCCGAACGCTCTGGCGGACAGACGAGGCGGCGAGATAACGGTTCTGATTGATGGGACGCCACCGCCGCAGCAGCGCCCTCTGCAGTACGGTCTCATGTGCGCCCTAGCCCACCGAACCACCTCGATAGATGCCGCCATCGTCCCGATCAGTTGGAGTGTACTACCATGCCATCGTAGCCGTGCCGCGCTCAAAAATTCTCTCCACATTCTCTGCAAAGCCGAGAGCTTGGTGCTCCAGGAGAAACACTTCGCCTACGCGCTCTTCTTGGGGGGGGGGGGGGAAAGAAAGAGTGCCCCCAAATACTCCAGGGACTGAGAGGGGACTAATCTGCTCTTTGCCTGGTTGACCACACCCAGCCCAATCTGTCCAAAACCTATAGCCCACCTGGGCGATGGCTGTGATCATCTTTCCTCTCGCGACTTTGGGCCAATCAACCAATCGTCCAAATACGGGTGCCACAGGACGCACTTCCTTCCGCAGCGCCACCACTACCATGATCTTGGTGAAGCACTCGAGTGGCTGTTTGGCCATCCCGAAGGGCATCGCCTCAAACTGGAAATGCCCTATGGGGAGCACAAAATGACATGAACGTCTGATGTCTCTCGCGGAATAGGGATATGCATAAAAGATAAGCTTCCGTGTAGGTCCAATGATGTTAGGAACTCTCCGCTCCCTGACCGCCACAATCACGGAATCGCAACGTCTCGCATTCTGAAATCACGCCACTCAGACCCTCGATTCACCCTCTTTCAATCCAGAATCTGACACAACGATCCTTCTTTCTGGTGGCACTACGAAGTAGATGGAGTATCGACGCACATCTGCACTGAGCCGCGGGAACGCGCACCACCGCCCTGGACCCCGAAAAACGGTGCAGCGTTTCTGTCACTGCGCGCACCTTGTGCGGAGCCTTGCAAGGCGACAGGACAAATGAATCTATACGTGCCGATGGAGCTCTAACGCATAACTCTCTCAAATGACTTCTAAGACCTACTGGTCTGACATAAGGTGGACCCAGGCAGGGTAAAACTCCCGCAACCGACCTCCCACGGGCAGCACCACTACCTGAGTCTGCCTTATCTCAGTGCGACTTCTTAACGTTTGAGGACTGAAAGGGCGCAAAGCCTCTGCCTGCCCCCCGAAATCCCCGAAACCCTGGCTCCGCACTGGAAATCTCTCGCATTGCGATTGACCAAAACAGAGGACCGAAACCTACGAAACTCCCTCGGAGTCCCCTTAGGCCCGGGAAGCCCCCGGCCCTGCTTAGGCTTATCCTCCGGCAGACGTCCTCCCTTGGACTCCCCCAGTCCTTAACCAACTTTTCTAAATCCTCTCCAAACAGCAGCTTTCCTCGGAATGGAAGCTTACTGAGACGAGCCTTAGACGAACCGTCCGCCGCCCAGTTTCTTAACCCACAGATATCGACGCGCCGCTACGACGACCGACACCATACACTTGGCCAGACTTCTAATGAGGTCATAATGAATATCCGCTAAATAAGCTGTTCCCGACTCTAGCCACGTTACCTCAGAATCCTGGTCCCCCAATGATCCCCCTGTAATCTTTGGGACCATCTAAGGCATCCTCTCGCTACCTACGCCCCGCTATCGAGGCCTTGCATGGAGAGAGCACTAATATCAAACACCTGTTTCAACAAGTATCCAACTTCCTGTCCTGTACATCCTTCAATGCCTTCTATACCCGGGATCGTAGTCTCTTTTGACTGCAGAAACAGCCGCATTCAACCTTTGGAGAGCGAAAAAGTTCCTTATCCTGGTCCAGAGAGCAGATACAACCTAGCTATCGTCCTAGAGCCCCTCAGGGCCGACTCCGGCAAGTCCCAATCTTCCTGATCATATTCCGAAACACCCTATGTACGGGAACACTCGCTGGGAACGTGCGAAACTGCCTGCAACAGGGGGATCCTCCAGCGCCTCCTCCAAGGCTGGATCCACCGACGGCACATTCAGCGTCATCAGAGTCTCTCCAATCAGTGCTGGCACTCCTCCTTTCGAAACACACCCTACTACCCTGCTTTGCTGGTCCGTATCGGGCACTCCCCCTCTTACAAATCATCCTCCGAGACACCTGCGAGATCCCCGCCCCCTGCACTCCGGTCTTCCCAGAGAGGTGACATGGGATCCTCCACACTAGCCCTTTACTCTGTTTGATCGGGGGAGCCTCCACCTCCGCTGACGCCCCACACTTCTGTTCCCGCGGGCTCTGAGGCGGCACTACCATCGCTGGCTGCAACAGGGCCAAAGCCTGCTGCATGAGACAGAAAAAATCCGTGGAATCCCACCGGACCGCTCGCCTGGCTGTACTGAAGGAGAAGGAACCGCTCCGTCTCCCCAAGGCAGACCCGATCTCTGCTCCGCGGAAATCCGAGGAGGGCCCGTGAGTCCCCCTGCTCCCGACCCATCCCCCAACTGATCTCCGCTAGTCCCTCCATAGGGTCCTCAAGAAGGGCCGCTTCCTGGGTGCAAGGCCTACACACCCCGGACTCCTTCAGCTCTCCTCTCCGCGTACCACACACCAGACACAACGCGGCTTAGCCGGATGCCCCCCCTGCACAGAAACCACTGCCGGCCTCTAGCAAATCCAACCAGGAAAAAACACCGTCCCGATCTGTCCTTCTTTTTTTTTTTTCCAAACTGCCCCTCAGTTTCCAACTTCTTATTTATCTGCCCGAGCACCGTCTAAAGAAATTGTAAAAACCGAGGCCTGACAACCCCCAGACCCCCTGGACTGGCTAGAAAAAAACCGCTCCAGACACACTGAAACCCGCCTTTCAAAATGGCCGCAGTCAATTTTCCGCTCAAATTTGAAAGTGGGAGCCTTGGGTGCCAATCGCGGTCCCAAAACTCCCGCTCTCTCCCCCAGGCTATCCTGCGGAGCTGCCCGCCGCTGTCAGACTCACCTACTAACACAGCTGAGACCGGGGAGGCCTTTGGCACGCACCGGAGCTCCGGCACGCAGCTTCAAAAAGTGCTCCGGCTGATTTCAGCACGTTCCGTCGGCGCCTGAGTCTCTGCCCTTCTGGCTACTCGATCCCAAGCCCTGCAACCTCTCCTCACCTCAGGTTACCGCTGTTCGGGAGCAGGTGAGGCGAAAGTGCCCCTGAGCTATGTCTTGTCTGCTCTTTAAAGTGAAAGGGAGGAGGGGGGGGGGGGGGAAACCCCGTTCAAGGAGACTGAGACAGGTCCGGCCAGCAAGCAGCAAAAGGACAACCTTTCAGCAGCAGCACCTTCCCTGCAAAAAAATCACGATACCAACTACTTCTTTTTTTTTTCTTTTTTAAAGCTCATTCACAATTACATACAAATTAAAGTTAAACTCTATCCCTAGCCTGCTGTTTAGTTCCTCCAGTGAGCCCAGCACCTAGCTCAGAAGCTTTTCCTGCACTGCTTGGCATGAGTACTGAAAGAGGAAGGGGGTCCTTGCCTATGGGGATTCCGAGTCCCCCCCCCAGTTCATCAGCAATGACATTTTTTCAGTCTCCAAAGCTGCAGGAGGAGGCATTCTAAACCCAAATGGTTCTGGGACTATAATGGAGGAACTGAAAGAGGTCTCATAATTGAACTGTCTTACATTGTAGGAGGGGGCTATGCTGAGCAAGTGAAGCATGTATCCCTCTCTTACAAGGGACAGAGTCCAACTTT